>OZ036002.1:12762198-13484698 GCA_964035015.1 Corallium rubrum
TATGACCAGAGTAGTTATAGCTATTATACCCGCCCTGGGACAAAAATAAGCGTAGCTCTTTGGTGAACTGGCTACGTGACAAAGGTGTACCATTTGAGTACTGAAAGAGAGAACCCACTAAGCTCGTGGACTTGGAAAGGTAGTTTTTCATGGCCATAACTGGGCAGAAAACGGAGTCATTGGCGCCAATGGTTATTGTAACTGCCGAGCGGAACGGGTCTGTTTTAGAGACCTTGATTTTTACCGACATGTGTAGGCTTTTACTTGAAATGCCATTAGGATGGAAAGATATATCGGATTTCGTCAAATGCACAGAGGAGTCGAATTGTCGGGGACAGGTCATTTCACCAATCCGAAGGAAGCCAAAGAAAGCTAATGAAATTGCAGCCCAAAGCATACGTTCATCGAGTAGAGGCACGGTACGTGAATGTAGTAAACGGTAAAATAACTTAAGATGGTTACGCCTTTAACTCGCTTGATACCTCTTAAGACATATTGGAGACGCGTAAATTTGTTGACAGGAAGATCAAAGCCATTAATCAAGTGCAGATGACGAACCGCAGCAAGGTATACTTTTATGGTGCCTGGATTTACAGTCTGTGCAAGAAAAACAGCGAAGTAGGTAAGGACAGTTTCGCTAGTAGGTAGGATAGGACCGGTTTTGTGCAAATGAAACTGATGGCAGAAGTTCAAAAATTGTTTTTCTCCACTGCTGTACGTCCTTGAGGTACCTTGAGCTAAAGAGGCAACTTGATAGCGGCGTAAATCGACGTCTAAAGACGAGAAAGGATTTCTGGCAGGATTTGAGGATGTTGATCTGCGTGAGGAGCTAAACGCCGAAAACGGGGTAGCTGAAAACGAGATATGGAATCAGCAATGTCATTACAGTGTCCCGGTATGTGTATAGCTTTGAAATAGAAATTATGTGTGAGAGTTTGTAGGGTCAGGGCTCGGACTAAATCCATCATCCTTGGGCTTTTAGAGCGTTTGGCGTTTATTATTGAAACTACCGTCTGGTTGTCGCAGTAAAAGAGAATTCGCTTTTGAGACCATGTATGGCCCCAAATGTATGTTGCGGCTACGATTGCAAACAACTCTTGCCAGTCAATGCTAATATCCTTACTGCCAAGTGACTGGTGTGGTAACCAAGAACCCTGAAACCATTGATTTTGAAAAATCCCCCCGAAACCAAGGGTACCAGAAGCGTCAGTGAATAGAGAAAGAGCGTTTGAGTTTTCCCAGGTCAAGTTAAGAAATAGGTTTGTACCATTCCATCTCTGAAGGAATGTTTGCCACATTTTGATATCCTGGTGAAAACCATGATTTAATCGGATGTGATGGTGTGATTTAGTAATACCTCGAGTAAGTTGTATCATACGTTGCAAAAAGGCGCGACCTGGAGGAACTACTTTGCAAGCAAAGTTTAATGTCCCTATGAGTGATTGTAATTCTTTAAGGGTCATTTTTTAAACGCTCTAGCTTATCGTTAGGGAGCCGGGCTTCCATTTTTTTGGAGTCAAGAATGAGACCTAAAAACTCTATTACCTGACTTGGCCCATCAGTTTTGTGTTCTGCAATAGGAACGCCTAACGTTTTGAAGGTTAGAAGCATGCTGGTTAGACTCGCCTGGCACGGTTGCGAAGGGGGCTGTGTTGTGGCTGAAGGCTCCATGATAAGAAAATCATCTAAAATGTGACCGACATAGCTGATGGAACATTGGTTTATAAGTATCCATTCTAGAGCGTCGGAAAGTTGGTTAAATATATAGGGTGCGCTTCTCAAACCGAAAGGCAAGACTTTATCAAAATAATATAAATTATTCCAACGCATACCGAGTAATTCCCAATCGTCTGGGTGAACCGGAAATTGACGGAATGCCGATTCAATGTCTGTTTTGGCTAAAAATGTATCACGACCTAATCGGATTAAGGCTGAGATAGCATCATCAATCTTAATGTATTGCAGAGAAAAGTCGTCCTTTTCGATAAACGCATTGATAGAGCTACCTGATTTCGGAAAGGAAAGGTGAAAGATTGTGCGAAATTTATCGGAATGTTTCTTTGGTACTATACCTATTGGCGAAACCTGTAAGTTAGCAAAGGGAGGACTGGCGAAAGGACCTGCTGTATGGCCAAGAACAACTTCCCTTTCCAAGTTAGTCGAAACAACAGTTGGGTTCTCAACGGCAGATTTAAGGTTTTTGGAAACCTTGGGAACACGGGGGCCCTCATAACCTATGCGAGCACCGAAACGCAAGTCTGAGCAGAGTTTCAAAACAAATGATGGATCAGGATGTCCTCGAAGAGCATGCTCTAAAACGTCAACATAAATTGGTGTAACAATATTACGATTGAAAGTACATGAACTACGATAACTACGATTACTACAACTACTTTCTGCGATTGGAACCTCGGCTGGTATGGTTCTCGGTGGCTTCTTCGGAGACACCTTCGTTGGTTGAGCATTTGTACCCAGGATGGTTTCCCCCGCACCCAGGTCGGTTACATCGATGTGCATAGGGACAATTTGGCTTATTAGGACATGGTCGTCCTCGGTTGTAACTGTGGCAGAGTCCGTCCCTCGTTGCCCCAGTTCGTTTGTATGAGGGTCCGTTTGAAAAAAGCGAATAGTCTTCGCGAAGTTGTTCGGAACTGGCAGTAAAAATACGGAGCCACAGTTGGGTGTCTATTGTAGCCCAGGACATCGTGCGACAATTGGCGGCTTTATATCGAAATTTGTGGTCATAGATGCACCACCCTAACCCACCATGCGTTTTAGCAGCATGCCGAATAGTTTCCATATACTGGAGTAGCTCGCCAGCGCGAGTCGGGAATTTGCATAACCCCACTGAGCATATAGGTGTTGAAAGCTGTTGTCCAGTCCTCAATATTTGTAAGGACCTGTGGTTTCCTGGGTGTTAACGAGATCCCAGAAGCGGAAACTGTAAAACTGACGTTGTTGTCAGGGTAATCTGACCCAACATTCGACCTATTGAGGTTTTTTGGCAACAGTTTAGACAATTCAAAAAACTCACCGCTTTCGATGTCACGGATGAACTTTGCTGGGATTTCAGGAGTGAAACCTCCATCAGCTGGTGAATGGGCCACTGGGACTGCGGTTGGCATGACTTGGCGTAGTTCAGGCGATGTCAGGAACGGGAACGACTGGCCAAGTTGCTCTAACCTCTGGAGAGATGTCGCCGTCTGCCGTAGATCGCCAGGGTCAAGAAGATTCGCTGGTTCGTCGTTCGGCTGGCGTGTTTCGCGTTGGATGGCTGGGCTGACTGGGTCCGTTTCTCGGTGCCGGTCGTCGAAAAAGGTTTCCATGGACCTCTGGACGATGCTGGTAATCTGCGCTATCTGCGCGTCGTTAAAGCCAGTCGAGCCTTGTGGCACTGTTTGCTCTTGGGCAACAGGAACGGTAGCAGCACTGGATGGCGCTTCGACTGCTGATTCGCCCTGGCGACGGTTCTTTTCGTTTAAAAGGCGGGTTTTCAGCGTCCGTCGGGCTCCCGTGTTCAACAAGTTGAGAGTGCGGCAAAGATTCCGCAGTTGTGGAGTGTGAAGCTGCTCCAAGTCTTCAGGAATTGAGATAGTTGAAGGATCGCGTGCGACTGCATTGGCGCGGTGTATGTTCGTGCCTTGTACAGTAGAGCGAGAAGAACGCGTTCTGGTAACAGGCATCGTAGAGAAAAGGCCAACACAGGAATATAAAAGACGCAGGTATATAACATACGTATATTTGTTAATTTAAGCAACCCTTACAGCTTGAAAATCTCGATAAGAATGACGATGTATCATGTGTGGTTGGCTTAAGGCCGAATAGTTCTAACTAAAGGTTGGTTGTTCATTGATTGAACAGTGAACACTCTTAGATAATGGACGATAGAGAGTACATTTGCCCAGGGGGTTTAGCTAATTGTAAATGGTTGTCTATGTTAAAAAGAGTATATTGTTAAGACAATAACCGGTTTTAAAGGTACTAGACAATGAATCGGTTTTGTCGTCATCATTGAAGCTACTGGTTGCAAACTAGTACTTCGTATCGTCCATTAACTCTAATTTTCATTTGTAAAAATTGTCATTTATCCTCATTAACATTTTGGAAATACAAACCTCAATATAACAACAAATAGAAGTTCAAGTCAGAAAATATTTTGGCATTCAACTATTCACGTTACATAGAATCCATATCAGTAATATTTTATTTGAGTTTATAGGCACTTTAAATAAAACAATGAAAAGTAATTTGCTATGGATTTTTTGTAATATGTTCTTTTGAATTCGTTCCAAGTAGTTTCATTTTGAACTCGTTATAGAACAACCACTGCAAGATAATTTATAAACAACATGCGATCTTAAGCGAGGGGGAATCCGGTCCTTATATGGAAGATTTAATTTGTTCACATGTAAAAATATCCTTTCATAGTATCCCATTAATGTGTGAAATGGGTAAAGTTTCTCCCGAAACACAACATCGTGTATGAAACTATACCGAGTTTAAGTGTTCAGACACATTTAGGGAAAACTTGATTTGACCACAGAGCTTCTAGAGCTTTACAAATTCGATCCCCATGCTAGAAATGCTAGATATTCTGCACGTAGTATATAAGAATGAAGGTCTTTCGTTTGATGATGTCATACAGTGACGTCATTGTGACGTCATTGAGATAAGAAAAAACCTATAATTTCCGCCAACTTAAAAGTTTTGGTAACTAAAGAAGTTTCACTAGAACCAGAATTGTTATGTGCAAAAAAGTACGCATGCGTTTGAGCAAATCTTAATGACTTTATGGCCGTTTTAATGAAATATTAAGGGGATATTTTTAACAAAAAATAGAAGATCTTTGTCATTTTTAGTTTATTCATAAAATCCATGCGTACTTTTTGGGAGACATGTTTTCCCTAGGTGTAAACGAAAGAAAAGTAACGATTCGATGAATACTCGCGGAAATTATAGGAATCTTGTGAGCTCAGTTTTTGCGACTCAATGCCACTCAACCTAGCCTGAGAGAATCAGACGCAAGCCCTCCCCCTGCTTGATCGGAGCTTGGCAGCTAAAATGCGAGTTCAGCCGTGGTTCCAAGCCAAGAACCAAGGATGCTCGAAAAGTCGTCTTGTTCTACATACAAAGTTAAAAGTTGATGTCCATCAGCTCTGCCGATTTCTAAATTCCGGCATTCAATCCAAATATCTCGACGTGACGACGTCCTTCGTTTATTTTTCCATCTATCGGTGTACCGAGGTCCGAAGTTCTTCAACTCTTCAAGCGTTTTTGTCAGCGACATTCTACAGCAAAGGAAAAGTTTTCTTTTGTTTTGATACTTTTTCTCACAAACTTGCTCGGCTTTTTATACCTTTTTGCAGTGTATAAGTACAAAAAATATGTTTTTTGTGAAAAGATTTCTCCGACCGGAAGTAATGTCCTTAGCAACCGGTTGCCTAGCAACGAAATACGTCCGAACACCCTTAAAGACACATTTAAAAGCCAATTGATATTGGCTAATATATAAATTAAAGTTAATGAGACAACGTTCACTACAAGCTGTGCCAAAACCCTGAACAGGAAGGTTGGCCAAGGTGTTACTCCCACCTATCAACAACCGATATATATGCCAGATAGTTCTAAAGGTCGTTTTCTTCCAGCTTGCCAGTGCACGTGAAAAACAAGTGATACGGCACTTGCTAACCAATTAGAACATTACTTCTCTCTTCGGCGGGAAAACTGACCAATTACAATTCGCGCAAGAGTCACATATAATCTCAAAACGCGCCAAAATTAATCACTTTATCCAAGAGTTCTACATTGAAAGCTGCTTGTAAGCTCTACACAGGAATTTTTTCCCACCCACCCACCGCTTCAAAGTTGCACTTACACAAATATTTTCGAAACGAAAATATTGGTATATACGTGGAAAGTAATCTGCCAATATCATTTGTTAGCAGATCTTTAGCCTAGTTTCCTTTATGTTGCGTTAAACAATGGACACCGGGAAGCATGTGGTAATGTTTCTCCACGAACGAACAGATAGTTTGAAGAGCTTGCAACTATTTTTGTAAATAATTCATTGGTGTAATATATTCTTGATGGTTTTATGTTCCTGCTGTAAAAAATAAAGTTCTGGTTTGGAGGTGAAGTGCTCCCAAAGGTCACCTTCAAGCCCATAGACTCAGGTTATTTTATGTAAATATAATGATCAGTCGAATCGTAAGAACTGTCCAAGGGGATTGTGACCCCTTGGTTCAGGTCGATGTCTTAGGGGGTCGCTACCCCTTTGGCAGGATATGTCCTACTCGGGGATTATTACCTCTAGGGCATTAGCAGAGTCCTAATGGAGATTATATACCCCAGGACAATAATCTAAGGCCATGTAATAATGAGTCGTTGGGATGATGTTTGACCACAATTTTAGACAATCGGAGTACTTCACCCCAAACCCCTTCTCCCACAGATATTTGTGTTTGTGCATTAGTATTTGCTTGATTGTTCGGCCTTTCCTTTTAAAGAACCGCTTGATGCATTAAACATCTATGAAGTTAAAAACTCATTAGCATTTAGGCAGAAGCATTCACTGAAACTTTCAAGAGAATATAGCGTGTATATATATATATATATATATATATATATATATATATATATATATATATATATATATATATATAGTGATGATAAAATAAACTGTTCTTATGCATACTTGTCTACATTGCTTCATTATTTACAATTTCTTTTGGTTTTACTTTATTTAGTATACGCGGCATTTCTTCGAAACAAGTTTAATTATTAAAGCATCGTTTAATTTATATAGCAGTGTTTAGTTTATCAAAGTTTAATCTAAAATGTTTAATTTAGCAAATTTTAATAAAGTTCAATCTATACACTTGTACAGCAAAATCATTAAACATACATTAATTATCATTTACTACTGTGTGCACTTCTGCGCAATTCATTGAAGACGGGTAAAATTCCTGAGAATTTTAGAAGCTTCTTTTCTGAGCTCTCGATTTGACCAGAAAAAGACCAAACAGTTCAAACTCGAATTCACCAAAAGTACTAAACCAGGCCATGGAAAGAAATAGATAAGGACATTTCGTGTTTGCTCTTTGCCTTTCAATACACCCCATAATGCACTAAAAATAGCTGCCGGTACATAACAAACAAAACACATGAAAACGATAAAGAGATACATTTTTGCCAACTTCAATTCACGTAAAAAAGTTGCAAATTTGTGGGATGTTTCGCAATTGCTTGCGTCGTTGTCTGTTGATTTTAGCCTCTTTCTTGCAACGTAGAAAATTGACATATAGGTAAACAGCGTTGTACACACGACGGCGACGAGAATTATTGAAAAAATGACATTGTAAACAAACAATGAAATCAAACGAACTGTTGAGGCAGCTATGACAATAAGCCAAAGAAAACTCAAAAGTAAAACGTATTTTTCCTTTGTCATTTCTACATGATGAAACACAGGATAAATAATCGCTAAGTATCTATCGATATTCATGACGGTAAGAGTCATAACGGATATCTCCAACAGCACAAACGCTACCAACTCGCCACACTTGTTGTACAAACAGTTTGGTATTCCTATAATGTTAGTAATTAAGTGGACCAAGAGCAGTGTAGGAAGAATTGTTACCACTGCAAGATCATTTGAAGTCAAAATCATGATCATCATACAGGATACTCTCTTTCGTAGTTTCTGTGATTTCCAGAAAATAAAGAGGACAAGCGAATTCAGAATAGTTCCAATGAAGCCAAGAGATGCGTTCAGAACGCAAGCTAGTATACTGTTGAGAACGTAAGAAGGAGGTGGCGAGTGAACTACGAACCCATTCCAACAATTTTCAACAATCATGTCGGCACTGTTATGATTCGTTGATGTGTTCATCCTTTTTGTGGATTTCTTTTGAAATCTTTTTAAAAAGAAGTAATAACTTAACTTTCAAGAGAATGTAGCGTATATATCTAGTTCTTGAGCTAAACCTGAAAGTTTGGCGTGGCAAGTTGCTCGTTTTTGAAGAAATTTTGGCTTCCTGGCAACAATGCCTTAATTACGACCTACACAGATAGATCAGTGATGATAAAATAAACTGTTCTTATACATAGTTGTCTATATTGCTTCATTATTCACAATTACTTTTTTTATGGCAGTTCTTATTTAGTACGGCACTTCTTATAAACTATATTATTTAGTACGGCACTTCTTATAAACTATTTATTATCTATAGCAGACTTTACTTTAGCAAAGTTTAATCTAGAAAAGTGTAATTTAGCAGAGTTATATTAGAGTTATAGTGTGTTTTAGCAGAGTTTAATTTAGTAAGTAATAGATAAAACATGAGCAGCGATCTGTATCTGACTTACAAGGCAGCTGCAAGCGAGCCGTAGTAAATCAGATACAGATCGGCTGCGAATGCTTTATCGCACTTATCAAACGGACGCATCTAAATAGCCATGTTTTCAAACTATTTTTCAAGTTGGAGTGATTTTAGCTAAGTAAATTGAGGAAAAAATTTATGGACGAATCTGTATCCGATTTACAGATATTGATTAAACATTCCTTTCTTTCTCTTTCTCTTGAATTTTCTTCATGAATTATTAATGAATTTGATAAAGTTTAATGAAGTTCAGTTTGGACTTGAAAAGAAAAATCACATATATCGAAATATAGTAAGGTTAGATATACTACCGAAACAGAGAACGTAGTAGTCTAACGTTTCGAACGAAGGCCCTTCGTCAGAGAGAAATGTAAATAGTGTAAAGAAAATCTCAATGTTTGTTTACACTCTCTACGTTTCTCTCTGACGAAGGACCTTCGCTTGAAACGTTAGACCACAAGTTCCTGTAATGTTAGTAAGTAAATGAGCCAAGAGCAACGTAGGGACAATTGTTACCCGTCCAAGGTCATTTAAAGACAAAACCATGATCATCATAGAGGATATATTTCTTTCTCAGTTTCCGTGATTTCCAGAAAATAGAGAGGACAAGCGAATTCAAACTGATTCTGATGAGACCATGCAAGATGTATAGTAGTAACAAATTGAAAAAGCAGCATTCATTTCACTGAATGTAACCTAGTCAATAGATACTATAAGTGCAGCGCAGTGAGTTGATCCTCACTGTGTAGCGTGTTTTGGGGCCATATCGAGAAGAGACTTTCTCTGATTCTGATTCTGGAACAACTCTATTGTTCCAGACTCTGATTCTGGAACAACTTTATTGACAAACGAGTTTGAACAGCTGAACGTTACAAACCTCTTCCCTAGCTGCATCGCACCTACAGTTCTCACATCTCGGTCACTCAGTCTCACCACTCTCGTTTAACCTAATACATCGAGTTGTTGTGTTTATATATCTTACATTTCAGCGAGTCAGCTTGCTGAATCATGGTCAATACGTCAGTCCTTACGTAGAAACAAACTGCGTGGTTATTCACCAATACCATGCATCTTTGTCAAATACGGTATACAAACATTATCTACGTCACTGTATGTAAAACTAATGATCTGGAAACCTACTTTAATACAAGAATGCAGATACAAACCCACGCTAGAGATGAAACCTTTTAACGCCTCAGTAAAGTTAAATTATAACAATCGCTACACGAATACTGAGTACTAATTTATTTCGCGCACGGAATTGTGGGTTTGTGCATATTTAATATATGACACACTATTTGTGATAATTCATAAATGTTAATAATTCATAAAGAAAACTCAAAAGAAATGATGAAGGTATATTACAAGTAATATTAGGTATTTCACTCGATTAATCTGCATGTTGAAAGTAGTTTAGGTGAAGGAAGATTTCAAGTGTAAGAACATGTGCATTTTAACACCATATTGACACCAGTTGCAAACATATGCATGGCGTACATGCGTCTACAAGGTACTGTGTGTTGTTACACGGTGCTACTTTTTCGTGAAACTGCATGCAATGGTTTGTGAAACAAATGAAGCGGGACACGTTTCACGAGTGAATATGGTTCGTGAAATGTATCACACGACTGCGTTCATTGGCATTGAAGCAAATTCGGGAGTGTCTGTTCTCATTAATTGCACTGTAATGTAATGTAATGTAATGTAATGTAATGTAATGTAATGTAATGTAATGTAATGTAATGTAACACAATGTAATGCAATGCTGCAATGCGATACGATGCAAATGCAATGCAATGCAATGCAATGCAATGCACTGCACTGTACTGCACTGCACTGCACTGCAGGTTTTCTCTCGTGTAATTAGCTAGCGATAGGTTTTCTAACTCGTGTAAATAGTGATAGGTTTTCTTTTCTTTTGTTGCCGATGTCATCGAACGTTTGACTTGTATATATAGACCTGGCATGTTTTTGTATTTTCACTTGTCTGATGCTGACTTTGAAATGAAGTCGAAATATTACAATTTTCACTATAGTTCCACTTGTTTAACTCATATCTTGAGTTTTCAGGATGGCATTATTCTTCGGAATATCTATACTTGGGCGCTGCGCAAAGCATGTAAGGCCCCGAGAACAATTTTACTGGTCGCTTGTCATATCACGCGTCTGGGCGACTGTCGCTTGACGAAACATGTAGTCAGGCATAAAATAAAAACATCCATGTTGCTGATATAGCATAAACGCAATCTGTAGACGCAAAGATGCAACACCATGAAATGCATTCTGGCTGGAATCAAACCCGCGCCTCTGCGATTCTAGTGCAGTGCTCTGCCACTGAGCTACAGACGCCGTTTCAAGAGCTCAATAACGAGTTCTGTATATATAATCGCGATAATGCCAGGAGTGGAATTAGATATATCGTAAGAAATATATAGCATTTCACTCAATTAAATTGCATGTTGAAGGAATTTTCAGTGGAGGAAAATTTCGAGTGTAAGAATAAATAAATTTTTACACCAAACCGGGACCAGTTGCAAAAATACAACATCGAAGCCTTCCAGCTAGGAATCGAACCCGCGGCCCTGCAATTGTAGTGAAGTGCTCTGAAGCTATACGGAGACCGTTGCCAAGAGCTTAGTATAACGACTGCTGATAAAATTCCTCTCGATTTACATTACCATTTCGTTTGATTTTCTCCACTAAAGCAAAAATCATCCCCATCTCTAGAATTTTCGACGAATACGAACGTTTACATGCACGGGTAGTTTCACAAGTATATCGCGTCCGTATTGTATCGGCATATACAACCTCTCACCTTCGGCTAAAGTTGGTATATGCCAATACAACATGGCCGCTCATTCTGATCCTTTTCATCTATTTTTATCTTATAGATCGTTTGTACATGACAGCACGTCCGTCATCTTGGTTGATTTTTCGGTTGCCAAACACTGTTCAAAAACCGCTGACCATCATGTTTCTTTTCGCACGGGTTTAGAATACAAGCATCAAAATTATGATGCACTATGGGACAGAATCAAAGGTCAAGTGAGCACCAATTAAGTCAGTGCCATTGTTGTGGTCATGAATATTAAAGCCTTATTAACCGAGTGCGAGGTCTGTACGGGAAAGTATTTGCCTGAGGTTTTCGTACAGACCGAGCGACGAAGGAGCGAGGTTTGTGCGATAAAACCGAGGGCAAATACTTTCCAGTACAGACCGAGCAAACGAGGTTAATAAGGAATTTATTATATGGCTATTGGTTCATTTAATTTTTAAGCTTCGAGCGTTGTTTTCGTCTTCGGAGTATGCTGTTTACCTTTACATGTTGACTTTTTCGTGTCGCTTCTTGGTTCGGTTTTTATTTGTCGTGTTTTTAGATAAACAGCTTTAAAGAAAACCAGCAGTGATGTTCCAACACATTTTATTGTTCAGAATATTTGAATAAAGATACCTATTTCTCTTTTATTTGTATTCAAATCAACTCAGAAATGTTCCCGCCAAAACTTACAGGGCCGAGAAAAAAGCGTATTGACCGGTCGGTGAATATCGTAAAATCCCGATCTCTCAGGAACCAATCAGCGTGCGTCGTTTTGTGTACGGACCGGAAATCAAACTAAGCCATATAATATTCTTTGTTAACAATGGCACTGACTTAATTGGTGCTCACTTGACCTTTGATTCTATCCCATAGTTGCATCGTAATTGGGCCGGAAACTGAAATTCTTGATGCTTGTATTTAGCTGGAAATCAACCAAGATGGCGTCCGATGTCACGTGATTGCAAACGAACTATAGGACTTTAGCCCTATTCTTATTTCAGTACTTCGTAATGTTTCACAACCCCAACGGGGCCACCGATCACGTGAGTGAAAACAATCCTTTGACGATATACTTAAAAAATTGACCTTTACCTGTTGGTCAGCTCGTTTATTTCTCGTGATTTCTTTCGTATGTTCTCTTCGGATTTCTGTCGGTCGGCTACGACCTCTTCAAGTCTGCAAAGGGATAACATTGTAAGAACAAAACAAGACAACATCAGAGTGAGCAACGTGAAAAAGATGGTAAACTCCTGAGATATTACAAAACCTCGGACTAAACATTTTCAAAACAGTTTTTTCATAAGATCATCTAGACTTTGGAACACACTTTCAGATCAAACAAAAGAAATTAACACATACAGTCTCTTTAAAAAATATTTAAAATCAAGATACTCTGTTGCTCTCCAGAACACATTCAATACTGGTATAATATCTACCTGGCGCTCAATATGTTTAAAATGTAGTTAGAGATCTTGAATTGCACTTCAGAATTTGTTGTTAATTTTAACTGTGCGTGCGTGCGTACGTGAGGGTGTTAGTGTAATGTATTTGTGAAGTCAGTATTTGTACTAAGTGTTATAATAAGCGATATAGTAGTACAGTAGATGTGATATAGTAATATGTTGTGATAGTATATATGTAATTTGATATTTGTTAATTTTTAGGACAAGACACCATGACTAGGGCTGAACATCCCTGTTGTGTCTTGCGCGTAAACACGAAAACCAAATAAATAAATAATAAATAAATAAATAAACTAGAAATACATGATCGCAACAACCCCTCGCCCAATTTTAATATATACATTTTTGTATACTAACACCCCTCCGCCCCACCACCACCACACACACACTTTCTGGTTGTTTTTCTTTTGTATATAAGTCTATTAGTATAGGTAATCATATGATAGCGAGTGCAATTAATGATTTTACACTACGAGTGATATCTGAAAATTGATCCAAAATTGCACGAGCCGTAGGCGAGTGCAATTTGGCTCAATTTTCAAAATCACGAGCAGTGTAAAATCATTAATTGCATGAGCAAAATCATATGATTACTTGTTTATTATATGCATGACAAAATTACGATATCTATCTTAATTACAGTCAAAAAATTTTGTCTTAATTTGAATGTTTATTGGCCATACAACCACAGAAGCAGTGAATTAATTTTTTACTCAAAGCAGTGAATTAATTTTTCTTTCTGGCAACTAACTATAAGTAATCACAAACTTCGAAACCAATTTACAATTACCTGAAGTGTCAATCCTTGTCGTACGCTTCGTAGTAATTCGCGCGTTTGAAAACATCTTGTTTCGTTACAACTGGACAACAAACAGTTTCACTTATGGTGAGCACATGTTACCTGTATTATCTTCAAATATTTACCTGAAATTTTCAGTTGAAAGTGTTCCACAAGTCGTTGGAAAAGTCAAAATCTTTCAATTTGAAAATACGCCGCCATTTTGAATTTTATTTTTTACCACTGTTACCATGGTAACATTAATTTGCACTCCGGAGAGTGCAATTAACGGGGGTAATAGAACGACGAGGAGTGCTATTAATGCCAAAATCATACGAGTGATTACAAAATCGACCGACCGCGTAGCGGGAGGTTGATTTGTTAATCACGAGTATGATTTGGCATTAATAGCACGACTCAATTCGTTCTATTACCCATTAATTATATATCCTTCTGTAATCAGGTCATGTCCTCATCTTCTTTGTTTTCGACAGCAAATACTCCATAGTAGCCCAACTTTTGGGTTCTAGACCTAGGCCTCTCAACATGGCCCGCAAAAAATGCAAATGTCAGGCGGCCATTTCTTTTAATATACGGAGACTCGTCGAGGAGTTTTTTTAATAATAAAATGAATTTATGAGGAGTTCATACAATTATATGTGAGGTAAAACCGGGAGTTATTGATAAAGAATGACAAGAACCAAAAATGTGAGTAATTTAGTGCTGTTTGTCTTTACTTTATAGTGTGTTTATACGCATGTATTTATAAACACACTCATGCAATTTAAGCTTTACTGTATTTCACCGAGTGTTGCTACTTTACTGACTAAAATATTTAAGAAATACCCAGGTGCCAATCTGGATAATACTTTGTTTTTAATTTGTTGGGGACACGACACTGTTTTCAAAACGTATACAAAAAAATACAAATTTAAATTCTATATTTTAATATTTAAAATCCTCCATTTTTTAATTTTTTGAAAAATCCCGGAAAATCCTACAGCTTAGGTGCTGAACTGTGATTGGACAATGTTGATAGCTAGCTTGATTTCCATTGGCTGAAGCAAGTGTGCGATTACAGCTAGCAAGAGGTGCGATTAATGCTCAAATCGCACTCCTCTAAACCAATGAAATTGCAGTATTTGGGCGTGATTACAGAAGGATATATAATTAACGATATAATTTCACTCCTCTTAGCCAATCAGATTGCAGTAATTTTGTCATGCATATAATAATAGTTTTTATAGTTTTATATTTAGTCTATTATAATTTTAGTATGTAAAATTTAACAGCCTGAAAAATTTTGAATAGCCAAAGAGAGAAACAAACCAGTATAACATCAAAGAAAATTCATTGGCAAAGTTCATCTGTAGTCATGTATTGACACAGCGAAAGAGCATACAAAGTCAATATTTAAAAAGAAACAACGAGATGAACCAAATAACAAATTTTCATTCAAAATAGATAATAGTGGCCAAGAAGACACAATGCCACGTCCTAGCGTCCAAAGACAACTGTTGAATCTCCTACCGTTAAACTTTCTTTTGCTTTTGTCACCACAGAAACTGCCAATTCAGTCTATACTCTTTTCAGAACTCAGATTGTTTTTCTCGTTCGGTTTCTTACTTTTTCCATGACACTAGGCATCATTCAGCTCTCTTCAAGATCTAAAAAGCCGTTTGTTTCAAACTGATTTCTTCATCGTTCTCCCTCGAGTTAAGTAGAATACACCAGAGCAGAATTCTTTACAGGCTTTGGCCAACAGTACCCTGCTATCCGAACTGCGAAAGTTGCGGATTATATATATATATATATATATATATATATATATATATATATATATATATATATATATATATATATATATAAACATCTCGCAGAATTTCTTTCCCACTTGCGTGTAATTTCGCGTGTAAGTGAACTCCACGCGTGTCGAGATTAGCACCCTCACCCAGGCTCGGGGATAAATAAATAAATAAATAAATAAATAAATAAATAAATAAATAAATTAATTAATAAATTAATTAATTAATTAATTAATTAATTAATTAATTAATAAATAAATAAATAAATAAATAAATAAATAAATAAATAAATAAATAAATAAATAAATAAATAAATAAATAAAATTATTAAAATAACGAAATATTATCACTCTGATGAAGGGCTCCGCCCAAAACGTCAGTATTTCGTTATGAAGACTGCATGTTCTCGGCAGTTATACCACCTTTTCACTTTACTCTATCTAAAACACTGCCTACACAACACTCTGTTTTAACACTCTCCAACATTAGAATGCATATTTAACATGAAGATTCACCCCAGTTTTTTACTCGGCTAGACAGAGTTACAGACCGAGTCAAAATTGCCGTGCGTTTCTTCTGTGTTTTTGTGTCGTGTTTTTTGGGTGCCACAAATTTTCAAAAATGCGCAATATTTTCGACAGGCCTACTGCGGTTGAGCGCACTTCAATCACGTCGGAAATCGAGACTGCCATGTTCCTATTCTGTGGTTGTGTCAAGCACAGTAACACTGCATGCACCCGTATATGTAACGTATCCGCGTGTATGCAACGTGCCCGTAAATGCAACGTGCCAGTATATGTAACGTGCATGTATAACGTGTATGCCTGTATATGTACCGCGCCCGTATATGTATTATGTAACATACCCGTAAATATGCAACATAACCCGCATAATGGTTTTACCAAATAGACATGCACAATCATGAGTTTTTGAAAAATAACAAACAAAATTTTAACTGAGTAATAGATAAAGCATGAGCAGCGATCTGTATCTGATTTACAAGGCGAGCTGCAAGCGAGCCGTAGTAAATCACACACAGATCGGCTGCGAATGCTTTATCGTACTTATCAAATGGACGCATCTAAATTAAATAGCCATGTTTTCAAACTATTTTTCAAGTTGGAGTGATTTTAGCTAAGTAAATTGAGGAAAAAGTGTATGTAAATCAGGACGAATCTGTATGCGATTTACAGATAATGATTAAACATTCGTTTCTTTTGAATTTTCTTCATGAATTATTAATGAATTTCACAAGTACTATTTACAGAATGAGTGGCCGTTCTGTATCGGGGTATACTGACACGAGGCGAAGCCGAGTGCCTGTATCCCGATACAGGACGGGCACGAATTACTTCTAAAACGATCTATTTGGTAAGTTCATTGGCGTAGTAATTTTTTTAAAAAAACGTTGTCTAAGTCGATAAAATGAAAGCTAAAGTTTATTATGTAAATATACCCTTATTAAACAAGGATTTTCTGATGTGTTTTCCTCATGAATTATTTCATGGTTTTAGAAATACATATAAACAACGTAACCCATTCCTGTGCGAACTGGCCAAAAACTGCCCCTTCATTGTTTTGCTCTGTCCAACGCCAGGCGATTTTACTCGACAAAAAGAGAACCCTTAGATATACAAGGCAGCAATGGATTAATAGTACGAATTCGCGAGTTATAATTTACCTTCTCTCCAATTCCGCTACATCTTCGTTCTTCCTGTGAATAAGCTGATCAGTTCGTCTTTTCTGGTTCATCACTTGTTGTATTCTACATGTGAACCAACCAAATACTTTGTTGTACAGTGTTGTAGTTGAGACCGCAGTTATTTTCAGGGAGTAATTTTAACTCCCAAAACAGGAAAAAAAAAGGTTGAAAACTATCCGATTTGGGGGAGTAAAAAGTATTCCACTGTCGGAGTTAAAATAACCACCGAATTTTGGAGTTAAAATAACCCATATTGGGGAGTGAAAATTACTCCTATTGCAGGAATAAAAACTCGGCCCAAAAAAAGGGGGGGAAGGTGGCAGAGACCAGGCTCGAACTCACGACGTCGTCCTGATTCGTATGGGCGTGTCTAGAAGTCAATATACCTTTGGTTACTTATACACAAATACAAATTTTAATTACTTCTTCCCAGAAAGGGCTTTTCAAGAGCAATTTACATTACTACATTTCAAGTGGCAGAGTCGAAGGCATATTAAAGGCGCTCGAAGCAGCACACGCCACCCATGCTTCCCACGTGCTCCCCTTATCCACTGCGCCATCCGAGCATGCTTATGGTGAAGACTAAAATTTATTGTTATAACCTAATTTTCGTCAAGAACCAGTTACTTTGTCTAAAGCCCTGATAGGTCAGTGGTCTAATATTTATAATAAACACTCTTTCCTATTTGGACAAAACGTTTCATTTTTTACAACTGTGGAAACAAAGCAATTCATTCAGATGAAAGTAATAAATAGCTTTACCATTTTTATTTGTTCAAAAGCAAAAGGGAATCAACGTATACGGGTCGGAATCAACGGAAACCGTGACTCACAAATTTCTTAATTCCCCGTGTATTGACGAAAGAATGAATGAGTATTTAAAAGAAGGAAAGTATTAAGTAATCGCTATATAATGTGGGCTCCATTATACCACACCAAACGTCTCGATCTTAAAGGATTTCGTTCGAGAATGAAAGAGATACACAAACTTCTTCGATAAGTCATTATACATGAATGTGACGTAAATTCCGGACATTTGCATATCAAACAAAATGAAATATCTCAAAAACAAAGCGAAAATCTTCCAAAGGAGTTACTTTATCATTTTAAAAGTCCTTCCAAATAAGACAATAAGAACTGTCAAGGTTAGGGACACTTTAATTATTTCTATTGTCGAAGGTGCATGCATGTGCAAGATGTACAGCTCTCTGTCATTTCCTTCTGTTTCGTTGTCAAAATTTTTCCACTTGAAAGAAAAAGATGTATCTAGGGATTTGTACAAAATATCTGGATAACGTGTTTTGACACCATGGACACAGATTAAAGGTCAACAAGAATTCCAACAAAGCTGTCGGCACCTTTGACGAAAATGGCCTCGCACATGTTGCCTCACTCACGTCAAACGTCGCCAATCCTAGCTACGCCATCCTTGTAAGTTCCATCGGCACTTCTGACTTTCCCAGCATCTCAATCATCTGTGTCTCGAAGGTTTTTCATCGGGTTTTCTGGATTCCCTCCCTCCGCAAAATCAATATCATAGTTTCACAATATAAATCTACTAACTAGATACACCAAGGGGTGTAGCCTGCGTGCAGACGCTTGTATTTCCAGAGCTTGGGTAATTGAATCCCTAGAAGCGTCTGCGCATTGGAGGCCAAAACCTTGTTCTGGTCACGTGGATTTTCCACAGAAAGTTGGAACCGCGTGTGACTGGTTCTTTGTTAATTATGCAATTTATCACGAATTCGCTAAAATTAGCTCAAGCACTTATAAAAACATGGCGTTTGTCGAAGCTTCGAAGTTAGATGGGTGAATGTTTTCAATGTGCTCTGCGACTCGTTTGTCATTGTTTTCAAATTGATAGCCTTTTCGAAGACCAAGTTAAGGCAATTAAAGCATCCTTTAAAGGAACGAATAGAAGCTGACATCAAAACACTCAGTGGGGCTCTTTCCTTTAATTCTTGGTCGAGCTTTGTCAACGAAAAGTTCACAATATGTTTTCTTTGCTCGTTTTGCGCAAAATGCTGGGACTCTTCTTAGAGCACATATTCGAACACTCTCGGTTGATCTCCTTCAGAAACAAAAGGACAGTTTGTTCTCTGACCTTTCACAGCGCCAAGCTGCGCGCGCGATTTGTGTGTATGTCCCTCTACACATCATTTTGCCAATAGAGCAAAGATCCTTGGGCAAAGTCCGAGTGGCTGTTTTGCTTCTCCACTGTACTTTAACAGACACAATTGTCGTTTGGGCAGTTGAAAAGTTATCCGCTTCGTGTGTGGCCCTCGTTGGTGTGGAAGTTCATCGCGGTTGAAAAGGAGATACTAGTGAGACGCCATGAATAATAATAGCTATAATTATTCCTTACTGCGCGAATTAATCATTTTAATGCGATTAAAAATCCACGTGTCCACTCGTGACCAGAACAAGCTTTTGGCCTCCAATGCGCAGACGCTTATAGGGATTCAATTACCCAAGCTCCGGAAATACAAGCGTCTGCACGCAGGCTACACGGGGTGAAGACTATTGGATAATCAGCATTTGAAGTGGTTCTCTGATGAAAATATTGTTGGTAATGTTTCTGCACAATATTAAAGATATATATGTTATTTACCGGCTGGGAGGTCCGTATAGAAAAATAGTTGCCCGAGGTCTTAAAAAAGGCCCGAGGCCGCAGGCCGAGGGACATTTTTGAGACCGAGGGCAAATATTTTTCTATACGGACTGACCAAAACGGTAAATAACGTATTTATTTTTTTGTTACATAATTAGATAAATTAAATTAATTATAATTGAATTGAGTTGCGTAATCGAGATGACGTTCACGTGATATTCAAAAGTCCAAAGTTTATCGTTCGACAGCAAACAACTGCCGACATGCAGTCTGACAGGGGAAGCTTGGAACCTCTTTTGTGATTAAAAAACAGTCAAAACTTGAATATCTAGTTAGAAAGTGAAGTCAGAATGCAGTCCAAGTGTTTTTAAAGTTTAGTTGATAAAGATTCTTCGTCGTTCTTCTTCGTCGCTTGCTCGTTTTTGGCTGTTCGCTTGGAAAATCGCTTTCAATACTGGCTGACTGCATGGAAATTGAAAGTGGGTTGTTCGAGTTTGAAGACGAAAATGCTTGTAAGAAGCCATTTGTAACTTTTTTCAAAGACATGACACGAGGTTAGCATGTGGAAAATATTTGACTAAAGGGTAAAGACTTCGAGCGGTTTTGTTGAGTATAGTCGGACGACAGAAGAATGACAGTAATAGTATCAAAAGGTTTCAGCTTTTCTATCTTCTCGTGGTATGTTTTTTATATATACTTCTATGTGGTTTCATTTACTGATTCAAAATACTGTGTTCACAAGTTTATGTATGTTTTGCCTACTGTTTTAAACTGTTTTCATACGTCGTTGAGCAATAATACTTTAAAACTTTATAAATGTCGCTCGCTGAAATTTTGCTTTTTCACAGTTTTCTCGCATTCTTTTAAAATTCGCTGTTTTCACACGAAGTTGTCAAAGCCATTTGGATAAGAAAACTCATTTGCATCCCCGTAGCTCTCTGTTGAATATCTTTTTTCTATGGCAAGCGAAATAGTTATGAAAATCGATCAATTTTAAATGACAGAATGTAAAAAAAATAAAGTACTTTTTTTGTTTGTTTTGAAATCCGCAGCGGTCCGTATCGGGGTCCGTATCGTGTGATACGGACCGCTCGCTAAGCCAATCAGAGCGCGCGAATCAGATGGATACCGGACCGCAAAAAAATAAAATATGGTACTTGGTAATTGTGTGAAGTTTCATTTCGAAATTCTCAAAAACAAAGTTGTATTTTACGTGTGAAGTTTGTACTTTGGAGCGCCGCCATTAAATTGGCCGTGTTTGAGAAGAGAGAGCTTAAGCATACAGACGTTTTAGAGCCACGAACGGCGATTGAATTCAATAGCATTTTGCATTCAAAACAATGATAATGAGCAATTTAAAATTCCAAGAGCAAAGAGAACGCCGTCGTCGTTCTACAGAAGACGTCATTGAGAGCATTTTCACGTTCTTGAGACGACGGGAACTTCTAGAACGTTGAGGCCTGTCATCGTTGTTTTACTACAATAGACATGCTTTTAAAGTAGACTGAAACTTGTATTTTAAAGGGGATAATTTTTTTACATTACAATATAAAATAAAGGATCTGTATTTTTATATAAAGATGAAATTTAAGCTTATAAGCTAACAGTTTAGATATGTGATTATTCATAGCCTTTGTTTTGGTTAAAATAGTCTTTTCAAAGAATACGCAGTTCAGTAGTTCTGTATTGTATTCCTGTTCTTCCGGTCACCGTCCGTGTCTCAAAAACGCCTAATAATGCTCAAGCTCTCTAATAAGGAGTTGAGGAGAACTTTGACGTCATAGACTCAACAAAAACAAAAGATCATTGTTGTTGTCAACAAAAGGGTCATTTTTCTTATTGAGTCTATGACGTCATAAGCTTCCTCGACTCATTCTTCTCAAGCTCGGCCACTTTAATGGAGGCGCTCTAAAATACAAACTTCACACATAAAATATTATACACTTGTTGACTGGCGCCGAGGGAAACATCGAGTTTTACGGACCCGAAGGCTTCAATGTCATCCGAGGGCTTTAGCCCGAGGGTGACATTGAAGCCTGAGGGACCGTAAAACTCGATGTTTCTCGAGGCAAAAGTCAACAAGCGTTTTGTTATATACCAGACTTTTAAAACACAAAATACCAAGTTGACTCGAAAAAAGACTTACCAAAACACTGACTATATTGGTAATTTCAATTCAGCTAAACATTAATACACCAGACTCAACAAGTACAAAGAACAGCTTGAAGTTTATCCAGGTTTTCTTCAGACCTTCTATGAAGATATGTATAGATATTCTTTCCTTTGGAAAATGGACTATTTCGTAGCAAACAAGCTCGAAACAGCTCTTGTTTTCAATATGTTCCGAAAAGTCCAAAGTTCTTGATCTGATACAATAATCATTGTGTATTCACGTGAACAACGCATGATTAAAGCTGACGTCAGAGGGAAACATTGCACTGTTTCCTTCTTCGTTGTTGACGTCAGAGGGAAACAGTGCAATGTTTCCCTCAGCAGAAAGAAACATTGAGTTTGTTGAACAACACGTGCCCATGATTTGACCAATAGGATTTCATCTTTGGCAAACGAAAGTCTTTGGTATATAACAACACCTTTCCTTCAACGAATTTTGAAATGAAACTTTGCACGATTACTTACTATATACCGTAACATCTTTAGGATTGTGCAACAACATTGCCAACAATATTTTCATCAGCGAACCATTTTAAATATTGTGTTACCTCAATAAAGAAAATCGCTTTACTTTATATATCTTTACGAAAAATCAATGGCACATATAGAAAAGTAATTAAGGGGGCGACTACATGAACCGGGCTGGCCTGGTTAACCGAGCTAGCCCGGGTTAACCGGGATGAGTTTACGAAACGATTACATGGAGCGGGCTCGCCCGGTAAGCCGGGATGATTTCAGGCCGAAATTCGCAATTATCAAGTATATAAGGGCAAAGTTACGTTTTTATTTCAGTTTTACACTAATTGGTCTATTATTTATTTTGTAAGCCCATCGTTAATAAAAAGATTGTTAAAGTCTTAGCTAACCCAGGAAAGCATCTTCACGAAGACTAATTAATTTATTAAATCTTCGCTTTGATCACGAGTCACACAAACAACGTTGATGGTCTATTTCAGTTCCTTTCAGCACTATTTATTCACACAGTCAAGCAAACGAACGCGTATCGAAGCGAGTTCAACAGTTTTTCAGCCCGGTTTGCAGGGATGAAAACGATTACATGGACATTTAACCGAGTTTAACCGAGTTTAACCGAGCCAGCCCGGTCCATGTAATCGCCCCCTAAGAAAAACAAACTACATTTACCTGTCTTGAAGTTCGCTATTTTCTTGTTCTTTGACAGAAAGAGACTCAGAAACCATGTTGGCATACTCTTCTTTTTTCTTTAACTTTTCTTGTATTGTTGTGAGCTCAGTTTCTTTGCTACTTAAATCTTTCTTTACGCTAAAACAGATTTAAAAGACAGATAAAAATTACAGATAAAAACATTTAATCAAATAAGTTTAAATTATAACTATATAATTAGAATAATAGATAATTCTAATTATATAATAAAAAAAAATTGGTATGTTATTTACCGTTTCTGGTTGGACCGTACTTAAAAATATTTGCCTTCGGTCTCAAAAACAACCCTCGGCCTACGGCCTCGCGGGCAGTTTCTAAAACCTCGGGCAAATATTTTCCAGTATGGACATAATAACCGGTAAATAATATATATATATATATATATATATATATATATAATGGAAATATAGCAAGGTTAGATATACTGCCGAAACAGAGAACGTAGGAGTCTAACGTTTCGAGCGAAGGCCCTTCGTCAGACGAGAAATATTATATATATATATATATATATATATATATATAATATCGCACGCATTATGCCTATCGCATGTCTAACACTTTTCTGCATGCCACTTTTTTATTTTGCCATTTAGTGGTCTATCACCAATAGACAGTAAGTGTAGCTCATTCAATCAGAATGCAGCATTTGTAACAGTCCACTAGTTAGTCTATACTAATTAATATTATTTAGTGGATCGTTTTCACTCGTCAGTCACGTGATCGGTGGCCCCGTAGGGGTGGTAAAAATTACGAAGTGTTTGAATAAGAATAGATTTAAATTCCCATACGATAAGGATTGTGCCCCAATATGGCCGCCATTTCATTGTTTCTGTGCACCAATATGGCCGCCGTGACGTCAGATGAAAACCAAGAATAGACCGTCAGACTATAGTATAAACAGAAAGTCGCGGGCTGGAATGCCAGCCGCGGTCGAATAGAGAATTTCTCTACTTGCATGGTATGCATGGTCACTCAAAGTAGCACATATTTATGCCATTCTTCTCCACCCGAGTTCGCTATCCTACAATAATTTATTCCAGCTAACTATAAAAGGGACCTATTATTGGGCATTTCACTCGATTACATTTCACTCGATTACACTCTTTAAAATGTATATATTCTACACTCGAATTTTCCTTCACCCTAAATACTTAGAACATGCTATGTAATCGAGTGAAATGCACAATATCATTTATAATATACCCAATTCTCTCCTGGCATTACCACCTTATTATATATACAGAACTCGCGATCAAGCTCTCGGCAACGGCCTCCGTGGCTCAGTGGTCAGAGCATTGCACTAGAATCGCAAGGTTGTGGGTTCAATTCCTGCCGGAAGGCCTGTGTAGTTGCATTTTCGCAACTGGTCCCGGTTTGGTCTTAAAATGTATATATTCTACACTCGAATTTTCCTTCACCCTAAATACTTAGAACATGCTATAAAAGGGACCGCTTTCTCCAGTTTTAAAAGCAACCTCCTGTCCTACTACATAGCAGTACTTCAAATTTACAACCCTAAAGACCCCAGATCATGGAAATCGATTTGCACAAAATGCAACTCAACCCGAGGTCTCAACAAAGCGATCCGTTGCTGCATCTGATGTCTGAAACTATTATTATTATTATTATTATTATTATTATTATTATTATTATTGTTATTATTTACTTATTTACTTTGTTTACCTGGGCACCCTGCCACGTACACACGTAAAAACGCACAGTCTGATCAGCTCTAATATCAGATCTGTTCAGAGAAATGTAGCGACCTTTGATGCAGCCAGACAGCTACAGAATGTACCAGCGCTGATGTATAAACATTTAGTTAGAATTTCTAACAGACTGCGACAGCTCCGTAGACAACAGTACAGTCTGTTATATCAATCTGGTACAGCACTGACCGTGTCAGGCTGATATAGTTTGACAGAATCTGTTCTGAACAGTCTGTTGTATAGCTGCAGGTATGATACAGATATGATATCATAGGTGTATCATAGCTGATACTGCAACAGGCTGTATCAGGGGTCGCTGCATTTTTCTGAACAGATCTGACATCATTCCGTGTGTAATTGTAAATTTGTTATTGTGATTTAATTGCAAATTTACATATTTATTATTTCATTATTATTAACTGAAATCTAATTACTTAAAGCACACTCATTCACACAATACACATATGTACTTATTATCTATAGCATACAAATGTGGCAAAATGTAATAAATAAATAAATAAATAAATAAATAAATAAATAAATAAATAAATAAATAAATAAATAAATAAATAAATAAATTCCAAAATTATACCGTACCTCGTTAAGCTCTTTACAACTTTCACTTCGGGATCTTCATCGCCGCTCGTGGTTTGTTCATAACTTCCATTCTCGGCTTCATTTTCTGCTACTGCGGTCTACAAAAAACAATTATAAAATAAGGTGCCCTCTACGCATGCTCTGATTGGCTGGGCTCTGTGCATTTAAAAAAGAACAGAGATCATGAATGACGTAAAGTGGCGTAGAATGGCGTCAGCTGGCCGGAAAAGCCTGCCAAATTCTAAAGATACCTCGCTTTTAGCTTGATTTTTCTTCTTCTTATTTCAAAAAAACTAATAAAGCCGTTCTCCACTAGGCGAATTTGTTCGCGCGAATCGAATCGAAATACCCGTTCATGCAATGTAATTGGTTGGTGCTGCTAGTTTCCGTGCCAATTTTCGTACTTGCCAATCATATTGCCGGAGAATTCGCTTCGCGCGAACAAATTCGCCTAGTGGAGAACGGGTTTAAAACATACCGCTCCTGTGTATATGTAACTCTTATACAGTACCGCTTAGAAATAACCTAACAAAAACTGAGGTCAAACCTAGGTTTAACCTCAGCTTAATCATAATATAACTCTGTTCAGTGTTAGTTAAACTGTCTCTAAATCACTGGGAATCAAAATATCGACTGTTTTCTGTATTACTAGATAATTTTATTGTGCTTTACTAAAGTTTATTACCATTTCTATCATTGTTTAACTGAACCTCAACCTCAACCGCACTGTTAGGTTATTTCTGAGCAGTACTGTAAAGGTACGTTTGACGTCACTTGAACACGAAAGAAGTGTAAAGGCACTCGGCGATACTCAACTTCTTTCGTGTTCAAATGACGTCAAACGTACATTTATATACGCACGGAGCTTTATGTTTTATTTGTTAATTCAAGATCGATTTAATGGCCCAAATGTAAGGTCTTCGTTAAGGTTTGCAGGGTCATTTCTCCAAAGCGCTCTCAATTCGTCAGAATTTATGCCACAAAAATAAAATAGATGTCGTTAGAAAGCTAAAAGCTAAAGGGCTTCGCCATAAACACAAACCGTAATAGTTGTGAATTTTTAAATTAAAACCAGAGGGCTTCACTCGTGGCGACTCGAGTGAAAAGCATTTTATTTTGTTCAAAATCTTTTTTTTGTAGGCTACTTTGATTCCGAGATAAATTTCCAGCAAAACGGTGTCGATATGTCGAGTTATGCCGATTTTATTGACGACCAAAGTTAAAAATGCTGTTTTTCGACCAACATTCGGACAAAATAAGCCATAAATTCGAAACCAGGCAATCAATGACACCGTTTTGCTAAACATTTATCTCGGAATCGAACTGCGAAAAATTTTTTTGAACAAAATGAAACGCTTTGTTCTTAAGTCGCTCCGAGTGAAGCCCTCTGGTTTTAATTTAAAAATTCACAACTATTAACGGTCTGGGTTTATCGCGAAATCAAATACACCATTGTATTCTACAAATTCATAGCTTTCTAACGATATCTATTTTATTTTGTGGCATAAATTCTGACGAATTGAGAGCGCTTTACAGAAATGACCCTGCAAACCTTAACGAAGACCTTAAGTATGAAAAATATAGAGTGCGAAAGAATGCTACGCAGGCAATGTTTTAGATAGAGCAAAATGAAAAGTTAGTAAAACTACCGAGATTTTTGTATAGGTAATCGCATGGGGCCAAGGAAAATTACGGTTTAATTTCACGAGTGTTTTCAAAATTTTACAAAATTGCCCGAGTCGCGAAGCGACGAGGGTAATTTGTAAGATTTTGAAAACACGAGTGAAATTAAACCTTAATTTTACGAGAACTCATGCGATTATGTGTTAATAATATAGCTGGCAAAATTATTTAAGAGCTATGTTATGTCCAGAAAATGTCGAAGTACAATGTACCTTATCACGGTCGACGCTCGGCAACATTCAAATTTCCCTCGCTCTATCGCTGTGCATGTAGCTTTCTTTTTGTAAACACAGGCAAAAGTTCGTAAATTTTCTACTGTATTCATTTTCACTAATAGTTTACACTCCTTCAATAGTTCAAATCAGTTCAAAGTAAACAAAAAAGCATTTTCAGACCGAAAAACCTTGCAGATTTGTTGAAAACATTGTCAGTCCTCTGAGGTTCACTGTTGCTCTTCATTAGCCAATCATATTCGAGAAATTTTGCCCTCTATATTATTAAGTAACGAAATACCGACGTTTTGAGCTGGATCTCGGTAATTTACCATGGTAACTCGACTCGTGACTCGACTAGTGGTACCTTTTCAGTTTGTTTTACAGTAAAAACCAGTGTATAATTAAGAACCTAGTGATTAAGAACCTGTAGGCTTAAATTTTGGTATTTAAACCCCCATTATATAAGAACATGTTAAGTCTAACAACAGGTACGCTATGCGTACATGTATCTGTGCCAAAATTAGCCTAAAGGCCTGTTTACAAGGGAGTAGGGTTACCCTAGCACCTGGGTTACCCTTGCACTCTGGTTACCCTAGCTCTCGTACATTGCTTGCTTTTTTGTTTGTGGTGTTTATAAGGATGCTAGGGTAACCCTACCTCCTTATAAACAGGCCCTAAAAGACACTCCTGAATTTGCTTTCACTATTTAATATTATTATTCACCATTGTTACCCAATGAAGCAAATTTGGGAAGTATCAATTAATCCAGCCAGTTAATAGAAAATATACATGGTTTGGAAACCTGGCAAACTTCAAAGTGGTTAACAAACAAGCTACGACTCATGTTGAAAGGCACATGAATGTGCACAAATCCTTTGTTTTAGGTTTATTAATATTTAAACAGTACGGTTGAGTGAATCAAAACGTTGCTATTGGATGATTGCTTAATTATACAGAAAACACAATATGTTCAGTAACTGTGAAAGTGCACAAATTTCCATAAACCTTAACAAAAACATAAAACAATGGCTTTTGTTGAGCTTCCAAACCATGTATATTTTCTATTAACTATGATCCAGCTCAGTTAACGTATTAAACAAGACGCCTGGTCAGGCGTTCACTCCGGCTACTGCAAAATCACAGTGCTATGCAGTGCTAAGGTCTAAAGTCTATTAAACACATTGGTCACAGACAAAAGTCAAAACGCAATCCAATTCTCCGATAGAAAACACAATTTGCAATAACAAAACACGATTGCCTGTATTTATTAACGTATTTCCACATATGTACACAGCGTTCATATGTCGAGTCTCTTCAGGTATTAAATATCAACACAACTATCAACGGCGTGTGCGCTTGTAAGTGTATATAATATCAAGATACTTGCCAGCGACATTACAGACCAATAACTATGTCTGTGAACAAACAAAACACATCCGAGACGAGCAAACTCACCACCACCACCACCACCACCACCACCACCACCACCACCACCACCACCACCACCACCACCACCACCACCACCACCACCACCACCACCACCACCACCACCACCACCACCACCACCACCACCACCACCACCACCACCACTCACTCACTCACTCACTCACTCACTCACTCACTCACTCACTCACTCACTCACTCACTCACTCACTCACTCACTCACTTAGTCGAAAAGAAAGAAGGCACTGGTCACATGCATATGGTCAGTTAGTCACATGCCTCAGTTTCGCAAAGCTTATTGGTCAATATCGCCAGCGGCCGCGCGGAGGACTAATAACGCGTCGCAAAAAAATAAAAATAAAAATAATCGCGAAACCTAGACTCAGCTACCACAGGTAACCCGAGTAATAAGCGAATGAGATGAAAGGTCAATCCCTTGATATTAAAAATATATCGTGGGGCAGATCATGGCTATTTAGATACTTCATACAGCAAGCAATCAATGAGTACATGTGTGTATTGTACTACTAATAAACTTGATTTTATTAAAAACGTAAAATGATGCTACAGGTTCTGAAGTATATACTTGTAAGTTTCCCCCAATGAGAATTGTTTGTCTTCCAAAGAGTAATGTTTGTCACTTGAAGACGGTCCTAATTCATAAACAGTTTAGTAGTTTACACGTGTTGGCCTGTCGAGTCGCCTGACTCGATAAATCGCCCAACGAGTTGAAAACCTTTTGTTACTCTTCAATCATTCTGTATATAAGGCACAAAAACTGTGGTAGATCACACTTGTAAGTTTACTATAAGTCACGTTAAAAATACTTGCCATTTGTATCAGCAATATTGTCTTTCTTCGAAAATAGTGTTGCTCTTCGACTAGCTTCGAATTTCGTACACACGATTGGGGATTAAAGAATACTTGTTTCCATCGTTCAAACTGACAGCTCGTACGTTGACGCCAAAACATTCTGTCTGAGCTTCGATTGTCCCCGATGTAATTGTCGCGCATTGATTAGTTACACCACAGCACACATTATTTCTGAACAGTATATATCAATTTTTTATATCGAAATTACAAGAGATTCCGATGTTTGATTGCAATATAATAACAGTTATTATTTTTGTTATTTTCACCTGATTTTCAAATAAGAACATGTTCTAATTTTTGTATCTGCGCAGCATTTATATTGCTATCGTGTTGTGTGTGGGTTTGTGTGTGTGTGTGTGTGTGTGTGTGTGTGTGTGTGTGCGTGCGTGCGTGTGTGTGTTTTTGTCTGTTAACTTTTTTATGTAACCACTGACCTGTAGTGCATCTACACTGATTATAGATTTATATATAGTTTCATTGAGTAGAGTGGACTCTCAACAGTAACAGTTATCAACGGGTGTAGAGTACAGGTACTGTAGTTTCAGTATTGACTGACAAGTGTTTTCTTCTTAAACACGGAGCGAGCGCATAAAAGGGAGCCCCCCCCCCGGCTACGCACTGACAGTTTGAAATGTCAACAGTCAAGTCAACAACGAGTCAGTGAGCTGGTGAAGTTTTGAGAATTATCTTTTATTTATAACCTTTTTACCTTTCAATACACCAGGTAAATTGTAAAGAGAAACATAAGAGTCTTAGATAAAAACAATTCTGAAGTGATTAAATTTGTTTGGTCAATGAGTTTTCAAAATATTTATGACCTTGCTTTCAAACGATGTTTGAAGGTCACGTATAGCTGCTTTGTCTTTCGCCGTTTTTTTAAATAGAGTTCCACATAAAAGACAAGACTTTGATATTTAACTAAAACAGACCATTTAAACGAAAACAATAAATAGTTTATTATATTAACTTTGCAAGTCAGTATATCATGCACAAATTGAGAACTTTTTAGTAGTCATTTGTCTGGCTTTCCAGACAACATGTACTGCCGGTCGTGCAAAAACAAAGTTGTCGTCGTTGGAAAGTGAGATGATGTTCAGACATCAGTGTGAAGATATTCATTATCAACATTCTTGGTGCATATAAAAGGGTCTTATAATTACAAGGACGGAAGATATGAATGAATAAACAAAGAATACAGACATCATCTGCATTCAAGTGATTCAAGAAGAAAAACAGTGAGACGGTTGGTCCACTTTCGTACGGTTTTTCCTCACCTTCTACTCAAAATGATGTGTTACACTTGAAAAAGACAAATTCGACGTTTGGAAAGAGGCAAATTTAATTTAAAAACAGTAAATAAGTCTCACAAAAGCTCCACTCTTCAGTCTTAGCGAAATTCCTCGGCAAGGCCGGAAGTAATTTTAGCTGTGTGGACCAATCAGATGCGTTTGGCCAGGATTGGCTGAGTGCCTCAACCAGTACTTATGCAGTCGCTCCGTGTTTAAGAAAATAAGAACCTGTTTAAAAACCTATAATAGCCTAAATTCTCAGTAGACACCAAATATATAAAAACCTCTTTAAGCTAACTTGGAAAAACCTAGGTTCTTATACGCAGGTTTTTAACGTATTAAAAATATAGGTTTTACATCAATTGAATAGTCGAGGCTTTCAAAATATTGTTACACTGAATTGAAGTTATGATTGTTAAAATCATTTTAACTACTAGAAACCGAAAAATTCGTTTGAAAATTATGTTTACGACGTATAAAAATGTTAACAGTTTTATGATAACTACTCAGGCACTCGAGACGATAAATGATGTTACCATTCTGTTATTTTTATAATAGTTTGTATAAAATCAAAAATATGCATAAATTAATTTCAAAATATCAAAAATCATGGTTGCTGTTGACTGAAACATAAGTGATTTTTTCGATCCTGTAGGCTGAACGAGTGAATGACGAAAACTTCTTGGCCATTAACAAATTTCTATAAAGCTTCCCGTTGTAAATCTTTTAGACAATCAACCTTGAACGTTTCTAAAATGCGATCGCATGCTCAACCCGTGAATCAGCACTCTATTGATCACCATTTTAAACTGACGGGGTGATTCACGCAAATTCACGCAATAATCCCAATAATATATATGACTGCTGAAAACGAGCAGGCACGTTTGTAAATGATGCAAATCGACGATGATGAGCTCACGAGTTCAGCCGTGATTTCGGAGGAGGTAAGTACTGGCGCTACCCTGCGAGTCAGAGCCCCTTTCCGACCTACGCAGGCTTCGGGGGAAAGTGGGCTCTACCAACAAACTCGATCTTCGCCCCCAGTTTGGGGCGAGTCAGTCAGGTTTTAAACTGGTCAAACAAGTTCTAGTTTATGAACACGCGTAAGCAGGAAAATAGGAAGTAACGCGTTAGAGCATGGGCCCAAAATAGTACTTGGCAACCGTTCACGCATGCTAAAAAAGAAATATCGAGTTTGTTGGCAGAGCCCACTTTCCCCCGAAGCCTGCGTAGGTCGGAAAGGGGCTCTGACTCGCAGGGTATACCGGCGCCAGAGATACGGCTGAAAATCGAACCTATACTCCCCCCCTCCCCCCCCCCCCCCCTCCAAAAAAAAAAAAGAAGAAAAAAAAGAAGAAAGAAAGAACCATGACAAAAGTAACTTCATTCTTCATCCATGCATGATCCTACCTGAGGTACAGCGGCCGCCTTGTGTTGTGCCAATTCTTCAATCAGCACCTTCAAGCGATGATTTTCGTGTTCCAGGCGCAGCAGTTTAGTCGACCTGAACAAAAAACACACACAAAATGTCACGTACGATGAAACTCGGTAACCGAACGTAAGGTCCTTTGGGTTACTAGCACCATCTCCCTTAAAGGCTGGCCACAGACCAGGAACCAAACATTTAAATATTGGTTTCTTAAAACATTATTCTTATATTATGTAAACTTTGTTGCACAACGCTGGTACGAGTGCAATCAAAGATTTTATTCATACATGTATAGGTCTGGAGAGCTAGCCTAGTTAGCGGAATGGCTTGTTTCCATATAAACATTGCTTAATAGGCTGCTGGTGGGGGTATAAAGTCCCAGAGTACCGTTTAGTTATCGTTATCATTACCACTACCACTACTATTACCATTAATTATTATAACATAGCTTTCATATAGCAACGTTTTTGATTGGCTGTCGTGCGTGCTCCATAACTCGATGGAGCAAGGCAAAAAAGCGCGGGGGAAAATTTCAAAACAAAACTGATTTTTAAATTGACTTTTTATGGCCTTTTATATTATCAAAATACCAAGTCATTTAATTTTATTGAGTAATAAAAAACGACACAGAAGACATAAACTTGGTCTGGGTAACCGAGTTTGAACTGTCCTTTTAGTTGGATTTTAGTGAACAAAAAAGACTTGAATTAATTCTTTGAACGTTTTCATGGCGATAAAGTAATATAAATAAGTTTTGTGGAAACACCACGTAAAATATTTCTTTGTTAAGCTTTCGGCCTGTTGACTCAGGCCTTGATACGTGATTTAATTGATCAGTTGCTTAGTTTATAAATGACGTGAGCCAACAACTTGTTGTCATTGCTCTGATGAAGGCCTGAGTCAACAGGCCGAAAGCTTAGCAAAGAAATATTTTACGTGGTGTTTCCACAAAATTTATTTATATTATATTAAAAGACTTGGCTACGAAAGAAAAAAAACACAACAACCAAAACGATTCGCCGGCTTGTGAAAGGATTTAATGCTATGTTATAAAAGAAATGGCTCATGGTTTAATGTGCTCCATCGCGTTATGGATGCACTTGGGAAATTTGGAGAGCACTCAAAAATCTAGAATTACGATTTTTTCGTGCTCTCCCAATTTCCCGCGTGCATCCATAACTCGATGGAGCACGCTAAACCATAAGCCATTTCTTAATTACCAGTTATTTATTATTACTATTTTTTTATTATTATATGGGACAGAATACTTCTGGTAAAATCATGCGCTGTGATTGGTTGCTGACGTGGCGAGATTTCTCCGTAATGCCCGCGGGCATTATGAAAATTGTTAATGCCCTATACGATAGGAAACAATCAAAAATTCTAATAAGCTGGAAAGTTATTGCCGAAAAACGACGAAAATAAATAAAATAAACGACGATGAATATTGTAAAAGTAAATGCTAGTATCCAGACGAGAGAGAAACAACAGAAAATAATGCTAGTTCGGTGTTTTGACGAAGTTAAAGGAAGCGAAGACCAAGAAATACGAGATTGATTTTGAAATGAAAAGTGCCATATAATAAACTACTTAATAACGACCGTTCGGTCTTTACGGTAAAATATTAAACCTCGTTATTATACAACTGCATTAAAAACTGTCCAAATAACGCTAAAAATGAGTACAAATATACAGCGATATTCGGATAGTTAGTTATTTGTTTAATAGCCAATCAAATTTATCACACGGGAGACTACTTCATGTATGCTTATTATTTTGTCTTGGTGCAAGTCATGCTACTTCTCTGGCCTTTTTAGAGTTTTCTTTTTTCTCGTTGTTTGTATTTTGACTCGCCCTGCGGGCTCATCAAAATACGGCACAACTCGTAAAAATATATATATATGTTATTTACCGGCTGGGAGGTCCGTATAGAGAAATATTTCCCGAGGTCTCAAAAACTGCCCGAGGCCGCAGGCCGAGGGTCGCTTTTGAGACCGAGGGAAATATTTCTCTATACGGACCGATTTTTATTAATCGATACGATTTATATTAATCGTACGATTTATAATTTACGATTTTTATTAATCGTACGATTTATAATTTACATAATTAGGTAAATTAACATAATTATATTGCGAAATCAAGATGACATTCACGTGATACTCAAAAGTCTAAAGTTTATCGTTCGACAGTATTAAACAACCGCCGACATGCACTCTGACTGGGAAGCTTGGAACGTCTTTTGTGATAAAAAAAAAAAAACAGTCAAAACTTGAAGATCTAGTGTTTTTAAAGTTTAATTGATAAAGATTCTTCGTCGTTCTTCTTCGTTGCTTGGTCGTTTTTGGCTGTTCGCTTTGAAAATCGCTTTCAATACTCGGCTGACTGCATGGAAATTGAAAGTGGGTCGTTCGAGTTTGAAGACGAAAATGCTTGTAAGAAGCCACTTGAAACTTTTTTCAAAGACATGACATGATGAGGTTGGCATGTGGAAAATATTTGACTAAAGGGTAAAGCCTTGTAGCGGTTTTGTTGAGTATATTATAAGTGATATTGGGCATTTCACTCGATTACATAGTATGTCATAAGGATTTTGGGTGAAGGAAAATTCGAGTGTAGAATATATACATTATAAGACCAAACCGGGACCAGTTGCGAAAAATGCAACTACACAGGCCTTCCGGCAGGAATTGAACCCACGACCTTGCGATACTAGTGCAATGCTCTGACCACTGAGCCACGGAGGGCGTTGCCGAGAGCTTGATCGCGAGTTCTGTATATATAATAAGGTGGTAATGCCAGGAGAGAATTGGGTATATTATAAGTGATATTGGGCATAGTTGAGTATAGTTGGACAACACAAGAATGACAGTTTAGTATCAAAAGGTTTCAGCTTTTCTGTCCTCTCCTGGTATGTTTTTTTTAAATATATACTTCTACAGGTATATATATAGTTTCATTTAGTGATTCAAAATGCTGTGTTCACAAGTTTATGTGTTTTGCCTATTGTTTTAAACTGTTTTCATACGTCGTTGAGCAACAACACTTTAAAACTTTATAAATGTCGGTCGCTGAAATTTTGCTTTTTCACAGCATTCTCGCTTTCTTTTAAAATTCGCTGTTTTCACACGAAGTTGTCAGAGCCATTTGGATAATAAAACTCATTTGCATCCCTGTAGCTCTCTGTTGAATATATTTTTTCTGTGGCAAAGCGAAATAGTTATGAAAATCGATCAATTTTACGGCCTATAAAACACATTAAAAAAATTATCTCGAGCGGTCGGTACGGGCTCATACGGACCGCTCGTTAGCCAAGCAGAAAGCAGGATTTGGTAGGATAGGGACCGGAAAAAAATAAACAGCGATACTACACACAAAAACATCTAATAAGATATATGTATTGAATGTATTAACCTCGCTATTGCTCGGTTAATACAGCAACACGTCGGTTTGATATTTTACCGTAAAGACCTCACTCTCGGTTATTAATGTTATTATTTACGAACAGCTGTAATTTTTATCATTTATAGACCTGGAGCGAGGGGAATTCGATGAAATATTACCCCAAGGTAGGATATATCATCCCGAGGGGTAATATTTCATCGAATTCTCCGAGCGAAAGGTCTATAAATGATATATTATATCGAAACATATTAATCTTTCCAAAAAAAGCTTAAATAATGTTAATAAAGTTCGCTTAGCTTTGTCCGCTTTTCATTGTCTGTTTCCATTCTGTTGTCGTCTCAAGGCTCAGGATGCATTGTTTGTTACTTTCTTTGTATTCCCTGAATCCTTATTTTCTTGTAACCTAACAATCTTCTTGTCAACTAGAGATGAGCCGATTAATCGGAAACTAATCGGCAAAGCCGATTAATCGGCCAATTTAAAATAATCGGTAATCGGCCGATTATTTTGAGTAATCGGCAAAATAATCGGTGCATGTCTCAAATAAAGCTTTTCTTGAACGACGCAAACACACACCATAAGTCCGTAACTGCATAAGCCAAAACACAATAGTCCTTATTTCACAATGATTACAGAGCGTTTCACATAACTCTTGACGGAAGAGTTCCGCAGTCAGACGTTTGCCACAAAGTTTACGAACTCCGCAAAATTTGTTACGTATAGCAGCCGATCAAATAGCGAGCATCAAAACAAAGTTGCAATGTTTGTCGCCAACTTCGGAAACAATGAACCGGAACTTCGGAACCCTAGTCTGTCAAAAGATTTGTGAAACGCTTTTAAAAGTTTAAATTTTAAAACCAACACGAGAAAATGGCAAAGGATCTTCACCGGTTGAGGTAGTCACGACCGAGAACATATCAACCCAGGAAAAGAGCTGCAGCACTGAACCTCATCAAGACCTACGGTCTTGCTTCGACGAGATTGTTGGGTCAAGCGACAGCACTTCCAACGCCAGTCACAAAGTTGAAGAAGAGATCGACGGCGTTCTCGCCCTTCCGCTACAGCCATTGCAAGCACTGCCCTTATGTTTGGTGGCAAGCAAAGAAACTTGTTTATCCCAACGTTGTTTAAAGTTGTGCTGAAGTATCTGAGCCTCCCAATTCAAGTGTTTATTCAGAGCGTGTGTTTAGCGAGGCAGGGAACATTTCCACGGACAAACGAAACAGGTAGCACCACAGTAAAGCGGATATTTTGTTTTTACATCACAATTTGCCATTGCAAATACTAATAGCGTAGCGCATACCAGGCACGTAGCCAGGATTCTGAAAGGGGGGGGAGCCGAAGTCAAAATAAATTTTTAGGGGGGTCCGGGGATATGCTCCCCCAGGAAATTTTGAAATCGGAAGTCGCTGAAATGCCATTTCCTGGCTTTTGGAGGAAGATTTTATAGACTCTAAAGGTTAAAAAACGTCATATAAAATACTCAAAACATGCAAACGTCACACAGATACTCAAAATGCATACACTCAGTAGATTGAATACACTGTTTACATTTTATTTCCTGACACAATGGCATATTGCATCAGTTTTGCAGTTACATGTCTGTTGTTTTATATCAAAAGGGGGGGAGCCGCGTACGTCCCTGGCGCATACCGATTTATAAAACTGAAAGTCGGACAAACAAAACGAAATCGATTCTCAAAACACGCAAACAAATTTCTGTTATATTTCACAAATCTTGTTGCAATTTAGCAATCCCTACAACATTGCAAAACTGCGCAGGGCCTGATGACCAGCAACGTATAGCACTAATCGGCATATGCCGATTAATCGGCCGATTATTTGTATTAATCGGCCACCAAATAATCGGCTTCAGTAATCGGCAATTTTCGTAATCGGCTCATCTCTATTGTCAACATCTGAATGTTCGGGCGAAACGTTTTCTTGTCTCGCCAAACTCCGCCATTGTTGACAGCTTCGTGAATCGTGCGTGACATCCACGCGTGGTACACGAACTCGAATACCACGGCCACAGCGGGGTATTCGACTCGAATACCTCGCCACAGCGGGGTATTCGAGGTTATACCCCGCTGTGGCGGGCAATTACGATAAATTAACTGGTCACGTGGTACAAATCAAGCTCTCTGACTGGACAATTTACAGTTGAGATATAATATTACAAATAGTTCCACTTACGAAATCTGATTGTATTCGTTCGCTAAACATGTCCCTAAAAAGGATATAGACAAAATGAACTTCGTTAAACGGCTAAAAATATGACGAAGGGTCTTCTCTAGACGAAGGGTCTTCGCTCGAAACGTTAGAAAACTGCGTTCAATATTTTCAGCAGTACTCAAACCTTACTATATTTTGATTTGTATTTCAACACTGCCTACGCAGCACACTACTTTTATTTCACTGTAAAAATACACTAAAATATACACTGTAAAAATATATAGGGGAACACGGGTGGCGTGTGTTGTTACGGCGCTGCCTCTCACCAATAGTTAAGCCCGGTTAGACGGGGTTAGTACTTGGATGGGTGACCGTCTGGGAATAACCTCGTTCTCGAGCTTGGACCATGTGAGTAGCCAAAGAAAGAGCAGCCTTCTGGCTAACTCCGACTACGGTCGACCAATAGATAGATAGATAACATTAGACTAGACTAGACTAGACTAGACTAGACTAGACTAGACTAGACTAGACTAGACTAGACTAGACTAGACTAGACTAGACTAGACTAGGCTAGGCCAGGCCAGGCCAGGCCAGGCCAGGCCAGGCCAGGCCAGGCCAGGCCAGGCCAGGCCAGGCCAGGCCAGGCCAGGCCAGGCCAGGCCAGGCCAGGCCAGGCCAGGCCAGGCCAGGCCAGGCCAGGCCAGGCCAGGCCAGGCCAGGCCAGGCCAGGCCAGGCCAGGCCAGGCCAGGCCAGGCCAGGCCAGGGCCAGGCCAGGCCAGGCCAGGCCAGGCCAGGCCAGGCCAGGCCAGGCCAGGCCAGGCCAGGCCAGGCCAGGGCCAGGCCAGGCCAGGCCAGGCCAGGCCAGGCCAGGCCAGGCCAGGCCAGGCCAGGCCAGGCCAGGCTAGGCTAGGCTAGGCTAGGCTAGACTAGACTAGACTAGACTAGACTAGACTAGACTAGATTAGATTAGATTAGATAGATAGATAGATAGATAGATAGATAGATAGATAGATAGATAGATAGATAGATAGATAGATAGATAGAAAAACTCAGCAATATTTAAAGTGCCCATCTTACCTATGGAGATTTTACATATCGATAATCTTTGGATTCGAGCATTTTTTTGCGCATCTCAGATACATGTATATAGGAAAAGCAAGCAAAGCTAGAACTCTTACCAGTTTCTTCTTTGTCTTTGAACATATCGAGCTCTGAACTTAAACTGGATACTTCAGAAAAACTATGGAGAAGTAATTAAAATATGTCCGATTATTTATATGTTTACGTCAGACGATTTTACTCGTCACGTGAAGACTCCACTATTATAAAATAGCATGTATACTACGCGAGCCCTGATTGGTCAATTGTCGTGTTTGGATCAGAGTATCCAAACACGGAAAATTCCCGCCAAAACGATTTTTTGAAAATGTCGGACAGTATATCATATTCACTTGTGATTATTTTATAAAAGAAATACCAAATGTTTTTTCCGTGTTTGCAGACTCTTATCCAAACACTTGGGAAATTGTTTGCGCGTGTTTGGATCAGAGTATCCAAACACGGAAAACCATTTGGTATTTCTTTAATGGTAAACGGCAACCTGGAAAAAAGTGAGATCTCGGAATCCTAGATCTTGACAGAACATTTATTTGTTAAGGCGAATTCAGGATCAGATAAACATTGAACACTTTTTCCAGGTCTAGTAAACGGTTAATTAAGCTTCAGGGAAAAAGTACTAAGTTTTCCAAAGCAAAAAAAACCAACACAACAATAAAATGTCTAAACACAGACTAAACAGTCACCTGTTTTTCGCATCCAGTAATAACCTAGTATTTTCGTCAAGCACGTCCTGATGCCTCGTTTCTAAAACAATTCTTTCCTAAATTAGAGAAAGTTCTCAAATCATTAATAATTCATGGTAAATTTAAAAGACATACGTATTAAATGGAATTTAAGTAAGTTAACGACGAAGAGCGGTCAGTAAAGCGGGACAGCGGTCTCTAGCGGGTCAGGCAGGCGCAAGTGGTCGTCAGTTGGACGTGGTCAGTATTGCTCAACGTAGATTCTCAGTGTCTCAGAGAAGCTGGTCTGACCAGGTAGGAAATATTTGGTATAGCGTTGACAGTAATTTAATACCGTCTGTTGGGTGCCTCGGGATTTGGCGTTAGCAGGGGCTCTGGCTTCCTCCAGCCATGAGCCCCCGCGGGCTCCGACCTGACCACAAATCAGGTCAGAGGTCCCTTCGGCGTGGTGTGTGGGCTAATGGCTGGGTTGCGGGGATTTGCCAGTCACGAGAGCGGTATTCTATCTGGGGGCTGGCCAATCTGCACAAGCGATGCAGTTGTTAATTAAACAGTATTTAGAAATTAAGGAAAGACTACTGTCAGAACTAGCAAACTTTTAGGTCGATTTTCTCTTAAAATAGATTCGTTTGAGCAGCTATATCCAACACTCGTCAGTGCTCGTCCTCCGATGTCTAAATAGGTAGAAGTTAGATGGGATGACATTCTGGGACCTTTTCTGAAGGCTGCGCCAAGTGACGTATTGAACTTTACTGCGCATCCCACAAGCTTTGGAAACGGTTGTGGGCCATAAATTGGCGATTATATTAAGGGTGGTGGAGCGACCGAGGAGGGCCCAAAACCCCACACTTTTGAGGTTAGGGTTAGGGGTCCTTTAGGAGGATTAGGGGTTAGGGTTAGGGGGGGTGTTGGGATAGGTTTTCTTCGGAAAAGTTCCCAGAGAGTCATCCCATCTAACCTCTTCCGTCTAAATACAGCCAAGCTCGGCTTCGCCTCGTAATTTCAACCTGCTTTTTTGTATTTAGGAATCGGGGGAAAAAACACTGACTCTTGTCGGATGTATTAGTTATTAGTATCAACCAACTAGTGGTCTATTACAAATTCGGCATTCTGATTGGCTGAGTTACTAGTGGTCTAATGGTGATAGACCACTAGTAGCGTTATCCAATAGCAAACCTTCTTATAACTGGAATACTCCTATCCTGACCAATCAGAAGCTACGACACATTATACGCTGCAAGGAAAACCTGGAAACTAGGCCAAACATGGCCTCCGCTAAAATTTATATATGAGTGATGAAATCATGAACACATAGACCACTTTCATAATGGCCACCACTTTAAATATTCTTTTATGTGCATCTAAATACGCCTTCCTAGCCTCGTTTTGAAGCAAAGATTCTTTTGAATTGCAGACATACAAACGAGGCCAGAAAGGCTTATTAAGATGCACATAAAAGAATATTCAAATTAGTTACTATTATGAAAGTGGTCTATTGGCCGAAAGTAATGGAAAATTGTTCAGTTTGACATTCTCGAATAAGAACATGAATTCGCTTAGCCTATAGAGTATATCTACACCAAATTTGAAGCAAAGTAATTACAATCTCGTTTTTTGTGAGCGATTGTTTATCATGTGCCATCGAGCTACATTTTGAATGGGGAGACTACTGCAAACAAAGGTAAGACTATCAGAAAATTTGGACTTACTTATTTACGTTAAAGAAAAGTTGTTTATGGTTGATACTAAAACATTCGCCTCGTTCACTATCAGTAGAAGACTCGGTCTCGTTGCATGACCTCTAAGCTCCACATAATTATAATTATAATATTAGAATTATATAATTATAATAATGATAATTATAATAACAATAACAATAACAATAACAATAACAATAACAATAACAATAACAATAACAATAACAATAATAATAATAATAATAATAACTTACAATAACAATAACAATAACAATAACAATAACAATAACAATAACAATAACAATAACAATAACAATAACAATAACAATAACAATAACAATAACAATAACAATAACAATAACAATAACAATAACAATAACAATAACAATAACAATAACAATAACAATAACAATAACAAAACAATAGCAATAACAATAACTTACAATAATAACAATAACAATAACAATAATAACAATAACAATAACAATAACAATAACAATAACAATAACAATAACAATAACAAAACAATAGCAATAACAATAATAACTTACAATAATAACAATAACAATAACAATAACAATAATAACAATAACAATAACAATAACAATAACAATAACAATAACAATAACAATAACAATAACAATAATAATATATAATCGACATACCTCAGTAAGAGCTTTAATATTCTTTTTTAGTCTTATCACTTCTCGTTCTGTTTCTCCTGTAGGTACAGAAAAAAATATAAGTCCAGTCACAGAACAAGTAAGCACTCAATATTTGGGCCCTGATGTTTTTGTCGGCAAAAATATAGAGACATAAGTCGTAAACTAAATTTACCGTATCTTCATCAAGGCGCGTTCCCACAGACGGTTTTTGTTTCGATTTTTACCCTTCTGACGCATAATGTATTGGACCACTTGTGCAAAGCTATATATAGTCCAATACTTTCGTAAGTCATCCACTCAGTATCCAGTGGTGTATATAGAGACACGAAGCTGACGTCAAAAAGGCCCTCATTCATGTCCGCCATTTTTAGCTTTATTTTTCAATTGGCAGTTAGCCTTTCAGTATATGCGGTATACTAGAGACGGTATACTGTGTACTGTAAACTGTGTACTGTATACTGTCTACTGTAGGGTGTGGAGGGTGGAGTGCAGAGTGTAGAGCGTAGAGTATATAGTGTGGAGTGTGGAGTGTAGAGTGTAGAGTGTAGAGCGTAGAGTATATAGTGTGGAGTGTAGAGTGCAGAGTATAGAGTATATAGCGTGGAGTGCAGAGTGCAGAGTGTGGAGTGCAGAGTGCAGAGTGTATAGTGTATAGTGCAGAGTGCAGAGTGTATAGTGTATAGTGTATAGTGTATAGTGTATAGTGTATAGTGTATAGTGTAGAGTGTAGAGTGTAGAGTGTAGAGTGTAGAGTGTAGAGTGTAGAGTGTAGAGTGTAGAGTGTAGAGTGTAGAGTGTAGAGTGTAGAGTGTAGAGTGTAGAGCGTGTATGTGTAGAGCGTGTATGTGTAGAGCGTGTATGTGTAGAGCGTGGAGTGTAGAATGTTAGAGTGTAGAGTGTAGAGTGTAGAGTGTAGAGTGTAGAGTGTAGAGTGTAGAGTGTAGAGTGTAGAGTGTAGAGTGTAGAGTGTAGAGTGTAGAGTGTAGAGTGTAGAGTGTAGAGTGTAGAGTGTAGAGTGTAGAGTGTAGAGTGTAGAGTGTAGAGTGAAGAGTGTAGAGTGTAGAGTGTAGAGTGTAGAGCGTGTATGTGTAGAGCGTGTATGTGTAGAGCGTGGAGTGTAGAATGTTAGAGTGTAGAGTGTAGAGTGTAGAGTGTAGAGTGTAGAGTGTGGAGTGTACAATGTAGAGTGTGTAGTGTTTTAGTGTGTAGAGTTCAGAGTGTAGTGTAAAGTGTAGTGTGTACATGTAGTGTGTAGTGTGTAGAACGTAGAGTGTGGAGTGTGGAGCGTAGACTGTAGGTAGAGTGTAGAGTGTAACGTGTATAGCGCATATTTGCTACTGCGTACTGGCATGCATAGTGCATATTGCATACTCTATACTACATATTGTAATAGTTTAGTGTGACTAACGTGTAGCAGAAGCAGCACGCTCACCTAGTCTCTCCGCTTTAGTAGTTAATGTATCAACTTGCTTTTCCAACACCACTTTGGTATTGTACAGAATTTCATTCTGTTCTTCCAGTTCCTACGTGTAGAACAAAATATTAATGTAATAATACGATCGACCAGATCACCACAAACACTACTCAAGCGATCGAGATGATCGTGTGAACACTGCCGGCCTGTATTGGGCGATCGAAATGGTAGTCAGGATGATCATCAATATCCATCGAACGCAACATTTATCGGGTTTTTTCTTCCTTGCCCTTGTTGTATCACTGTTGTAACAAGCAAATAGACAGAAACAAGGTTTAGGGGGTGATTACACGGACCGGGCTGGACCGATTATATTTGTATGTTTTTTCATAAGCGGGCTAGCCCGGGTAACCTCGATGAAAATAGATACCTTAAGATACCCCAGGTTCGCTTTACGGGTACCGCCATTTTTGTTTACTCGTAATATCTACCCGTTTTCCCGTGGTAGATCATGGTCTACCCGTACATACGACTACGGGTACGGGTAGATTACCCGTACACGTAAACCGAATCTTAAGGTCTCTATTACGAGTAAACAAAAATGGCGGTACCCGTACCCGTAAACCGAACCCGGGGTACCTTAAGGTCTCTAATGTCCATGTAATCGTTTCGTCCTGGCAAAGGGGGCTGGAAAACTGTTGAACTTGTTTCGATACGCGTTCGTTTCCTTGACTGTGTGAATAAAAGGTGCTGAAAAGAACTGAAAATGAAATAGAGCATCAAAACGTTCTTCGTGTGTTTCGTGATCATGGCGAAGACTTAATAAATTAATTAGTCTTCGGGAAGACGCTTGCGTGGGTTAGCTGAGACTATAACTATCTTTTTATTAACGATGGGCTTACAAAAGATTGCGTCGACATAAATAATAGACTAATTTGTGTAAAACTGAAGTAAAACTAACGTAAATTGCGAATTTCGGCCAAAAACCATGGACGTCAATTAAAAACTCATTCCGGCTTACCGGGCTAGTCCGCTCGATGTATTCGTTTCGTAAGCTCAGCCCCGGTTAACCCGCCCAGCCCAGTTTTTTAACTTTTCCCGCCAAAATGATGCTTGCAGGCTCTGAAGTTTCAAAAAGAAGCTATTCCAGTGAGCCCATCTTGGCAATTCGTCCAATGCCAAAAAGCGCGTGGATACCCTGTGGCGGAGTCGAAAGACGCGCGGGGGACTGTGGCACACTCGGTCGTGGTGTAACCGTTTTTCGTTCTTTTAAATCCCCTGCCACAGTCCCCCGCGCGTCCTTCGAGTCCGCCACAGGGGGTGCCCACGCGCTTTTTGGCATGACGAATTGCCAAGATGGGCTCCCTGTCTACACTGTAGGTCTACAACCCGCGCAATCTATTTGAATGCTGGGCGATTTATATGATTGCATGGAAACGAAAAATCGTTACGACCGCCCGAATCGCTTCAACGATTGGACCATCGAAAGATGATATAAAAACCAGGCTTAAAGTAGCTGCATACAGTATTTGTATCTACTGCGCATGCGAGTAGATACTAAGCAACAATAAAATATTCTTCGGGACCAATCAAATTTCAGCAGATTTTTCCGACCGCATCCCGAGCGGTCTGACGCAGTAGATACGTGTCCGCCCAAGCGTGCCTATTTTTACTTATTGTGATTGGTGTTAAAAGGAATTGTCTTTTAAAGAGTATCATCACTCCCAACAAACTATTAATGCTTTCACCAAGACCTTCAAACATGGCGCCACAACCAAACTAATGCGTGCAATATGCGATTTGTGGAACAATATTTAACGAAATTTCGTTGTGGCAAGATGTTGCGTTAAAAATCGTTGTTAAAAATTGTCTCGTGTAACATGCACCACCTTAGTATTATTTGAATTCACTTCAAACGTAAGTTATTTCCATGAATTCCCATGTATGTTTGTCCTACATATATTCCTAATTCCAGTTGACCGCGCCGCGCGTCGTTCTTTGCCAGTTGTTCACTCGTTGTCGACAGTGGTTTGAGGACACAAACAATTGTGTTTTGTTATACAAATTAAAACTGTCGTTACCCTGTACGTTACATGTTCTCTTTTGTTTAATTTTTTTGGCACACGGTGTAAAATGCCGACAAGACATGTCCATCGACCATTACGCACCTCTGTTCTTTTCTTTACTGCGTCCATTTCATGAAGCCTTTCCTTATATTTAAAAACGTCGCTCTCCAACTTGCTAGCTTTCTCAGCTTTGATTTTCAGTACATCAAGCTGATCCCGGTAAGCGTTCACCCACCGAGACGTCTCCGTTAAATTCTGGTTCTAGAGGAAAGAACAATTCTGTCCAGTAGTTGGGCCAAAAAGGAAAAGGGAAATATGTAATAAAGGCAGGGTTTTATGGTTATCGACCGAAAAACATATTCTTTTTACTCAAACTTATATCCTCAAACGAAATGGTACTTAAGCAACCAACTAACCAAGCAAGCATCCATCCCAAACAACCACCCACCCAACCACCCACCCACTCACCCACCCACCCAACCAACCAACCAACCAACCAACCAACCAACCAACCAACCAACCAACCAACCAACAAAGCAACCAAACCAACTACCAAAACCAACCAACCAACCAACCAAACCAAACCAAACCAACAAACCAAACCAAACGACAAACCAACAAACCAACAAATCAACCAACAAATCAACAAACAAACAAACAAACAAACAAACAAACAAACAAACAAACAAACAAACAAACAAACAAACAAACAAACAAACAAACAAACAAACAAACAAACAAACAAACAAACAAACAAACAAACAAACAAACAAACAAACAAACAAACAAACAAACAAACAAACAAACAAACAAACAAACAAACAAACAAACAAACAAACAAACAAACAAACAAACTAAACAACCAATAGAACTTTCCGGGAAAGCGTGGCACGTAGCATTCACGCGTGACGCCTTTTGATTGGCTGTTAAATAAGTTCGGGCAAAATCAACAAATGTACATCATGATGTATCAAAAAAATATGTTACGTGTAGTGTTGTTAGCAAAGACGCTTTCCAAGATCCCTTAGATCTTCGCAGTGACAATCCAAAGGCATGTGGGAAAATGTTTAAAACCTACTCGATCACAGTCTGTGTGAAATTGGAATAATGTTGTGAGTATCTTAATTGCAAATTATGCAGGCGTCACGCGTGAAAAAAACGCCATAAATGAATACCAGCCAGGCAGTAGCTTGAGTCAGTTTTCAATGTACTCAATGCCTTTGGAAATGCATCGTAAACAACATTGGAAAGAAATGGGGAAAAAGTAAGAACTGCAAGCAAAATAATATTTTGTTAAAGTTTTAACACTTGCTTCAGTAGCCTGATCAAGATCAAACCGTGGATGGGACGTGAAATTTTATTCATCTCAATATTTTTAAAGAAATATCATCCTTAAATTTTCCTTTGTTCCTCGTTACCTTTTTCTTTAAAAAATTAGAGTTTTTATATTCTATAATTCAAATATTCTACTAGAATTAAAACTATATTTTGATCGTTCCGACAGGAGTGGCCATTTCCAGGCCCCCACTAGGAGCGCAAGTGGGGTTGCATTAACTTTTTTTAATCAGGGGGTATTTAAAAATACTCATGTAAAAGCGGGCGAGGGGTTATTGCGTTTATTTAGTTTATTCATGCATAAATTATCTTTGATGTGCCGCGGTTAATATATAGGTTATTGACCTTGCATATTAAATGACCTACTATATCGCTTTAAAACTACGTCTAGAATACCATTTTTTTGTTAAATAACGACAAATATCGTCGTGTCATGAATAAACTAAGTCGGTTAGTGACCTTAACCTCGGTCACTACGCTGGTTATTACCCTCGGGCCTGCGGCCCTCGAGGTTAATAACCAGCGTAGTGACCCCGGTTTCGAATCTTTCGATCACTAACCTATACTTATTGACTGGAACCTTCGGCAAACAGTATGTTTTGTGGTTCCTCGACCGCCGATGTTTCTCGGCTCCGCCTCTGGAAACATCGGCAGTCTCGGCTCCACAAAACATACTGTTTCCCTCGGTCCCAGTCAATAAGTGTTAATTAACCAACCAGCCGACCGACCATCCATCCATCCATCCATCCATCCATCCATCCATCCATCCATCCATCCATCCATCCATCCATCCATCCATCCATCCATCCATCCCAACCAACCAACCAACCAACCAACCAACCAACCAACCAACCAACCAACCAACCAACCAACCAACCAACCAACCAACCAACCAACCCACCAACCCAGCCAACCGGCCAACAAAGAAACCAACCCACCTAATCCACACACTAACCGTCCATCCGTCCTTGCTTCCATCCGTTTATCTATCCGTCCATCTTTCGTCCTATATATAGTTGTTATATAACTGTAGCTACTTATTTCATTGTGACGGCAGACAGAAAAGGTAAAAGTCGTGTGTCATAGACTATCCGATAAGAGCTTAAAAACCCTACAGTATAATTAATCCTTTCACCACTGGAGGTTCCTTTTGACGAGTAAAATCGTCTGGCGTTAGACTGAGTAAAATAATAAAAGGGCCGGTTTGGGCGCACTAGGTGTGAAAGAGGGTTGAGTGTATGCGCAATTGTATGTATACGTCACCTCTTGAAGAAGTCTTTCAGTTATTAACTTATTCGATTCTAGTTCGTCCTTCAACTCCTGGATCATTAAATTCTTTTCCTCTCTAACAATACAAAAAAGACAAATTAATGCAATTATTAGATTCAGGTTTAAATTTAAATTTCATAATAATCGATTGGCATCTGCATTTAATAATTTCTTTATTCTTGTCAGTAAAACACATAATTATAATACCAGACTTGCATCCACAATCTTACTCTATCCGTAAAACTAGAAGTTTTATACATTAACAAAGCAGCACAGAAAATATATGAAAAAGAGCTAATTAAACAAAAGTTTAATTGTCAGTTGTTTGCTGTTCAAGCTGTGTTACTTAGTAATACTCAGAAAAACTCTGAGCTCTAAGCGGGACTCGAACTCACAACCTTCTGAATGCTAGCCAGACGCTCTAACCATTGAGCCACTAGAACTCAGATAGCGGAGCAAGGTTAATTAAGGTACTTATGCCTTAGACTGTGCCCAGTCCTCTAGGAACGAGTCTTAACCGCTCTGTTACAAGTACTTGTTGGTCTAAAAGTCGCGTTGTAACAGTAAGTTTCCAGTTAAACACTGTTAGTTAGTTTCAGAAATTGCAGCTTGATGTTAGTAATAATTGTCAGTTGTTTGCTGTACAAGCTGTGTTAGTTAGTAATACTCAGAAAAACTCTGAGCTCTAAGCGGGACTCGAACCCACACCCTTCTGAATGCTACCCAGACGCTCTAACCATTGAGCCACTAGAACTCAGATAGCGGAGCAAGGTTAATTAAGGTACTTATACCTTAGACTGTGCCCAGAGCTCAGAGTTTTTCCGCTTAGAGCTCAGAGTTTTTCTGAGTATTACTAACTAACACAGCTTGAATACATCAAGCTGCATTTTCTGAAACTAACTAAACAAAGTTTGTCGTGCGTACGGTAAGCGAGCCAGCCTGGTCAATCGTGTTTACATGAGAAAAACCAACCCAGGTAACTGAGATCTCGGTCCGACAAAGCGAGATCACGGTTGGGCGGGCTAGCCTGGCTCTCATATAGACACAAGTCTCATATAGACACAAGTTGAAAATTGTCAAGAAAAAGTAGCAAAAGCACCATCTCGCCAAAGCTAGCTAACCCAAGTACCCTAGCTGGCTTGCCTCCATATAAACAACCACGTAGTCTACCCTGAAGAGAGAAAAGGCCACATACGTCATTGTTCAGTCCTATAGGGCCGTTTAAACGGGAGAAAATAAGTCGCGACTTAATTAAGACGCGTCTTATTTAAGTTGCGAACACACTCGTATATATATATATATATATATATATATATATATATATATATATATATATATATATATATATATATATATTATATGGCTGGGTGTTTGATTTCTGGTCCGTACGCAAAACGACGCACGCTAATTGGTTCCTGAGAGGACGGGATTTAATTTACTATATTGACCGACTGGTCAACACGCTTTTTTCTCAGCCCTGTAAGTTTTTTTCGGGAAAATTTCTGAGTTGATTTGAATACAAATAAACTAGGTATCTTTATTCAAATATTCTGAACAGTAAAATGTGTTGGAACATTACTGCTGGTTTTCCTTAAAGCTGTTTATCTAAAAAATACGACATATAGAAGTCGAACTGGTGTAAACAAGAAGGCCAAGAAACGACACGAAAAAGTTAACAGGAAGGTGAACATCATACTCAGAAGACAAAAACAACGCTCGGAAGTTAAAAAAAATATGAACCAATAGCCATATAATAAATTCCTTATTAACCTCGTTTGCTCGGTCTGTACGGGAAAGTATTTGCCCTCGGTTTTATCGCACAAATTTCGCTCCTTCGTCGCTCGGTCTGTACGAAAACCTCAGGCAAATACTTTCCCGTACAGACCTCGCACTCGGTTAATAAGTCCTTTATATATATATATATATATATATATATATATATATATATATATATATATATATATATATATATATATATATATGGTTAGTTTCTTCGTGATCAAAATAAGTCGTGACTAAAATAAGAACAGGGTTGAAAGCCAGTTCAAAATAAGTCGCGACTTATTAGAAATTGACCGTTTATACGAGTGTGTTCGCGACTTAAAAAGGACGCGCCTTAATTAAGTCGCGACTTATTTTCTCCCGTTTAAACGGCCCTAATATTACAGTACTTACAGCTCCTCGGTCACTTGTCTAAATTTTGCTTTTTCTGCCAGCACCATATCCAGGTTGGTTGGACTAAGAGGAGGTGAACTGAGGCGTCGAATATTACCGTTCACTTCCTTGTAAATAAATAAATAAATAAATAAATAAAAACAAGTCAAGAAAAAAAGCAAATGTACAAATAAATAGATAAATAAATAAATAACAAGAAAAGGTAAACAAACAAATCACGACATAAATCAATAAACAAACATACAAAGAATATCCAAAGACATACGTCTAGACAGACGGGACGGGACGGGACGGGGCGGGGCGGGACCGACCGACCGACCGACCGACAGACAGACAGACAGACAGACAGACAGACAGACAGACAGACAGACAGACAGGCAGGCAGGCAGGCAGGCAGGCAGGCAGGCAGGCAGGCAGGCAGGCAGGCAGGCAGGCAGGCAGGCAGGCAGGCAGGCAGGCAGGCAGGCAGGCAGGCAGGCAGGCAGGCAGGCAGGCAGGCAGGCAGGCAGGCAGGCAGGCAGGCAGGCAGGCAGGCAGGCAGGCAGGCAGACAGACAGACAGACAGACAGACAGACAGACAGACAGACAGGCCAGGCCAGGCCAGGCCAGGCCAGGACAGGACAGGACAGGCCAGGCCAGACATTTCTATCATATAGTAATCTTAGATTCCGTGATCAAAACGTACACCAAACCACAAATTCGCAGCGTTTGTTTTACCTTCGTTGGATAAACTCCATCCACCAAGAGTCGATGTATTTCCTAAAAGTTCAGTAAGTTAACAAAATGTTCAAAATAGAAATAATACTTAAAACCAACAACAGCAACCAGCTACAAGGTCTGTACCTCAGCATTAAAGTCTCGTTGATTCACCAGTTTGATCATCTGGTCGTACATCACTTCACAGAATGAAAGCAGTTCCCTAGCAATAACACATACAAATACAAATACAGTACTTAAGCAGGGTTGTCAAAAGTAGCTGCCTACCGGCAACCATCACCGCCTATTTTTGTATTTCAGCGGTCTACTTTGTAAGCCATTGGTTACCTCTGCCAGGAGGTTATGTTTTTATCTCTGTTTGTTTGTCTGTTTGTTTATCTGTTAGTCTGGGGCAGTAAGACTGCCCAATTTCTAGGGGGATCCAGGGGTATTGCTGCCCCGGAAAATTTTTGAAATTTGAGTCTCGGAAATGGCATTTCCCGCGATCTGACATCATATTTGAGCAAAATTTTGAACATCTTAATACAGTACATATATTCTCTCATTTTCACAAAAGCCTGTCTAAAACTACAGTATTACATATTTACAAAGACAACTACAGTCACTTGCCACTCACTTGTCACTTTTCACCAAAATGTTCAGAAGTTCGTTACGAAGTTCGTTGGGAAGTTCAAAGTTCGATTTGAACTACGCAATTGATTGCCGGCTACTAGGAACCAAGAAAGCAAGAAGTCAATCAAATGCATAGTTTAAAACAAGCTTTGAACCTCCTAACGAACTCGCGAACTTCGGAACGAACTTCCGAACATTCTGGTATATAGTGAGTAGCAAATGACTGCAAAATAATTACTCTAACGGGATAAAGAGCGAACGCAACGCCAAAACTCATTGTCAGAGTTATGATATCAAACGACTAGTTAGTTCTTTATTCTGTGACTCTGGGAACAAATTAGCCTGTGCACAGCCTGAAATACAGGGGTATTTCAGGCTGTGCACAGGCTAGGAACAAATGTGATGTGTGACATAAAAATCCTAATTAGGATTTTCTCTCCCCCCCCCCTCCCCCCCCTATCTACGGCCCTGAGTCTGTCTGTCACCAGGATATCTCACAAAATACCCCACAGGTTTTCGTGAAAGTTTGTGGAAAGATTGATCATACAGGTCAAAGACCAAACCTTTCAATTTTGGTTGAATTTGGTTGAAATTTGGAAGAAAAATAAAAAACAATCTGACTACAAGATTCTCCGTGTAGGAAAAATGCTTGATTGCGCTCATCTTATTTTAAGCAAACATTTTTGGATAATTTTGGTACGATAATTTTGGTTGTGAGCCAGACTGTTTTCGTTTTAAACATCTCAAATAACCGGCTGGCGGAGGTAAACATGCAGTGTCTGAGTGCCCTCTTGTTCAGAATAAATTACGTTTGTTCATTTCCTCTGATAAAAAATGGTTTTGCAACAGAACTAAGCTAGACATGTAAACAAAAAAAAGAAGATAGCACAATATGTTGGGTAAACTAAGACACATATTTTAATAGTTTAACTATAACCGCAATGTGCATTCATTCCATGACAAATACAACAAAAGGGCTGTAGTACTGCATGCCTGTACAACGGTTTGTCGCGTGACTGCCACGTAGCTCAGTTGGTGGAGCGTCGGACTAGTAAACGGAAGGTCGTGGGTTCCTATCCCAGCTCCGATCGAGTAGAGTTTTTCTCTACTTACCCGCGGTATGGTTCACACTTAATAGGGATTTTGAGATCTACGACGTCAACCTCAACGACGACGTCCTTTAAACAAAATACTTATTTTTTCAAAACAAAGAGAATGAATAATTTGTAATCCCGGAGTAATCTCAACACCGTCCTTGTTCTTTATACAACGCTACTTAGAGCATTTTCACGTCTTCAGAACGACGTCAACGGCCAAAAGATGAGAACAGTCGCTTGAGATTGAATGACTTCAATACAGACACTACTAGAAATACATGAACGCAACAACCCCTCGCCCGCTTTATATGCATTTTTATCCTAGCATGGTAAAGTGCCTACTATATCATTATTCTCCACCTGAGTTTGCTGTCCCACAATAATTATTCCAAGTAAAATTTACTTACTCGTGAGAAAAAGCAGCAATCTCACTTGGTTGAAAAGCAAAAACTGTATCGTAATTCTCCGTAATCTAAAAGTGAATGAAATATGTCAAAAAGTACAAGCTAAATTAAAAATAATAACCATTCGATAATCCCAGAGAACTACATGTACAAGATAAAAAGAAAACATAGACCGAAAAGAAACATTTGAAAAGGCTGTATTCGTTAAAAAATTAAAGGTTTCTAAAACCTCGTATTAACGTAAGTTGTTAGTTGTTTGTTTGTCTGTTTACTGGTTTATTTGTTTGTTTGTTTGTTTGTTTGTTTGTTTGTTTGTTTGTTTGTTTGTTTGTTTGTTTGTTTGTTTGTTTGTTTGTTTGTTTGTTTGTTTGTTTGTTTGTTTGTTTGTTTGTTTGTTTGTCTATTTGTTTCTATTTCATCAAGATATTTTAAAATGCATTGAGCCGATTTTTATGTAACTTTGTCGAAACATTGGCCACAGACTAAGGACAAACCGATTAAATTTTTACGGAATTTAACTGATGAAAATCTGGTTAGATGAAACTCCATACTTCCTCCATTCTCCCCTCATATCTGGAAAGCTAACTTCGGATCAAAAAGTGAAGTCAATCTCTACTACGTCGCCTTCAGTCCCCCGATATACGCGGCCAATACGCGGTTCGCGTCAGGGGACTGGAAGCGACGTAATAAGTACAAAATGTTGACTTCACTTTTGAAGCGTGATAATGACTGAAGTTAGCCTTCCAGGTATAGGGATGGATATAGTAAGTGGAGCTCACTCTATATAGGTTGACCAGGAGTTGCGACATTGTTTCCATCACCGAGGTAACTTCTTGCTCAATCTTATAGGTGTTGTAGCTTTTAACATAAAACGTGTTTTTCTTTATAGGTAAAATTAAGACTTGTCAATTACGTAGCAACTATATTGCCGCTTAAAAATTGTCTTTACCTCTTTAATGCGCAAAACCAATTCTTGTTGTATACTTTCATTCATGGAAGTAATCTTTTCAATAAAGAATTCCTTTCTCTCACACTGGATAGTAAATAAAGTAAAACAGCCTCGTTAACGTCCAGCAAGAGATCAGTTACAGATGCCTCGGCGTGACTTTCACTTAAAGTGTATATGAAATGAAAATTAAGTTTGTTTAATTTGGAAGAACTCTTGATATTGTAAAGTAACATCTTCTACAGTTTTTCCACTGATATCTTACTTCGTTCTGGAGATCTTACTATTTGTTTGATATGTAAATGATCACACTGCATACGTCACAATGTATAATGAGTTACTGAGAAATCGTGCATATCATTGATATTAATCTGTTAAATCGCTTGAACCTGTGTTTGTTTAAAGTCATGAGACAAATACACCTACATGCCCAGTTTTGTGTGACTTTGTTCGATAACTTCAACAATATTCCTAATTTTCCAACAACTCATTATACAATGTGACGCATGCACTGTGCTCATTTACATATAAAACAAATAGTAATATCTCAAGAATGAAGTAAGATATGGAAAAACTGTAGAAGATGTTATTTTACAATATCAAGAGTTCTTTCAAATTAGACAAACATAATTTTCATTTCATATACACTTTAAAGTGTCTATGAAATGAAAAATTCGTTGGCATTTTTGTTGTTTTATTGTACAGAGGAGCATGGCAGGAGCACTCACTGAAAATTTCAAGAGAATCTGATGCGTACTTTTCGCGCTATTAACTCTCAAAGTTTGCCATGGCTAGTTCGTTCTTGGAGAAAAATTGGGATTTCGGTAACAATGCTTATGACGTACGCAAATGGACAACAATGTATAAGAACAATATATTTCACTATTAATGATCCATCTGCGTACATCATAAGGCATTGTTACCAAGAAGCCCAAATTTCCCCCAAAGAAACTATCCACGACAAATTTTGAGAGTTGATAGCGCGAAAACTACGCATCAGATTCTCTTGAAATTTTCAGTGAGTGCTCCTGTCATGCTCCTCTGTACAATAAAACAACAAAAATGCCAACGAATTTTTCATTTCATAGACACTCTAAGAGAAAGATGATGGAAGAAGAAAAGAAGGAAGAGGAGAAGAAAGAAGAACGATAGCAGTAAAAATGGAAAGAAAGGGGGACAGAAGTAGAGAAAGAGGAGGAGAAAGGGGAAAGGAGAAAAGGGAGAAGAGGTGAAAGAGTGAAAAAGAATAGAGGGAGACAGCAGAAAGAGGAAGAAAGGCGAAAAAGAGAATGGGGAGAACAAGGGCAAAGAGGAAAAAGAGAAGAAAAGAGGCAGTAGAAGAAAAAGAAGGGAGAACTGGGAAGAGAAGGGAAAAGAGAGGGAAGAAGGTAAGGAGGGAGAAGAGAAAAAATGGTGAAAGAGGGGTAGAAAACTTGGTAGAGTGTGGAAAACTTGGTAGAGTGTGGAAAACTTGGTAGAGTGTGGAAAACTTGGTAGAGTGTGGAAAACTCGAAGAAAAGAGAAAGGAAGAAGAGGTGGAAGACGAGGAAGATGTGAAACAAATGGAAAACGTAAAAGACGAACAAGAGTAGATAGAACGAGGAGAAGGGGAGGAAGTAGAGAAGGAAAAGGAGGAGGGGGAAGTAGAAGAACAAAAGGAGAAAGAGGAGAAGAGGAAAAACAGGAAAAGGAAGGAGAGGAAGAAAAGTAGGAAGAGGAGGAGAAGGAACACCACCTCAAATCACCAAAAAAGCTATTTTATTGTAATTTGTATATCCAAAAAAATTGTTTTTAGTACTGGTTCAAGAAACCACATCAACTCGTTGAAACTATTTGATTTTGGACAAAAGGAACAACTTACTAAAACACATTAGCAAATAACTTATAAGCTACCTTTTGAATACTTACCTGTACAGCACATCCAAGAATTAACGAGAAGATTTTATTCAATTCTTGAAAACTGCCATCTGCAATAAATAAGAACGGCCGTCAGCGAAAAAACAAGCAGCGCAAGCGGGCTATACTTGTGGTAGCCGAGTCTAAGTTTAATTATTATTATTATTATTTTAGTATTAGGATTATGATTATGATTATGATTATGATTATGATTATGATTATGATTATGATTATGATTATGATTATGATTATCATTATCATTATATTTAAGTTCCGTTTACACGTGCGATTTTTAATGTAATAAATATTAATAAACGGGAGGAAGGTAAAACCACGGCACAATCCTCGGACTGTTTTTCTGCTTAACATGCATCTAAATTAGAATTTGGCGATATTTATCGCATCATAAATCGCACGTGTAAACAGACCTTTATAAATAATGCCCATGTATTATTTTTTGTCGATGTCGCAAAATGGCAATTATTGCATGATCCCGTCAGGCTTTGCAAAACTGATGCGTGATAATTGCTAATACAGATCTTGATCTTATACAAACATCAAGAATTTCAGTTTCCGGTCCAATTATGATGCACTATGAGATAGAATCAAAGGTCAAGTGAGCACCAATTAAGTCAGTGCCATTGTTAACAAAGAATATTCATGAACCACAACAATGGCACTGACTTAATTGGTGCTCACTTGACCTTTGATTCTATGAATAAAACTGAATTCTTGATGCTTGTATATGCGTTCACAACGCTTAAAATCACACGCCCATCGCGGTAGACCAATACTAAAAGATAACAAGCGATTTCTACGACGATTCCTATGACCCTCATCGACGGTATGAATAGCAAATGTCTTTCGCATCTCATTATCGATTTGTTATTGTCATTTTTATCTGATTGGCTTATTTTTGGTCACATGATTACCTTCCGTATATAAGCTCGTTGTTTGTTTACACTCTTTACGTTTCTCTCTGACGAAGGGCCTTCGCTCGAAACGTTAGACTCCTACGTTCTCTGTTTCGGCAGTATATCTAACCTTACTATATTTCGATTGATTTCTAAACGGTTGGTCGGCCATCTCAATGAACTTAAATACTAGAAATACATAAATGCAACAACCCCTCGCCCGCTTTTATATGCTTTTTGAAATACACCCCACCCACCCCACCTTCCAATTAAAATAAGCACTCCTGATATACAGCAAAAGCAAATGAATTAATCCTCAGGATAATTACAGAATTTATGATTAAGATGACTAAAATGAAAGTTGAACATATCAAAGGAAAACTTACAGATTTCATATAAAAATCTGGTTGTTAAAATATATTGTTTTTAGCCATACAGGAGGTTTCCAAAGGAATTACTTTTATGTTTTTCAAAAGCAGGATTAAAAGTTAACAGCTCAAAAACGTAGGAGATAAAAACAACAGACAGCGTAATTTCAGTCTGTATAATACAGGACAAAAGAAAATGGACAAAGCCTATGAGTATTTATGATAAGTGCTTGCAATTAAGTCAATGAAAAACATCACGTCCACAGTAGCAAAGGGAAAGCACGAAAACGTGAAGCTGTACACTGCTTACCTGTAATAGGTTAAGCAAAAACTTGAAAACAACATATTATTAAAGGACAAGGTATAAAACTTTATAAGATAGTTGCTAGATTAAGTTTACAGTAACTGACGAGTGTCTAAAAGGGTTCTACTTAAAAGTCTTGCCGTTCTTGGCGTTTACAGAATATATTAATGAATAAATGCCCATTACCGTCAACAACAGTACCTGTAACCACAAACACTACAATTCAGATCGAGTTTTTGCCGTTTACCATACGTTTGGTTTCTTCAGGTTTTCTGGTTTCTCTTCAAGATATATTAAACTGGCTGTTTGTATCCTTCTTTTATTCGTTGTTCTGCTTCTTTCCGTTTAGAACGAAACCATTTGAAACAATTTTGTTTCGCAAAATATGGAAATAACTATAAGTTTGCTTCAAAGCTAGTCACCAGTGCCCAACTACTCTTACCGCGTGACACCGTATCAAACATATAAACTATTTCCAGATTTTGTCTCCCTTGCTTTTTCTACACGCGTGTAAAGTGGACTCCACGCATGTCGAGATTAGCACCCTCACCCGGGCTCCGGGCCTTCGGCCCTACGCCCGGGCTCGGGGATTAATGGGTATTGGCAATAAAAAATAAGCTTGTCCCATTTGAAAGAACTCGTCAAATGGTATAAGGAGACCTTTTACAACTTTTCCGTATTTGTTTTGGTTTTGGAAATATTTCGACTAAAGACAGCGTGCTGTTCGCCATCTTGTTGTAATATTCGGTCTAATTAACTAGGAAATTGGTGACGTCACAACCAGGGTAAACCTGATGAAACTACTCCTTGGGTGACCAAATTTCCACGGAAGGCTTTTTAAATGTTGTGGGTTAATTTATAATGGAAATAGCGCAAAAAAAAATCGAGTTTCTAGCTCATAATGTCATAAGGTTGGCAAGATAAAAATTTCACTTACCCTGGTTATGTCGTCACATGCATAAATTTTGCATATCGAAAATAATTCCAAGATGGCGGACAGCACGCTGTCTTTAGTCAAAATATTTCCAAAACCAAAACAGATACGGAAAATTTGTAAAAGGTCTTCTTATACCATTTGGCGAGTTCTTTCAAATGAGATAAAGTTAATTTTTATTGCTAATACCCTTTAAGCTCCGCTCAGTCAATGTTTTAATATGCCAAACTTATAAAACTGAAGATGCATACTGAAAAAGAGGCTTCAGTGATCAGAATGTCAACTGAAGCTATCATAGCATGCCCTTACAGCTTAATTAAAGTGCGTATCTCACCTGTGGGGATTTTAAGTATATTTTTCAAACTCAATAATAACACATGAGCTAATTAGCCAATCAGAGAAAAATATTTGGTCATGTGCATGACTTTTGAAACCCGGTAAAGGTCGCGCAAACTGAATTCATAATTAAGATATCAGATAATAAACGGCACAAACAAAGAAACGTTTATTACCATATTTCTTAATTATAAATTCAACGTGAAACCATTGTCTAATCTAATACGCACCCAATCTCGTTCCCAGAGCCCACGTTCCCCACCCAGGAAACGAGAGACTCTGGGATAATCCGTTTCACATCGATATTTCATTGGCTGATGAACATGATTACTCTTCTTCCGAATAACAAGAATCCTGTGATGGCGTGAACGGATTATCCCCAAGCCTCTCGTTTCCCGCCCGCTGGGTAAGGGGAACGTGGGCTCTGGGAACGAGATTGATACGCACCAATATCACTAGCCTGCGAAGCAGACGGTTGTTTTGGGGAGGGTTTATATTTGGTCGTGGAATACCGGAGGCGGAAAACCCGCAAAGGCGGAATTACCCGCCAGGCGGAAAACACGCGAGGCGGAAAACCCGCGGGGGCGAAGCTGAAAGACCGTCTGCCGGGTTTCGATATGTTTTTCGATATAGCAGTCCACTGGTGGACTGGAAAAACTGATTGGCTAATAAACCATTAACTTGTCATCAGGGATTAACTTGTCATCATGTAATTACTGTAAATCTTTAATATATTATCGTATACATAGACTATATAGTTGCGATGGCGTCGACTGAATATAGTGAATGTGTTGACGAAGCTCTTCGTTTGCTGAACTTGCTTGCAAGTCCCACACGGGAATTTATATTGAAGAAGGAACAAGAAATAGCAGTTAACGAGTTGCTGCAAGGGAAAGATGTTTTGGCAGTTTTACCGACTGGATTCGGGAAAAGTTTTATTTTTATCGTGTATTTGTTGGCACGAAATGAGATGTCAAAACGAACCCAGGGAAATGTTCGTAGCTGCGTTCTTGTTGTGTCTCCTCTAAAGAGCATTATATCTGATCAGATATCAGAAGTGACTTCATTTAATTGCACTGCGGCGGAGCTTTCAAAGGAAACTTTGTCTGAAATAATGGAATCTCCAGCGCAATTCATATACTGTAGTGTGGAAAGTGCAATAGAGAAAGACTTTTTGTCCTTTGCCTTTCTGACTACGTGTACTTTTCTCGCTTGAGGACTTCGCTCAGGAGAACATACAGTGGTCGGTAGAAGGCGCTTTATCCTGTCAGTTGCTTTCACTTCAGCCTCGACTTTAGAGTTGACCAGATTAAATGAGGTTGATATGAATGTGTAAAGCTGGTTGGTATTCCTTATTTTACGCGCGCAAGACTTACAAACCCGTTCCGACAACTCGGAATTTCTGTGAACAGAAATACCAAACTCCACGCAAAGTGCGCCCAAAGTTTTTTCGTTGAGGTCTTTCCTGTTCGATGTTTTGAACAGATTTTCCGAAGACACGTAGGACATTTTTTCAAAATTTCCAAACTTAACCTTTAGTGGACACTTGCACAGTCTGCAAAAGTCGTTGACACTTTGCGCTTTTGGTTTCCTTCCTTTGGGTACAGTTTTTGTTGGGATAGCGCTCTTACTCATGACATGTACATCAGCATAAACATGATTCACAAAAACGGTAACGGAATATATAATTATATTATTAGCATGTGGTGGGGTCAAAACATCAACATGTCAGGTATCATGTTTCATTTACAATTGGCTTTCGAAATAATCCGATTTAAAGTAGCAAATGGGCGAATATCGAAAAACATATCGAAACCCGGCAGACGGTCTTTCAGCTTCGCCCCCGCGGGTTTTCCGCCTCGCGTGTTTTCCGCCTGGCGGGTAATTCCGCCTTTGCGGGTTTTCCGCCTCCGGTATTCCACGACCCCAAATATAAACCCTCCCCAAAACAACCGTCTGCTTCGCAGGCTACAATATCACCAAGTCCCTCTACTATAATTGACGATTGAAAAGCTCGTGTATCGTGTTTTACCAGGGGTTGTAAACACTCGAGAACAACAGAAGTCACTCGGCCTATTACCTCGTAATTTCCAATGTTCTCATGTGTTTGTAAAAAATGCGAAAACAATAAACATCACTTTCATTATTCTCTCATGTTTTACAAACACGCGAGAACAATGAAAGTTACTCGGTTAACGGCCTCGTGATTTTCATTGTCCTCTCGAGTTTGTAACCCCTGGTAAAACACTCCCTTGATGAAATGAGCAAAATTGCAATAGATCTTATCATTCTACAGTAAAACTTGTAAGTATATACCGGAAGTGACGTCGAAGGAGTGAACTTTCAGAAAGAGAGAATTCTTACAACAGAATTACACGTCTTTCTCGTTGTTCCTGCATGAGCGATCTTCACAAACCGGTAAAGGCCGGTCATTACAAAAATTTAAAAATAAAATAAAAAACTTAAGCAACTATACTGTAGCTAAAATACGTTTTCAAATATCCCTAAAATCAATTTACCGCTAAAAAATTAAACATGACAGCATGTTTACGGTGACTGAGTGTTTTTGTTGTTTACAATTTTCATTGAAAGGCGGTTAATACTTCGGTCTTTGCTGCTTGTACTCTCAACATTTAAATAAAACTTAGAAACCTAGGTCATATATAATATAAACCTTATTAACATCGCTTGGTCGGTCTTTACGGCAAAACTATACCCTGCCCTTGGTCTTTTCGCACAAACATCGGTTTTTTTCGGTCTGTACTGAAAAACCTCGGGCAAGATAATTTTGCCGTAAGGACCTCTCGCTGGGTCAATAAGTTTTTAATAAAACGTTCATGAGAAAGGCACTTTAAGTTTTTAACAATAATATAACAGTAAAATCAAACACTATTCTTTACACGAAAACAACCACAAGTTAAGAACGTACTTAATAAACGACAGATACGGAAACTCCAGGGAACCACGTCAAGCCACCCGTTAAACATTTTAATGTTACTAAAAGCTTGCAAATGAGCATATAAAATAACACATCCTGCAACTAAGTACATGTACATGCTAATTTCTATTAAGGATTTTTGGTGAAGGAAGATAATTGCGACTATACGAATACAGTACTTTATAGTAAGCGGTCTAGAAACTTAAAGCAGCAATTTAATTGGTTCCTAAGAGGTCTGAAACTGGCTGTTCCAGACCGCTAGCTATACTATTGTTCCCAGTTACGAGCCTACGAGCCTAGCTACAAGGAGAATTTTATAAAAAATTTTAGGTACTTGGCAACAGCAAAAATTTCGACAAACACGACAATAAGATATTTATTTGTCATGAACGTTCTAAAAAGTTTTCGGTCATACAATAAACTTGTTGTTCACCTCATTTATTTATTAGACCTCCGTTTTTTTGTTCTATAAAACGTAACGTCGGTACAATATTTCATTTATACAGACCTCCCACTTGGTCAATAAGTAGTAATTGCAGGCCAAAACGGCACCAGTCGTAAAAACTTGTTGTTGCATTTTAGCAACTACTCTCGGATTGGTCCATAAATGTATCTAATATATGGTTTTATTAATGCGGGGGTTTTTTCCAGTCTGATTAGTTTAAAGATAAATTTCCTATTCTTCAAAAAATCGAAAAGCGTCACGGTCACACAATCACACAATTTTGATGGGCATCACTTTTGATCGAACATCAAGTTTCGTTTTCGATGACTCATCTTAATTTCTATATTCTTGCCAAACCCAGCGGCGATTTGTAAACTATTCAAAAGTGTTTTGAAGGTTTATTACATGACCTTGACCTGTCTAAGTTTAGTATATCCTTGCGCAAATGACGCAACGATTTGTTCTAGAAAACAATGAAATATTTATCATTTCAGTATAGTGTTGCTGTTGCAGGAAATCGTTAATTTAGTTTAGCAGGAAATATTTATTTTTGGATTTTGCTGCCATAGTGCCATTTCATCCTAATCCCTGATTCTAACGTGATCGCATTTCACCCGAACGTGAGCGCATTTCACCCAAAGGAGATCGCATTTCGCCCAAATGTGATTGCGTTTTTTGACAAACGTGATCGCATTTCATTCTAACGTGATCGCATTTCACCCGAACGTGAGCGCATTTCACCCAAAGGAGATCGCATTTCGCCCAAATGTGATTGCGTTTTTTGACAAACGTGATCGCATTTCATTCTAACGTGATCGCATTTCATTCTAACGAGATCGCATTTCGCCCAAACGTAATTGCGTTTTTGACAAACGTGATTGCATTTCAACCTAACGAGATCGCATTTCGCCCAAACGTGATTGCGTTTCTGACAAACGTAATTGCATTTCATCCTACTGACGAGATCGCATTTCGCCCAAAGATGACTGCGTTTTTGACAAAGGTGATTTGATTGTATCCTAACGAGATTGCATTTCACTCAAACGTGATTGCGTTTTTGACAAACGTGACTGCATTTCATCCTAACGAGATCGCATTTCGCCCAAACGTGATTGCGTTTCTGACAAACGTGATTGCATTTCATCCTACTGACGAGATCGCATTTCGCCCAAAGATGACTGCGTTTTTGACAAAGGTGATTTGATTGTATCCTAACGAGATTGCATTTCACTCAAACGTGATTGCGTTTTTGAAAAACGTGACTGCATTTCATCCTAACGAGATTGCATTTCGCATCGTGATTGCGTTTTTGACAAACGCGATTTTATTTTATCCTAACGAGATCGCATTTCACCCAAACGCGATTGCGTTTTTGACAAACGTGACTGCATTTCATCCTAACGAGATCGCATTTCGCCCAAACGTTATTGCGTCTTTGACAAACGCGATCACATTTTCACCCAACCGTAATTGGAGATCGCACTTCAACAAAATACGATATCATTGCCATTTAAGACTTGATCGTATTTTATTTCCAGTAATGATTTCAGCTAGGCAAGTGGTGAACACTGATATCATTTGAGTTATCTGGCCAAATCTACACCAAGTCATACGCTAGAACGATGCGTGCATAAGCCAAACATATCAATTGGTTACTCACCACTTTCAGGCTCATTAGCAATGGCAAATATATTCGGAGGGTTCAACACAATCACTTGCTGCAACTTTTCCTTTATAAATAAACATAATACTCAAAATTATTTTAAATTATTTTAAACTAATCAAAATTAATTAAATTCATTAAAATTAATTTACTTGATTAATTAAAATTTATTTTATAAAATTAAATATTACAATTATTTGAACAATTAAATTTAATTAGAATTAATTAATCAAACAATTAATGCTAACATTACTATTACCACCCACTTTAAACATTGTCATGCAACAATGATTTTCTGGCAAGTTGAATCAGCATGTTGCAGCAAGTAACTGGAGTCTACTTTTTTCAACAAATTTTTCAAGTGGGTGGTAATACCTGCAACAATGCTTTTCAACTTCCAATGCAAGAAAGTTGCATTGAAAGTTGAAGAAAAATGTTGCCCTTATCACCTCACCTTTAGGAAAAGAACTAGAGTATAAATAAACAAATAGTAATGAGACCTTATAGTGTCCCCGATTAGTAGATCCTTTTGGGTTGACTAGAAGACTAGACACTCAAATAAAGTTTATTCATTCATTCATTCATCACATCATAGTACTGTACTCACAGTAATCACTTGATTTCAATTGTCATTTGCCAATCAATGACCAATCAATAATCACAAAACATTATGGGTAATTGTCAATTTTCATTGATTCTAACTCTCAAGTGGTTCAGAATACCATACTACTGTATATACTGTAACACCATAATTCATTACCAGTAACCCAGGATACAATATGTCCGAGAGTTATCAGGGGTTTCATTAGAAGACGGCAACCGGCTAACTCCAGCGGTTACTTTCCAAATCATCGCCAGCTACTTTCGTAATCATTGTTTTAAATTTTAATAGTAAATACCGTATATGTGTTCACTTTGAGCCATTCCATTTTCTCTTGAAAACGTAAATGAACTTGAATGTGAAGAAAGCTGGTTTCTGTGGAAATTTGTAATTTCTTGCTCGATAATTTTCTGTATTAAATCTGTATTAGGGACCTTAAGATCTGGGATGGCAACCTCAACGACGACATCATTTAAACAAAATAATTATATTTGCAAAACAACGAGAATGAATAAGTTTTACTCCCTAGAGTAATCCCAACACCGTCCCCGTTCTTTATACAACAAATGCAGTCCTAAATTGCTACCTCCATGTTCAGCCGCCTACTTTCTAAAATGAGCCTGCTACTTTCAAAATTAATGAAACCCCTGGAGTTATCCTTTAGACATGAGAGCAAAACAATAAAGGGGCCATCTTTGGCTGGCTTGGATAGGAATGTAATAATCTCTTTTAACTCATTGCTGCCTAGGATGTCTAAAGGTTCTCCCTTTGACAAGTAAAATAGTCTGGTGATAGACAGAGTAAAACAGTAACAGGGTTTGAATTAACATATCCTGATTCGCAAAACACGATGCACGTTTTGAAATATGTGATCCAAAACAAACATAAAAACTCTAAAATCGTGATGCAAAGTAACCACTGAGTGCCTTCCAATAACTTCTTCACAGCGTGTTTTGGTTTATTACAAAACAAAACAACAGCCTTGGATAGTTCTCACATTACATCGCATCATAAGAATAAAAACGTCGTGAAACTGAAACACTGCTACTGTAAATTTATCCTTCATAATTCAGTGAGATTTTGAGCACAAAAATAAAACAAACACATGTCAGCTCAGACACATTTCTGACACTGTTGTTTCACCTGCAAGTCTGACACATCACATTTAATGAGTAAAATGCTTGGAAAGGTTTGAATCACGCACTGATGAGTTGACATTTGAAACAAGCTTAAATAAATGTGTTGTTTTTTTGCATGGCATTTCAAATTCTAGTACTGTATAATGCAGAACTCCAACACTAATTCTGTTGAAATACCGAAGCGAAAGTGGAAGTTTAAACTGGGGGGGGGGGCAGTCCCAGCCCCCCAACTTTTTCAACAATATTTTCGTGATGCACTTTTGAAATGTTAATTCCAACCCTGCAATAAAGAGGCTGTGTTTGGGCAGCTCAGGCAGGAATGAGTTAACTTAATGTATTGTTACAGAACGATCCCTTTGTACTTCCTATCAATCAATAATCAATCGATGAAAAGTCCAAAAATATTAATTATATCATTGATGAATCATTGATACCATTAATATCGACCAAGAGACAGTGCTAAAGAGTGGTATTCAAAACATCACTGGCTATTAATTCCACAAAATCAAACAAACTAGCACACTAGCAGAGCACAGTATACTGCAAGTCTGCAAGGTGTTGCTACTTACAACTTGTTATATACAGCACTACAATCGATTAATAGACCTTTCCACATTAATGTGTGGATAACGTGTTGAGCCAATCAGGCTCTCGTAAAACTTTGGACATCCAAAACTTTGGACAACATTGGACATTAGCCAATCAGATTTGTCAAAAAGAAAGATCACATGATCCCATCCACTTCATGCAGAAAGGTCTATTGATTGATACCAATTGATATTGATTTTCATTGATCATCAAATTCATCAATTACAAGTAAGTATGCAGGGATTATATGCATTTAGTTCAACTTACTTATTAAACATGAATATAATTAGACTTACTTATTAGACAGTAACTACATGATTGAATACAGTATTAAACTTATATACATGTATATAGCTAAAATAAAGTGCGCATTTCAAGGCACGCTTTTTAATGATAAGCACTCCACTTATATTAAACAATGTTTATACGCCGTTATAAATAGTCATTCAAAATACAGTAAAGACACAAGAAACTCAAGCAACACGAGAATAAAATAAATGGCATAAATGTACCACTTAAGACAACTTCCCAGTATATTCAGTAGAGATACGTAATACACTCAAGTTAATTGCCTGTCAACAACAATGAAGAATTATTAAAATACCTGGTAGAAGTTCTTCAAGCTTCGCAACAAGTGTTCAAGATTGTGAACACGCAGGTTAATATCGCCGTACACACTTGAGTGAACGAAAGACATCCCGAAGAAAGTTGGGTCGCTAGAACAAGCAGAACGAAAACCACGTTTATTAAAATGTCGGAAATAAAAGCACCCACGGGTCATATTATTAAATAGCTACTTAGTTATTTTGTAAATCCACTTTGCCCGGTTTAAACAAAGCTACGCGACTGGAATTTCAAAACACACACTCGGTGGTCCATTGTGCGCGTAGCTGGCTAGATTTGGGACAATACGGCCCTATCCCAAAAGTGAATTCCTACGCTCAACTTGCTATAAAACGAACTCAATGCCAGCGAAGATTGATCTGGCTGAGTAAATACCTACATTTCAGTCATAATCTTGTTGAGTAAAAGTCCATCGACTAAATCCGTCAAGTCGGCCGAAGCGGCACCGGCAAATGTTCGGATCTGTTAAACGTAAAAAAGCCCTCGAGTAAGTTTACACTCTGGAATATCAAGCTACGCTTCCGGAAAGAAAGCCATGTGAATTTATAACTCAAGTTTATAAATATACACAAGGTTAAAAGGACGCGGTGTCGACAAAACGGCACCAAGTTCATAGAACTCGCGTAAACTCACCCATAGCACAAGTGGACTTTCAAGGAATTGAGTGTTAAGTTCCAAATCCATATTGAGTTTTCAGATCTCTAATTTTAGTACCTCAAGTTGTTGTTTTGATATAAGATAAGGACACGCGAACAATCGCTTTGTCCCCACATCATCGGCACATATAAATGTTTGCGGCTCGAACTATTTGTTTGCTTTCCTCCAATCAATTCCCGCGAGTCACGAGGGCACCACGAACGCGCGGGATCCAAACGTGGACTAGCCATATCGCGTGCAACTTGTTTGAGTGACTTGAGTAGAAAATCGCGCAGAAAGGGAGAAAAAGCCCTGGAAAACTGCCGCTTGGGATTTTAAGGTAATCAGAATGATTATACATGCATATATAAGCTCAATCTCGTTCCCAGAGCCCACGTTCCCCACCTGGGAAACGAGAGACTCTGGGATAATCCGTTTCACATAGATATTTCATTGGCTGGTGAACACAGTGAACTCTATATAACTCCTCTTCCGGATAACAAGGATCCTGTGATGGCGTGAAGGGATTATCCCAGAGCCTCTCGTTTCCATCCAATCTCGTTCCCAGACCCTTCTCACGCGGGCCGCGCCCGTCGACCGAAAGCTCTGGGATAATCCGTTTCAACTCGACATTTCATTGGTTCTTTGCTTGGGAGACTTTCGCTGGATTTTCTCATGTTGACAGTGGCTAGTTTTGTCTTTCGAAAGCCTTGAAGGGTTTCAAATTTTATCTGGCGACTGAAACTTGTCAAGAACCAAACCTCTGGAACCAAACAGCAGTTGAACAGCAAGTATTCGGTGGCTAATGCTGGTTTCGAAAGTGAAAGCGGTGAGTACTGAAGTGGCGTGTTGCCCGAGGTGCGGTATCTTGTCAGTTGTGGAACAAGATGGCTAGTAATTTCAGAACAACATATCGTTGAAGTATATGGTGTACGTATGTTGTTACGTGTTGAAGGAGCTTTCATTTGATGTATCGTTCAAAATTCTGCGTTTTATTAAACTTGTTAATGTCCAAAATGTGCGAACCACTGTTTGAAATAATATTACAAATAAACAGGAAATTGACTTCTCACAAGTGTTACAGACATTTAGATTTCTTTTGAAATATTTAACGCACAACATTGAGATATATATCATACAGAAGTTATTGAAAAATTCTATTCGGGGTAGAAATTGGAAGCTTGTCGTTAAACGGGAAATATTTTAAAAATGGAAAAACGTCTGTTGTTTTGGTGAAATATTATTTGGAACAGTGGTTCGCACATTTTGGACAGTATCATATGCACAAGTTTCATAAAACGCATAATCTTGAACTCTACATCAAATGAAAGCTCATTCAACATATAACAACATACGTACACAATATATTTCAACGATGCGTAGTTCTGAAATTACTAGTCATCTTGTTCCACAAATGACAAGATAATTATACGCCGCATTACCCGCCGTGCCACTTCAGCTACGACAGTACTCGCCGCTTTCTCTCTTGGAACCATTAAAAAGCCGTCGATTACTTGCTGTTTAAAAGGCTGTTTAGTTCTTGACGAGATTATTCTCTGGTAAATAAGCCATTTCCCATAACCAGTGGGAAGAACACACAGGGTGTCTTTTCGTTCGACAACAATCGTCTTCAGGGTTTCGAACTGCTTTTCTTTGGTGCGTAAACCATCTCTATTTGTTTCTCGCAGTGCATACTTCAGCGCAGCATTAAATAAATCAACGTTTTTCGAGGCCAAAACAAATAAATCTAAGATACCGACAACATCGAATAGTCTTGAAAATCGCAGTAAATATAAATATTTCATTGAAGAAGCGCTTCGTAATCTCACGCATGATCAGTTGCGACGGAGGCTAAATTTTGGCAAGAGACGATGGATTATCCCAGAGCTTTTGGTCGACGGGCACGGCCCGCGTGAGAAGGCTCTGGGAACGAGATTGGTTTCCATCCCGCTGGGTAAGAGGAACGTGGGCTCTGGGAACGAGATTGATAAAAGCTATAAAGCAGGGTGGCTACGAATAAATTAGCTCTCTTGAGTTAGAACGTTGGAAGAAGAGACGCTAATTGGAGACTCTCGATCGGAAGACGGCAAGGTTGGCCGAATGGTCGAAGACGCCAGATTTAAGCCATTCTAAGCTTTCTGGTCCACGTTTGTGTGCTTGGGTTCGGACCCCGTACCTGACTATTTTAAAATTTCTGTCGTATTTTAGTACCATTGCATGTGCTGTTTAATGAGTGGCGTATGCCTACATGTATGGCTACCACTACCAATGCTGGACTGCTAGTAATTTAATGAATAGTATAGCTACCTGTACAAGATAGGAAAAGTTGCTTTATTTTTCTTGTGTTTTTTTTTCTTTTTGTTTGTTTTTTTCCCCTTATTTTTAGACCACTGATGACTGAATACGAAGAAATTTTCTGTCATTTTTTAGTACTAATGCACATGCTGTACAACCGCCCCACACACCTCCCCTGTAGGCCTACAGAGTACTTCGCTTCAGTCGCTGCGCTCCATCAGCCGTTCGTGGATTTCATTCTCCAGAACTCTCCCGTCCGCGTGCGGCTGAATCTAAATGACGGCAGCCAGTGAGAATGCTTTAGTATATGTTTTCCTATAATGAGACCATTGTTTTCTGCTGCCCTCAGGACTGAGAACAATATACACCACTTTCACAATAGCGACTAATCTGAATACCGTAGAATCCCGGAAGTAGCGGCTCCCCCGAAAGTAGCGGCCCCCCGAAAGTAGCGACAAATTTGAGATGTCTAAAAAAATTCTGAAAGTAGCGGCCCCCCATAAGTAGCGGCCTCCAAGTCATCGCTTGATTAACTCGAAAGTGTTAAGTTTCAACTATCAACGTACCAAAGTGCATAACAGTCAGAGTTGAAATGGCATAAGGAAAACCTAAAGCATATTAAATGTGGTAAATAGGAAGGAACAAAGAAGAATATTCCCACAGCATGTTAACGTATTTTACCACCCGAAAGCAGCGGCCCCCCGTAAGTAGCGGCCCCCCGTAAGTAGCGGCCCCCAACAGTGGATAAAACCGAAAGTAAGGGGGGCCGCTACTTTCGGGATTCTACGATATTCTTTTATGTGCATTTTAATAAGCCTTTCTAGTCTCGTTTGTGTGTCTGCAATTCAAAAGAATCTTTGCTTGATAACGAGGCTAGGAAGGCTCATTTAGATGCACATAAAAGAATATTTAAAGCGTCGGCCATTATGAAAGTGGCCTATAAAAACGCTATGAAAACGCATACCGTATTTACTCGTTTAACCGCCGCCCCCGATTAAGCGCCGCATATGAGAGCAAAAATATTAAAGAGCGCCGCCCTCGAATAAGCGCCGCACTTATTCATAACAATGCGGTTCGAGAAGCCAAACTAAAAAGCAACTACAGAATCGGAAATTTATTGTCCTGTATTACAGTGTTTATATGTTCAAAGTGAGTATATTTCAATGTGAATGACAAGATAACATCTGAAACATGGTTATTTTGTTGATAAGATTTCTTGTTATGGTTTACAAATAAAATATTTTTTAAAGAGCGCCGCCCTCAAATAAGCGCCGCATCCGAAACACTAAAAATTTAAAGAGCGCCGCGGCGCTTAAACGAGTAAATACGGTACGTGTAGGCATGGCATTATCATGATACTTAAAGTGCCTTTGAAACGAAAATTAAGTTTGTCTTATTTGAAAGAACACTTAAAATGATAGAGTAACATGTTTTGCAATTTTTCGTTTCCTTGCTTCGTTCTTGAGATATTTCAGTTTGTTGTTCGATGAAAATGTCGCATATGCGACGTTACAACGTGCATAATGAGTTATCGAAAAAAGTTACATATCTTTGCTATTGTCAAATATAATCGCTTGAAAATCTACCTGCATGTTTAGTGTTCTGGGCGAAACACACGCACATGCCTCCCTCGAATTATTTTGGTTTGATAGAAGCAAAGATATATCACTTTTTTCAAGAACTCATTATGCATATGTGACGTTAAAATGTTTAATTTGCATATCAAACAAACTGAAATATCTCCAGGAGCTCTGTGGCCCTGTTTATGGCATTCTGCGAGACGCGCACTTCAGAGAATATAATAGATAACTAATAACTATATATACATAACATACAAGATAACATCACAAGTTGACCGCGCCGGATAAACACCTGGGAACGAGAATGCTGTCAATGCGTCACCTTATAATAATTATGTAAAATACTTATGTATATAAAAAACGAAAAGATGTACTTCGCGTAAACATTCAACAACACCAATTATCAATTTGTCAGTTCAAAATTTGTTAAAATATTGTGGGTGTCCTTCTTATGTAGGACACCCACAGTCCAGAAAGTGCGGGTGTTCGGACACCCGCTGCCTCCAGAGCCCCCGAATATCTCAAGAACGAAGCAAGGAAACGAAAAACTGCAAAAGATGTCACGCTATCATTTTAAGTGTTCTTTCAAATAAGACAAACTTAATTTTCGTTTCATAGGCACTTTAAGTGAGACGTACTCTGTCCCATATACGGGATGTTAAAACTAAACGTTTGTTGCAACCTCGTACCCAGGGGCTTATCTCCGCTCGCCACCGCCCACCGAGCAGCGGAGATAAGACCCTGGGTACGAGGTTGCGTTTGTTGTAATCGGGATATGAGAGACGGGACTTTCTTGGGACTAAAAATTATTCATTATCTTTGTTGTGTGAGGAAAATTTTTATTGTATTAAGGCGAGGTAACACGGGCAACATTTTTCTTCAATAGAACCAATGAAAATTTACAATTACCTATAACGTTAACTTTTTGTGATTATTGATTGGTCATTGATAGTACAGTACTATATGATGTGATATAAGGCCTCATTACTACTTGTTTATACTCTAGTTCTTTTCCTAAAGGTGAGGTGATAAGGGCAATATTTTTTCTTCAACTTTCAACGCTACTTTGTTGCGTTGCAAAGTTGAAAAGCATTGTTGCACGTATTACTACCCGCCTTAAACATTGTCACGCAACAATGATTTTGTTGTAATTGTAAGTCACTGAAAAAAGTAGACTCCAGTTCTACAACGCAACAATGCTGCAGCACTGAATTTGCGATGCTCGTATTACTTCACCTTTAAGGACGGTGTCCTTGACGTTCGCGTTGTATTTGCTTAAGCTCTCTTGGACTGCTGGTATTTTTCTTGCTAAATGTTAATTTTCCCATTTAGTATGTTAGATATCCGCGATTGATCTTTCGTGGCTTTATTATTATTGCTGGGATCTTTACCAAATGCACTGACCGGTTTGACATTTTTTTACTTGCGATTAGTTAGAATAGTACTTATTCCGTAGGTTAGCGTTGAAATATTCGTAATAATACTGTTTTTTGCTCAATCTTATCAAGTTGCAAATCTTATTTCCATATAGAATTTATACCTCTCACTATCAACTAAAGGTGAAGTAGTTAGTTCTCACTACTACTACGAGCAACAAATTGCTGCAACGTTGTTGCGTTGCAAGTTGATTGAATAGCGTTGTTGTACGTATTACCACGCGAGAGGCAAATGACTGATTTAAATCATGTACACCTTCAGAAAAATCACAATAAAAATCAAAAAATTAAAAAATCCCCCAAAAATTTAAAAATCAAAAAAAAAAATCATGAAAAAATCAAAAAATCACACAAAAAACAAAAAAAATCACAAAAAAAAATAAAAAATCACAAATAAAATTAAAAAATCATGGAAAATCAAAAAATTATGAAGAAATCACGAAAAATTCAAAAAAAATCACAAACAAAATCAAAAAATCACAAAAAAAATCAAAAAAGCATGAAAAAATCAAAAAATCATGGAAAAAATCAAAAAATCATGAAAGAAATCACGAAAAAATCACAACAAAAATTTAAAAATCACAAAAGAAATAAAAAAATCACAAAAAAAATTTAAAAATCACGAAAAAAATCAAAAAATCACCAAAAAAATAAAAAAACCGAAAAAAATTTTAAAAAATCATGAAAAAAGATCGCATGTTTTTATCACGTACGCTTTTTCAGGAGCGATTTGCCCCTCGTTACCACCCACCTTAAACTTTGTCACGCAACAATGATTTTATTGCAAGTTGAATCAGCAAGTAGAACTGGAGTCTACTTTTTTCAACAAAATCTTTTCAACTTGCAACAAAATCATTGTTGCGGTACAATGTTTAAGGTGAGTAGTAATCACGTGCAACAACGCTGTTTTTTACGTGCAACAAACTTACGTTGCTAGTTCAAGAAAAATGTTGCCCGTATTACCTCACCTTAAGCTATATATTTTGTTCTTAATTTTTATTGAAGACTGTATTCCTTTGGTTATCCATGGTTTAGATAATTGCTTTGCTTTGCGATGGGATATTGTTTTCATTGGTGTGTCTTTGTTTACAATTCTATTAAAAATTTAAAATTGTTATAGAAAGAAGATAATAATTTGTTCAGTTATGTCACATGGTCGCATCTTCAAGAACTGAATGTTAGATAACCTTTACGGTTAATACATCTTTTCCCTCGTAAAATAAAGTTCTATTCTATTCTATTTTATTCTATTCTATTCCATTCTATTCTATTCTGTTCTGTTCTGTTCTGTTCTGTTCTGTTCTGTTCTGTTCTGTTCTGTTCTGTTCTGTTCTGTTCTGTTCTGTTCTATTCTACTCTATTTTATTCTGCTCTGTTCTTTTCTGTTCTGTTCTGTTCTGTTCTGTTCTGTTCTGTTCTGTTCTGTTCTGTTCTGTTCTGTTCTGTTCTGTTCTGTTCTGTTCTGTTCTGTTCTGTTCTGTTCTGTTCTGTTCTGTTCTGTTCTGTTCTGTTCTGTTCTGTTCTGTTCTGTTCTGTTCTGTTCTGTTCTGTTCTGTTCTGTTCTGTTCTGTTCTGTTCTGTTCTGTTCTGTTCTGTTCTATTCTATTAATAATAATAATAATAATATTTATTTATTTATATAGCGCCTATCCAGGTCTGCTCTAGGCGCTTTACAAAAGCTCAAAACTAATTAAAGACAGACTTAAATAGATGTGTTTTGATTTTGGATTTAAAAATAGAAAGACTTGGGGAAGATCTGATGCTTCTAGGTAAAGTGTTCCAGAGTTCAGGAGCGGCAACGGAGAAGGATCGATGGCCATAAGAGAGTAGATTAAAATTGACACGGTTGAGAAGAATTTCGGATGAAGAGCGGAGAGTTTTTCGTGGAATGTAGCGTGTAATCAGGTCGGAGATGTAGACAGGAGCTTGGCCATTAAGACACTTGAATGTAAGAATGAGGATTTTAAACTTGATACGTTCTGCAACCGGTAGCCAATGAAGATCCATAAGGATAGGAGTGATGTGATCACGTTTGCAGGAAAAAGTGATAAGACGGGCAGCAGCATTTTGTACAGATTGGAGTTTTCTTATAAGATTTTTTGGAAGGCCGTATAGGAGAGAATTGCTGTGATCCGGATTTTGGATGTGACGAATGCATGGATTAAGGTTTTGGTGGTCTTTACAGATAGGAATTTCCTTATGCGAGCGATATTACGAAGATGGTAGAAGGCAGTTTTACAAACAGAGTTCACATGGGCATACATCGACATAGTGTTATCAAAAATAACACCAATACTTTTTGCGGAATTAGATGGTTGAATGAGGTCGGGTCCAAATCGGAGTGGAGTAAAGGTCTTTTGGGGGCTATGCTTGGAATAGAAGTAGAGTAATTCAGTTTTTCCCTTATTTAATTTTAGTTTGTTCAAAGACATCCAATTGTTAATATCTGATAAACAATTCTCAATGTTCATCATGGTGCGTTTGAGGTTGAGATCATCATTACAAGAGAAGGATACGTAGAGTTGAGTGTCATCGGCATATAAATGAAACAGCATGTTATGGCGTCGTAAGATGTCACCAATTGGTGAGGTATACAACAGATATAGGATTGGTCCAAGAACAGATCCTTGAGGAACACCACATTTTAAATCAAAAATTTCAGATCTTTTACCATCAATAGAAACAAACTGTGTTCGGTTGGAAAGGTAAGACCTGAACCACTTAAGTGCATTACCACGGATACCAAATTTGGATTTTAGACGTTCAAGTAGAATATCATGATCTACAGTGTCAAATGCAGCAGACAAATCAAGAAGGAGAAGAACCACACAGCATCGGTCGTCAATAGCACGTAATATGTCATTTTGGACACGGATAAGAGCAGTCTCACAGCTATGAAATGTTTTGTAAGCCGACTGGAGAGGTTCATGTAGGTTGTTGATTTCAAGATAACTATTTAGTCGGACAGCCACAACTTTTTCAATGATTTTAGAGATAACTTTCAGGTTGGAAATCGGCCTGAAATTACCAAAAACTTCATGGTCAAGAGAAAGTTTTTTAAGTAACGGAGCCAGAACAGCTGATTTTAAGGAAGTAGGTACAAAACCACTTTCGAGAGACAAGTTGACGATTTTGCAGATAGTAGGTAGAAGTGTATTGAACAGATTGGGAAGGAGACTAGCGGGAAGTGGATCTAGGCAGCATGATTTGGATATCACTTTTCTTGTAATATCTGATAGTTCTTCTATTGACGTCTCAGATAGAGTGGTAAGTTCAGAGTTCAGTAACGGGGTATCTAATAAGTAAAAATAATTTGAAGAAGTAGAACAGTCAAGGAATTGACTTCTAATTGTGGTGATTTTGTGTTTGAAAAAGTTAACAAAGTCATTGGCCAGGTCTGTAGTAGAAGAACATGATGGGAGACGTTTCTCAGGCTTTCTGTGAAGAAGACGATCAATAGAACGAAAAAGAGCGTTGTTGTCAGAACCAGCATCAGTAATAAGGTTGGAATAATAATTCATTTTAGTTTCAAAAATAAGTTTCTTGACAAGGACACATTGATCAATGTAGGATTGACGATGAATCTGAAGACCAGAGCGACGAAATTGTCTTTCTAGTTTTCGACGAATTGTCTTACTTTTTCTAATGTTTTCAGTATACCAGGGGGCTTTGGGACGCTGGGAGATAGTCTTGGTAAGTAGGGGAGCGTGATTGTTTAGGATTGACGACAGCACATCATCATATTGATTACATAAATCTGTTAAATCAGACATAGGAGATTGACATAAGGACGAGTTAATAATATCATGACAAAAAACATCAAGATTTATAGAGCGTATCTTGCGGCAACAGACAACTTTTTTGGGATTGGGTATTTTGTTGATATTCAGGTTACAGTGAACAGCATAGTGATCTGATATGACAGGATCATGAACAGATACATTGAATACAGTTGTCTCATCAGACCTTGTGATGATAAGATCTAGAACATGATCGTTTCTGTGAGTGGGAATCGTGACATTATGAGCGGTAAGATTAAAATAGTGTAGAATATCCAGAAATTTTGATGCCATACTATCCGAATTATCTTCTACATGAAAGTTGAAGTCGCCAGATATAAAAAGTTCACCAGGTGAAGAAATTACACTTTCTAGAAATGATGGGAATTCATTAAAGAATAAAGTGTGCGTGAGGCCGTTATTTGATGAAGGTGGCGGTCGGTAGACAATTACAATATGTATGATAGATGAGGTGCTATGAAGCATTGCTTCCATAACTTCAAAGGATCGAAAAGATGAAGATTTAAGATGTTCCATTTTAAAGATTTTCTTGTAGAGTAACCCAATACCACCGCCAATGCGATTTAAACGAGGAATGTGATTAAAGAACATCCCAGTTGGACAAAGGTCACGAATGATAAATTCTGAATTGTTATCACTATCAGGTTTCAACCAAGTTTCTGTAAGAGCAAGAACATCGATTTCTCTGTCCACTACATAATCTTTAATTTGTAAGGTTTTTCCATTTATAGATCTTGCGTTCAGTATACAGAAATGAAGTGGGTTGGAAGCCAACGGCTGAGAAGGAGAGCATTTGATTTTTATCAGATTGTTTAGATTAGAGCCATGAGTACGACCAAGACTGAACGTTGGGTTATGATCACGTGGACGATGAACAGTTTGAATTTTAAAAATTCTGGAGGAGGAATTGACCGATTTTCCAGCACGAGTACCACGGGTTTTGAGAAATCCTTCACTTTTTAAGGAAATGTAAAGGTCAGGCGGAAGGGAATATTTAGAACGTAAGTTGAAAAGTTGTTGTCTTGAATATACAACTTTAGCAGCAGGGAGGTTTAAACTTGGATGACCGTTGGCATTGGCGTTGACAAGATTTGAAGGCGGTTGGTTTGAATTAGTAGGGAGGTTACGAAACGACAACGCGAACGTCGACGCGACGTCAACCGGAAGCTTCCAACTTTTACGTAGTCTACTGCGCATGACAGCAGTACTGTTTACGTTCTCGTGGTCGCGGCCCCGACTTCATTTTCGCTGTTTTGACGTTGTCGGGGACGTCACTTTTTTAACAAACGTTTTTGTCAGCATGGACAAGGCAAGTGAAATTTCCGATTCAAAAAGGTACGTGGGACACTCTTGTTTACACTTTAGCCTTTTCAAACGAACAAAATAGGTAATTAGATAAGTAGATTTTATGTTGAATTTCGAGTTACCGTGGATGTCGTCTGGCACATTTATTCGAGACTCGATGGTTCTTTGACTTAATAAACCTGACCAATTATTTTGCAAATGCAATTTGTGCTACCGTATGTACATTTAAAAACTTCAAGAGTATCAAGAAACTGGATTATTTAGCCAATTTCGATAAGTTTATTTTTGAGATAATCGGCTAAAAACACAGTTTATATCGATTCGAAACTCGAAGGTTTTCTTTACTTTCATCTTAAAGTTTATAGCGATAAGTATTAATCTAAAACTTATATCAAGCTGGTTTTTGTTTACGTTAGAATTCATATATAAATTTGACTTTCATAAATGTTTTCATGCATATTGGCCTTTTTTCAAACATATATATTTGGGTTTTTTTTAAATATTTTAGACCACGTAATAATAGTAACACTCAGTGTATGCAATGGACAGACGAACACGATCAAGTTTTTGTTAGAGAAATCCTTTGTTTTGAACCATGGAAGTTCAGACACAATTCGTTGGAGCGTGGACAAATATGGACAAATGTGGCGGAGTCTCTGTGCCTGCTCGAAATTCCAAAGTTTAGGGTAACCCAAAGGTCCGTTCGAGACAGGTTTTCTCTTCTTACCAAAAAATACAAAAAAAAAATCGCCGCAGAAGAAAAAGCAAGTGGGATAAGTCCTAATGAAACGGAGCTCGACATTGCTATGGGAGATATACTTGAACGATTTAGTGAAGCGGACGCTGAGCACGAGAAAGCAAATAACGAAAAGAAGAAAAAAGTCGAAGAAGACAGTGGTAAGGCCGAAGAAATGCGAAAACGATCGTTGGAGACGTTTAGGGAAACAATGCAGCGAAACGAAAACACTACACCAAAAAAGAAGAAACGCAGCACAGGATCCGAGGTTCTTGAATATTTAAAAGAAAAGGGAATTAGAGATGAAAAATTGCGAGAAACCGAGCTAGAATTGAAAAAAAACGAGAGCGAGAATCGAGAAAAACAACAAAATAGAACATTCGAACAACAGCAGTCGTCGTTTCAACATCTGCTTGAAAGCCAAAATCGCCAAATGGAACAGATTCGAACAATGAACGAGATGATGATGCGGCAACAACAACAGCAATTTGTCCAGCAAGAACGACAAAATGCTATTCTGATGGCTTTACTTGAGAAAACTATTAAGAAATAAACTATATACAATGAGCACAAATTAGTCAAACTGTTTATTAACTTTTTGTCATTGTCAGGTAAAGCTAAAGTGTTCATGCATAATTGTTTAAAAAGTTCATAAACTGTTATATAGAAACTGTTGTTATGCTATGTTGTTGTTTATATTCTTTCAAATAAAATCTTTCAAACAAAATACTCTTCCAGATCTGGTGGGGGTAAATTAAAATACTCAGACGTATTCGATCCATATATACAAGAATGTGCGTTTCTGAGTAAAACACAAACAATATACATTTTACCTACAGAGCTAAGGCCAACTTTTAAGTTTCTCTTAAAGTCAAGAAATTTAAAATAATTTGTAATATCCCCAAAAAGCCACTCGACTGAAACTTGAACTTTGCTCATTGATTTGTTCCAAGCTTCTTGTTGGGGAGTCAACACTAGTACTGCTCTTTTAAACGGGGCTTGTAAATGAGGACGTAAGGGATACGCCGGATCACCATAAACACACAGCAAGGTACCATCAGGTGCAAATGAGTGCTGTTGAAGTTTCTCAAGAAGGCCAGAGTCAGCTAGCATCCCACTGTCGTGCCTTCTTCCTTCTACTGGCCCAAAAAGATTAGCAACAAGGCCATTTGGTGCAGCAATAGCTTGAAATTTAAGTGAATGTATTTTTTTGTGGCCATTGTACAACGTTCGCTGATGGACCCCGGGACGACAAACACCTCGGACTGTTCCGTCAATAAAACCCCAGCAGTTTTGTAAAGCTCCACCTTTTGCATGAATAGAATCTGCAAAGATTTTCAAATTAGCTGGAGACAACCACGGTTGATTTAGCGTAGTCAGAAGGTGATGCCATAAAGCATAGACTATGTCGAGCACTTGATTTTTGATAATGCATATCTGAGAAGGATGTCGGCCAAATCGGGAAACCATATCCAAATGCCGACATGGATATGCAAAATATTTCAACAAAATGCATAAGCCTTCCACTGCAGAAACATTCAGACCGTTATAACAAACAATTGGATCCGGTAAACGTAAAACTTCTAAAAGTTTCAGTAAGTCTGTCTTATGGAAGCGAAACTCTGCTTTACATTCATCTGTTGTAAGGCGATCGAGATTGAATCGTTCGTAATTCCAATAAGGTATTTCTACGCGTCTAGATTGGAAAGCCTCAAACAAGAGAAGAAACTCTTCAGTGTTGATTACATTATTTCCATACGCTAATAAAATCCCATTTCTAAGTTGTCCTAAACTTGCCATATTTATGGTTTTCTGGTTTTCTCAATGTACACGTTCCCGCCTTTTCTTTTAACAAATTCGTAATCAAACTTTGGAGACAACGTCGACGCAACCTCTCCCCATTCTCCTTGCTCGGTTGAGACGTCGCGTCGACGTTCGCGTCGACGTTTCGTAACCTCCCTAGTATCAGATTCAGGACCAGGATTACATTGTATATCCATACAGACAGTAAGGTCCATCCAGAATATAGAGTGAGGAAGAGCCAGAGTTATTGATCCATGTTTTAATGTTTTGCAGACAGGAGTAGAAAGTTTAAATTCGATTGAAATAATACACGTTTGAATTGTTGACGGATGTTGATGAAGAAACATAATTCAGAATAAATCTCCTGAGAATCAATGGAAATCCAGAATATACATCGCTTTTCCAGGGAGAGGTGTTTAGAAACAAATTTTTTCCCCAAACCAAAAGAATTAACAGTAGAGAAGGTCAAAATAATTAAAAATATACGGAGCGCGAAATTCGAGAAGGCAGCCATATCGGCGCTAACATGTATTCTATTCTATGTATTCCAATCAACTTGTAATAGATCGTTGTTGAAACAATCGCTTAATGAGAAACGTGAGAAATCGCACATTTTAGTAGTTTTTCTAGTAAATTTTTCTTTTTCCGATTTTATAATACAAAACTGGAAAAATAATTACTAATATTAGATATTATATTTCCACTACCAAAAACTTCAGTTTGGGGACCCGTCCAATAGTCCTTTGGCGGCTTTTCCAAAATATGTCGTCAAATTTGTTTTTTTCCAAATTTGTCGTCAGGTTTCAGTGAGTCTCAAGAATTTAGCAATCTTTTCGATATCCTAACCACAACAAAAACCCTAACCCTAATCAGGAATCTGGTTTACACCCTAGCTTTTTAGAAAAATTTATTTGATGACATATTTTGGAAAAGCCGCAAAAGGACTGAACGGTTCCCTTTGAACCATCCCTTTTAGCCGAAACCCAAGAATACTGGCAAAGCATTCTGGTAGTTGTAGTCACCCAACGCCATCTCACGTCATCGCGCAAGCGGGGAGCACGGGTGGCGAGTGCCGTTAGGGCGCTGCCTCTCACGTGCACCAATAGTTAAGCCCGGTTAGATGGGGTTAGTACTTGGATGGGTGACCGTCTGGGAATAGCCCTGTTCTCGAGCTTTGAACTTATGTGAGTAGAGTTTATAGTTGGTCTCTCCTGTGCTCCGAGGGTTTTTCGACGGGTTCTCCAGTTTCCCCCGTCTATAAAATCAATACCTAACAACATAGCTGTGATCCATTGGTCTGAACTGTGTCGTATGGCGGCAGCCTGGAGCGCCTTTGATATGCCTCGACACGGCCACGTCGATCTGCGCCCTTCGCAATTCAGCCGCTGGCTGCAAGTAAGGATGATTAGCTCCCCAGTCCTTTATCCTTTATCCACTCACGTGATCGGTGGCCCCATTGGGGTGGTGAAACAATACGCAGTATTTGAAGAAGAAAGAGCTAATTCCCACACCGTACACCAATATGGCCGCAATTTCATTGTTTTGCTACACCAATATGGCCGCCGTGACGTCAGACGAAAACGATCATTGCAAGTATTTATTTTTAAAACATCTATATTTGGAACTATGAATCGTTTTCACTCACGTGATCGGTGGCAACGCTGGGTGGGTAAAACAATACGAAATGTTTGAATAAGAATAGATTTAAATTTCCATAGGATAAGGATTATGTACCCAATATGGCCGCCATTTCATTGTTTCTGTGCACAAATATGGCCGCCGTGACGTCAAATGAACACCGAGAATACTTCCAAATTCATAACGCATTGAGTGGTTGACAGATAAGAGCGCGTTTACACTAGCGGCCTAGGCCTGGCCTGGACCTGGCCGGGTCCAAGTGTGACCCGTTCACACTTGCGTGGCCAACGTTTGGCGGCCGAAGTAAACAGGCTCGTACGTGTATATAATTTTTCGGCCTTGCACTACAAGCACCAGATCTAGCATCCTTATCTTTATAATTGCAATATTTTTCTCTGAGATGTTTAATTATTTAAGTTAATATCTCCTAAACCAGTACAGGTATGGTTCTGAAATTTTATGACGTTTCCTAAATATGTATGGGCTTTATGTGTGGTAAATTGGGTGAAAAAATGTTACGCCAAAAAAAATTTACAGAGTAGTCGTGAACACCAACCAACACTAAATTTCAACAAACCATTTTTCTTACGTTTTCTTTTATAATAGTTACAATAGAAGTAAGCACTTTTTAATAAAGAGAAACTATTTTTTTGATGTACTACCTTTCTTATGTTAACAAAACAATAAGAAAAAGAATTTTGGAAATTCTAAAAATTCGGGGTTCTTGCAATTAATGACGTCATATGACGTCATAATTTGTTGCCATGACAACATAAGTGTAACACATACTTGAACAAGGCATACCATCCACCTGTAAAAGTTTTGTCGGAAACACCAAATGGTTCTGGAGATATTGACCGAGGGCACTTTCCGCTCCCCCCTCCCCAAGTCCCAGAAGACCCAAAAGAGCCCAGTCTGGATAGGGTTAAAGCGTAACCAGAAGCTTGGTTTCGATATCCGACCAAGTGTTTGCCATGAATACAAATGAAAATGATTAGAATAAAAATGTCCTCGCACGAACCGCAACTTATTATAATCGTTTCCCCTCCGATTCTTGAATTTAGAGACCCAGACATGTATAAATGAATAAAATGCTTGATTATTGAACTCGTACTGGAATATTATACAAAAATATTTTAACTATAAAAAAATGTACCCCTCCTCCTAGGTAAATTATGAGGGTTCCCTTTTTTAAGAACATACAGCTGGTATAAGCTGCGGATTGGTTGTAACTTTTTGAGTTGTCTTTCTACCTACGTCTACATTTGTATGTCTTTACGCCTATTCCGGATTATATCTGTACCCAGAGCCTTCGTCGCGCACGCAAACGATCCGAAGGCTCAGACAAAATGCAAAGTGCAAAGTACAAAGTGCAAAGTACAAAGTGCAAAGTACAAAGTACAAAGTACAAAGTGCAAAGTGCAAAGTACAAAGTACAAAGTGCAAAGTACAAAGTACAAAGTACAAAGCGCAAAGTACAAAGCGCAAAGTGCAAAGTCGCAAAGTCGCAAAGCGCAAAGCGCAAAGCGCAAAGCGCAAAGCGCAAAGCGCAAAGCGCAAAGCGCAAAGCGCAAAGCGCAAAGCGCAAAGCGCAAAGCGCAAAGTACAAAGTACAAAGTACAAAGTACAAAGTGCAAAGTGCAAAGTACAAAGTGCAAAGTGCAAAGTACAAAGTACAAAGTACAAAGTACAAAGTATAAAGTGCAAAGTACAAAGTACAAAGTACAAAGTACAAAGTGCAAAGTGCAAAGTACAAAGTACAAAGTGCAAAGTGCAAAGTACAAAGTACAAAGTACAAAGTACAAAGTACAAAGTGCAAAGTACAAAGTACAAAGTACAAAGTGCAAAGTGCAAAGTACAAAGTACAAAGTACAAAGTGCAAAGTACAAAGTACAAAGTACAAAGTACAAAGTACAAAGTACAAAGTGCAAAGTACAAAGTACAAAGTGCAAAGTACAAAGTGCAAAATTCAAAGTACAAAGTGCAAAGTACAAAGTGCAAAGTGGAAAGAACAAATTGCAAAGTACAAAGTGTAGAGAATAAAGTACAAAGTACAACGTGCAAAGTACAAAGTGAGAGTAAGTGTAAATAATAAAGTCCAAAGTGCAAGGCACAAAGTGCAGAGTACAAAGTGTAAAGTGCAAAGCGTAAAGTACAAATTACAAATTAAAAAAGTAAAGAATAAAGTACAAAGTGCAAGGTACAAAGTGCAAAATACAAATAGCAAACTGTAAAGTACAAAGTGTAAAGGGTAAAGTATAAATTACCAAATTCAAAGTGTAAAGGCCAAAGTGGAAAGTGGAATGTACAAATTTCAAAGTACAAAGTGTAAAAAATAAAGTACAAAGTGCAAAGTGCAATAATATATATATATATATATATATATATATATATATATATATATATATATATATATATATATATATATATACATATATATACATATATATATATACATACATATATATACATATATATACATATATATATATATACATATATATATATATACATACATATATATATATATATATATATATATATATATATATATATACATTAAAAATCACATGCTGCCAAAAAAAGTTAATCAAGAAAAATCTTGGATTACAATATACTGGAGGTGAAATGAAATAATATGCAAATATGGAGAATAATCAGTATGCCATACAAGAATTTAATCAGTCCACGTAGAGTCATTTGTTTTCCTAATTTGAAGGGCATTAATTTCCCACATCAGTAACTAAAATAATTTCATATATATATATATATATATATATATATATATATATAGTTCAATCTACAGACACGTGTTTCATCTGTTTTGTCATCTCACGCAGACTATTTTAAAATATATATATATATATATATATATATATATATATATATATATATATATATATATATATATATATATATATATATATATATATATATATATATATATATATATATATATATATATATATATATATATATATATATATATATATATATATATATATATATATATATATATATAATGAAGTGATGGGTCTTCACTTGATCAAGAAGAGAGCCCAACACAGTTAAGACGTGGAGCAAACATATAGTTTTGGTTAAAAATGGTTTATTTACAGTTAAAACATTTACTCGAGTTTCATGCTGAAGGCGATCATCAGACTAAAAGTGTTTGCCTAAAAACCTAAGGCTATTTACATAAAAATTATTGTCGTGTCTACATTTAGATATAAGTTCAGATCTTTTATTTAAAAGCAATCGTTTGCCTGCGTTCAGAATACAGACAAACGATTCCTTCTAAATAAAAAATCTGAACTTATACCTAAATGTAGACACGACAATACATTTTAAGTAAATAGCCTTACGTTTTTAGGCAAACACTTTTAGTCTAATGATCGCCTTGAGCATGAAACTCGAGTAAATGTTTTAACTGTAAATAAACCATTTTAAACCAAAATATATATATATATATATATATATATATATATATATATATATATATATATATATATATATATATTAAAATAGTCTGCGTTGGTCGGAGTTAAATACATTAAAAATCACATGCTGCCAAAAAAAGTTAATCAAAAAAAATAATCTTGGATTACAATATACTGTAGGTGAAATGAAATAGTATGCAAATATGGCGAATAATCAGTATGCCATGCAAGAATGTAATTCCACGTAGAGTAATTTGTTTTCCAAATTTGAAGGGCATTAATTTCCCACATCGGTGACTAAAATAATTTCACATGCACTTATCTATATATATTCCGCTACTAGTGATTTTTTTCCAGATAAACCGTTTGTATCTTATCGTCAACCGATATAATCTCAAGAATTCCTTAGTTCGCGCTAAGCTCCCAAGTGTAAAACAATTTGGAGCCTACAGGTATGTGCTCTTGTTGTAAAACCAGATGTCAAATCTGTAAGTTTATTATAGCATAGTCGGGGGACGTACTTTCAGTGATTCGTTCTCGAAACAAGAATTCTATATAAAGTATCGTTTTGATTGTGACTCAGTGGGGTACTGGTGTATCTTTTATCTTGTAAGAAATGCAATAAACAGTATGTAGGCAATACCACTACTTCTTTCCGTAAGCGTTTTAACAACCATAAGAGTAGTTTACAAAGGTATGGCAGTGGTCAGAGAGGTATTTCAGGTGAATATTTGTATGCTCTTTTTTTTTTTCAAATGTCACGGGGGACTCTCTGATTTGTCTGCCACTATATTGATAAAACCAATGTAAAGGCCCATTTCCACTCAGGAGAATTTTCCTTGGACAGGAAATTTCCCTTTGTCTTGTGAGCTCTTGGGCAGAACTAATGAGTTTGAGACAAAAGAAAATGTCCTGTCCGAGGAAAATTCTCCTGAGTGGAAATGGGCCATAAGACCCCACCACATGTATACGTTTTCCTAGCGTTTTCATATTGTTTCAGGTAATGAGACCATTGTTTTCTGCTCCCCTGAGGACCGAGAACAATATAAAAACGCTACGAAAAGGTATACGTGTGGACATGGCCTAAATAATCCTACTAAACACAAAGGTTTTTGGACGTATAAATTGAACGCTCTTATTCCAATGGGACTAAATACATGTGACTTCTTTAGATCTATTAACATTACTTTTATTTATTAATTTATTTTCATTCATAATTTTAATTTATTCGTGTTGTAAAACTTTTATAAATACTCGACCGCACTCATTTCAGGGTTATAGATCTGAAGAAGAGGCTGTGCCTCGAAACGTTATCAATAAAGATGTTTTAAACTTAGTTCTTTGCTGATTATTTATATATATATTTGTAATATATTATGTCATAATGTTTACTTCCAGAATATGATATATTAACAGGCTAAAAACGATTAAAATAAAATAAAATACAAAACGTTTTCGACTTCAAGTCATCTCCAGTGTAAAATAAAACTAAGTCACTAGTGGAAGAGTGCGACCAAGTCAACCAAGTGGAAGAGAAATTGCATAACTGGTGCGCTGCACAGAGCAAAGCGAATCTCAACCGACCTGAAATCTGATATTCAAAACATTACGAAGAAATTTACCAAGACGGCCTACCCCAAGAAATTTATTTCAAGCACCATTAACAGCTTTCTATAAGCAAGCTGAATATGACAAATTAATCCCAGACTATCTCTTTGAAGAAAAGAAAAAGATTTTCCATCAGACTACCTATAATTATTGCAAGGAAAATGAGAGAAACTGAACAAACGTTCACCGCTAAACTCGATTTGTTTACCAACTACCAGGGCATTCCAATTCTCTTACAGCAAACACGCAAAGTTGGAATTAGCCTTTTCAAGACAAGAATTCGCCCAGGTCCCATGTAATCTACATGTGTATAAAAAAACTGAACCCTTAGAAAACAACCTATCAATAGTAGTTGGAAAGCCCTAAAAGCGCTGCGTTATAAATTAATCAGCACATAAGTTAAACAGGAAGAGAAAAAGCTTTTAAATACTTTCGCCATGCATACACTTCAAGTTATCTTAATTTCCCAGGTGTATAAGACTGTGTGTTTTATGATCTGCGGGTTCAGCAAAGTGCTTAGGGCTTTCAAGCTACTACAATAGGTTCAGTTTTCTAAGGGTTCAGTTTTTTTTATAACACTGTACTCTGGAGAATGCTCGTCTGGAGAAACGTACATCGTCGGTAAAACCATGAGAAATTTCGAAACGCGCAAAGCTGAATATGAAAATGTCAAACACCACTCAGAACCTGCCCACCATCTAGCTAAAGGCGGTTTTCCACTAGGCGAAAAATGTCGCGAGAAGCGAATTTTCTTTTGTCTCGCAAGCTCTCGAGTGAACTAATTAGCCAAGACAAACGAAAAATGTCGATTCGGTCGACAAATGTCGCCTAGTGGAAAACCGCCTTAAAGAAGAATCCTACGCATTCTTTTACCTGGTCCATTCTGTTCAATGGAGGGCCTAATAATTAGTGGAAGAAGACCGACTTTGAATAAACAAGTAATTGTTTTATAGCAAAACTCTTCCCTTTGGTAATAACTTAGGCCTCCGCCTGTGCTAAACGTCGCACTCACATAATCGACGAATTTAATTCAGACGAATTTAATTGTTTGAATTTTATTCGACGAAACTGCGACGTATAAATCGATTAAATTCGACTCACGAATTAAATTCGTCTGGCATGGGCAATTAAATTCGTCTGAGTCAGTCGGATAATGCGACGATAATGCGTGTTCGAGTTAGACGACGAATTGTCGTTGCGTCGAATTAAATGTTTCTCTTCTATCTCTGGCAATTCGCCACCATGTTTTCAAGAAATTGTTTTCAGGCTCCACGGGTCCAAGTAAAAACCATTAAATTCGACTGAAATTCGACGTTTAACTCGACGTCGCATTTACGTCGCATTACCGACGAAGTTAAGGTTACTGTAGACCTTCGCGTTGCGTTTTAGGGAAACATTATAGCGCTTCGTCTGTTAATTGCATATACCAAAACCTACACATTATTCGAAAGCTGATATAACTGGCTACAAGACTGCAGCAAAACAGTTGGTCATTTTATGAACGCAAACAAAAATAGCGCTTCTGTTTATTAAAGTTTTCATTCCAATTCGAAATACTATAAACGAACAACTATTTACCATAATGCTCTGAAAATTGGCAGTATGATAGATCAATATCACAGGGACAAAAGTGTATCTGGGTTTGTAAAAATTCCAAATACTTTTAGAGTTATCGAATTTTTACTATTACAGCCCTCACAGGAGGTTGAATGGGCTTGCATAAAAGGCCGTAAAACGATAAATATGGAAAATTTTATAATTCCCAGACACCCTTGTGTCACCAGAATGTTATTTTACTCGAATATCAATTTTTAGATGATTCTGATAAATTCGTGTTCGCTTATAGCTTTTTAAAGTTCTTACTTTAGCTCAAACAATTTCTTTGAGAGAAAGCCTGTGAAAGAAACCTCTTGTCACTTCCGGCCTATAAGTGAAAGTAAATAATGCGCTTTTTCCTTGTTTAGAGATTAAAAAAAAACATGATTTCCTTTCCAGAATCTGACAGCCCTCATAAAATGCTTCACTATTAGCGAATAAAAAAAATTAAATTTCAAAATTTGGTTTGAAGGTCTACAGTAACCTTAATTCGAATTAAATTCGTCTGAATTAAATTCATCTATTGTGCGACGTTTAGCACAGGCCTGACTTTACGAAGAACGATCACTCAGATGGCAACTTCATCGACGTCGTCCCTTAATTTAAATTCTGCATGGTTGCGAAACAAAGAGAATGAATAATTTTTCCATCCCTACAGTAATCTCAACAGCGTCCTCGTTCTTGTGACAAACGGCGTATTTTCCATGCGCCGTATAAATTACCTATTATAGTCGACCCAAATTCTGAAATTGTTCCTGTTGAGTTATACGGCGTATTTTCGTCGTATTTAATAAGTCGAATAAATTACAGTTCTCGAGTCGTAGGTCTGGAAACGATGTTACAAACATGAATTGTGGATAGAAAATGTATTATCATATTGTAAATTAATATATGCATTTTATTCGGCGCATGAACACCAACGCCGTACTTGAGTCGTATTATACGACTGGGCTCGTCGCATTTAATAGCACTGTCGAACTTAATGAAATTGCCGTATTTAATGGTTACAGACGGCGTATTTTTCATGGACTTCATGAACTTAATTCTCATATTTTATTCGGCGCATGAAAAATACGCTGTTTGTCACAGGCCTAATACTGCACAACTGACCTAGAACATGCAATCAAGTGAAATGCAAAAAATCACCTTCAAATGTATTTTAGAAAATTAGCCTATTGTGTAATTAACGTCTTGGTCGCTAAATATCTTAGCAGTTCATCACTCAAGTTTTTCGCAAATTGGAAGTACTAATTGATTTTATACAGTAATAGCTCAAAGTACGTTCAAAAAATTCTGCTAGATCTCCGTGTACAATTGAGGCACTTACAAAATTACTAAACTTATACAAATTTTTAATATCACACTTAAATAAGGAAAATATGAAGAAAAAGTTTATGATTTACTCATCTGAAAGTCGTAAAGTTTTTTTCATCTATACAATTAACTAATTCTATATAATACATTATATACAATTACTAAATTACAATACAAATTTATACATATATTAAAAAAGTTATCGATTATTCTACAAAAAGAATTAATTGACAACCGTGGAGAGTTTTTATTAGCCGACAAAGTCGGTTTTCTTTGATCTATACCGCGTGGTATATATCACGAATATCGAGAAACTCGGTGCTATAACCTATATACAGCACTCTTGCCAGGTACTTACGTCAAATTAATATCACAAAAGAAAACCTCCTTTGTCGGCTAATAAGAAAGTTATACGCCATCGGTTTATAAAACAACTAATTGACCCTTAACCCTTACGTATTTTTTGTCTCTTAATTTTGCTACAAAAAATCACTCCTATATATTTCTAACAAGTTGTCAAGTACTCAAGTTCTGATATTTAACGTAAAAAAGACAAATATATTCTTTATCATAATTTCTGCATGTGAGTAAGTTTTTTTTGTTTCCTATATAAAACCGAAGACCAAGTCCTAAGAACAGTGGCGTGCCTATTGATTCTGCACTAACGAATTCACTCACTCACACTGATGTGAGAAGCTGAGAGTCGCCTGCGCAGCTACTATAATATTAGGGACCTTAAGATGCTAGGACGACGACGGCGGTTAAAAATAAAGCAATTCAATTTTCAAAGTGCTAAAACCGTTGCAGTGTCTATGTTAACTGCAATCTCAGACAACAGTTCTCATCACCCCACGAGTCAACGTCGTCCTGAAGACGTGAAAATGCTCTGAGTGGCGTCGTATACAGTGCGGGGACGGTGTTCAGATCACTCTTGGGGCTAGAATTATTCATTATCTTTGTTTTGCAAGAAGAATGGCTTTGTTTGAAGGACGTCGTTCTCGAAGTTGCCGTCGTAGATCTTAAGGTCCCTAATAACTCGTCAGGGCGCCGTAATACAATGCTTTTCCCCCTATATAATTATTAGTAGAGGTACATATATAATATATATATATATATAATATTTATTTATAATATATACATTATATAATATTATTTTTATTCTTATATATACATTAATGTATATATTCTACACTCGAAATTTTTTATTCAGTTTAATCGAGTGAAATGCCAAATATTACTTGTAATATACCCGCGGCATTAGCACATTTATATATATATATATATATATATATATATATATATATATATATATATATACACACACACACACACAGAACTCGTGGCCAAGCTCCTGTAGCTCAGTAGTCAGAGTACTGCACCAGCATCGCAGGGTCGCGGGTTCAATTCCTAGCCAGAAGGCCTTGATGTTCGGCATTTTTCGCAACTGGTCCCGGTTTGGTCTTATAATGTATAATATTCTACACTTGAAATTTTCCTTCACCAAAAATTACCTATAGCATTGCTAAAAGGTTCGAATACGAGCGGGCAATGCGATTTTCAATAATAATGTCATACGTATTTGCGTCAATATACGGTGCTATGTACATATATTGGATAAAAGGGCATGCAGGTGGTGGGTGTTTTTTTGCTTTTTAACACGAGTATTTTCAAAGACCTAAAATCTGAGAACTTTTGGCAAATTTTCACAACAACGAAAAGAGAAAGTATATCTTAATCTAATTTGGATTGAGTTAATGTGAAGTTCAAAGTTTGAACCTGACCTTATAATAATGCAGAGTCTCACAAAAACAATTGCGCGAAAACAAAAAGATATAATAATATACGTCACCAAAGAGATGTTGGCCTATTGTCGGACCAATATAGTAATTAACAGTGAATATATATCCATGCGTGTACACCGCACAGCTGAAATGCTCCGTGACCTATGTATTTATACAGACTACAAGTTAAACACAAAGTATTTTTCATTTATTACCTCACAGGCTTCACAGTAATAGAAAAGACTCATTTCAATTCTTCGCTGCAAGTTGCATATCAAACGTTATTTACACAGCAATGAAAGAAATCCACGAAATAAGTCCTTTCTTTATCATCATTGCATTCGTCGCCATAACTGGAAACTCCCTCGTTCTTTTGCTATTCCTGAAAAAGAAAACGTGGTTAAAAAAGACCCACAATTGTCTGCTTTTTGCTCTGGCTGTGCAGGATGTGCTGACAGGATTCTGCATGATAGCCATTCCCAACTTTACATTTTCCGACGACTACCGCAATGTCCCCGAAAACGCTTTCTCCAGAGAGTTGTATTGCAGGTTGGTGTGGTCACAATATTTGGTTTTCTCGGTCGGTATAACATCGATCTACACGTGTGTTGGATTAAGTATTGAACGATGGCTGGCAGTATTTAAGCCTATCTATTATCGAACATTCACTCAAGCCCGTTCGTCCGTCGCAGCTCTTATTCTCGTGCCGTGGATCGTCTCGTTTGCTGTCGAAATTGGCACCGTAATTAGTGTAATGAACAGAAAATTGGAAAACAGCACGTCGTTTGTTTGTTACTGGGAAGTCTCCGACATGTCTATGCCCGCTGAAAATGTCTCCCAAGCAGTGTGCAGGTTTTTAGTAATTATCATCGTTCCTGGTATTCTCGTCGTAGTTTCGTATATCCAAATTATACATCATGTAAGAAAGTTGAATACTGTCGTAAGAGACAGTGCCAATACCAATGAAATCGTGTTCCACGGAAACCGCAGAAACGGCGCTAAGATGCAGAGGGTAACCGCGATCGCGTTTATGGCTTCGGCTTCTGTCATTTTGTTTTGGCTGCCAAGCCAGTTTCATTTCATGTTGGTGCAGTTGGGTATGGCCGAGAACAACTCGCCGTTGCATAAAATATTCAAGGTGTTTGCGTTTTCGAATTCTTGTTTGAACCCTTTCATATATTGCTTCTCGAACGCGTCTTATAGAAATGGGGTGAAAGGAATAGTTTTACAATTCATACGTAGACCAAAACTTTGCAAAAAAAACAATTCTATAGACAGCAATGATTTTATATCGTAAATGCGGAGGCACGTGAATGTGGTTGAAAGAAATAGAGAGTTCGCGAGGTTAAAGAAACGAGTTTGTTTCTTGATGCATACAGTCACTCTGTCACTGACTTTAAAAACAATAACACGCATGAAGCACCTATGTACCGTCTGAAAAAATCAAATGATTTAACTAATGTTTAAGGTGGCTAAAACTGTACTAAACTGTACTGGACTACTAATGTACTTAGGGCAGTTTAGGTTGTTTTCCCTTGTGTACTTTCCTTTTATGTACCCTGCGAGTCAGAGGCCCTTTCCGACCTACGCAAGCTTCGGGGGAAAGTGGGCTCTGCCAACAAACTCGATCTTCGCCCCAAGATTGGGGCGAGTCAGTCAGGTTTTAAACTGGTCAAACAAGTTCTAGCTTACGAACACGCGCAGCAGGAAAATAGGAAGTGACGCGTTAGAGTCTGGGCCCAAAATAGTATCTTGGCAACCGTTCACGCATGCTCAAAAAGAAATATCGAGTTTGTTGGCAGAGCCCACTTTTCCCCGAAGCTTGCGTATAGGTCGAAAAGGGTCTCTGACTCGCAGGGTAGTGTTTATGCAATTCTCCAGTAAAGTCCGGTTTCCATATAATCGCTACGATCGCTCAAAAATGAACTTGGCGATCACAGCGATCATATGGAAACCACTGACGCAACGATCCGGGCGGTGGTCGCGATCGCCGATCGAGATAGAAAATGTTCTATCTCAGCGATCGTTGCGTTTTATATAGAAACGGTGATTTTGCAATCTCAGCGATCTTGGCGATCAGTATCACAGGGAGCCCATCTTGGCAGCGCGTGGGCACTGTGGGCAAACTCGAAAGACGCGCGGGGGACTGTGGCAGGGGATTTAAAAAACGAAAAACGGTTATCGGAAGCGGGAAAAAAGGCGGAAAAAAGGGAAAAAACGGGGTAAAGGGGGGGAGGGAGAGGAAAAATTATAAGGGATGAAACACCAAACGTTCAACGTGGAATGTGTTCCGCAAGTAGCCAGGACATCTCGTATCGTCGGGAGCCACCGTTGGAATACTGAAACCGACTGAAACTCAGAGTCAGATGAATGTGCAATAAATCAATAATCCTGAGACTTCGTGCTTTATCCGAAAAGCTTATCGTAGGATTTCGTAGCTATCCGAAGTGTCAACGATGATGTAGTGTCCTAGCTACTTGCGGAACAGATCTCTCGAAAATATGATATGTAATTTAGCTGCAAAATCACGGCTAAAAGGTGAAATTTTGTCTCATTTTGATTATATTTTGATAAATGAATCATTATCACAACTACTTCGCTCAATTGTCTTACAATTTTAATACCTATAGGCGCTTAAAACAATGTTCAAAACAAGGAAGAATTCGTGTTTCATCCCTTTATTATTTTCCTAAACACACCACGATCGAGTGTGCCACAGGTGCCCACGCTTTGCCAAGATGGGCTCCCACCATTAAAACAATGGCCGCGGTCAACCATGGCCGCCTTAAGCGATCATATGGAAACAGCGACATGATTGTTGATCGTTGCGATCGTCGAGTTAATTTTTGAGCGATCGCGGAGATCGTGGCGATCGTAGCGATTATATGGAAACTAGGCTTAAGATTCTCAACACTACATAGTTTTGTTGTTATTTATTCATGGGAGATTGTTACCATCGTAACAATAAAATCGCTTAATATTTTCTCTGCCATTTCTAGAATTTACTTAGGTGAATCTTTTTCAAAATTTACAGTATTGAGAAAATTGTTTCCGTGAAGCATTTTAGTGCAATTAAATAAAATGTAGAGTTGTTCAGATTGTTTTATCAATATCACCAAATTTAATGTCTTCTTTGTATCTTTTTTACACTGAGTGCCAGGACCGCTCTCTCCAGAAAACCCCTGGTATATCTTTTTAAATAAAGAAAAAAATGTCTGATAGAATATCTATTTTAAAAAAGCATAGTCCCTAGAATTATATTGTCTGGAGACGCGGCGAACATCAAAGCGGTTAACAATGAGATACAATTTAGGTTGAGGGTGGCAAATAAGGTGCACAATCTTTTGTTTTACGTTCATTAATATTTATAAAGCAACGCTGTTAATATGAGTTATTGGTTGATTGCTTCATTATACCAAAAATACAATGTGTTCAGCAAGCGTTAAGGTGAAATAAGGTGCACAAACGTGAACAAAAACCTAGAACAAAGACTTCGGCCGCGTTTCCAGACAATTTATTTCTAGGGACTATGAAAAAAGGTATTGAAAAGGTATAAACTTCTTCTTGAACTGTGCATAGAAAGAAAAAGTTTTCGCAAGACATCTGCGTTCTTTTTTTAAGCGTTCTTACGCGTACTGACATCATAAAAGCACCAGCATGTACATGTTATTTACTTTGACTGGTAATCAGTAAACTTGCCTATATCACAAAACTCGTAAAAAACCCTGCAAAATCAGTCAATAACTTCATTGTAAAACTATATATCTTTGGTAGTAAAACATGTCTTTACATGCAAAGCTTAGAACTATGTAGTTGACAATATATCGGACTTTATTATACAACTGCATTAAAAACTGTCCAAATAACGCTAAAAATGAGTACAAATATACAGCGATATTTGGATAGTTAGTTATTTGGATAGTTAGTTATTTGGATAGTAGAAAACCGGTTTGACAGATTTTGTTAGCCAATCAGGTCTATCACTCGGGAACTACTTCATGTATGCTTATTATTTTGTCCTGGTTTTGTCCTGGTGCAAGTCACGCTACTTCTCTGGCCTTTTTAGAGTTTTCTTTTTCCATAAAAATTTGTTGATCAGAGCAATTGTATAATAAATCTCTTGTTAGATGTTTTGGTGTGTAGTATCGCTGTATATTCTTACTCGTTGTTTGTATTTTGACTCGCCCTGTGGGCTCGTCGGCATAATACGGCACAACTCGTAAAAATATACAGCGATACTACACACCAAAACATCTAATAAGATATATGTATTTGCTTCTATTTTTTGCTGTTTTCCAGTGGTAACGGTAAATTGGCATCCAACAATTGCTTTACGGCTTTTCGGATACCGGGTAAGTCCTTTAATTTCTTCTCTTAAAGTGTATATGAAACGAAAATTTAGTTTGTTTTATTTGAAAGAACTCTTAAAATAATGGGGAATATAAATTTACAGCTTTTTCATATTTTACTTAGTTCTTGAGATATTTAGCCTTATGTGATATTCAAATGAGATAACTTATGGTTCGTTTTTTTCTAATTAATATATTCGAAAATCGTGAATATTTTTAAGATTATTGATCAAAATCACTTGTAACATGTCTTTCATGTTTAGTTGCATGAACAGTAGCAATATGCAAAGTTTCAAGTGATTCTGTTCCTTAATCTTAAATATATTCGCGATTTTCGAATATGTAAATTAGAAAAAAACGAACCATAAGTTATCTCATTTGAATATCGCATAAGTCTAAAAATCTCAAAAACTAAGTAAAATATGAAAAGCTGTAAACTGATATTCCCCATTATTTTAAGAGTTCTTTCAAATAAGACAAATTTAATTTTAGTTTCATATACACTTTAAGCCCTCAAGGTATACACTAGACCTGGAGTATCAATATGGCCGCCAGTGGCGTGAAAATGTTTACTGCTGACCATATAAGGGATAAGCAATCCAGTTATATTCAGATTAGTGCTCAATAGATAGGATAAGATAGTCCCAATAGTTAGAGCTGCTAGCTGGCTATAGCATTTGGATTGTTGCGGGTCCGAGTCCCGTCTAGAGCTCAGACTTTTACAGCGAATCAAGTATTAACAACAGCTTGTACAGCAAGAACTATTAAACTGCTAAATTCTCAGGGTAATTTTAGCAAAGCTGGGTCTATGAAACGCATGCATGCGCATACACGTCTGTCATCATGGAAAATACACTGAACGAACGAACAAACGAACACACTGAACGAACGAACGAACGAACGAACGAACGAACGAACGAACGAACGAACGAACGAACGAACGAACGAACGAACGAACGAACGAACGAACGAACAAACGAACGAACGAACGAACGAACGAACGAACGAACGAACGAACGCATATACAAAATTTAATTCGCATTATACATACGTCTATATTCTTACCAGAAAAGCTTATCAGTTCTCTGCCTTATTGCCCACGTTAGCAACGACACAAGCTCTTCCCTAACAATAAACTAAAAAAAACAACTAAACTAATCTTATTTATATTGGGATAGCTCTATCAGTTATAGCTAACTGTTCCCCCTAGAGGTCTAGTAAGGGCCATCCTTTCTTGGTCCGGAGGAAACCTGTGGTGTTTGGTAAAGTCAAACTGGAAGCAGTCTTCTCACATGCGGCCAAGGCGAACTTTTAATCAGATAACTGAACTGAGCAGCTATCGAACCCGCTGTGCCACCAACACCCCTAATTTATCAACATTCCATCTAATTCATATCTCGTGCTTATTAAATCTACGGAATTTCTTCTCCATGTGTTCCACATGCTAGATAGCAACATTCCTCGACAGTATATATAAGAAAGAGTAAAGGATCAGTAAACCACTCCCTACTCGGACCCTCTGAGTATACTCTCAACAACTTATACTGCAGAAAGTTCTATAGTCGAGATGGACTGTGTAACATTTGCTGTAAAGATAGCTTTACTGACAACAATTCTTTCTTCAGAAGCAGTTCTTTCAAAAAAACAACCATCAGCAGCTGGTGTGAGTATAATATATAATGAATATCGTCTCGTTACATTACTTCTGATACAAAATAAACAATCATGTTCGTAGACCGCATTCATTTCGCGATAGTTATACATAGTAATTGTTATGAGTTTTATTGTGTGACTGCATGCTAAGTAATATTTCAAATCCGAGTTAGTGTTCTAGACGTGGTTTCTAAATCCTATGTGCCGTTAACAATAGCGAGGCGCAGCCGAGCTATTGTTAACGGCACATGGGATTTGGCAACCAAGTCTAGAATACTAACGAGGATTTGAAATAGCTTCTCACACATCATTAGATATTCATTGCAATGAGGGCAACAGACCAGTCGTCAAGCGCTTGCAGAGACAAGGGGAAATTTTGTTTTAAAACAGCCAGGAGTTTTGGTTCGCAAGACGTTGGATTTATTGGATAACATACATTAGATTATGTTGAATAGCAGGATCAATTTAGCCATGCAGGACTGATATTGAGCTGAGAAAATATAGATGAAACTGGAATAATGTAGAACGTTACAAACTAAAGAAGACAGAAGATGTTAATGGTCGATACCGGAGAAAACAAAGCGTGAGGTGACTGTCTTGTATACTTTTATATGTACTTCATGATATTATGAAAGGTAGATGGATGTTTAAACTTCATTACTTCAATCAGTCTGCAAGCAACATCACTGTTTTAGTGCTTTTCGTAGGTTTCTGTCTGTCGTCGAATAACTTAAATTGCACCAACGTAAGTTTGGTTTCTTGTTAGTCTATTTTACTTGTAATATATGTATCGCATGTAGTCGCTTATATTGTGAAGCGCTGTTATAGGTAAAAAAATCTGTTGTATTTAGAACTGGTTTCTATAGCGACAGAAAATTGTATTGGGAAATGATTTCTAAATGCAGCGTACTGTGTTTAGAAATGTTTTCTAAATACAGTTTACTGTATTTAGAAAACATTTCTAAATACAGTATTGAAATTTTAAATTAACATATGTATTGTTCTCGCACTTGAATTAATTGGTCTCTGGTTTAGACTGCAAGGGTTTCTAGGTAAGTACATGTGACGAAAATCAAGCAACCGGATTGGCCGAAATGCTATGAATATCTAGTGATGTGTGAGAAAGCCTGGTTTCCATATAGTTGTAATTGTTGTAATTCAGTCGGCGACTGTCGCCGATCAAGTCTTACAACAATTACAAGTTAATGGAAACGCTTGTTAGCCTTGTTGTAATCCAATCGGCGACAGTCGGCGACTAGCTGTTGTAGAAGTTGAATCAGGTTCAACTTCTACAACAATTACAACAGTCGCCGCTGGTCGCAACACTAGTTAATGGAAACATCAATCGCCGACAGTCGGCGACTTTTTGCTAGATGTTTGCAACGTAAAACACAAAATTATTTACAAAAACCAGCCAAATCCTTTCAAAAAACCCTCGATTTTGTTAAAGAAGTATACTAAATGACTAGTTCGAAGACTTGAATGCCGTACGCCTGCTCAAATGTTTGCAACGGTTGTCAAACGTTCACGAAACATGAGTAAGCGGCGAAGTTACTGAACTTGTAAATAATAACTACTTATTGACCGAGCGTGAGGTCTGTACTAGTGAAATATCGGACCGATGTTTTTTTAGTACGGACCGAGACTATGGCGGGTGATGTGTGTCAAAATCAAATAACACATTTGGCAACGATCATGTAACATCTGGCTATCGGTTCTAACTACTTCATGGAAACAACAAGAGGTTTGTTGGCAACAACAAAACATTTAATGACAAAAACATCGTTTGGCAACAATAAAACATTAATTGGGCTATCAGAACACCCTGACAATTCTGCAACAACATATCGTTATTTGGCAACAACATCGTTATTTGCCAACGAACGTTTCATTTGGCAACAACAATCCCGTGATGCATTGCGAATTTCCACGCGCTAGCCCCACGCAGTGGTCTCACGTTTTATATACAAACTACTGAAAATGGGGTTCGAACTGCTCTTACAACTCGTTTACAAATGTTATTGACTGAAGTAACGGAATGTGTTGCAACGGAGCCCGGTGCCACTAGATTTGCGTTGTACTACTACTACCACCGATAGATTTCCCAGAAAACCCAAACAGACGACGATGCTCCCCGATTGTCCGGTTGTTATATGTTGTCCTAGTGGTTACGGTAGGATTGCTGGTTGTGACAGTTCTTGAATTTTGATGCGAAGTACCTACACCATGCAGTAGTTGTAAAATAATATCTCTAGCCTGTAAGATGACTGAATTTCAACTGCCACCGTACGCGAAGAATCTCTCATTTTCCGCCATGTTTACTGAAATAACGCGCAAACAATTTCGCGCAATCGCACTCCATTTTGAAAACAGGGACAATCCTGGGTACGAGATCACATCGACACCTGATTTGCATCACGGGATTGTTGTTGCCAAATGAAACGTTCGTTGCTAAATAACGATATGTTGTTGCCGAATAACGATATGTTGACATGCATGTTGCCAAATAACGATAGCCCAATTAATGGGTTTTTTTTGCTGCCAAACGATATTTTTGTCATTGAATGTTTTGTTATTGCCAACAAACGTCTTGTTGTTGCCATGAAATAGTTAGAACCGATAGCCAGATGTTACATGATGGTTGCCAAATGTGTTATTTAATTTTGACACACATCACCCGCCATAGTCTCGGTCCGTACTAAAAAAACATCGGTCCGATATTTCACTAGTACAGACCTCACGCTCGGTCAATAAGTAGTTATTATTTACAAGTTCAGTAACTTCGCCATACGAGACGAGCGCAGCGAGTTGAGATCTGTGCAAAAAACAGAGGTCCAATATTTCACTAGTACAGACTGAACAAGCGAGGTCAATAAGTAGTTTATTATTTGGCCATAAATGTTGTGAACGTTCTGTGAAAACTCGATCTAACTTTCTTGCGAACTAAACGAAAATGGCAGACATTTTCCCATTTTTAAAGTACTTTCCGTTGAGTTAGAATCCTGAACTTTCTACTCCAAATAGTATTTTTCAATTGCTTTTGGTTGACATATTGCTCAAGATCGTACGTTAAGTAGTTGAATAAAAAATCATCTGAAATTCTAATACTTGTGAGAAGTAAATGTTATATTATTACGAACAATGTTACGAACGTTTTGGACATTTTAAAAACGTTCACAAAACGTGGAAACTCGAACTATACATCAAATGAAAGCTTATAAAATTACTAACAACATACCTGCACGATATATTTCAACAATGAGTAGTTCTAAAATTATAATCCATCTTGTTGCCGATATACTGACATGACTGCCATTTTGTTTAAAAAATTAACTTATATCCAACCGCTTATGAACCAATCAAATTACAGGATTTCCGTATTCGGACCTCTCAGCGCTGCTGCCATATAATAATATACACTTAAAGGATGAGTGTCCACCTAATGCTTTGCGCGCTCACAGTGCACCTTCGCGGCCATTTTTCGGGCCACGAAATTCAACAAGTGAAGCAATCCCTCGATATCTGAGCAATCCTTGCAGGAAATTACTCAATTTATGTTTTTCGTGAGAGCAAAGATGATTTAGTAAGTAGTTATTGTCATATTTTTGATAATATTTGATTAGAACTCAGAGGGCCGTGGAGTTGTATTTCGAGACAAGTATTCGTCGATTGGCGTTTCTTACAAAACCAAACGTAGGCCAGACAAGAGATCATAACTAAATTAGATGCTACTATAATAGCTAGACTCAAAGTTTTGTCATTTCAATAAGATTGCTGTTAGTTGTTTACAAGTGTTTTAATACCTGTTGAATTGCATCTCCGATTAGGATCTGTTTTGATTAGGCGCTCATGTTCTCATATTAAGTTTCTCATTGTTTGGTTCTCAGCCGATGATATTATAAGCTTCCGAAAGTCGTTTGAATCGATTCGTAGCGGTGTCTGACTCAGAATTTGTCGAAAATAATTATAAACGACACTCCACAAATCTGCCAGCGTGTTCTATTCGCAACGGCTTTGATTACAAGGGCCTTTCAAGTACATATATATTATATCGCACTTTACAGACTGTGCATATAAACACTTCTGTATGCTGTATACACGCTCCACGTTTCTGACGTATTTCTGCATGTCTGTCTGCTCATAGAATATAGGGAATAAAAGATTAAAAGGATCTTATAGGCTTTGCTAGGAAACTACGTGTCGAAGAGAAATATATTACTTTTGACGCTCCGCGTGAAATTAATTGACAATGATTTGTCTTTGTCTGAGAACTCAAAAATATTTGGATGGTCTTCACTCTTGTGTTACTGTAGCCTATTCGAAGGGAAAGGAGCCTACAACTACAAACAAAACACTGCGATAAATTGCAGGATTGCATTTGAAAATTAAACGCCAGAGAACAAGAGCGCCGAATCAAAACAAATCCTAATCGGAGATGCAATGCAACAGGTAAACCACTTGTAAACAACTAACAGCAGTACGAATTATGCGTCTTATTGAAATGACAAAACTTTGAGTCTAACTAGCTCTTATGAATGGCATCTAATTTAGTGTCTACGTTTAGTTATGATCTCTTGTTTGGCCTTCGTAATTTGGTTTTGTAAGAAACGCCGATTGACGAATACTTGTCTCGAAATACAACTCCACCACCCTGTGAGTGTAATCAAATATTATCAAAAATATGACAATAACTACTTACTAAATCATCTTTGCTCTCACGAAAAACATAAATTGAGTAATTTCCTGCAAGGATTGCTCAGATATCGAGGGATTGCTTCACTTGTTGAATTTCGTGGCCCGAAAAATGGCCGCGAAGGTGCACTGTGAGCGCGCAAAGCATTAGGTGGACACTCATCCTTTAATGTCTGCTCCCGAGGGAAACAGTTAGTTTTGTTTTCCCGAGAGTCTTGATATTTCCCGAGACGAAGTCGAGGGAAACATCGAGACTCGAGGGAAAACAAAACTAACTGTTTCCCGAGGGATCAGACATTAAGTGTTTTGTTATATAGCTTGAGTTTCGCTGAATAATTTCGACGTTTATCAAGGGAAAGTACACAAAAGACAAACGCTAAGACTTACCAAAACATTTCGCCTGGCTCCGTAATTTCACTTCAACCAAACAAATATGAGTCTCAGAACAAAAAAACAGCAATACCTTTCTCCAGTTAATCTTCACACATGCTTTGAAGGCCTATAAATATTCTTTTTTTCGTACCAAACAAGCTTTTGTTTATAGGATGCCGTGAAGAGTTCAAAGTTCTAGCGGGCAAGTGGGCAACAATTGAAAACTTATTGACCGAGCAGGCAATAAGTTCTCAATTATTGCCCGCTCGGTAGACATTGAAATTTAGCTAAGGTCATGTGACCAAAAACCAACCAATGACAGTCATCGTTGTATCCAGTGAAACTCTAGCTATATAACAATGCTTGTTATATTGTTATATAAACTGTGACAATGATCACAAACAAAGTTTTAGTCATTCAATTTGTTTTTGAATATCGAACTTAGCTCATCTGAACTTTGTCAAAACCGAGAAGTCCTCAGTACGGGTGAATCGGCGATTTGAATTACAACAATTACAACTATATGGAAACCAGGCTTTTTTCAGTCTAATTCATTGCCTTTGTATAGTTTAAGTTATCGTATCAGTATGAAAGTCACAAAGGATTTGCGACATGTCATTATGCAACTACATGAATGCAACTAATAGACGACTTTCAGGCTCATGCGCAGTAGCAACTTTACTTCAAATTTTCATCGGAGGTAAAAACAACTGTTTTAGCTGGAAAGATCATATTAAAAATAGTAAAAGTGCAAAGTTTAAAATAAATCGGACGAATAGTGCGAAAGCTACGCTCTTCGGAAATTTTGCTCTCCACTAGGGATTTAATAGGGATTTTGGCTTGGCGTGCAACTCCCGCCCGCCAAGCCAAAATCCCTATTAAATCACTAATAAATCCCTGTTGGAATGGTCAACTTTCCGCTTGTGAAACTTTTCCCATTTGTTAAGCAATTCGTTTCAAACTTTGCACTTCTACTATTTTCAATATGCTTGTTCCAGCTAAAATAGTTGTTTTTATCTCCGACGAAAATTTGAATATTTGTTGCTACTGCGCATGATCGTGAAAGTCGTCTATTGAATGAATGCAATTTAGGAAAATATATATAAATAAATCCATTTGGGCGGCTCTGGAGCGAGTTGAAAACGGTTGCATCACATAAAAGGCGGTTTGCGTTTACGGTATACCGGTGGCATTATACAAATCAGATGTTTCCCGCGCGGGCAATCGGGCAATAGAAACCTTAAGATACCCCGGGTTCGGTTTACGGGTACGGGTACCGCCATTTTTTGTTTACTCGTAATATCTACCCGTTTCCCGCGGTAGATCATGGTCTACCCGTACATACGACTATACGGGTACGGGTAGATTACCCGTACCCGTTAACCGACTATTACGAGTAAACAAAAATGACGGTACCCGTACCCGTAAACCGAAACCGGGGTATCTTAAGGTCTCTAGTATTGCAACAATTGTTGCCCGCTCGGCCGCTCGCACAACTAGTACTGCATAATGAAAGTCTAGCTAAACAGCTAAACCAAGCAAAAACCCGACGACGACCCTGCTATATAACAATATATAGTGTTATACAACACACAGAGATAACAAGTTATATAGTTAAGCTTTCTAGCTGCTTCTGGCTATTCTATTGTAGGGTGCCGCAATGCAAACAAATAGCTGAAAATAACCAAAACTACGTAAAAGTAACACTTAATTGTAATATCAATTAACCTTCCTGTAGCTTTATCTATATATCAAAATGTCGCGACAATCTGATCATATCTACCATTGTTCTGTAATTAGGTACATGCTTCTATCATAAGTTTATTTACTAGCTTGTCAACAGTTTTTCTTAAAAGCTTTTTCTATTATCCTGTCAGTATGATCTAGGGCAGGCACAAATTTGTTTATGTAAGCTAGGTGAATTTAGCACGATTTTATAAACCAAACGACAACTTACGTCATGATTATTCAAAGTTGAACTGTTCCGTAAATACTCAATGAAACTGTAAAATATTATAATAGTCTTATATTTTATGACATCTACTTTTTTATCATATCAATGTAGAAATATATTAGTTTAATATAAGGAAAAGCTTTTCAAACGTTTTGCCTCGGTACTTGAGATCGACTTACAACGCCTTCATCCAATGCTGCAAAGTATTCTGGTCTGATGCTCCTGATTGGTCAATTCCTACACACCTACTAGGCGTGGTTTTCTACACCAGAAAATTATAAAAAGAGCCTCCCTTTTTGGAGTCGAGCAGTTGCGAAAAAGACCGATCGAAGAGTGGCCCATTACCAGAAATTTTGGACAAGATGGTGGCGCGCGTGCGTATTAAGGACCATAATAATGGAGATTCTCAACAGTAAATAATGAGAGCACATAATAATTCAAATATTGCTTAAACGGTGACATATTTCTTCTTTGCTCGACTCCATTTGACTGCAGCATGGACTAAGGAACAGTTATAACTAAAAAATGTTTGCTTATACTTCGACGACAAAGTACTTCCCTAGCTCATCTTATTTTTGCACTGCTGAAAGCGCCACTATCCATAGCGGTCAGCCATAGTAATCTTTGCAAACAGGTTCTAGAAATTGGCCAAAGTGACCAACAACGTTACGGGCGATGCGAAGTGCCCGACTCGCGTTGCATTCGGCATGCATGAGTCAGTCTACTTCGAGAGCACATAAAGGTCCTCATTTGTCTCTAGCATAGTACTTCCAAAAGCGTTTGAACTTGCTTGATTTCACAGACCTTATCGTGCACGATTTAGGCGAATTCCAAAGAACTCAATGACCTGAATAATGAGAAACCCTAGAATACAGTAGAATCACACTCATTAGAAATTCTAGAATACATAATGATATTATTAGGCGAATATAGCGGCTAACCGAGAGCAGCGGCACAAATGACCCAAATTTCCGGTAATGCAGCCCAAAAGAAGAACAGAAAAGCAAGAAACAGAAGAAGAAGCAAACGAAGATATTGAACCGAACTTTAGTTTAAGTATTGAACTTTATCTTATTATCCTGTGTTGTACATTGTACCGTCCGAAATAAAGATCATATTGCTACCTCGTCACTGCGTCGTTCTACCGAGCAAATACCCTCTATAATATATAGCTAAAATGTCTGATCCCTGGGCAAACGTTTAGTTTCGTGCATGTTTCCCTCGTGACCAGAATCAAGTGTGTAATATTTTTGATGTCGAAACAAGCTTTTCCTTACGGCGATGTTACACGACCGGTTACAGTGAAAAGCGGTCTTATCAATACATTACTACATACCAGAGATTAACTTCATTATATATATGTTATCTGTCATTGTATTTTAAATAAGCATGCATTCCTTCTATGAAATAATGTTGAATTCTTATCGTGATATACTTATCGCCTTGTATACCTTGTTCTCAGCATGTAACCTTACTGTTAAAAGCTTTTGCGATTGTCTGATAGTCATGCACTGTGATTTTGGCCTGCAGGCAAAAGTTAACCTGCTTGCAAGCTCTCAAAGAAGAGAATGAGATCCTCAGACTGCATTCAGTTTTGACTTTCCGCCTCGAACTCTTAAAGTGTATAGTTAATAGAAAATAAACATGGTTTGGAAGCTCAGCAAAAGTCATTGTTTTATGTTTTGTTCAGGTTTATGGAAATTTTTGCACTTTCATGGTTACTGAACATATTGTGTTTTCTGCATAATGCAGCAATCATCCAATAGCAACGTTTAGGTTCGATCACTCAACCGTACGATTTAAATATTGATAAAGCTAAAACAAAGGATTTGTGTACCTTCAGGTACTGCTTTGAAGTTTGCCGGGTTTCCAAAGAAGGCTTCTGGTCAGCTATTACAATAACATTTATAAAATAACATTTTGAAAACAAGCGCGGCGATTGGTCCACGCCATTTAATACGCCATCATTACGGTGTAGGATACGCCGTTATATGCCATTGTGAAGAGTAAGGAATTTACGCTTTGATGCAGTGATTATTTTTACGTTCTATACCTATTTTCGACAGGTTATTTTTATATTTTATAAAGGAAATAGAAAACATTTTTTCCGTGTTCCCATACAGTTATAGAAACACTTGTGGAAGTTTGGGAGAACTCGAAATAGCGTGGAAATTTCCACCACAATTTCTCGTTCTCCCAAACTTCCACTCGTGTTTCTATAACTCTATGGAAACACGGAAAATGTTTTCTATTTCTTAAATATAAACATATGCTGGCGCCTATAGGCTTTATTACTTGATCATATCAATAATTGTTCTAATTCTTGTCGAAGTATACTTAACAACTGGTATCATTAGTTCATAAAAGCTTTTAATTAATTCTTTGAACGTTTTCATGGCGATAAAGTAATATAAATAAGTTTTGCGGAAACACCACGTAAAATATTTCTTTGCTCAGCTTTCGGCCTGTTGGCTCAGGCCTTCATCAGAGCAATAATAACAAACTGTTGGCTCACGTCATTTATAAATTAAGCAACTGATCAATTAAATCACGCGTAAGAGTACAATGGCGTATCACGTTAATTTTATTAATTAGAAAACAAAATCAAGAATGTTCTCCGAATAGGGTACGCCACGTGCTATTTAATGGCTGTCCCTCCTGAGAAATAGTGTGATGTTCGGCGATCTCAATGGATTCTCTTGTTCTTCGCGTGAAGTATTGCTTGTCGCTGGCTAAGAGTGATGACTCTTCCCACTTAACACGGTGGTCATACTTCCAAGCGTGTTTGGCAACAGCAGACTTTTCTTGTTGCGCTTTTATGCAACATGTCTTGTGTTCCTTCAGGCGAGTTGAGAGATTCCTTCCCGTTTCCCCGATGTATACCAAGCCACACTCACAAGGAATGCGATACACTAGTTTAGTAGTTTGTTATTATTGCTCTGATGAAGGCCTGAGTCAACAGGCCGAAAGCTTAGCAAAGAAATATTTTACGTGGTGTTTCCACAAAACTTATTTATATGAAAGCTTTTGTTATTCTTAATAGATAAGGCCCCATTTACGCGGTACCGGACGAATTCGGAACCGTACTCGAATTTGTACGATTCTGCCTTTCGTTTACACGGGACGCACAAAACTGAACAAATTCGGAACCGTGTTCCGAATTCGTCCGGCACCACGTAAATGCCGAAACCGGTCTAGCTTTTGCACGGATATCATATTCCACATAGAATCGATCGTTTTCACTCACGTGATCGGTGGCCTCGTTGGAGGTGGTGAAACGATACGAAACAAAATGAAACGAAATGTTTGAAAAAGAACAAAGTTAAATTCCCATTAGGCCGTCGGCCGTGAGACTAAATTCTATCACTTCTGTACAGTGTAGCACATCGCTGGAACTACATTCTAACAACTTACAAGTTGCCTACCCTCATGAAACGTAATTCTTAAAAGTTCCCGCATTTTACACCTGTCGGGTAAAAAACGAGACTATGAAATAATGTAACTACCTTAATACAGCTACTCATAATTCCTTCTACCTTGTGATGAAAATAGAGTCGGGTCATTGGCATGAAATGTATATTATGTAGCATATTTTTTAAAGGTAAGAGACCTTGACTATAGGGCATTATAGCACTGCTGTCTCTTGCCTCGTGTATATTATTTCACAACAACTAAATAGAGCAAATTAAATCAATAGATCAAACTACGTCGTATAGTTATAAACCTTAACAGACTCCTTAACATACGTTCTCATTTTCTTATTAAGATGTCCGCCAAGTGTTCCTCGGGATGCTGTGCTACACCAGGTATCCCAGGTGTTCCAGGGATTCCTGGGGCATACGGCACACCTGGAACAAAAGGGGAAGCAGGATTACCAGGTGTAAAAGGGAAAGCAGGATTACCAGGTGTAAAAGGGGAAGCAGGATTACCAGGTGTAAAAGGGGAAGCAGGATTACCAGGTGCAAAAGGGGAAGCAGGATTACCAGGTCTAGGGGAAAGGGGAGTACCAGGTGTAAAAGGGGAAGCAGGATTACCAGGTCTAGGGAAAAGGAGAGTACCAGGTGTAAGAGGGGAAGCAGGATTTCCAGGTGCAAAAGGGGAAGCAGGATTTCCAGGTGTAAAAGGGGAAGCAGGATTTCCTGGTGTAAAAGGTGAACCAGGTGATAAAGGATCGTATTTTGTAGATTTAGCCACGAAGTCGAACTGGAAACAGTGCACTTGGACAACAGGTGATCACAAAGATAAAGGATTATTGAAGGTTGGTACAGTTTGCAGTTGTACTCTGTAGTGACGTAACATTTATGATGACGTCATAAAAGTAATATATAGGTACTAGTACGGTAGTACCAAAGTAATCATAAGACTGAAGCGAGCATGCAATCAAGCAACTAAATATATGTCTCATATAGTGTTGATAATTGATATTAAACAAGACGCCTGGTCAGGCGTTCACTCGGGCTACTGCAAAATCACAGTGCTATGAGTGCTAAGGTCTAAAGTCTATTAAACACATTGGTCACAGACAAAAGTCAAAACGCAATCCAATTCTCCGATAGAAAACACAATTTGCAATAACAAAACACGATTGCCTGTATTTATTAACGTATTTCCACATATGTACACAGCGTTCATATGTCGAGTCTCTACGGGTATTAAATATCAACACAACTATCAACGGCGTGTGCGATTGTAAGTGTATATAATATCAAGATACTTGTCAGCGACATTACTGACCAATAACTATGTCTGTGAACACACAAAACACATCCGAGACGAGTGATCAGACATCAGGAAAGCAAAGAAAGAAACAGCGGTCAAATATGTCAAGTCTCTTCGCCTTATTACACAGCTTCATGTTTACCTAGAAAGTGTCACCTGCAAGTTCACTTGATGAACGGCGTGTGCGATTGTAAGTGTATATAATAATATCAAGATACTTGCCAGCGACATTACTGCACAATAACTATGTCTGTGAACAAACAAAACACATCCGAGACAAGAAAGCTACTCACTCACTCACTCACTCACTCACTCACTCACTCACTCACTCACTCACTCACTCACTCACTCACTCACTCACTCACTCACTCACTCACTCACTCACTCACTCACTCACTCACTCACTCACTCACTCACTCACTCACTCACTCACTCACTCACTCACTCACTCACTCACTCGAAAAGAAAGAAGGCACTGGTCACATGCATTGGTCAGTTAGTTACATGCCTCAGTTTCGCAAAGCTTATTGGTCAATATTGCCAGCGGCCGCGCGGAGGACTAATATTAAACGCGTCGCAAACAAATAAAAATAAGAACAAGAACAAGAATCGCGAAACCTAGACTCGTCTACCTGCGGTAGCCCGAGTAATAAAGCTAACATTAGAAAAAACAATACAATATTGTAAACTCCTGTTCGCATGCTGTAAAACAAGAGGGTACTCAGAGATTGTGTACCTCTGCCAGCGAGTTATTACAAGAGATGTTGAAAGTCGCTGGAAAGTAGTTGAAATGCTAGCTCATAAGACCTACACATGTATGAATGAATAAAATGCTTGATTGCACTTGTACCAGAATTATCCATACACGATTGCATCGTGTAACACTCCTCGTGAAACTTGTCTCGTTTTCTTCGGTTCACAGACCATTGCAGTTTCACGAAAAATTGCACCCTGTACCACGCACCCCCTTTAAACCTGCTAAGAAAGTTGTCGGCTAAGAAAGGTTTATTCTATTTCTTCGCATGTCTTTTAGGAGTGTTTCTTCAACAAGAAGTACGATAGCACCTCCCTGCGCGTCTTCTACGGTGGCAATCTTCGCATTCGTGACTGCAACAACTGCTGCAACAGATGGTACTTTACACTTAACGGTAACGAATGCACTAATCCAAATGCCATCGATGGGGTATTCTACATTTGGGTTGGAAAGGGCACAGAAGAAATCCATCGTCATCGACATATTGAAGGTTACTGCCACAAAATAAGAAAGGGTCAAGTCCGGATTGGATTCTGGATTGGAAACTGTGGTGGTAACTATCCTCTAGGGGATGCGCACAGTGGTTGGAACTCGGTGTCTCGCATCGTAATCGAAGAAGTGCCGGAGCCTCAGACTTAAGATGTCAGGCAGAAAACGTTTATTATTACGCAGCTTCAAAATCGGAAATAGAACTATAGTAGACAGTAAATACTGTGGATTTAGGTTGAGTGTTTTGGGACATCCGCTTCCGTTAATTGCTTAGCCAATGAAATCACGAAGTTTCCAAGGGTCACCTGATCGTGAGTCCATGACGTATAGTAGCACTTAAATTGGCGTCTTAAATACTCAACATTAACTTCGATTCCACCGTAATTGCATGCAAATCTTGGTTCAAGCCCAGCAAACAAATTGTTTGATGTTTCACCGAGAAACGCGTGACATTTGACGCTAGCAATGCCGTGGTTTTATTGGCTAAAACAATTAACGAAAATGGATGAGCCGAAACACTCAACCTAAATCCGCAGTACTATACCAATAATTTGTGTTATTTCTACACAGTAGTGTAATTTATAGTCGACACCAAGTCTAATAAACATCTTCACACGTTATTGATGACCTTAATTTCACTCGGTCCCATGCACTCGGGTCTATACTAATTGCGTTCGTTTCCTTCGTTCTTTCTACCGAAGTATCTCCCCATAATCTCCATTAAAGTACGAGTGAGTTTTTCAGACTATCAAAATTGCACGAGTCCGAAGGACGAGTGCTATTTGAGGTCTTTGAAAAACTCACGAGTGCGTGCTTTTTTCAAATTGCACGAGAAATCATGCTATTACTTATTAATAATATACATGAAAAAATTTATCATAAAGAGAATCTTTCTAATCAAAATGCTTTGTTCAAATAACATACATGGGAAAAAAATTAACAGGAAGAGCTTTTTTTCTAGTAAAAAATGATTTTTGTGCAAATTTAAAAAATTACAAAATTTGCACTGTATTTCATTTTTCTGCACTGAATTACACTAAAATTGCACGCCTCTCAGCCAATCAGAATTGAGAAATTTTTTCATGTATATTACTAGTATAGGTAATAGCATGGTTTCGAGTGCAATTTGGAAAAAAACATGCACAAGTGAGTTTTTCAAAAACTATCAAAATTGCACGAGTCCGAAGGACGAGTGCTATTTGAGGTCTCTGAAAAACTCACAAGTGCGTGTTTTTTCAAAATTGCACTCGGAACCATGCTATTACTTATTAATAATATACATGAAAATGTTAGACAAAATGTTCTTCCAGCTACGAAGTTACATACCACTCATTGTTCCACTTCTCGAAACTTTAATGGTTGAAAACTGCTTCATTTTGTTCACTAAATACGTCACACATTTTACTCATAGCATCTAACCTCTTCTAGTCTTCTTGTAGGAACTTTTACGACAATATTAAAGCAACATTCACTCTGTATTTCATCGAAATGTTCTTTGACGTTATGTTTTGGTCGCCATATTGGATTTTCTCGTGAAGGAAAAACCATCCTTCAAAATCCGCATAGGCATTTCATTGGCTTTCCGGTAGATTCCGGTTGTTTACTAGCCAATCAGAATGCTTAATACTCATTGAAATTTGCACTGTATTTCATTTTTCTGCACTGTATTACACCTTTTCTACACTGTATTACATTGAAATTGCACTCCTCTCGACCAATCAGGATGCAGTAATTTTGTCATGTATATTATTAGCAAATTAAACATTTTGACGTCGTACGTGCATAATGAGTTACTGGAGGTTATATATCTTTTGAATTATCAAACCAAATTAATTGGAAGGAAGCATGTGGATGTTTCGCCCACAACACCAAACATGTAGATTTTCAAGTGATTTCACAGGCACTTTAATCACATTTTCGCTTTTTTCGCATTTTCGGGCCTCGGGTTCCAAACAACAAATGTACCCTCAGTCTCGGTAGAAATATACATATACCTATATAATTACAAAGCTATATTACAAGCTACATATATGTACATCATACCAGTTATATCATTACATAAGAGCTATATCCCAAGCTATATCATAAGAGCTATATCCCAAGCTATCACATAAGAGCTATATCCCAAGCTATATCATAAGAGCCATATCCCAAGCTATATCATAAGAGCTATATATCCCAAGCTATATCATAAGAGCTACATATCCTAAGCTATACCGTAAGAGCTATATCCCAAGCGATAACATAAGAGCTATATCTCAAGCTATAACATAAGAGCCATATCCCAAGCTATAACATAAGAGCTACATCCCAAGCTATATCATAAGAGCTATATCCCAAGCTATATCATAAGAGCTATATCCCAAGCTATATCATAAGAGCTATATCCCAAGCTGTATCACAAGAGCTACATCCTAAGCTATACCGCAAGAGCTATATCCCAAGCTATATCATAAAAGCTATATCCCAAGCTATATCCCAAGCTATATCATAAGGGCTATATCCCAAACTATATCATAAGAGCTATATCCCAAGCTATATCATAAGAGCTATATCCCAAGCTATATCACAAGAGCTATATCCCAAGCTGTATCACAAGAGCTATGTCCCAAGCTATATCACAAGAGCTATGTACCAAGCTATATAAGAGCCGTATATCACAAGCTATACCATAAGAGGCTAAGAGTTATATCCCAAGTTAAAACACGATCAAGTCGGTTTTCTTTGTTCTTTGCAGGTTTATATATGGCTAATAAACCTATCAAGAACAATAGAAGATTTTGAAAGCAGGCGGCGGCTTTTGAATTGTCTCGGGGGAAAATGGGGTTCATGGGCTGATTAGCTGATTTACATCTGCGGTCGGGACTATATATATAATCCCAGGGATTATATATATAATCCCTATGAATTGATAATTGCCCAATTCATAGGGTGCTTGCTACAACTATCTCGTATGGTAACGCCGGTAGCGCCCACATACGAGGAGAGCAAGGGTTTGCTTTTCGCTCACGTAATTTACGAGAGGAAGGCAAACCGATCAAAATCATCAAAATCTCCTGGTTGAGTCAGCACTTTATTCCACTGAACGTTGAGCATAAAATGTGGGATTGATACTGCATCAATACGCATGCCCAATGCTATAATGATATGTGGTACTAATTATTCATCTGACTAATTATTCAAACAAGCTTGTAGAAGTCCGTGTATGTGTTCAATGAACCATTACGTACTTCTCAAGTTTGTTTAATGAACTGCTTTGGAGTCTTATTATTTCATAAAATATCGTTAACATTCGACATAACAATGTCCTTCGACACTCGGTAAAGGCTATTTTTTTAGAAAACCTTCTTCAATTGTTTTAAGTAGGTTAAAAACCTCGAACCTCGGCTTTAAGCCAGATTAATCCCTCGGGGCCTGCGGCCCCTCGGGTTATATCTGGCTTAAAGCCTCGGTTCTTGGTTTTTAACCTATACCTATATCATAAGAGCTACATATCATAAGTTATATCATAAGTTATATAATAAGAGACGTATATCGATCATAAAACCTCCTTCTCCATGCAGTTCAACATAGATAAAATTCAATCGGAACAACTGTAAATTTAACGAACTTTATTCATCAACGTTTCAAGTTGATGGATAAGTTTGATAAATTTAGTTGTTCTGATTGAATTTTATGTAATACAGTATATCATACACGAGGAGGAGTGTTTCATCAGGATATCTAAACACTGAGATGTTTGTTGAAAACCGAGGCAAAGCCGAGGTTTGTAAACAAACGTGTTTTCCTCATGAACCATTTCATTAATAATTCATGAGGAAACACGTTTGCACACACCACAGCACACACACACACACACACACACACACACACACACACGCACGCACACACACACACACACACACACACACACACACACACACACACAGATATAACCAGAAGTCCCATACTCCCATGGCCGCCGCCATGTTTTTAGATAGTGCCAACGAAAATTTACGAGGTGTACTGTGTATGCTAAGTAAAAGGGCAGCCCATTTAAGCAGATTTTTGGGAGTCACGTCTCTTCAAACAAGAACTCGCAAAACGATTTCACCATCAAAGCGTGACAACAAATCATGAAGTGGGACTTCTGCGGGTTGATTACCTATTCTGTAGCCAGACACTGCAATTATGTTTTGTATTTTCAGCCAGTAAAACTGCGCAATGCAGACCGAGTTGATTAGACTATAGCATTCTTGACGGTTTATAATTTATGCAGTGTGGTATATCCCACATCAAGTTTTGACTGTGATGATATAGACCACTTTCATAAAGGCCTTCACTTTAAATATTCTTTTATGTGCATCTAAATGAGCCTTTCTGGCCTCGTTATGAAGCAAAGATTCTTTTGAATTGCAGACACACAAACGAGGCTAGAAAGGCTTATTAAGATGCACATAAAAGAATATTCAAATTAGTCGCTATTATGAAAGTGGTCTATATAATCACACCGACACATATCTTAAAAGTTTTAATTTATTCCATATCAAAGGCATGTTCCCGAAGTGGAGCCTCATGGACGTTTTATCTTCTCCAGTTCAAAGTAAAGTCAAATTTCTTAAATATTGCAGTCAATACATTATACTGTTCTATATACATTACATGACAACCGCAAAATAAATACGAGAGCTGGGCTCAACATTTTAAAATGCAATACCATAATTAAACGAAAGGAAACCATTTCAAAACAAAATATATTTATTGACGTTTCGTTATATTTAACCATGCAGAAACATCTTCATAATAATATATAACAATAATATAGTTTCATATTACAAGGAAAAACGGTAAAAATATTGTTTTAATCTCCTTTTTCGATCCCCCTTGTAATATGAAACAATATTAATGTTATATAATTATACTCAATGTAATCTTTAAGTCATTCTGAAGATGTTATTGCTTAAGTAATGAAACGTCAATAAATATATTTTGTTTTTAAATGGTTTCCTTTCGTTATGGTATTTCATTATTTTAAAATTTTGAGCTGGGCTCCTATATTCATCTAGCTTTACGCGATTACTTTCTACATTATATTGCAGTTTCGGTTACATTAGATTACGCTGTCCTTCAAACAATTCAGTTAAGTATACCAATAAAAAATATGGTAACACCAATGGGTCGAAACCAGAAATGTTATTTTGGTCACTAGTACAAAAAATATAATTGCTCTTCAGAGATTTGCCTTTTCAAAATAAATAAAGTCTGAAACACCAAAATCAGATGTTTTTCTCTAACACGTTTTGCAGTGTAGATTTGCGCTTCATACAAGTCCTTCGCACAGCCCTGGTGTTACTCTTCAGTGAGTATTGAAAAGTATTAGACAGTTAAAGTTTTCAAGAATGGAGAAATCTTTGTTCTATAGTGAGTTCTGAAATTCTAATTCGCATTAGGTTTGCATATTATACAATAAATGTAATCTGCCCAGATACATATAAATTATAAATACTATACAACAGTATTGCAAGTATTGAAAGTATTTGCCTGAGGTTTTCGTACAGACCGAGCGACGAAGGAGTGAGGTTTGTGCGATAAAACCAAGGGCAAATACTTTCCAGTACAAATCGAGCAAACGAGGTTAATAAGGAATTTATTATATGGCTATTGGTTCATTCTATTAAGCTTCGAGCGTTGTTTTCGTCTTCGGAGTATGCTGTTTACCTTACCTGTTGACTTTTTCGTGTCGCTTCTTGGCCTTCTTTGTTTACACCAGTTCGGCTTTTATTTGTCGTGTTTTTAGATAAACAGCTTTGAAGAAAACAAGCAGTGATGTTCCAACACATTTTGTTGTTCAGAATATTTGAATAAAGATACCTATTTCTCTTTTATTTGTATTCAAATCAACTCAGAAATCTTCCCGCCAAAACTTACAGGGCCGAGAAAAAAGCGTAAAATCCCGACCTCTCAGGAACCAATCAGCGTGCGTCGTTTTGCGTACGTACCGGAAATCAAACCCAACCATATAATAAACAGTTTTTTAAAACTTATCAATAGGCGAGTTTCAGGGTGTTGCGCGCGCATCATTTTTCAAAAACACTGGCAAGCTCCACTCAAAGTAAACATACTATTTAAAATAAACAAAGTATAGATACAGTTTCTGGATGTTTAACATTGTTATTCTGCTGTTGTTGGCTCGATAAAAAGTCTGTTTGCCATTGCTTACTTTGTGGGGAGCCCGCCAAGAGCCCGCCAATTCCTTTCCAAAACGATGCGCACGCAACACCCTGAAACTCGTCTATTATCAGCACTGACACTAGGATATGCAAGGGACTAGAATGTAGAGCAAAAATATCACTGCAAAATATTTAGAGTAAAAAATAAAAACAAAATTTTACATAGCTTTTTCCTATCGAGTAACCTTACAATTAAGAAGACTTTTAGAGCAGTACTTGGCGACAATAATTAAAAATATATTCATATTTATACAGGTTAGTTTGTTCAGTAATACATATTTACTGAACCTAAAAACAAATAAACACTCGAGAAGATGTTGTGAGCTGTTTCGCTATAGTAAAACTTGTTAAACCTCCAGAATCAGAATGCATTCTTGAAATTAATTCACTTCTTGTGCCATGGTTGTTCTCTGACGTTTGACGGTTTCATAATTAGTTATAGATTTATGAAGGATCATAATCTTGAAGTAAAGCTGTAGACAACAAATGGAAGGAGTATCCGAAGATAAAATCCACAAAGTCAAACTTTGACAAACAGACAAACGTCTTCTCCAATTAGTTCCCAATTATAGCAGTACAGTGATGGCGGTTCACAATGGCAATTCAAAGCTGGGTAAAATGTATGTATGCAGGTTCCATGTTGAAGACTTCATCTTTAAAAATATGGAAAATAACTGACGTTTAATCCTCAGTTGGTAGGCTGTGTGCACTGCATGGTCACTGAGCGGTCAGCACTTAAAGTTCCTCAGTGGAATATTCTACAGTTTAACGTCCAGATCAAGACATAGCTTAATGCTACTGTAGCTTTAAAAGTTTATGAAGTAGTCCCACTCGTGAAAGCATCAATTTGTATAAGAGCGTTAGAAATTAGACCAGAACTGAAAATACCGATCTTGATAACGTTGAAAACTTTGCAAATGTTGATTGTTGATCTTCATACACACGTAGCAAACTATCAGTTAAATAAAGTTCATCAATATTTCGCTTGTCGATTTCTGGCCTCTTTTATAAGTATATATGCTCGGTTCTGTCAGTTAATTCCACTGATTTGGCGTGTTTTCCAAACATAAATATAGCACAGCAATAATATTAATGTACTACAACTAAGGTTACATGTAGAGGTATAGACAAATATCCATGCGTCACAGGAATTGGCCAAAATGATGAGAATTTGACGTTCGTTGCTTCCTTTGCTAGCGTAAACTGGAGGGTCTAATTCATCAACATCAGAAATAACTTTTCCTTAAACACGTGACAGATGACCCATTGGCGAGGTTGCTTCAATCACTGAAACGTCATCACTCAACAGTACTATACTGGTTTCAGTTCTTCATTAAATAATTTAAGTTCCACAGACTGCATGGGTAATGCAAGGACCACTGTGTAAAGTTACCATCCATTGCTATGCATTACGTAATTGTTTTTGAACAATGTTGTCAGCACTGAAGATAATTCAAATCACAGAGTGATTGTCCAAGGTAAACCAACACCTGGTTTCACTGGAAGTATAGTGGAACAGCTCAAATCAAGTTCATCCGTTAATTGGAAATATTGTTATGTATTGCTTCAAATCCTAGACGCAGAGGTCCAACTCCAACCACGGTAAATAATTCGTTGTCAACAATTTCTTATTAGAATTTTAATGAAAAGGCAATCTCGAAGTTTAATTTCACAATAATAAACCTTGGCTCGCAAGTTCAAAAAAGAAAACGGTTTTATATGTATTGTAGAGTACATAAAAGCAAGAATTTGTGGTAACACCACTTTATTATTTGATTGCTAATTGCTATAAGCTTTCGAGCCGTTGACTCGGGCCTTCATCTGAGCAAATGTGAACACTCGCAATCTCAGCAATCAATAATAGACGTGGTGTTACAACAAATTCTTCCTTCTCTTACTATTTGTCACCACGCAAACATTCAAAGAATGGCAACCATTTGATCAATTCTCGCTGTTCGGCATTCATAATGTGATCTGTACGTTAAGAGACTGGTAAACATATTGTGTTCCCGGAGTCTTCAATTACAATTTACACCGCTTGAAGCGGTAATGTTGCGTTCAATGAAAAAGAAGTTCGTAGTCATCTTAATTTTAAAGAAAATATTTCTCATAAAATTTTCAAACCAGATTTTGCTACCAGCTCAAATTGCACAGACCTTTAGCCGTAAAAAACAGTAAGAAAACCGGTAGATAATTAGTTTCTGCGTAATTTTTAGCCGTATAAAAACAACAAAGCATTATTTTGCTAAACAATCATATTTTTTAAACAAGACAAAATGGAACAAGGAATTTATTTAACGATTCAGAAGTACACGAATTTAAAACGACAATGTTTTAAATAAAAAACCCCAACAAAACAAACAAACAAGAAAACATGGAAACAAGAAAACAAATAAGCAAACAAACAATTATATTTGATATTTCAGTTAATTAAAACGAGAATAATTGCATGATGTTTTCTTATTTATTATTCGAAATTTCAAGGTAATGCTAATTATTATTATACGACCTATATGACGATTATTATGTAATATTTCTGTTCAAATACGCCAAGGTTAAAAAAAATGCAGAAAAGGTTACCAGGATTTGAAAGTCTGAGGGTATTTTTAACGCACGAGGGTTTGGAAAATTCCGGTTAAGTTCGACGTCAAGTATTTGAAATGGCATCTCAGACAAAGTAATTTGCATATTTCAAAAGTACGAAGGACATGCACTAACTGCATGATAATTTAAGAGTGTTAGTATTTTAGAAATAATTTCAAAGCATACTTCGAAAGAACTGGTTTCTGTTTCAAAACACTCATTAAACATTATTTCTTTTGTGTTTTGCTCATAGATCATTAATAATTTTAGAATATTATTTGAATGGTTGTAAACGAGAGGTCCGTTCGCTGGCTTCACAGTGATATTGTCTTAATATATCACAATTTTAATAATATTAATAATTAACAATTATTCACCGAAGTGGAGGTGAATAGTGCTGGATATTCACCGAGCCGCTTTGGCGAGGTGAATATCCACACTAGTCACCGACACTGAGGTGAATAATTGTTTTAGCATATACCTCATAAATGAAATAACAAGTTTAACATTCTTATATTTTTCGGTATTTTTATACAAGACACGGCCGCTATAGCAACTTGGGCACTTGGCGTACTCGATATTTGTCGACAAAACAGTTTTTACAACTTTTGAATATATTAATGGAATAATGGCTAGAAAATTGTAAAGAAACATACCTGTAGACACTCTTCTACTTAATTTTGTTGACATTTCTCGTTATACCACAACATCAGCCTTGTTTACCAACAAAACCTCCTGCCTCGGTAAACAAAGCAAAATTGTCCGCCATTTTGTTTTGCCCGCAGGTGAATAGTGCAGGATATCCCGAGCCAGAGGAACCAATCAGATTGCTTGAAAAGCACTATTCACCTGCGAGGTATATGCTAATAAAAGTTATACTTTAGATTATGACAAATTGTCAGTCTGAAGCCAGCGAAATAACGTACCTTTTCCCCACAAACCGCCACAACGCAATGCTAATGTTTCAGTAATATAATTAATATCTCCATTCATTCATCCGTCCGTCCATCCGTCCGTCCGTCCGTTCGTTCGTTCGTTCGTTCGTTCGTTCGTTCGTTCGTTCGTTCGTTCGTTCGTTCGTTCGTTCGTTCGTTCGTTCGTTCGTTCGTTCGTTCGTTCGTTCGTTCGTTCGTTCGTTCGTTCGTTCGTTCGTTCGTTCGTTCGTTCGTTCGTTCGTTCGTTCGTTCGTTCGTTCGTTCGTTCGTTCGTTCGTTCGTTCGTTCGTTCGTTCTGTTTGTCAATCTGTAGTGTTTGTATGTCAATTCACTGGGATATCTAAAACAGTCTTGAACCGATTTTGATGTAACTTTGTGGAATGGTTGGCCACAAACCAAAGACCAATTACCTCATTAAATTTTGGTGGAATTGGGTCAAGAATTGGATAAAAATTTCAGAAAAATCTGACCGCAAGATTCTCCGTGTTTAAGAAATGAATGAAAAAAAAAGCTTGATTGCGCTGATTGGGCTAATTATCCTCATATTGTAAAAACTAATTGTAACTGGATATTTATTACAGCATAAATTAACATGTTAATTATTTACAAACAGAAGACGTATTCATTTTTTTGGTAGCCTAAAAAAGTCATTTTAATCGTATGAATCTGAATCTCAAGCACAACGAAAAAACTACACTATATACCAACCTTCGTTAAGAACAAGAGCGGAAATAAAAGCCCAATAAATTTTATATTACCTGCAAACATCTTGTTATTTTGATAAACCCTTGTCCGTATACTTTCATGAAAATTACAGAGCAGAATAACACAAAAGTTTTCTAAGTTCTTGTAGTACAGTTGCCGTCGTCATTTAAACAAAATAATTATATTTGCAAAACAACAAGAATGAATACTTTTTACTCCCTAGAGTAGTATCAACACCCTCCTCGTTCTTTATACAATGCCACTTAGAGCGTTTTCACGTCTACAGGACGCAAGATGGCAGATCGGGGTTGTTTTATGGTATTTATATAGCTGGGAATAAGTAGAACCGAACGTCTATCAAAGGTATATTGTTACACTACAAGTCGTTTTGTTAACTCCAAACTGGAAATCCTAGACTAACAACATTTACATGAAAATTTACCGATACAAAACGTAGCAGTACCGTATTTCCTCGATTAAGCGCCCCGAATAAGCGCTCCCCGTAGACCGTGATTTTTTAAATAAGCGCCCCCCCCCCCTCGATTAAGCGCCTCCCCCCCTCGATTAAGCGCCTCCCCCCCCGCCAGAATAAGCGCCCGCTCTACATACTAGTTTAAATTACAACGCAAGTTTCTAGAAACAACCTTTCTTTTTTAATTGAAAATCATTCACATTTATGTCCATGTGCCTGTACGTTTCTTTCGCTTTCACCAGCTCCACGTGTAACTTCTGTAAGTACTGGCACTTTTAGAGTCTGATGGAGAAGACGATGAATTCATTGATGTAGAATAGGATTGTAGAGAATATTTTAGTAAACGTTTTTCATTCTTTTGCTTTCTTAAAAGTTTTGTTGAAGTTACTGCGTGCAGTTACCGCGACTACATGACAATATATAAACAGACCGTAAATGTGTGTTTTTGTTGTTAAACTTTGGTTATCGTTAGATACTCTCTGGCATTTTTCTTGAAAAATGACTTTCTTATTCTTATTCTTGACATGATTTTGTATATTTTGTAATAAGTGCCCCCTCCCAATAAGCGCCCTGGGGAGCTTAATCGAGGAAACACGGTAGTGCAACAAGTATATACTTATATATGCAGTTCAATTCCCAGATATATCCTAAACAAATAATAAATATGGTCTTCCATATGGGTCCTAGTGACTCAAGTGGTTAGAGCGTCTGGGTAGCATTCAGAATGTTGTGGGTTGGAGTCCTGCCTATAGAGCTCAGAGTTTTTTTGAGTATTAACAACTTACGACAACTTGTACAGCAAGAACTAACAAAACTTTACTATATCCAAGATGAAAATCCTAAACAAACTAAGAATAATACAATTTAAATCATTTTAAACTTGCCTACAGTAATTATATCATCTTTGTATCAAACTTTTACATAAACTATATACCCTAATAAATTACAACATCACGCATCACACTATAATAATTCGGTAGTAAAAATCAAAACTATCGCCAAACTGACCTATTATAATTTAAATTCCACTTAGTACACTATCTGGAATATGGTATCACGAACCTCAAAATAATTCTGTTAATTAAGAAACTATACTATCTTTTTCTATATTAAAAACAAAAAACCTAAGGGATTTTTTGTGAATCGTCTCTCCTAAATGTTCTAGTGCTAGGCACGCTATTAGTGCATGAAGAAATACTGGGAAGAATATCTCTGGGAATGAAATAGTCTAATTAAGAAACCACTATGTTTTTCTATATAAGAAACAAAAAACCTACGGTTTTTTATGAATCGAGTCTCCAAAATGTTTTAGTGCTAGGAACGCTATCAGTGCATAAAGAAATACTTAGAAAAACATTTATGAGAGGAAAAAAATAGTCTACATTGTCATGTCGCGAGATTTTCTCTTTATCTCATCATTGTCTTGCCGGCTAAACTTGACGTCCTCGCCGTAGATAGTAAACGGCGCCCAAATCTGAACATCACGATAAAAATGGTTTTCATGGCGTCGAAGCATGTTCATTGCTCTTCTTAAAGCTTCGCAAACGGACGTTTCATTGCAAATTTCATCGTAAAATTTCTCCATGAAAACCTGTGTGCCTGCATCGTGAATTCGCCACAGCGTAGCAAGAACGGAGCGAGCGCCGGCTGCAAGAAATGCACGCGCTAGGCCAACCACTCCTTCCGGGCAAGTTTGACCACTTCCAGTGTGACAACAACATAACACGACTAATTTAGCATTTATCTTAATGGCAAGAATGTCTTTTTCGTTTAGAAGATACGATTCTTCTTTGGGGAGGATTGAACTAGGATTAGGGGCAAGAAAAATTTCGCCACGTTCTCTGTCCCCATGAGCTGCAATATGGATTATGCTAGCGTCAGGGATACATTTTAAAACTCGTTGTTTTATCGCCTCATGCCCCACCAAAGGATTAGCGTCAAAACGAGATGCCAGAAGCCGTGCTTCTATTGTGGCATTGGGTAGGTCAGAAACATCAAAACTCTCCCCACAAAAACTAACTTTTCCTACTGTGGGATTACCTACAAACAGTGCAAAGCCAAGACTAGTGTCATGCGATTCCTTCATCTTGGAATAAAGCGTTTGCAACGATGGCGTAATTTGAAAACTGTAATCTTCTGACAGTGGGCAAGAATTTTCGTCTAGCAATGCGGAAAATGGCGCGAAAAATAAAAATTTATCAGGAACAATGATCAGTTTCGTTCCTTGGATAAACTTTTTGACAGGATGTATTATTGCCTGAAATAATGCTTGTAAAATTGCAGTGGTTTCGGTCGTGTTAGAGCAATTTACGGAGCTCTGCTTTACCGGAGATCTTAGCTTGGCGACGTCGATAGCTAGATCATAACGTTGGACTAACTTTCCCATCTTTAGTTTATAGTTCTCGGGTATATTGTGGTGAAATATGTTGTTGCATGAATGGGATTTTTGCAAATGCATGTTTTTGGAATTCTCCAAATCACTAACACTCGGTTTTTCTTTGGCATCACCAAACTTGTCATTGAATGAAATCTGGCTCCATCGTATTTCCGCAAATTTTAGTTGCGCTTCAAAAGAAGAATCCGAATCTAGTTTATACATGGAGGAATCACGACTTAATTCAACAGAATGAGCCTTAAGAAACATTTCCAATTTACGAAAAATGTAATCCTCCGGCAAAGTCAGATCTTGGCTTCGTCTCAAAATTTCGTATCGAACTCTACCTTCGCCATTTAAAACCCAAATATTAAGAAATTTCCCATAGTCAAACGAGTAGCATAAAATAGTAGAATTACTTTCTTTAAGCTGGATAGCTTTCTTAAAATCGTCTATTTGCATGTCTTCTTCACTGCGGTCAATTTTTCGCCAAATTTCATGTGCATAACATGCCATGTGATCAACAATGTGCAACTTCTTACGTTTCTCCATAAAAGCAAGCAGTGCCTTGGCCTTGCTAAGATCAATAACTAACAATGCGGCTGTAATACGTTTTAACAAAATGAAACAATGCATTAAGTTGACATACCGTCCAAAGTATACAGTAGTGAATGATATCTTGTTTTCATCAACGCTTAAATCGAAAACTATCCTTTCATGGATCTGGACAGATCTCCGTGTAAGCGACACAGCATGTTGTAATTTGCTAATAGCTTCAGATTCGCAAGGTATCTGACAACTTAATGAAAAATGACAGCATCCCATGTTGCCAAGTGATACACTTTTAGACAATGGATCACCAATTTCGACACTAAGTTCGTAGGATTTTTGAAAAAAAGTAATGGCTTTTTCATAATTTCCAATGGCAAACTGGACATTACCCAAATTTGCATTGCCATTCATAATCGCTGTCTGATGCCCTATTTCAGAGCTAATTGCTAGACCTATATTAAAACGCTCAATGGCCTCTTCAAACTTTCCTAAACTTAGATAGGCATTTCCTAAATCTCCCGAGACGAAAGCTATTCCTAAAGGATCCCCTAATTCAGTTCTGATTTTGAGACTTTTCTTGTAACACTCGACGGCTTTTTCGTGTTGCTGTCTATTACTATAGACATGCCCTAAAATTCCATTCCATCTTGCTATTCCTGACTGATCTCCTATTTCAGAGCTGATTGCTAGACCTTTATTAAGATACTCAACAGCTTTTTCAAACTGCCCTAATTGACTATAAGTATACCCTAGGTTATCATAGTTACATGCTTTACCTTTGCAATTCCCTATTTCAGAGTTGATTTCAAGAGCTCTATTAAAATATTCAATTGCTTTTTCAAACTGCGCTAACTTAGTATGGGCATCCCCCAAATTATTATTGTTAGATGCTATAGCTGAGCGATCCCCTATTTCAGTACTAATTGCTAGAGCTTCATTGTAATGCTCAACGGCTTTACAATACTGTCCCATGTTGAGATATGCATCCCCCAAGTATCCACAAGTAATACTTACTCCTGACCGATCGCCTATTTCAGTGCTGATAACCAGACCTTGATTGTAACACTTAATGGCTTTTGCATACTTTCCGATCTTCATATAAGCATGTCCCAAATTCTGATTGTTACCTACTATTCCTATAGAAAACCCTATTTCAGAACCGATTTCAAGACATTTTTCGAAATGCACAATTGCTTTTTTATACTGTCCTAAATTGAAATAGACATTGCCCAGGTAGCCATTGTTAGTTGCTATCCCTAAGCGATATCCTACTTCAGTACTAAGTTCCAGACCTTTATTGCAGTACTCCATAGCTTTTTCATATTGTCCTAAACAACAATAAGCCATCCCACAACGTCCAATTATACTTGCTTCTACTGACTTATTCCCTATTTCAGCGCTGATCTTCAGACCGTTATCGTAATAATCAATGGCGTTTTTATACTGCCCCATTTTCATATAAACTCTCTCCAAAGCTTCATTGTTACTTGCTATTTTTGACCGATTTCCTATGTCAGTGCTGATCGCTAAACCTGTTTCAAAATACCCAATTGCTTTTTCATACTGCCCTAAATTATGATAGGCATCCCCTAAACTTGCATTGTTCCTTGCTATCCCCAAACGATCCTCAATTTCAGAGCTGATTGCTAGACCCTTATCGTAATACTCGATGGCTGTTTTATACTGCCCCATTCTGCAATAAACAATCCCCAAATTTTCAAAGCAAGTTGCTATTAATAATTGATCCTTTAATTCAGTGCTGATTCCCAGACCTTTCTTCAAGTACTCAATGGCTTGGTCATAACGCAACAAAATACGATAGACGTTCCCCAAACATCCATTGTTAGCTGCTATTGCTGATCGATCCCCAATATCTGTGCTGATTACTAAGCTTTTATTGTAGTACTCAGTGGCTTTGTCATAGTCTGCCAAGCGCAGATATGCATGTCCTAAATATACACTACACGCATTTTTTCTTGCTTTGTCTTTAAGTTCGTCTGCTATGTTGTCTGCTTTTAGCATGTATTCTATCGTTTTGCCAAAACATGCAGTTGTAAAATATCTTACTCCAATTTTAATAAGGACATCTATTCTTTCAACACAATTACTCAGTAATTTCTCAAACTCAATATAGTACTTCAACATTTGTTCACACTCTACATCACATTTACTGACAATCTTACATAACATTAGGTTTTTAAGTTCTAAGTTACCTTGCAGTAATCCAACCATTGTATCGGCTATGCACACAAAGTCATGCTGTCTCCCTTTTTTAGTCAGGACTCTTGCCAGCTCTGCAATGAATTCTAGTACCATCCAAATGTTTGTGTTTCTTGCTTCAAACATCTTGTTCGGACAGTTTAAAAAAAATTAAAATACTCATTAACCCATTGCTGCCTAGGATGTCTGAGGGTTTTCATTTGAACGAATAAACTTGTCTGGCGTTGGTCAGAGCAAAACAAAAAGACCGTTCTTTCTTGCCAGCTCAGGCAGGAATGGGTCAAAGTATCAAGGTTGCTGTAAATAGCAGTCTGTGTCTGGAACCTATTTAACCCTTTCCCTTCAGTGGATTTTCTCTGCGACGAGTAAAATCGTCTGACGTTAGTCAGTCATAAGATATATAAAAAAACTAGAGAGTCGGACGCCGTCAGAAAAAGGGATTCGACTTATACTCGGAATAATGTAAAAATTACGATTTTCTTGTGCACAAAATAGGGATATACAGTACACCACGTCGACATATATACTACATACGTTTCAAAATACGGTATTTCAGCCATCAAATGCCATATCGCTGCCAAATTTTGGCTGTCAGTATGCTTTTGCTTGTTCTATGCGGAACACAAAAAGTATTACACTTCAAAAAGCTGGAAAAAGTCCTGACGTCAGCGAAAATAACCTACATATACTACGAATACAAACGTACAAAAATAAAATTGTGAAAAAGTTTGAAGTGTTTGAAAGGAAAGAGGAAAAGAAAGAAAAATAAGGAAAGGAAATGAAATGAAAGGAAAGGAAAGGAAAAGAAAGTATATAAAAATAAATTAAAGGAAAAGAACAGAAAAAAACAACAGAAAAGAAAGAAAGAAAGGATAAAAAGAAAGGGAAAGAAAGAACTTTGCTACACCTGCCGAAAGCGCAAAGATATCTTAGGGACTTGAAAAGCGTTGAACAGCAGTATAAGGAATTGAGAATTAAAACTGCCATCCATCAGTACGCATCGAACGACCCAACAGTCAAAGCAGTTGCGCGTACTGACCACTAGAAGAAGATAAAGCCTTTACTTCAAGAAGCCGGAATTACCATACAATTAAGAAAAGCAACTGGAAATCAGCCATGGCTTGGACGTAACAACAACCAGCGGTGGGAAAACGAATATGACAGTGATGGATTCTCATGGCTAAATGGGTAGAAAGGATGTCCTACCGATGTAGTGGCCGACATGGAGGAAATTGTATGTTCAGCAGTTGTTTATTACCACGTCAAGCTTGGGCAAGATACCACCAGCAACATGTACGGCCTATGTGAATCGAAGCAAGAAACCGCCGGTTTCACCACTTTTGTTTGGTTGCGAACGGCTCTCCCAGACGGAATATCTATATAGACACAATAATGTCTTAAAATGCCTTGATTTGGGCTACAATTTCCAGCCGTGCGTGGAAAACTCTTCCGCACTATTGCAACAATTTGGCATTATTGAAACAATTCCGCCTTCAAATAGTGCAATTGAGTCCAAACCTGTGACGAAGAACAAAGATGTGGAAATTTTGTGGGACATGTCAATCCTCGCCTCTGGTTGTCAAGCAATAATATCAACAGAACAGGGTAATAGACCAGATACAGGTATGGTACTTAATCAACATGAAACAGAAGACGGCGACGGTCATAGAATGTAGCTGCCCATCGAATAGCAACATGGAAAAAAAATGAAGAAAATACGAGCAAATACCAAGAAGTCCGAGCCGTGATGCAGCAAAGATTCGAGGGATTTGATGTATACCAACTCAATGTTCTTTTGAATGTGGTGGGTGGCTATAAAAAATCAGCCTCGTTAGCCGTTCTGCTTGGCCAAGAGAAATTAGCAAAGGCTGTTTTAAAAAGAATGCAGAAGGCGATCATTTTTGGATTGATTCGCGTAAAAAACTTATTTAACTCGCTAGGATATAAATACTTTTATAGTGTACTTTCTTCTTTTAATTTGTACGACTTTTGTAAATATTTTTATTTAGGTTGCTAAAAATCTCCAGCATACTCTGTTGACCCGTAAGATTATTTCCTGTTATAAATTGTTAAAACAAGACAATTAAACACAAAAAGAAAAAAAGAAAGGAAAAGAAAAAAAAAGAAAAGAAAAGAAAGAAAAAGAAAAAAGAATAAAAAAGGAAGGAAGGAAAAGTAAGAAAAGGAAAAGAATGGAAAGGGGAAAAAAAGGAAAGGATTTGGGGCTAATCATCCTTACTTGCAACATGCAGTGGCTGAATTTCAAAGAACGCCAATCAACGTGGTCGAATTGAAGGCATATCAAAAGCGCTCTGGCAGATGTCATACGACATGTCAGACCAAACATCACACCTAAAATCTATACATGTAGGTGTTAATTTCACTGAGGGAGGAGAACCGGAGAACATGACAAAAAGCCCTCACAGCACAGGAGAGATCAACTACAACTCTACTCAAATGAGTCCCAAGCTTGAGAACAAGGCCATTCCCAGACGGACATCCATCCAAGTACAACCCTGTCCAACCACAAGGCTGTCCAACCGGACTTTAGACTGCAGTGGCAAGTAGTATAGGATATGGGGGTGCCAGCGCAGTTTATTTTGGGTGCTACGACAGGGACACCTCTCCTCCCCGAGGCGTGGACGAGATTTTTGTCTATTCCCAGGGCTGTTTTAGAGCTAGCCACATGCATCACTTTTTTCGGAAGTGACCCTATCAGCGATTCCACATTTTGTGCTACTACCGGTCAACTATAGGTAATTTCGGTAGCATCACTTTTTGGCCGTCAGCTAGAATGCTGGTTGGGTGCTTCACCGCTCCAAGGCGTGGACTATTCCAGGGAATGTTTTTAGTTTGCCACATGCGTCACTTTTTGGAAAAGTTTACATTATGTGTGGCGGAAAAGACAACAGCGACCAAGTGGTTTGGCGATGGTCTAGAGCTTTAGGCTGAGAAGGACGTCCATATCCTTCTTGGAGTCACCAAGGTCAAGTCATCCATATGGTCATGTTGCTGGTACCTCCGTCAGCCCCGGCCGTTGGCCCCAGCCGTTGGCCCCAGTGGTTGGCCCTACTTACCCCGTCAGCGCGACCACTGGAACCACGGCTTGGCTATTCGGGTGGTTATAGTTAATGGGCCATCTGTTTTTGCCCCCAACTCGCCAGACCAGTCGGTTGCCGCCAGGAATCCAAAACCCTGGAATACCAATGACCCAACCTATATGAAATTATTTTTCCATGCAACATAAAGTTTACATCAGGTACGGTGGAAAAGACCACAGCGACCAAGTCGTTTGGCGATGGTCCCGGGCTTATGCTAAGAAGTACGCCCCCTTACTTCTTGGAGTCACCAAGGTCAAGTCATCCGTATAGTCATTTACCTAGCACCACACAACAGCTCCGAACAGCGGCAACCTGGAGTCCAGGCGGCCGCACCGAGCCGAAGGTGAGGTGCTGTGCCGCAATCATACCAGGAGTCACCAGTGTAAAGTCTATTGTGAGTCAGATAAAACCTTCCAACAAATGGGCCAGTTTATTTTGCCCCCAACTCGCCAGACCAGTCAGTTGCCACCGATCTTCCAAAATACAGGTCTTCACAGAATCCAAGTCAGATTTTATGAAGTAGTCCGCAGACTTAAAGAAACCTCCTTTTGACTGTACGGAGAGAAATATGTCAAATGCCGGCGTTTTTGAAGCCTTATATTCACAGCCTATACTAGCATAAGAGAAAATTGGGAATTTCAGTCGGTTTAGGCACTAGCACCACCTTTTTTACTCAGAAAACGCCCAACCACCCGTTCACTACAGGACGTTCTTACTGAACAGATATCCGGCCACAGCTGTTACAACTAAGATAATCCCCAGCTCATTATCCGTCGGGTTTGTGCCAGGTGTATGGACGGCTACATTATCAGTGTTTGTGCCAGTTGCATTGACGACTGCATTTTCCTTATGAGGTTCCTCATCTAATGTTTCCAGATGTGGGACATATTCCTGGTGTAACTTCTTTGGTTGCCTATGGACAACCTGCTGGTAGTTTACTTTAGAGTTAATACCAAATTTCATAGCATCAGACGCGTGTTTGAGTAGGTTGTTATATCCGATAATTTTTTTCTTCAGTATTGTGAGCGACCCTGGCACTAACCATGTGTCAGGACTTATAGCCAGGTTCTGGGTGACGTTAGTATCTGATATTGATCTGTTCATATTCAGAATCCAAGTGCTAACAGAGTAGTTAACGACGGCGTCATTTACGAGGACTCTGAATTCCTGTTGTGACTCCAGACTTCCAGCACCCTTCTTAACGATACTTACCCTTGTTTTAGCTTGAGAGCCTAGCACTGCATAGACATAAGCCTCGATAGACTCGTTTATATATTGTAGCCCTATCCTGGTAAAACCATCTGTCTTAAGTGGTATGAACCTTCTGTAGTGTGTTTTATAATCAGGGTTAAGACGCCACATCCACTCCTTAAATGCACGGTCATGATGCTGGCCAGAGTGTGGATTAATCAAGAACTTTTTCTCTCTAGGTATATTTCCCATGTTGTCGATTACATCCTTACCAGCACCAAATTCCCTCATTAGGTCACTTTTTTTCTCCTTTATAAGGCGTCTTAGTATACGTCGGGTAGTAAAGTACACATGGAAGCGCATAATAGATGTAACCACTGGATAAACATCATCGGAGAACTTGAGATGCTCAACCCCAACACCACAGCAGTACGTACTTAGGTAGACAGCGAAGATTAGCTGATAGTAAGGTTCGTTGTTATTCCACCATACAGCAATATCAGTCCGGTTTCCTGGGTTAAGTACTGGTAATTTTGCCATGAAAAAGTTATGGTCGTTAACATAAATCCTGAAATTGTTAAGGTCATAGTCTATAACATTTTCTGATAGGTATGTAAACTTTGAGAAGTCATGTTTCCCCTCAACATCACTTTCCCAATGTCGCTTACCCTGGACTTTTTGCACAGTGCCACCACCTAACCATATTTTTGGGAATCTTGGCGGCGGCTTATCCGCTGTTAGGTACTTAGTGTAGCTTTTATTACTCTTGAATTCCTGGTCCTCGGTGTAGATGTATGTTTTATCAGCGCCGGCAGGTCCGAAGAACACGCCTGGTTCTGTCTTACCAAAAACCGAGCTAGTTATAAACCTACTTTTGTCAGCATATGGGTACTTAGCGAAGAATCTACTTAGGGTCTTGTTCATATATTATAGGTTGTGTACTATTATCAGTCAGTTTGCTCTTATGCTGGTATATATGCTTACCAGTTATGGCAACACCTCCAAGTAATCCTATTAGGGGTATGTATGGGCTAACTACTGATATAATACTCTCAACGTCTTTTCTCAGTATGCCGTTATTTTTAAGTTCATCTGTTAGCGCAACAGGATCCTCAATTGTGTTGATCCTCAATTGTGATGATCCTCAGGATCCTGTTGAAAGTTCATCTGTTAGCGCAACAGGATCCTCAATTGTGTGGATCCTCAATTGTGTTGATCCTCAGGATCCTGTTGTGGTGTCCCTGCCATTTTTCTTTCTAGGGTAGTTTTGTAGGGTTTTTTTTTGTATTTGTAATGTACATTTTTTCTTTGGCGAATTTAATAAATCAAATCAAATCAAATTGCGTCAAGGCCACCAAGCATTGTTGAGAACTGACTTATTAGTAAATCTGTTAGGAACCCATCTGCGTCCTTCTTCCTTTTAGCTTCATAAGCCTTATAAATTTTGTCTAGTGTCTTCTCACTACATTTTCTTATATGTCCGGACTTTTGGGTAATGTACCCATCATCAGACGCGACTATAAGTTCCTCGCGCCTGGTGTCTGCGCCAGCGTCAGTGTTTATGGTTTTAGCGATACTATCTTCCGCAACCTGAAGCTCATCAACTAGCTTTTCGATAGCTTCATCATCTTCAATAACAACTGGCTCATTTTTACTGCGCTTACCTTCCCTCTTAGGCATACATTAGGTTATGTTTCATTTAACCTCGTAGGTCGGAGGCTGCGCACTGAGTTTAATGTCAAGGTACTTACCGGTGGCAAGCTGCGCAATGATAGACTTTTCCGTTTCATCGTCTGCTATATGTCCAAAAAACTCATCCCTCAGCACCTTCATACTTCTCCTGTTATGCGTACTGAAAAATAGAAGTCTGGTGGTGTTGTCCCTTATACCAGTCGCGACACTGTTTAACTTTTGCGTGAGAATGAACAATGTGATATTATGATGCCTGCCGCTGTATGATAAAAAAGCCAGCATACCGTCGTTAAGATGTTGATCACCTGTGTTACTCATGTCATCAACTATTACAGCAGTCTTAGATCCGGAGTAAATTTTTACAACAGCCTCAATAACAGGGTCTAGTCTATCTGGGCTTATGCTAAGTCCGATGACATCTGGGTCGCTATTAAGATATCCCCAGTCTAGGTATGTCGTATTTATCCACAGTGTGGGACAGAGTATTATGATGAAGTCAAAATACTTCCCGTACTCTACAGAAAGTATTTCGTTAAGCAATGTGTAAGTTTTACCACATCCAGATGGTCCAACTATCAGAATAGTCTCTGCCTTATCCATACACTAATACTGAATAGACTGAAGCTGACCATTAGCCAGGTTTATTAGCCCATCCGACAGCACGTAAAGGTAGCAGGTACAGGCAGTGGTCCCAGCACTTTTCTCAACCTCGATAAGTATTCCGTTTTGTGTGTCAGTCAGCTTTACACCCTGGCCCTGTACCCTCTTTAGCGCTGTTGTTGAAAAGTCGCAGACCAAGGCAAACTTATCACTGAAGAAATTCGCCTCACTAACGTTCCTATCAAACCTGTCATCACTTGGGAAGAACACCCGGCTAGCCTCACTGAAGAAATCGTACTTCTTCATCGACTGTGTGTACAGGAAGTTTGGCTGGCCCTGAAAACTTATCTTAACACTCTCGATAGATGGGTAGTAGAAAGACTCGCTTCCGTCAGTAGTTCTCTTAAAGATCATCACGATATTTCTAAGGGACTTCCTCGGTAAGTTCACATTCTCATGAATTTTAGTGCTAGCAGCAGTAACTGGGAAGGTCTTAACTAGGGTGGCATGACCGTAGTAGGAAGATTTCCCCCTACTGTAAATCCCCTCAACCTCACCCGCTAGCATCTCATTCTCAACTGTCTCATACCTCAACTTAAGGTTATCCAACTTAAAACTGTTTGGCACAGCCTTACCACTACCACCACCGGGGAGTAACACATTAGCTGGTGTATTAATTTTCAGTATGGTCTCATGTGTGTTCTGCAGTGCTTGGGGATAGATGGCTCCATTTTCACTAAGCCAGTCATCATCAATAGGCACTGTGAACCTGTCACCATAGATACCATTTACAAGAGCATCACCAGCAACACTAGCGTCACCACTAGCATCCTGACTTCTAAGCTTAGCAAGGTTCACACTCCCACCAAGACCCTGGTCAATTTTTCCAACCCGCTTTGACTTAGACCAAAGGTCCTCATAGCACCTGAGAACATGAGCTTCATTAAGGTCCCTGTATATTTCCCCATTAAGCTTGTGGGTTACTTGCTTGAACAGTGTGGACTTAAGGTTGTTCTGATGGTATGACTCCTTGTTACCATTTTTTAGGGTGAATGTAAGCATCCTACTACCAGGAATTAGTACATGATTAACCGGTAGTGTCGATAGCTTTACATAAAGGTCCTGACCAGAGGATATATGTGTTGGGTTAAATGTTACGTCGACTACTCTCCTAGTACCTTTCTTACTACTGTCCGGTCTCTTTAGTTTATAGCTTGGGGTGATTCTATCTTCCTGCAACATAGACTAGGTTATATCTTATTTACTCTTACCATACCTGTCGTAAACCATCCACACAATCGCTATAACCAACACCCACAGATTGCTAGCCAACCAAGCCAACCCCATGGCACCATACTTTAGCAGAGCAACTATCAGGTTACCAACCGCCATGATAATAGGACCTAACACTGGGCCGAGTTTCTTTGCCAGATTCCTAAAGGCGTTATAGACCGACCGTCCGAATGACCCGACAGCGTTAGAGCCTCTTTTAATATTGTGACGCAACCCTATGATCACAGTCGTCAGAATGCTAGCCAGGCCAACAGCAAGTGATGTGGCACCAAGCCAGTTCTCCTTCATCCACTCTTTGAATCTCTCTAGCCTGGATATGTCTTCCTCCTGCTGCTCCCTTGTCTCTTCCAGTTGTCTCTGATCTAACACAAGATCTTGAGCCTTTCTTAGTCCTTCTATTCTTTCTACCAGCTCTCTGTTATCTTCATTTTCTGAAGTCATCTGTTCCTCCGTTTCAGCTGCTGCTTCATCAAAGTAGTTCGCTTGGAGCTGTAAGGCTCCCTGATCACCTACCCTTGAGTTTGGATCCATGGCGGATGATGGGTTCAGTACACCTCTCATTTCACGATTTTCTCTAGTAGTCAGTCCAGGTATATCTACGTAGTTATTAGAGTTGGCTTGTATATCAACCACTGGGTAGTCCTCTGATCCAGTTTCTTCAAAAAAGACTTTCCTATACCCGATGTCTTTTCTGTAATCGCTAATTAGCTTTTTATACTGGCCAACAGCATTTTCCGACCCAATAGCTGCCGAGTACTGTGGGACTTTTGTTTTACCACGTTTCATAATCTGTACTGCTCTGCCTGATAACCTTCCGTTTTTTAATTTAGGTTTAAACCATAATGTATCTTCTCCATCTTTTCGTTGAATAATAATTGATCTGTCCAGTATCTCCTGTGCTATCCGGTTTTTTGGGTATAGGTTGACTTTGTTTTTGGTCTGAACTATTTTCGTCACAGCTACAACCCTTTCAAGTTGATTGCCAATATTAGCTTTATTCTTCGACTTAACGTTTTTAAGTCTTTCCATAACCTCATCGTACTTACTTTCGTTGAGTATGCTTTCATCATCACCGAGTGTCTCGTCAAGTACACTATATACCTCATCATTAATACGGGTGAAATTGCTCTGATCATCCTGTGGGTTATGGATGAATTCAACACCTGGTACTTCTATGGTGGAGCCATTAGCGTTTTTAATAGTAACCGTTTTACCATCATCTAAGTCTAAGAATGAATCATCATACTCTAATCCTCTTCCGGCTATAAGATCTCTAACATATGTGATCCTCTCAGATTTGCCTGAACCATCATCACCCTGACTTAACAGGTTAGAGTATTCTAACTCCAACTGGTCATCATCCATTTCATCATATCCAGGGTATCTGTTTTTCATTTCAAAGTCGTCAAATACGTCACCACCTTCAGCCATCTATACACTAACCAATATTATGGATATCACTATCAGGTATCCAGCTATTATGCTTGCTATCATACCCGAGCCACTTCACCAGGGCCATCTTCTTTTTCCTTTTCAGTACTTTCTCCACCCTGTAAACATGATCCTTCTTAACAACAGCACTTAGCTCCTCCTCATAAAACTTCCCAATTACTGGCTCGCCCTCTAAGTCCTCTATTTCATAAACATTCGGATCACCCCTAATCACCTTAGTCACCTTGAATAGTTCCTCTGTGAAGTTAGCCTCATAGCCCTTAGTGAATATGCTTTTGTACTTACTTATCCTAACAGTATCACCAACTTTAAATTTAGCTAGAGGGTATTCTCCAAAGGTGTGGCCAAATAAGGTGTTCCACACTTCAGCCTCATTACTTTTATTCACATTAGCCGGCTTCATCAGTATAGTTCTATGCTTACTGTTATTGTAATTACTAACCAGCGAGTCTAGAACATCAGTCCACTTATATGTTCCCTTACTGTAAAAGTACTTCCACATAGCCGTCTTTAGGGTTCTGTTGAACCGTTCCACAACAGCAGCCTTCTTATCTGACAGAGTGCTAAAGTACTTAGCACCAGCTCCCTCCAGTAAGGACCTCACCCCAACATTGTAAAATTCCCTACCATCATCAAACTGCACCAGTTCTGGATCCGCTCCAAAACGCTTCTTAAATTTATTAAGCAACAACGTTACCGCCTTGGTCATGTTTCCGGTGTCTTTCCTATACACAGGGATTGCAAAGGCGTATCTACTTAGAATTTCAACAGCCGTCAGTATCCAACGGTATCCCCCGTTCTTATTCCCATACTTACCCATATCAACAAGATCCATCTGTAGCTGCTCACCTAGGTAGTAAACCCTAGTCTGTCTGAACTTGTGCTTTCTAACTATTTTCCTATACCGTGTAAAAGTGTCCTGCGATCTCAACCATTCAGTGACCTTCTTCCTACTCACACCGGGGAGTCCATCAGCCAATGATTTCTGGTAAAGTCTCTCAGCTGACTGGTAACCAGTTGCTGGGTTATAGTATATATCTCTCAGCCCCTGTTCCAATTCTATGTCATTGTCCATATACTCTACGAGATGTACAGCTCCAGCAATATGCTCCCAAAACCATTCAGCGGGTTTCCATTCTGGTCTGTCACATGGAATTCCAACTCATTTATAACACCTTTACCAGTTTCCAGCTCTGTCTCAATGTCAACAAATGACTGTGTCGAACCGAACAGCGGCTGCTCACTAGTGACTGGAAGACTTATTAGGGTATTACTCTTCCTTCCGTTGTATAAATTCATTGGTGTAGATATCACATTACACATCACAACCAAGTACTTCAACCCATTATTCACATTTATCAGCCCACTCTTTGTGCTTCTACCTGGTAAGAATATACGGGTGCTGAATCCTAGTAAAGATGCTAAGTTGTTGTGCAGTACTAGCGTCGTGCTACTGTCGGTCACCATCGTACACTTGGCTTCTGGTTTACTAAGTGTTAATGTAACCCCGCTGTTCCCCTCAAGTATCTTCTTAAAATCCTGGAATGTATAATAACCATCTCCAAGGAATTTGTTCACCCTCTTATTGTGAACATAGTAGTTACCCTTACTGCTGGTAACATTAAAGTACTCCCACATTATGTAGGCCTTCTTCAGAAGAATATGAGGATTTTTCCCAGTAAGTATAGGCTCCTCAAGTCTAATAACCTTATGTGATCCTTCTATGGTCACAGTTAGCTTCCTCATAATTATGGTATGATTATATACCCTAATGTATGAGTTTGAATTTAGGTTTTGGAAGTGACACCAGCAGCAGCAGCAGATTAGGTGGTCATGCAACAGGGGACATTGACATGAAAAATTTCAGGATAACACAGGGAGAACCAGCCACTGATGACAACCATCTGATAAGCAAGAAGTACGCCGCAGACAAATTCGCTAAGAAGGAAAATTACAGACTTAACGTCACAATGGCCTGGTACTATCCAGCAATTGGTGGAACGCCGGAAGCACTCGGCGGTAACACCTACCCAATGGTTCCAGTAAGTAAGGACACTATGATAAGAATACTATGCCACTCGTTTGACACAGATGGTGTGGTTCCTGACAATGTCGTACAGGTCGCATACAGGCTTTACTATGTTACATATAAGGCAACGCAAGGTTCTGAGCTACTTGGTACACTTACCCTAGGAAACGCAGACAGGCATTATAGCGGTCACTGGTCTATACCCGTGAATCACGACTTTTATGTGAAAGACACTATCTCAGCACAGCAGGCCAGTAATAAACCATCTGTCGGCTACATATACCCAACAATAACTGGACTGACTAGTGGTAATGAGAGTTGCCTAACTGTAGCATTCTACGAGCCAGTCTGAATCGGGGTTAGCTTATGACACTTAACAGAGAGAAGAGTATAATAAGATTCAACCATATATCTGACAAGCTGAGCCAGGGGGAGGTTGAGATGTTAAAGTCGCTTTACGAGCATTACCACATGATGGCTACCTGCTACCAGTGGCAATTTAAGAGACTCTCTAGGATCAATCTTACCATGAACATGTCTGCTATATTCCTGACTGTTGCTGGCGGGGCGTTTAGCGCACTAGGTGGATTCGCTACATTATCTATAAGTGCTGTCGGACTTCTTATGCATGGGTATATCAAGAATAAGAGAATAGCGGAGAAAGTAAGTCAGTGTGAGGTTGCATACAAGAGCTATACAAAGTCACTAAACACCATCAAAGGATATCTAAGAGGTATCGAGTTTGACAGATGCACAATGTTTAGCAATCTGACTATGGTAGACAACATAATAAATGACAGCACTATGCCGCTTGAGAGGAAAATAAAGGATAGGTATAGTAGGGTCTATAGAGGTCATGCATATATGAAATCATCAGAGTATTATGGCGGAGGTATTAGGGGAGGTTGAAATGAATGCTTTAGGTAGTTATGATGTCCCTGATGATGATGACAGCCAGCAACCTGGCTATTACACACCTCAAACTGAGGAAACAGATTTCGGTGGAACAGCGAGTGTTGATACTGTCAGAGATACTGCAGAGCCGCAGGGACTACATCTAGGTAGAACTGTTGATCAGCAGGAATATTACACTGACAGTCATTCCAGAATAATTGTTGGTGAGGATAGGATGAAGAAGATCAGGAGAGGTAACGCGTACAGAGACACTGAGGATTTCTTCACTAACATTCTAAACCTCGAGCCTGAATGTAATGACCCCAGGTTCGTAGACTACCTGCTGGACAATGGTACCCTCGAGATCAATAGGGAGCTGAGCGATACAGGTCCTGTTAATGACTACTATGTGAAGTACCTTGGAGGTGAGTTCAGGTCAATTGGTAGGGTTATCACAGATGAGGACAGTGCTATGCTAAGGACTGGTATAAGGGAGTACTATGATGAGTGGCAGAGAAAGATGCTTAGAAACACTATGAGGAAGGCGGGTGTGATAACTGGTATTGGTCTTAGCATAGCGGCGATAGTTACAGGGTTAGCAGTTGGACTAACAAGAGGAGGTTCAGATGTGATACATGCGGGGAAGAGGAGGAGAAAGTGGGAGAAGCTTAACCCAGCTAAGGTAAGTATACCATGGTCAGATATTGAGGAGGCTGGTGGAGATGTCCTAGTATTTACTGGTAAGTATCTCACAGTTATCTTAGCGGTATCTGCAGTGTATCTGACAGCAAGACGGTAAGTAAACCTGAGGTAATCTATAAGATGACTGACAGCAAACCTGTAGTAACCTATAAGATGTCTGACAGTAAAGACCCCAAGATCACTACTGAGGTTAAGACTAAAGATCCCAAGCGTGTTGAGGCAGGCAAGAGGTTGGCAGCAATCTCCAAAGCAGCTAAAGAGAAGAAGATGAAGGAAAGGATGAAGATGGAGGAGCCAGATTCCTCATGGTCATTACCTCCTAATGGATATATGTTAGGACTGGCGGGTCTACTGGTGGCAGGCATGTCACTGTACTTTTCATGGAGGAGTGATAGGAGGGAAGTAGTAGCAGCTGCTGTTGTGGCTGACATAGCTGAGCCAGTTGCAAAGACCAGCAATCTGGAGACATTGTAACTAAATATCACTAGTAGTATGTCGGCTCAGAGGAAGGAACTTATGAATGAAGGATTCGACGCTGTTTTAGTTACGGTAGAAGTTTTACTGTTTAGTATGGCTAGTAAGAAATTGCTGAGGGAGCCGCTAACATCGGCTGAGAGTATGAAGTCATATGTGAAGCTAGCAGTTGGTATCACAGCATCAACACTAACTGTAAAATACCTGCAGCAGAAGAAATACATACCTGAGGACCCCTTCAAGAATACTTAGGTGACATTATGGCAGGAGCATTAGCAGGTGGAGCTCTTCAGACAACATTCGCTGCATTAAGTTTTGCTGGGGCAGGGTTCCTATTTAACAAGCTTAACCACACTGGATATGAGAAGGAAATTAAGAGACATAACCTAAGCATGGAAAAGCTGGCAGCAGCTAAGGAAGCATTTTACGAGAATGAGATAAGACATAAGGACAGGCTGGCCCAACTCAGAGCAGAGTTAAGTGATGCCAACGCCGATATAAATACCACTAACAGAGCCCTTGACAAGCTAAGAACATATACCGCAAATGGTATGACCTTCAGGGGTGAACCTAAACTTGGAGACTTCTATAGACCTTCTAAGGAGATGCAGAAGTACCAGGCAATGTTTGCTGCTATAGCAGGAGTCTCTGTAGGTTTCATGGCACATAGGGCAGGGCTTATTTAAAGATATATTCCCATGCTATGTTATATGGGTAGAAGGGAAGACTATGTGGAGCGAAGATTCAGGAGAATCGATGAGATGTACACATGCGGCTGTGGTGGTCAACGTATAAACTGTCATGGTTTCCCAACCTGCACGTCATGTGGTCTACAGGGGCCTTTCACAATACCTGTACCAGAGTTGGATCTGATGTCATGGAGCAAGAGGAAGACTGTTCATAAGAGAAGTAAGTGGTTTGCTAGAAGGATAGCAGGAGTTGTTAATAGTTCTGATGAAAGAATGTTGACAGCTGATTTCATAAAGGTTGTGTCAGTTCTGATGAGACTTAACCTGATAGGAAAAAATGTAAGTAGGTATAACTACTATATAATAAGGTTAGCTAGTCGGAGAGGTCTCACACTACTTACAGACGTCAGTGACATGTGTGATGGATATAGTAAGAACATGTTTGATGATCGGTTGTTCGGATATGTATATAAGGAGCTGGGTTGGGACACTAACTGCAGATGTCCTATGTTCCTGAAGTGGAAGGACACTTAAAGAAATAATTTTATAGACCTAGTATATGATCAATAATCGCAGGAGGGTCGTTAGTAAGTTGGTCAAATATATTAGGAGGTGTTATCCAAAGGTCTTACCTATAGTAAGGCCTATGGGTAGTGGAGGTCTCGGGTTACCTAACATCGTGATACCTGAGACAAGGAATGTTTACAAGGGGTTAGCACTGTGGGCAACGTCAGGGATAACAGACTCTAGGATGGGCCAAATGGATAAGTTCGTGGATTCAGGACATGCTGTCTCGGTATCTGATGACTATGATGGCCTACGCTCCACCATCGGTAAGTACATGTCGCTGGACCGCCCGAGTCGAGGTGAATACGCGACTGACACTATACAGCTGGCTGTCATAAAGGACAGGAACATTAGGGGTAGTGTCTCCGCGAGGCATGAAAGGCTCGAGAGGGAGACATTAACCTCCAGTGATATTGACACGCTAGATAGCGTTGTTAGATTTATTATGGAAAAGTACAAGCATGCAGCTATAATGCCAACTTTTGGGTCCGAGTCCGGCCCGGACATTACCATATTCTCACACAAATCTGTGCACAATGGGTTGATGATATGGTTAAGCAAGTCCCGTATGTGTTACAGACTATACAATCTTAGTCACAACCAGTTTAATCACCTATATAAAATGGCTAAAAAGTCGTACCTAACCATAGCGTCTAGTGACTATCAGGATATAACTGACATAATTGATTCTTACATGGATGATGATTATGAGCACTATGGCGGTATAGGCAGTACACCCGAGTTCCTTTTTGAGGACGACGACTGTGAGTGACCAACCTACTTTCCTATATAGGGCCGGTACCTGGGTGAGTAAACCCGGGGTTTTTTGTGTTTAGATTTTTTACGTCTTAGCCTTGTGTAAAGACTATTAAGATCTATTAACTCTCTCATCATTCTATCTATTTCTCTGTGGGGCACATTCCCCTCAGACTCGCATATTTCATCAACCAGATTCCCTATATCATGCTCTATGCTCTCCATATAGTCAGTGTAGAAAATAAACTCTGATGGTGGACCCATTTAAACGCACCTGGCCCGCTAGGTATGTGAAAAAGTGATGATATAGGGCAACACGGTGAAACGCCGTGTTTGGCTATAGGTAACCATTCGTATGTAGGCGCGTTTAAATAGATTTTATAAATATATACACCTATAGTATGATCAAGTCATTCAGTTTCGGTGATAAAATAATCAGAACACAAAAGGATGGTGATGAGATATGGTTCCGGGGGAAAGATGTTGCTGAGGCGCTTGGTTATAAGAGGCCGGATAAGGCTATCCGTGATCATGTTGATTCTGACTGTAAGAAAAAGGTAATGCAAGCGGCAAACCCCCCAGAACGGGGGGTCTCAAAAAGTGAGAGGCCCCAGGGTGGGGCTTCTCAGATTTACCATGTAAATGAGCCTGGAGTATACAGTCTGGTATTCCAATCCAAACTACCTATAGCGAGGAGGTTTAGGAACTGGGTGTTCATAGATGTTCTACCCTCAATAAGGAAAACCGGCGGGTACGTGACACCTAGACTCACTGGCAACCAACTATCACTGATGAATGAGACTGACCTACATTACCAGGTGATTAGATATATAAGAAAGTACCATCCGGACGCTGTGGTCATACCAGGTCTAGGTGAAAATCAGGACACCACATTAAAAAGGGTGGATAGCTGGAAAAAGGGTTATAGAGGCGGGCAACCTGATATTATTATAGGGAATCTACATAAGACATATTCTGGTCTGGCTATAGAGTTGAAGACTCCGAATGGTACGGGGGTCTATTCAGACAGGCAGAAGTCTTTCATAGCGACCCTGAATAACAATGGACATATGACTTTAGTCTCTGACAACTATGATGAAATACACAGATGCATTGATGGGTATATGGCAGAGGCTAGAGTAAGATGTAGGTACTGCGGCAGGAAGTTCCGAAACAAAGGCACGCTTAGTAACCACTGTAAATACTTCCACAGGATCTCTTACACTTCAGAAACTTAATATACCTATCCACCAGTTCCCTCTCCATCTCAATTAAATTAAAAACTTCATCTACTAGTTTTTCCACTTGCTTACGGATCCTTAAGATTCTAGCAAATACTACATCTTCCATATAATTACTACAGAAGATATAATGCGTTTAAATTATTTTAATAAAAATATATAGGTATAGTATGCCGGGGACACTTAAGGAGATAACTCCAGATGTTAGTATGCCTAGAACTGTTAAAAACGTAAACCCATCTGAAGAGATACCAGCATTTGATGATACGTTAGCGAGACGTAGACAGAATCTGCATGATGAGCTGGGAGTTGTTGAGGCTAGAAGGGCTCTTAAGGGTTATACTAGAGGTATGGAAATTAGTATTCTGGACAGAGGTGATCCTGAGTCTGAAATAGATCAGACGAGAAGTCTAGTATGCAGAGTGCTCGAAATTGAGATGGAGGATATTGGTGGAATAAAGTTTGCGGAAATGTTGAAGATAAAGCTGAAGAAGGAACAAAATAATGGCGATTTCCTTTTCAAGGATGTCTACTTTGGGAGTAAAGCCGCTGTCGCTATAGACAGAAGTCACCTGGAGTCTCTAGCAGCAGTGGGAGGGAAGAATATGCTGAACATGTACGAGTCATGGACCTCTGAAGGTAGTAGCTGGGTCATAGACAGCATCATGAGTCATTATCTTAATGTGGTAGCCTATAGGCCGTTACAAGGTAGTAGCTATGTAGAACTTCCTAAAGAGTTGAGGAACCCCGCAAAGGGGTTGATAAATATACAGAACAGTGACAACGAATGTTTCAGATGGTGTCATATCAGATACCTGAACCCACAGAGTAAAGACCCTCAGAGAGTTAAGAAAACTGATAAAGCCTTACTACCTACTCTTGACTACACTGGTGTGAAATTCCCAGTAGAAACAAGACAGTACAGTAAGATAGAGACTCAAAATAACATACGCATAAATGTGTTTGGGTATGAGGGTGGGCAGACTTACCCAATATATGTGTCAAAGGAAAAGCATGAGAGCTGCATGAACCTAATGCTGATTGATAGGCATTACGTGCTGATTAAGGACTTTAATAAGTTCATATATCTAAAGACCAAGCATAAGGAGAGGAAGCATTTCTGCATGCATTGCCCACAGTGCTTCAGCTCAGATGCTATACTATCAGCCCATAGTGAGAACTGTATTGTGGTGAATGGTAAACAGGCTATAAAGATGCCTGAGGAGAGTGAGAACAAACTCACATTCATCAACCACCGTAAGCAGCTTGAAGTACCTTTCGTTATGTATGCTGACTTCGAAGCCCTGGTGATGCATAATAACACACCTAGCAAAGATGATAGTAAGTCATACACACAAGAGTACCAGAAGCATGTAGACTGTGGGTTCTCATATAAGGTTGTATGCTGCGTCGACGATAGCTTTAGCAAGCCGGTAAAGGTCTACAGAGGTGAGAGGGCTGTCTACAAGTTTATGAAGAAGATGCTTAAGGAAGTTGCCTACTGTCAGAGCGTTAAGGAGAAATCATTTAACAAAGACATGACTATGACCAGAGCTGAGATTGATGAACATGAGAAATCAGAGGAGTGTCACATATGTAATAAAAGTTATGTGGACTCAGATGTTAGGGTCAGAGATCACTATTGCCGGGACATAAAAGACAAGTATAACATCCACATAGGAACAGTACATAAACTAATCCCAAACCTGATGGATAAGAAAAAGTACGTTCTACATTACAGGAACCTAAGGCTATATATGGAGCTAGGGATGAAGATCAAAAAAATACATAGGGTACTGGAATTTGACCAGTCCCCGTGGTTAAAAGAGTATATAGACTACAACACTCAGAAGAGGGCCCATGCTAGGAATGCGTTCGAGAAGGACTTCTTCAAACTTATGAACAACAGCATCTTCGGAAAGACTATGGAAAACCTTAGGAAAAGGGTTGACGTTAGACTTGTAACTAACCCGTATAAACTATTATAAAATAACATGTATGCTACGCAAGCGCTGATTGGTCAATACCCATGTTTGGATCAGGCTATCCAAACACGGAAATTTGCAAGCAATTTTGAGCGACGCCTTTTATAGACTTTAATCTAATTTTTTTTGTACTGCATGACACAAATAAAATAGCATTGTAATTACTAAAATAGTATTGGTAACTACAGGTATGTGCATAAGGGCTTCAACAGGGAAAAGTTTTAAATAAGCGACGGCGAAGAACTAAATGTCGAATTACAAGCAAACAAATAATTTCCTGAACGAATCTTAAAGTTAAAAAAACCCACCGTCTTCGAGTCTTTTTCAGGCAGTAAAAAACAACAACACTATGTTTATATACTGTGAGAGAACTATAACCAAGCATGGAATTGTTTTGCGGCCCTGTTGTGTTCAAGAGCCAAGCTGAACTTGCTAAAATATACGGTAGTTCGTACTTTAATATGGTAAACAATACAACGTGATTTGGAAAGTACACGTTTTGAAAACGATCTTAAAACAGAATAACATGCTGTACAAATACCTTTCATTTCCTTGGCTGATGAACTCACTTGGTAAAAGAAAAAGACTTTGTCGATATGAAGTAAAATACCCAAGAGCTCTCGACATAAAATCCAAATCTGGCGATGAAAATATTTTTTCGGAAGCTTCACTTTCAGCGGCTTTTTACGGCCAAGAATATTTTTCTTGTATTTGCTCTAAAACCACGAGCCCGACGCTGAGGCGGTTGATTCTAGCAATGTTTAAGCGTTTTCCTAATAATATTCGCTGTTTTCGATGGCCAGAGTTCACTTCTTTATTGACATTCCCATCTTTAATGTTGAATTTGTCGGCAAAATAATTTTCGGATTACTTTCTTTCTCGTTTCGCTCGCCCTGCAGCTCGTCACCAAGACGTTACAAGGCGAAATGTGATTGGTTGTTTATGCGTCTGGGGGAAAATAGGCGAAACGTGATTGGTAGTTTGATGAATTTCGGGAGAATATGTATTCCTATCACTATTTTTTTTCACAAAATCTGTTATTTTATTGTCGGTCATTTTATAAAAGAAATACCTAATGGGTTTCCATGTTTGGATAGCCTGATCCAAACACTCGGGATGTTGCTCGACTTTCTAAAGCTAAAAAACACTCGCCTGGCGGCTCGTGTTTTTTTACGCTTTTCGAAAGTCTCGCAACATCCCTCGTGTTTGGATCAGGCTATCCAAACATGGAAACCCATTAGGTATTTCTTAAATGAAACTGACTTCCAAGCCAACATTCGTAAGCAGTAAAATATTCAACGAAAACCTGGTCGCTGTACATAAAATCAAAGAATGTCTGACACTCAACAGACCTGCCTTCGTTGGGATGTGTATACTTGACATGTCTAAGACCTTGATGTATGACTTCCACTACAGATACATGGGAAAACTTTATGGTTCTAAGGCTAAGCTACTTTTCACTGACACCGATAGCTTACTATACGAGATATCTGCTGGGGATGTTTACAAGGACTTTCAATCTGACCGTGACAAGTTTGATAATAGCGACTACCCGGTGGACTCTGAATATCACTTCGTAGAAAACAAAAAAGTTATAGGTAAGATGAAGGATGAGGCAGCTGGAATACCCATCACTGAGTTCATAGGACTGAAGAGCAAAATGTACTCCTACATAAAAGACAATGATAAAGGAGATAAGAAGGCCAAGGGAATTAAGAAGGTTGTTATAAGTAAGGACATAAAACATAACGACTATAAAGACACGCTACTGGGGCAAAAGCAGTTAAAACACAAAATGAAAACTATAAGAAGTGTCTACCATCAGCTGGGATCCTACGAAGTCAACAAAATATCTCTCAGCTGCTTTGACGATAAAAGGTACATACTCAATGACGGTGTCAGTAGCTATGCCTATGGACATAATTTCATCAGGCCCCTGGACGAGTGGTTTTACAGGATAGGGTTTGCCTTTATTGACTGATAACCGGTAAAAGTAAACAGAAATTGCCACCTGCAGAAAATATGCAAATTCGGTCTGACAGCAGCTGAAATCACACTTCACAAAATTTTTCACATTTGTGTTGGGGTCAGTGAAGCGGACACAAAATATGCACACTTCACTGACTTCCACACAAAATACGCACACCTCACTGACCTCAACACAAAATGTGTGCACTTCACTGACTCCCACACAAATGTGTACACGTCACTGACTACTTCATAAAATCTGACTTGGATTCTGTGAAGACTTATATTTTGGAAGATCGGTGGCAACTGACTGGTCTGGCGAGTTGGGGGCAAAATAAACTGGCCCATTTGTTGGAAGGTTTTATCTGACTCACAATAGACTTTACACTGGTGACTCCTGGTATGATTGCGGCACAGCACCTCACCTTCGGCTCGGTGCGGCCGCCTGGACTCCAGGTTGCCGCTGTTCGGAGCTGTTGTGTGGTGCTAGGTAAATGACTATACGGATGACTTGACCTTGGTGACTCCAAGAAGTAAGGGGGCGTACTTCTTAGCATAAGCCCGGGACCATCGCCAAACGACTTGGTCGCTGTGGTCTTTTCCACCGTACCTGATGTAAACTTTATGTTGCATGGAAAAATAATTTCATATAGGTTGGGTCATTGGTATTCCAGGGTTTTGGATTCCTGGCGGCAACCGACTGGTCTGGCGAGTTGGGGGCAAAAACAGATGGCCCATTAACTATAACCACCCGTATAGCCAAGCCGTGGTTCCAGTGGTCGCGCTGACGGGGTAAGTAGGGCCAACCACTGGGGCCAACGGCTGGGGCCAACGGCCGGGGCTGACGGAGGTACCAGCAACATGACCATATGGATGACTTGACCTTGGTGACTCCAAGAAGGATATGGACGTCCTTCTCAGCCTAAAGCTCTAGACCATCGCCAAACCACTTGGTCGCTGTTGTCTTTTCCGCCACACATAATGTAAACTTTTCCAAAAAGTGACGCATGTGGCAAACTAAAAACATTCCCTGGAATAGTCCACGCCTTGGAGCGGTGAAGCACCCAACCAGCATTCTAGCTGACGGCCAAAAAGTGATGCTACCGAAATTACCTATAGTTGACCGGTAGTAGCACAAAATGTGGAATCGCTGATAGGGTCACTTCCGAAAAAAGTGATGCATGTGGCTAGCTCTAAAACAGCCCTGGGAATAGACAAAAATCTCGTCCACGCCTCGGGGAGGAGAGGTGTCCCTGTCGTAGCACCCAAAATAAACTGCGCTGGCACCCCCATATCCTATACTACTGTGGCAAAAGACCGCGCGCTAACAGTGCACGTTCATATAGGTATACGAGCAGGGGTACGAGGGAGAAGCTCCACCCGTGCTTCCCCGAAGAAAAGAATTGTTTGAAGCTGAAAAAAAAAGGGTTTAAAAAGAAAAGTAGAGTAAAATGACAGAAAGATGCTTCATCAAGCATAGAATAAAATGTCTGAAGTAGAGTAAAATGACAGAAAGATGATTCATTAAGCATAGAAAAAAATGTGATTCCAAAAAATAATGCCATCATGAAAATCAAAGAAACGAGTCAATACAAGAAGAACTAGTATGAAACGGTAATATTTAAACTTTATTTCAATCCTTTATTTAAACCAATTAAGTTACTTTACTTACTTCACGCCGCATTTTCTTAGCATCAAAACCATCGTGAGATGACGCCATTTTTGAAAAGCTACATGTACACTACTAAGGCAGAATTTGACTGAAAAAAAAAAAGAAAAGAGTTAACGAACATTTATGAAAGATGTCAAGTCAAAAGTGAGAATAATAAATAAATAACGATTTAAATATAAAGCTTTTTAAAGATCGAATTCACCGGAATAAAATCGGGAAAATATCTCACTGTCGTCGGAAGTAGGTTTCCGACGTTTGTAAATGCTTACGTAGGTTTTGAAGTAATATTTCATAAACGAGTAGGAGTGTTTTACCAGGGGTTACAAACACGAGAGGACAATGAAAATTACGAGGCCGTTAACCGAGTAATCTTTCTTGTTCTCCAGTATTTGTAAAACATGAGAGAATAATGAAAATCACGAGTCTGAACGCCGAGTGATTATTATTGATTTCGAATGTTTTACAAACACGAGAACATTAAATTATGAGGTAATACAGTAGCCAGTAGGCCAAGTGATTTGTATTGTTTTCGAATGTTTTACAAACACGAGAGAAAATTGAAAATTACGAGGTGATAGGCCAAGTGACTTGTTGTTCTTGAATGTTTGTAACCCATGGTAAAACACGATACACGAGTTTATGAAATAGCTTCTCAATCGTCAATTATAGTAGAGGGACTTGGTGATATCAGGGACGTAGCCAGGATTTTGAAAGGGGGAGCCGAAATCAAAATAAATTTTTAGGGGGTCCGGGGGCATGCTCCCCCGGGAAATTTTGAAATCGAGAGTCTCTGAAATGCCATTTCCTGGCTTTTGGAGGAAGATTTTACAGACTCTAAAGGTTAAAAAACGTCATATAAATACTTAAACACGCAAACGTCACATAGATACTCAAAATGCATACACTCAGTACCTTGAATACACTGTTTATCAGTTTTGTAGTCACATGTCTGTTTTTTTATATCAAAAGGGGGGGAGCCGCGGCTCTGTCCCTGGGTGATATTGGTGCATATTAGATTAGACAATGGTTTCAAGTTGAATTTATAATTAAGAAATGTGGTAATAAACAGTTCTTTAGTAGTTTTATAACTGCTTTGCATGGGGAAGAATGTTACAACAAAATGTTTGTGGATAGGTAAGATATATTTATTCTACCTCTTCCTCCGCTGAGCTTTCGTCAATAGATTGCTCTGATGATGTCCAGAGCAACACAAGACGAAAGCTCAGCAGAATAAATATATTTTACCTATCCGCCAACATTTTATTATAACATTCTTCCCCATGGTTGTTTCCGCAAACATTTTACGGTGCTGTTTATCTGATTTCTTAATTATGAATTCAGTTTGCGCGACCTTTACCGGGTTTCAAAACTCATACATATGACCAAATATTTTTCTCATGAATTAATTCGTGAATTATTAATGGTTTGAGACTACAATTAACGACGAGCATAAATGATTACAGATCTTATATATTTTTTTATTTTTCGATTTTTTTGTATTTTTAGCGAGAAAAAGACGTCACAAGTTTGGAAAATTTTTTTTAATATTTTTGCATCTTTGATTTTTTTTCAAAAACAGCATGTTACGTGAACTCTAAAAGCAAAAGAAAACTGAAATAGCTTTATTCAATAAAATGTTGTAACGTTTTTTGAATTTGAATTTTCGCCATTTTGTTTCTATAAATAGCTCAAAATGGCCAAAATTCCAGTTTCAAAAAGTAAAAGTTAAGTTTTGATTGAATAAGGCTATTTCATGCTGTTTTTGAATAAGTCATCAAACATGCAACAATATAGACGAAATCGGAGTTTCGACTGCGCGTACAATCTGAGTCGGGATAAAACGTAGTTCATTTATACATGAGGCTGAAGCAGCCGTAGTAAACATAACAATATTTCTGATGTCAAAAACTTTTTAATGTTTAGGTATTCTATAAGGATAAAATTTGCTTATCGATTATCCTTGACAATAATCCTACTGTAAACGTAGTGTCTAAAAATAATGAACTCAAAACATGAAAAAACAGCCCCGTCCCAGCCCGTTATTTTCCCGTTATATGCATTAATAGACACAATGTAATTTGCATAGGGACAGCCTAAATGAAACCACGATTTGGTGTACAAAAAAACCCATTTTCCACCAAACGTGACGTCATTTCCCGCAAAAATACAAAAAAATCGAAAAACAAAAAAACATGGTATTACAAGGATTATGGATGTTTGTTATAGTGCAAAAGTTGAGACTAATTGAAATAAAAGTTGTAAAGTAGAATGAACGTACGGTTAACGTGAGCGTTTGTAATATGCACTTGTTGACTGGCGCCGAGGGAAACATCGAGTTTTACGGACCCGAAGGCTTCAATGTCACCCGAGGACGACATTGAAGCCTGAGAGACCGTAAAACTCAATGTTTCTCGAGGCAAAAGTCAACAAGCGTTTTGTTATATACCAAAGACTTTTAAAATACAAAACTGCCTTGAAACTTGCAAACGGCGAAAAGACTTACCAAAACACTTTGACTTTGTAATTTCAATTCAAGTCATTCAACTAAACAAATACACCAGACTCAACACTAAGAACAGCCTTAAATTTCTCCAAGTGTTTTTCAGAACTTTTTTGAAGATGTGTATAGAAATTCTTTCTTTTGGAAAATGGACTATTTCGTACCAAAGAAGCTCGAAACAAGCACTTGTTTTCAAAATGCTCAAAGAGTCCAAAGTTCTTGATCTCGTGCAATCGTGTATTCACGTGAACAACGCATGATTAAAGCGACGTCAGAGGGAAACATTGCACTGTTTCCCTCTTCATTGTTGACGTCAGAGGGGAACAGTGCAATGTTTCCCTCGGCAGAAAGAAACATTGGGTTTGTTGAACAACACGTGACCATGATTTGACCAATAGGATTTCATCTTTGGCAAACGAAAGTCTTTGGTATATAACAACATCATTTATGCCCGTTGTATTCATGTGCCAACTTTTTCAACAAAACCTTGTCACCTTAATTACTTCATTATATACAGTAGTATGACATAAAGCAAACTTGTTTTTATGTTGCATTTCACCTTTAACATTTTGACAATTCGGTGTTCATCAGTTACAAATTATTATTAGAATTTTCAAGTGATTATGTTTGATAATAGCAAAGATATTGTAACCTCTGAGAACTCATTATGCACATGTGACGTCAAGTTGTTTAATTTACATTTCAAGCAAAATGAAATATCTCAACAACGAAGCAAGGAAACGAAAAACGGAAAAATACATTACTCTATTATTTTAAGTGTTCTTTCAAATAAGACAAACTTAATTTTCATTTCATGTGCACTTTAAGTCTGTCAAGGTAAGGACCATCCACCCCCTCTATGTAGCAGGCCACTGACCCCACAATTTGTGAGTACAACTGACCTACCAATGTTCTACGGGTATCAGCCTATTATAATCTGGAGTTAAAACTATTGTGTAATGGGGGTGATATGTGGTCGACTTTTTCTCGCTTCTCCTCCTTGACTAGATCATCAGGGCAGTGATTTTCATATTGTTTCTCACTTAGTGCAGCAGTACCAGGCATTTTTCTCTTTGAAACCACTCTATGACATCATCAAAAGTGAGCTGTCATTACCTAGTCCACCACACTTTTCCAGCAGGGCTGGCAACACCTCATTGCACTCAATTTCACTGCCATTTTGATTCAGAATGACAGAGCCAAGGTGTCCAAATAAAACAATATTGATTGGGGACCACAAGTAATATAGACATGTCCAATATTCGGAAATGAGTTCCCTAATCCTCAAATCATAGTTTTACAGAATTGCCTGAAGCTACTGTAAGTTCTGTAAGTTGTCTAAGTTTTCATATGCCTCGGCTTGATCATTGGAATACACATTTCATTTCATTGTAGAACCATACAGGGGACTGGGAACGCGTTCTAACTCCACGGGCAACGCGTTGGAACGTGTTTGAATTACTGTATATATTAGGTTATTTCACAAAAGTATTGTAAGAATGTAAGCAGTGGAAAGCAACTAAAACAACGATTTAAAGCAAGAAGAGTTAACTATAGTGATAGAGGTTTATAGTACTCAGTGGAACTAGCTAACAAAAACAAGAGCGACTATTAAGCAAGAAAAAACAGAGAACAATTAAGATAGGTTTAGTCCGACACAGAATAGAAAGCGTCAAAGCGAAGGCAAAATCAGATACTGTACTTTAATAGCGACACAACTCGACTCCATAAACGAGCTGTCAGGACGTGAAAACTCTTAGAAAGAGACAAGAGGCTACGTTAAAAACAAGGTATTAAAGCTCGGCTGCTCATGCTTTGATCTAACCATATTTCCCAGAACTAAATTTAATTCTAGGACTAGGAACTATGATCAAACACTTGACCACTGTTCAACTTGTTCAATTTATATCTTGTTGTGACGGAAGTGATCATTGATTCTAACGGAAGTGACGTGTGTGGCGTGAGAACGTGAGAGAGCGTGTTTTTGACAAGGAAGAAACGAGAGGGATTCTTGTTGTGTTTTGTTAATAAAAATAAGGAAAACCAGCGCATGAGATGAGTCTTTGAGTCAAATGGATTACCTCTGAACAAGAATAATTTCTAATTCTCTTATATGGTCCTTCGTGAACGGATTTGAACGGATTTATAACCTGATTTTATTTATAAACCACTGCTGGAATTGAAATTGACAAGACATCCCTCGACTGGTAAGTTTTATCAGTATTCTGTTGTGAACGAGACCTTCATTCTAACCGAGATATTAAAGTAACGAAACGATGAGTGTTAGCGAAGAATTAAGTAGAAAGAAAAAAGTCCGAAATGGTCATAGATCGTCGACGAAACGAACGATATCTGCAGTAACTGAACTATTGACAAGTGTTGGCGAGAAAACTGATCTATTAGCACCACACGTCCCAAAGCTAACGCGCCAAAAGAAGACACTCGAAGAAAAACGCGATGTATTGAAAGAGCAAGACGAAGCTATTCTAGCCTTGGTAGGTGACGACGATATAGATTTAGAAATCGAGCAAGCAGATATCCTAAGAGAAAGAATGCAATTGACTATAATAGAAATTGAAACCGCTTTAAATGGATTTAATAAGCTGTTAACCAAACCTGCTGTTGTTGTTGAAACCAGTTTGTTATCGTCAACGCCTGTTGAAACACCGAGCCCCATCCTTACTGCCCAGAATGGCAATATAACTCAGCCAAGCTTCCAACCAAACCAACCTTCTGTTCCCTCTGTTAAATTACCAAAGCTAAATCTCAAGAAATTTCGTGGTGATATTACAACCTGGTCCACTTTCTGGGACACTTTTGAATCCTCAATTGACAAAAATCCTACTTTGTCAAGCATTGATAAATTCAACTATCTTAACTCACTCCTTGAGCATACAGCTGCTGATGCGATTGCAGGACTAACATTAACAGCTGTAAACTATCAAGAAGCCATTGATATACTCAAGAAAAGATTTGGAAACAAGCAACTAGCTATCAACAAGCATATGGATATTCTTCTCAATCTGGATCCAGTTGCATCAAAGTACAACTTAAAGGGTCTTAGAACACTGTATGACACAGTAGAGTCTCATATTAGAGCCCTTAAGTCCCTTGGAGTACCATCACAGTCATATGGCAGTCTGTTATGCTCCATGCTGATGAACAAGCTACCACAGGAGTTGCGTATACTGGTGAGTCGAGAAGTAAAGAATGATGATTGGGATCTTGATCGATTGTTAAAGTTGGTCGAAGGGGAAATAGAAGCACGAGAAAGAGCAGCCATGTCAACAGTAGCAACTCACCTCACAACCAACCGAAGGGGCAGGGTAAATTACCACCTTCTGCTGCAGCATTACATACTGGAAGTTTTTCACCTACATGTACCTATTGCCAGGGCTCACATACATCTAACAGTTGTACGACTGTATCAAATGTCACAGCAAGAAAGGACATTTTGAGAAAAAATGGACGGTGTTTCCTATGTTTGAAGAGAAATCATTTGAGTAGAGACTGCAATTCGAAATCCCATTGTTTCAAATGCCATGGTAGGCATCATATAAGTATCTGTACCAAAGATACCAATGAGCAAAAGTGTCAAAAACCTCAGACAACCTCTGATGGGAGACCAACACAACCAGACCAAGGATTACAAACCCGGCAACCAACTGGATCAGAAAGTAAACCTAACGAACAACAAACTGGTAATGGGACCACTTTGTTTGTGAGCTCCAAGACACCGGTACTTCTTCAGACTGCCCAAGCAACCATTCTACGAGCTGACACACCAAGAAACAGTGCAAAGGTGAGAGTTATTCTAGATAGTGGTAGTCAACGCTCCTACATCACCAATCGAGTAAGAAATCTGCTGAAGTTGCCTACAGAAGAAACAGAAACAATGTTGATAAAAACATTTGGTTCTGATGAAGAGAAGGTGCAAACCTGTGATTCTGTGAAGTTTGTATTAAAATCACAACATGATCAAGCTGAAATAAACCTGTCTGCTTTTGCTGTACCAATGATATGTGAGCCATTACAACACCAGTTAATCTCCCAAGCCCAAAGGAGTTATGACCATCTACACAACCTGATTCTGGCTGATTCTTCTGTGGGATTGGAGAATTCAGAAGTCGATATCCTCATTGGATGTGATCAGTATTGGGATCTGGTAACAGGAGAAGTTAGAAGGGGAGAAAATGGCCCAACTGCAATCCATACAAGACTTGGATGGGTAGTTTCAGGTCCAGTTGAAAGGGCACTAATACCACCAAGCTTCAATCCTGCTACGAACCTGGCCACCACACATGTTCTAAGATGTGCTGCCTCACCATCCCAAATCCAGAGCCAAGGAATTGATAAAGAGTTAAGAAACTTCTGGGATTTGGAATCACTCGGCATTCTGAGAGAAGAAAGGTCAGTACACGATGAATTTACGAGCACTATTACCTTCAAAGATGGAAGATACGAGGTCAACCTGCCCTGGAAAGAACAGCACCCAATCCTACCTGATAACTACGAGATGAGTCGCAAACGACTGATGAATTTGCTACAGCGATTACAGCAAGAGCCAGATGTCCTTAAAGAATATGACGCTGTTATCAAGGATCAGCTGAATCGAGGAATTGTAGAAGTTGTTGAGAAAGAAGATGTTGGTGAGATGGGAAAGGTCCACTATATTCCCCATCACGCGGTCATCAGACGAGACAAACAAACGACAAAACTAAGAATAGTATATGATGCCTCAGCCAAGACGAGTGGTCCTTCCCTGAACGATTGCCTGTATACTGGCCCTGCGATGACCCAGAGTATACTGGATATCATTCTTCGATTCCGAAGTCATAGAGTTGCATTAGCTGGAGACATAGAGAAGGCCTTTCTTATGGTTTCCATTTCAGAAGCAGATCGAAATGTCCTGAGATTTTTGTGGTTCGACAATGTATTGTGCGAACAGCCCCAAATTATTGTACTCAGATTCACCCGGGTGGTATTCGGAGTATCGTCCAGCCCATTTCTACTCAACGCGACGATAAGGCACCATATCGAACAGTATCGGTCTCAAGATTCTGAATTTGTTGAGGGATTCTTGCGCGCTATCTATGTTGATGACCTTAACTCTGGTGGAAGTGACGACGAGTCCGTCTATACGTTATACAAGAAGGCAAAGCTCAGATTGGCTGAAGGAGGATTTAATCTACGAAAGTTTGTCACCAACTCCATGGAACTCATGAAGAGGATTGAAGATAGTGAAGCAACGCAGCCCGATAAGCAATCACAGGTCTTTGACACATCTGAAGTTCCTGAACAAACTCATGATGCTATCAATGAGGAGGACGAAACATATTCAAAGATCACACTAGGTACTACTGATGGATCGTCTGGAGAGGAGCAACGAGTTCTTGGAGTTAATTGGAACTTTACCGAAGATCAGCTTGTCTTTGACCTTAGCAGCATAGCAGAGTTGGCCAAGAATTGTGAACTCACCAAGCGAAATATCGTCCGACTTTCTGCAAAGTTCTATGATCCTTTAGGATTCATGTCTCCAATTATAATCCAGTTTAAGATGATGTTCCAAGAACTGTGTGAAAGCAAGATTGGTTGGGACGAGAAAGTAGAACACAGTACGAGAACCAAGTGGAAGAAACTAGTGGCAGAACTACTGAAGATGAGTCGTATCCTACTACCCCGCTGCTACTTCTGTGATGTCAACGAGCAAGTTATTTCCTGCACCATCCATGGATTCTGTGATGCCTCGAAGCACGCGTATGCGGCTGTGACATACTTAGTCATCAGAACCGACAGCGGCACCCAAGTAAGATTTTTGGCATCCAAGACGAGAGTGGCTCCTATCGACAAACAAACTATCCCTAGACTGGAACTGTTATCCTGTTTGATCCTCGCAAGACTACTCAAGGACGTGGAAGAAGCCTTACAACATGAGTTACAATTGAAAGATTCAGTTTGTTGGTCCGACTCGAAAGTGGCGTTGTTCTGGATCAAGAGTGAAGAGAAAGAATGGAAGCAATTTGTTCAAAACAGGGTAACCGAAATACGAAGTCTGGTACCTCCAAGTTCTTGGCGACACTGTCCAGGGAGAGATAACCCAGCTGATATACCCTCAAGAGGAATAAGACCTTCAGAGCTGGCAAACAATAGACGATGGAGCAGTGGTCCAGATTGGCTAGCTGAGAACGAGAGTGAAGCACCCACAGATGAAGAAGAGAAAGTCGTACCGCAAGACGAGTGTTTTGTCGAAATGAAGGCTACAAAACTGCCGAAATCATCAACTCTTACCTTAACCAATTCTTCTCAAACCATTAGCCAGATCATAAAGTGTGAGCGTTTTGGAACACTGCAGAGACTTCTTAGAGTGACGGCGTATGTTCTACGATTCGTGAAAGCAATGAAGGCTGTCATCAAAGGAAGCAGTGGGGTCCAAGGCGACAGTTTGAGTGCGAATGAAATTGATGAAGCCGAATATCATTGGGTGAAAGAAGTGCAACGTTCATTGCCTGACAAGAAAGACTTTCAACGCTGGAAGGCCCAGTTTGGCCTGTATACCGATGAGAAGAATGTCTGGAGATGCGGGGGAAGATTAACCAAAGCAAACCTGCCATTTACGACGAAGCATCCTATCTTATTGGACAAAGACCATTACCTTACGACCTTAATTATCTTGGAGTGCCATCGAAAGGTGATGCACAATGGAGTCAAAGAAACATTGACCGAGATGAGATCCAAGTATTGGCTTATCCGAGGGAGACAGTTCATCCGAAAATTAGTGTACGAGTGCGAGACGTGTCGAAGATTCGAGGGCAAGCCATATCAAGCTCCACCAGCACCCCCACTGCCAGAGTTCCGGTTAAAGGAAGCACCGCCTTTCACGTCTACCGGAGTAGACTTTCTCGGACCGCTGTATGTGAAGGCCATTGATAGAAGCCAGAAGGTTTGGATCTGTCTCTACACCTGTTGTGTAGTTAGAGCAGTACATTTAGATGTCGTGCCAAATCTGACTTCAGAAGGGTTTATGAGAAGTTTTAGAAGATTTACGGCCAGAAGAGGAATACCATCTACCATCGTGTCAGACAATGGAGGAACATTCAAACCAGCATCGCGAGAGATCACTAGCATCTTAAACCATCCTGATGTGAAGCAATTCTTTGCCGGAAGGCGTATAACGTGGATTTTTAATTTGGCAAAGGCCCCTTGGTGGGGAGGTTTTTTTGAAAGATTAGTCAAGTCAACAAAGAGATGTCTAAAGAAAACCATAGGAGGAGCCAAACTTACTTATGAAGAACTCCTGACTGTAACGGCTGAAGTGGAAATGATCCTAAATTCCCGTCGTATGTATCTACCGAAGACCTAGATGAACCTCTGACCCCATCGCATCTATTAACGGGACGAAGACTGTTGAGTTTACCTGATCAGAACAGCAATGAGTCATCAGATTATGAAGCGGACTTAGATGCGAATGACTTAACCAGGAGAATGAAGCATCTGAGCAATGTCATGAATCATTTTTGGAATAGATGGAGAGAAGAGTATTTGCTGGAGCTGCGAGAATCCCATCGTTTTAACAAGACAGATGGCAGCGGAACTGTCGGCCTTGGAGACATCGTGGTAGTTCACGACGAATCCCGACCAAGGGGACTCTGGAGACTGGCAAGGGTGGAAAAGTTGATCACTGGAGCTGACGGGTCAACGAGGGGAGCAGTAGTCAGAGTATCTTCAAGAAAAAGAAGACCCACAACGATAAAACGACCCGTTCAACGGCTTTACCCGTTGGAAATCCACTCCGCGACAACAGAGCACAAACTCGCAGTCAAGGAAGGGGAAGACGACTACGAGGAAGATGACGAACCAGAAGTTCCGAGGACACGACCTAGAAGAGCGGCGGCAGTAGAAGCTGAGAAACGAAGACGACAATGGATCAAGGAACTGGAGTGATTGAACATTAGTTGAGCAGTCATGTAGAGTGAACTGATTTGTTATTTTAAATTGTCAGACTTACCATTTAGGTCAATTACTGTTTGTTGACCAATTATCTTAAATATTGGCCAACGGGGGGAGTGTGACGGAAGTGATCATTGATTCTAACGGAAGTGACGTGTGTGGCGTGAGAACGTGAGAGAGCGTGTTTTTGACAAGGAAGAAACGAGAGGGATTCTTGTTGTGTTTTGTTAATAAAAATAAGGAAAACCAGCGCATGAGATGAGTCTTTGAGTCAAATGGATTACCTCTGAACAAGAATAATTTCTAATTCTCTTATACTTGTAGTTTCAACCCCACATTTACTAGCACTACATAACATAACTAGGCGACATTGTTTTGCATATATCTATTCTATTTCTAATACAAGAGTCAAGAAATACAGTAGCTTACCTTTATTAATGGCCAAAAAGATGTCTGAATCGCTCCCCCACTTTTCTTCTCATGCAAAGATTGAAGAAGCAAATGAGCAATAGTTTTTCGGTCAGCAGTTCATCAATTGAGAATTGGCAAATACTTCATGTTAGGTGCACATAGTGATTCTAAAATGTTTACACTCTTTCTATCGAGAATAGATTTACCAAAAAACCTTAGAACATGTTGTTTAATCGGGTAAAATGACAAATATTGCCGATAATATACACAATTCCTCATCGGCTTTACCACCATTACATGGTCAGAGCGAAGCACTGGTATCGAAGATTCGCGAATCGCGAGTTCGATTCCTAGCCGGCCAGCCGGGAAAAGTTGATATTGCATTTTTGCAACTGGTCCCGTTTTGGAAATATATATATATATATATATATATATATATATATATATATATATATATATATATATATATATATATATATATATATATATATATATATATATATATATATTACTTACACTCGGGATTTTCCTTAGAACATAAAAAGGTATGTATGGTGGTTGTTTACTTATATTTTCGGGAAAAAAACATTTATACTCTGTTAAACCCCAACTTTTTTGTGGACCTCACATAATAGTTACGTCAAGGCTCTTTTCCACTCATCGCAGAAACTAGTTCACAACGAACTCACAAAAAGAACTCATAACGAAAAAACAAACACTTCGGTTTGTTTTTAATTAGATGCAAACACTCGCAGCGAGCTGGTTTTTGCAATGACTGGAAAAGAGCCTTTACGTGTGTTCTCAGGCGTGTGTCCTGGGGTGCTAAAAGAAATCCAGAAGCCGGTTGTAAAAAGCTATAGTGAACTTTAACTGTTGTTAGACTTTAATTCTAGCCAATCAGGACCAGCGTTTGAGAAGTTAACTACGATTAAAACTACGCGTTATAAGATTGATACAACTGGCCCCCAGGTCATTTCCAGACTAAAGAATTGAGTACTTTTATTGTAACCGTTTCAGACAAAATAACCAAAAATGGTAACTCTGCTTCACACTAGTCACAATAGAAAAACGGCCGAAACCAAATAACTGGTGTTGTAAAAAAACTTAGACCCTGTTCCAGATCAAGAGTAATTTATATACCTGTTCCAGGCTAAAATGGCAAAAACCACCATGCAAAGCGGAACTTCTCAATTCTTCTACGCCTTAGGATAATGAAATGTAAGCTGATGCAGAATATCTTTATTTCTAAAGCATTGCTCTTGCACATTGCAACGTATTCAGACTTATAGATTCTTTTTACAGATAAATAGAAGGAACAATGCGTATCCACTGTAACGTTTTGACATGTACACTGTATTTAACAATATACCAAAATGTTTCGTCAAGTTAATGGTTGCAATGTAATAAAGTGTATTAATTTATTATTGAGTCGGTTTTCTTTGATGTACCGCGGGCTGTATATAGCATACAGCCCTTGAATACTAATTAGATAAGAAATGAAGGGAAAAACTAGGAAAATCTTTGTCCAAGGTAGAAAAAAAGATAAAGCTTTGTTGGAAAACCTCCTCAATAATAAATTAAGTCAGATAAATCCCTCGAACGTCGGGCTGTATATCGTATACAGCCCGACGTTCTCGGGCTTTATCTCTTACTTACGATATCAAACGAGCGGCATCCCAAGCCATATCATAACACCTATACACAAGCTAAAGACCACTTGCACTTATTTCCCTGGTGGAGGAAAAATGTTTATAAACAAAAGTATTTTCATTGATTATTCGCTCTGTTTCGCATCGGAACTTTGAAGTTGTCCTCCAGATGAACCGTTTTGACATCATGTGCAAGTGGTCTATATATCAAAATTCAAAAAAGCTATGTATATGGGTTAGTTACGGCCGAGGTTGAGGTAACTAACCTGTTTAGTTCAAGATCACCGAGGTTGCCTAAGAAAACTGAGATACTGAGTTCGTTATCACAGAGGTTGTCTAAAAAAACACTTCGGTCGCGATAAATCCTTTACAACATTGGTTAACCACACATAAATCAAGTTAATTGCCCCGGCCAAATATATACTATGTTTTGTGTTACTGTTGGGCTATTTAATTGTTTTAATTGTGTAATAAATTATTAAAACTTTTAAAATATGTGTCATCTGCTAAGAAATCCCCAGCAAACCACATTGTATTGATTTAAATTACATTACATTGCAGTTACAGATTGATTGCTTATGTCTTTTAAACAAAAACAAAATTACATTTCTTTTCAATTCAATTCAATTGAGTAAACTATATTAAATAGCCCGTAACATACACCAATGGGTGCAAGCCCGAAATATTACTTTGGCCACTAGTACAAAAAATATAATTGTTCTTCAAAAGTTCATCATTCGAAAAGAAGTAATGTCCCACTAAAACATTCAAGCACCATCTTAAAACAGTACATGGCGACAAAGCATACTCAAGTAACTAACGTTTATACAGAATGATGTTATACGTTGTGTTTGCGATTATTGAAAAGTTGAGAGCTGTTTCATTATACAGGAAGACCTGATCTGCATGTTAAACCTCCAAAATCAGAATAAGTGTATCCATTCCTGCGAATATCGAGTCACTTCTTGTGGCTGTTGTCTGACATTCGACGGTTTCAAAATTAGTTACAGATTTATAAAGAATCCTAATCTTGAAGTAAAGATGTAGACAATCAAATGGACGGATTTGATATCGTTCAGACAGACGTATCCACCAATTAGTTACCAGTTAGCAGTGCGCGATGGCAGTTCACAATGGCAATTCAAAGCTGGGGAAAATGTTGTATACAGGTTCCATGTTGAAGATTTAATCTTTGAAAATATGGAAAATAACTGAAGTATAATCTTCAGTTGGTAGGCTGTGAGCACTAGTCACTGAGCAGTCAGCACTTAAAGTTCTTAACATAGGTTATGAGCTCAGTTGGTAGGCTGTGAGCACCGCTCACTGAACAGTCAGCACTTAAAGTTCTAAACATCCAGATTTTTTCAAAAGTGAAGTCATGTCCCACTCGTGGAAGCATGGATTGATGAGAGCATTAGAAATCAAACCAGAAAAAACACATCTTGATAACTTTGAAAACTTTGCAAATGTTGATTGTTGATCTTCATACACACGTAGCAAACCATCAGTTCAGTATAATAGTTCATCGATGTTTGGCTTGTCGATTTCTAACCTCCTTTGAAAGTATATATGCTCGGTTCTGTCAGTTAATTCCACTGATTTGGCGTGTTTTTCATACATAAGTAGCATAGGGAAAATATTAATGTACTAAGGTAGACGTAGAGGAATAGACAAATTTTCATGTGTCATAAATGATAAGAATGTTACGTTCCTTGTTTAAACAACGCGACAGATGACCCATTGGCGAGGCTGCTTCAATCATTGAAAAGTTACCATGTAACAGTACTATAATATGATTTCAGTTCCTCCAATGACCACTGCCTATAGTTACCATCCATTATTATCCACCATGTAACTGTTTTTGAACAATGTTTTCAGCAATGAAGAGATCGACTTCAAATCACAGAATGATTGTCCAAAGTAAACGACCACTTGGTTTCACTGGAAGTATAGTGGAACAGCTCAAATCAACTTAATCAGTTAATCGGAAACATTGTCATGTATTGCTTAAATCCTAGACGCAGAAATCTCCTATCGTGGAAAAAGTGGCACTCCAACCACGGTAAAGTATTTGTTGTGAGCAAATTCTTATTTCATTAGAATTTCAATGAAAAGGCAATCTCGAAGTTCAATTTTACAATAATGAACCTTAGGTAGCAATTTCCAAAAAGACAATAGTTTTATATGTATAGAGTACATTAAAGCAAGAATTTGTTGGAAAACCACTTTATTATTTGATTGCTATAAGCTTTCGAACTATTGACTCAGGCCTTCATCTGAGCAAATGAGAGCATTCGAAATCTCAGCAATCAATAACAGACGTGGTGTTATAACACATTCTTGCTTTGCTATAATATTTGTCACCATGCAAACATTCAAAGAATCGCGGCCATTCGATCGATTCTCGCTGCTCAGCATTCAACAGCTGATCTGTACGTTAAGAGACCGTTACACATTTTGTTTGGTATCTTCAATTTTAATTTACACCGTTTGTGTTGTTCAATGAAGGAGAACTTCGTAATCGCTCTAATTCTAGAGCAAAGATTTCTGATAAAATTTTCAAACCAGATTTTGCTACGAGATCAAATTGCACAGACCACTAAACGTATATTGTATGAATAGCGAGAAAAACGGTTGATAACCTTTGAGTCTAGTTTCCGCGTAAATTTTAGTCGTATAAAAATAACAAAGCATTATTATACAAAGCAAGCATATTTTATTTTAGACCAGACAAGATAGAAACAGGAAATTTGTTAAAAGGTTCAGAAATACAAGAATTTAAAACGACAATGTTTTAAATAATAAAGAAAAACAACTAGAAAAGATGCAAACAAGAAAACAAATAAGCAAACAAACAAACAATTATATTTGATATTTCAGTTAAAGTGAATATAATTGCATGATGTTTTCTTATTTGTTCATTCGAAATTTCAAGGTAACCCTAATTATTGTTATACGACCTATATGACGATTATGTAATATTTCTCATTTCTGTTCAAATACGCCAAGACGGAAAACGTTACGAGGATTTGAAAGTCTGACTACATTTTTAACGCACGAGGGTTTGGAAATCCGGTTGAGTCCAACGCCAAGTATTTGAAATGACATCTCAAACAAAGTAATTTGCATATTTCAAAAGTACGGAGGACACGTACTAACAGCATGATAATTTAAGAGTGCTAGTATTTTAGAAATAATTTCAAAGCATACTTCGAAAGATCTGGTTTCGGTTTCAAAACAGCATTGTCTCTTTTGTGTTTAGTTCATGGATTATTAATAATTTTAGAATATTATTTGAACATGGTCGTATCCCATAAAACGAAAGAGGTTAGTTCGCTGGCTTCACAGTGACATTGTCTTAATATTTCATAATTTTAATAATAATAATAATAACAACAACAACAACAACAACAACAACAACAACAACAACAACAACAACAACAACAACAGCAACAACAACAAGAGGAGGAGGAGGAGGAGGAGGAGGAGGAAGAAGAAGAAGAAGAAGAAGAAGAAGAAGAAGAAGAAGAAGAAGAAGAAGAAGAAGAAGAAGAAGAAGAAGAAGAAGAAGAAGAAGAAGAAGAAGAAGAAGAAGAAGAAGAAGAAGAAGAAGAAGAAGAAGAAGAATGCTACAACTACTAATAATAAAAGTTATACTTTAGATTATGACGAATTGTCAGTCTGAAGCCAGCGAAATAACGTACCTTTTCCCCATAAACCAGTCACAACGCAATGCTAATGTTTCAGTAGTAACTTCATTCATTCATTCATTCATTCGTTCGTTCGTTCGTTCGTTCGTTCGTTCGTCCGTCCGTCCGTCCGTCCGTCCGTCCGTCCGTCCGTCCGTCCGTCCGTCCGTCCGTCCGTCCGTTCGTTCGTTCGTTCGTTCGTTCGTTCGTTCGTTCGTTCGTTCGTTCGTTCGTTCGTTCGTTCGTTCGTTCGTTCGTTCGTTCGTTCGTTCGTTCGTTCGTTCGTTCGTTCGTTCGTTCGTTCGTGCGTTCGTTCGCTCGTCAATCCATAGTGTTTGTATGTCAATTCACTATTATCTCAAACAATCTTGAACCGATTTTGATGTAACTTTGTAGACAGGTTGGCCACAAACCAAAGACCAATTAACTCATTAAATTTTGGTTGAATTGGGTTAAGAACTGGATAAAAATTTCCAAGAAAAATTTGATCGCAAGATTCTCAGTGTTTATGAAATAAATGAAAAACGCTTGATTGCGTTCATTATCCTTATATTTTAAAAACTAATTGTAACTGGATATTTATTACAGTATAACTTAACCTTTTCATTGTTTATATAATAAAGCGGTGCATGGTAGACTAAGGGATATGAAAAGTTGGTTGTGTGTGTGTTCTTTTTTTCTTTAATGAGGGTATAGGACCGCAATCAAGCATTTTATTCATAGTTACGTGTATAGGCCTGGAAAACGAGTTGGTTCGTCTCCGCATATAAACATTCCTTAACAAGCCGCTGGAGGCCAGGTAACAGTCTCTGAGTAACCTCAAGTTTAACACATATCTTACAACTGAAAGAACTCTGTATGGTGATTAATCTGCATCTAAAATAGAAACTTATAATGTTAATTATTTACAAACAGATGACGTATTCATTCTTTTGGTAGCCTAAAAAAGTCATTTTATCAGATGAATCTGAAATTAATTTTTGGCTATCAAGTAGAACGAAAAACTACAGTATATACCAGCCTTTGTTAAAAGCAAGAGCGGAAATGAAAGCCCAGTAAGTTTAATATGACCTGGAAACATCTTGTTATTTTGATAACACCTTGTCCGTATACTTTCATGAAAATTACGGAGTAGAATAATACAAACGTTTTCTAAGTTCTTGCTGTACAAGTTAATTGTCGTAAGTTGTTAATAAAACTCTGACTCGAAACCGCGACCTTCCGCAAATGCATGCTAGTCGTCAGCCGCTCTAGCTATATATTGAGCCACTAGAACTCAAGATGGCGGATTGGGGTTGTTTTATGGTATTTATATAGCTGTGAATAAGTAGAACCGAACGTCTATCAAAAGTATACTTGTTACACTACAAGTCGTTTTGTTAACTCCAAACTAAAATCCAGGACTAACAACATTTATATGAAAATTTACCGATACAAAGCGTAGTAATAATTCAACAAGTATACTTATATATGCAGTTCAACTCCCAGGTATATCATGAACAAATAATAAATATGGTCTTCCATATGGGTCCTAGTGACTCAAGTGGTTGGAGCGTCTGGGTAGCATTCAGAATGTTATGGGTTGGAGTCCTGCCTATAGAGCTCAGAGTTTTTGTGAGTATTAACAACTTACGACAACTTGTACAGCAAGAACTAACAAAACTTTACTACATCCAAGATGAAAATCCTAAACAAACTAAGAATAATACAATTTAAATCATTTTAAACTTTATCTAATCTTTATACCAAACTTTTACATACACTATACCCTAATAAATTACAACAACACGTATCACACTATAATAATTCGGTAGTAAAAATCAAAACTATCGCCAAACTGCCCTATAATGGAAAATTACTATGATTTAAATTCCAGTAAACTATCTGGAATATGGCATGCATGAATCTCAAAATAATTCTGTTAATTAAGAAACTACTATTTTTTTCTCTATATAAAAAACAAAAAACCGAAAGGGATTTTTTGTGAATCGTCTCTCCTAAATGTTTTAGTGCTAGGCACGCTATTAGTGCATGAAGAAATACTTGGAAGAATATCTTTGAGAATGAAATATTCTAATTAAGAAACCACTACGTTTTTCTATATACGAAACAAAAAACCTACCGTTTTTTATGAATCGTGTCTCCTAAATGTTTTAGTGCAAGGAACGCTATCAGTGCATAAAGAAATACTTAGAAAAATATTTACGAGAGGAAAAAAAGTCTACGTAGTCATGTCACGACATTTTCTCTTTATTTCATCAATGTCTTGTCGGCTAAACTTGACGTCCTCGCCGTAGATAGTAAACGGCGCCCAAATCTGAACATCACGATAAAGATGGTTTTCATGGCGTCGAAGCATGTTCATTGCCCTTCTCAAAGCTTCGCAAACGGGTGTTTCATTGCAAATTTCGTCGTAAAATTTCTCCATGAAAACCTTTGTGCCTGCATCGTGAATTTGCCACAGCGTAGCAAGAACGGAGCGAGCGCCGGCTGCAAGAAATGCACGCGTTAGGCCAACCACTCCTTCCGAGCAAGTTTGACCACTTCCAGTGTGACAACAACATAAGACGACTAATTTAGCATTTATCTTAATGGCAAGAATGTCCTTTTCGTTTAGAAGATACGATTCTTCTTTGGGGAGGGTTGAACTAGGATTAGGGGCAAGAAAAATCTCGCCACGTTCTCTGTCTCCATGAGCTGCAATATGGATTACGCTAGCGCCAGGGATACATTTTAAAACTCGTTGTTTTATCGCCTCATGCTCCACTAAAGGCTTAGCGTCAAAACGAGATGCCAGAAGCTGTGCTTCTATTGTGGCATTGGGTAGCTCAGAAACATCAAGACTTTCCCCACAAAAACTAACTTCTCCTACTGTAGGATTACCTACAAACAATGCAAAGCCAAGACTAGCGTCATGCGGTTCCTTCATCCTGGAATAAAGCGTTTGCAACGATGGCGTAATTTGAACACTGTAATGTTCTGACAGTGGGCAAGAATTTTCATCTAGCAATGCGCAAAATGGTGCAAAAAATAAAAATTTATCAGGAACAATAATCAGTTTAGTTCCTTTGATCAACTTTTTGACTGGACGTATCAATACCTGAAATAATGCTTGTAAAATTGCACTGGTTTCGGTCGTGTTAGAGCAATTTACGAAGCTCTGCTTTACCAGAGATCTTAGCTTGGCGACGTCGATAGCTAGATCATAACGTTGGACTACCTCTACTAGCTCTCCAATCTTTAGCTCAGAGTTGTCGGATACATTGTGGTGAAATATGCTATTGCATGAATGGGATTTTTGCAAATGCATGTTTTTGGAATTTTCCAAATCACTCGATTTTTCTTTGGCATCAACAAGCTTGTCACTGAATGAAATCTGGCTCCATCGTATTTCCGCAATTTTTAGTTGCGCTTCAAAAGAAGGATCTGAATCTAGTTTATACATAGATGAATCACGACTTAATTCAACAGAATGAGCCTTAAGAAACATCTCCAATTTACGAAAAATGTCATCCTCCGGCAAATTCAGATCTTGACTTCGTCTCAAAATTTCGTATCTAACTCTACCTTCGGCATTTAAAACCCAAATATTGAGACATTTATCATCATCAAACGAGTAGAATAAAATAGTAGAATTATTCTCTTTAAGCTGGATAGCTTTCCTAAAATCGTCTATTTGCGTGTCTTCTTCACTGTGATCAATTTTCCGCCAAATTTCATGTGCATAAGACGCCATGTGATCAACATTGTGTAACTTCTTACGTTTCTCCATAAAAGCAAGCAGTGCCTTGGCCTTGCCAAGATCAATAACTAACAATGCGGCAGCAATGCGTTTTAAGAAAATGAAGCAATACATTAAGGTAACATACCGTCCAAAGTATTCAGCAGTGAATGATATCTTGTTTTCATCAACACTTAAATCGAAAGACATCTTATCCATGCCCTGGAGAGATTTTTGTATAAGCGGCACAGCAAGTTGTAATTTGCTCATAGCTTCAGCTTCGCAAGTCATTAGACCACTTAATAAAAAATAAGAGCGTCCCAAGTACCCAAGTGCTACACATTCAGACAACAGATCGCCAATTTCGACACTAAGTTTGTAGGATTTTTGAAAAAAAGTAATGGCTTTTTCAAAGTTCAACACGTTAAGATAGGCAAGACCCAAACCTGAAATGCTACGTATAATTCCTGGCTGATTTCCTATTTCAGTGCTAATTTCTAGACCCTTATTAAGACAATGAATAGCTTTTTCATACTTCCCTAAACTTCCATAGGCATGCCCTAACCCCCCCCCAGCTGGCTGCTATTGGTAAGGCAACCTCTAATTCCAATCTAATTTTAAGACTGTTCTTGTAAAACTCGATAGCTTTTTCGTGTTGGTTCATTCCACAATAGGCTTCCCCTAAATTTGCATTCCCGTTTGCTATTCTTGACTGATCCCCTATTTCAGAGCTGATTGCTAAACCTTTATTAAGATGCGCAATAGCTTTTTCATACTGCATTAATTGAATGTAAACAGTTCCTAAAAAATCATAGCTACATGCTCTACCTAAGCAATCCCCTATTTCAGAGTAGACTGTTAGACCTCTATTAAGATGCTCAATTGCTTTTTCATACTGCTCTACACTAGCATAAGACATTCCCAAACTAGAATTGTTACACGCTATAGCTGAGCGATCCCCTAATTCAGTACTAATTGCTAGAGCTTCAATGTGGTGCTCAACAGCTTTACTATACTGTCCCACATTGTAATAGGCATCCCCCAACCTTTGAGAGGAAGATACTATTCGTGGCCGATTCCCTATTTTAGTGCTGATAATCCGATCTTGATTGATATACTGTATGGCTTTTGCATAATGACCGAGCTCCATATGGGCAATCCCCAAATTCCGAATGTTACCTGCTATTCCTGACCGATATCCTACTTCCGTACTGAATTCTAGACCTTTATTGCAGCAGTCTATAACTTCTTTGTATTTTCCCAACAGAGTATAAGCGACCCCACAACCTCCATACATTCTTGCTGACCGAATCATTTCTTCTTCATACTGCTCTAAATGAGAATCAGCATTCCCTAAACTTCCATTGTTAGTAGCTACCGACAAACGATCCCTCATTTCAGAATTGACTGCTAGACCTTTATCGTAATACCCAATTGCTTTTTGATACTGCTCCACACCGATATTCGCAATCCCTAACTTTTCACAGCAAGTTACTATTCCTAACTGATCCTTTAATTCAGTGCTGATTCGTAGACTTTTATTCAAGTACGCAATAGCTTGGTCATACTGCCGCAAAGCACAGTAGACCTGCCCCAAATATCCACTGCTAGTTGCTATTCCTGATCGATCTCGAATTGCTGTGCTGATTACTAAGCCTTTATTGTAGTAATCAATGGCTTTGTCATAGTCTGCCAAGCCCACATAGGCATTTCCTAAATATACAGCACACACAAATTTTCTTGATTTGTCATTAAGCTCATCTGCTATGTTGTCTGCTTTTAGCATTATTTCTATTGTTTTACTATAACATTTTATTTTAAGATATCTTCTTCCCATTTCAATCAGCGCAGTCATTTTTTCAACAGAATCATTCGATAAGTTCTCAAAATCAACATAGTGCTTCAACATTCCTTCACACTCCACATAACATTTACTCATAATCGTATATAACATAAGTCCTTTTAGCTCTACGTTACCTTGCAGTAATTCAACCAATTTATCTGCTATGTGAACAAAGTCATGTTGTCTCCCTTTTTGCGTCAGGACTCTTGCCAGCTCTGTAATGAATTCTATTACAATCCAGATGTCTGTGTTTTTTGCCTCGAATATCTATGTTCGTACAATTAATAAAGAAATTTAAAATATTCATTAATCATTTGTTAACCTATTGCTGCATTGGACGTTTGGCGTTGGACAAAGCAAAACAATAAAGGCACCATTTTTGGGAAGCTCAGGCAGGAATGAGTTAAACATGACATTACGTATTGGGCTATTCTGGTTTAAGGTACAAAACGGTCAACTTTCCTATTATAAACTAAGATTACCCCAACACAATTGGATATATCTCTTAAAAAAGGTAAAGAAAACTACATGAGGTCACATAAAGTGGGTGTTTCCACGAAATTAGAAATATAGAAGCACGGGTGGTGTATGCTGTTAGGGCGCTGCCGCTCACCGCTGTAATTAAGCCCAGTTGGACGGGGTTAGTACTTGGATGGGTGACCGTCTGGGAATAATCCCGTTCTCGAACTTGAATTTCACGTGAGTAGAGTTTAGTTGGTCTCTCCTGTGCTTCGAGGCTTTTTCGCAGGGTTCTGCGGTTTTCCTCCCTCCGTAAAATCAACACTTAGGTCTTAGCTTGTGTCGTGCACTTTAATCATGAGCCTCTGGCTCGGATGATTGGGCAACCACATCCTGTGTTTAACGACGTTAAATAAATCATCACTCATAGAAGGTTGGGTTCAACATTTATTACCTTTTTTTTAAAACACGCATGAATAGTCGAGTCTTACTTAGTCTTCACTGTCTGGTTGTCGCCACGGCTAGTTCCCACATTCCTTGCAATGGTTTATTGTAAGTATCTCTCCGAGATTAAATAAGTGTAAATATAGATAACTAAATCAATTATAACTACAACTACTAAGAAACGTACGATTTGCACTAAGTTCAATGGCTATCAACAGCAAACTATGACTATCTGTAACAATACATCTTATACTCGGCGTGTATATTCCATCCCATGTCATGTATAGGCGTCAGAAACATACCAACTAGCATCCCGGCTTTTCGAATCAAAAATACTCTAAATCGATCAACTAACTTAATACACGTGCAAACGCGTAATACCAATAGGATATCTAAAGAACACCAACTGCCAAGTATCCTGTTAACAAATGTATGTTCCCTACCGGCTAAAATCGAAGAGTTGTCTGTTACACTTAAATTCAGACATGTGGATGTTGTAGCCATCACTGAGTCGTGGTTGCATAACGGCATTGATAATAGTTTCCTGAACATCCCCAACTTCAACTTTTTTCGCAAAGACAGACTGGAAGGGCGTGGTGGTGGTGTTTGCGTATATATATATATATATATATATATATATATATATCCCAATCAATACCTTGCAAACGTCGGCTGGATCTAGAAAACAACAACTTTGAGTGTATGTGCCTGAGTCTTCGCCCCTATCGTCCACCTCGCCCTCTTTCCGGTATAATGATGTGTGTGGTTTATAGCCCTCCAGACAAAACGGCACAAGAACAACTGAACTTATCCAGTACTTAATCGACACTATTGATACGGTCCGATCCGTGCAGCCCGATTGTGGCATAACCATTTTAGATGATTTCAATTCGGTAAACGTATCAGGCTTGCTCAATCAGCAATCGCTCAAGCAAGTTGTTTGTGACGCAACTAGAGGTCGCTCCTTATTGGATCTTATTATTACTAATTTGAGTCGTTTGTACTGCAAACCTTTAGTTACAGCTCCATCAGGTAGCTCTGACCATAATGTCATCATATGGCAAGCTAACATGGAAATTGCTGTTAAGAATATTGTGACGAAGTTCCACGTGCGACGTTTCCCACAATCTGCATGCGATGCCTTTGGAAGATGGGTCAGTGTTGCATGATTGGTTTAGCGACATGCCAGGACCATCTTGTGTTGACGATATGGTCTCTCGTTTCAATTCTGATCTGACAATTGCAACTAACCTTTTCTTTCCCACTAAGTCCATCAGACTCCACCACACCGACAAACCTTGGATGACCCCACAATTGAAAAGACTTATTGTTGAGAGGCAAAGGGCTTGGTCGAGTGGCAACAACGTCCTATGGAAATTATACCGTAACAAAGTAAAGAGTGTTATCCTATTGAGAAAACAATCGTTCTATGCTGATAAGGTACACAACTTAAAAAATAGTAACCCCAGGAAATGGTGGAATTTCGTCAATTTCATGTCTGGAAAGACTAAGAAAACTTCCAAACTAAGCATCGATAAGAATGGCACTGCAGTTACCGGCGCCGAACTGGCTAATTTCTTAACAATTTTTTGGCCAGTATCGGTAAATTCAGACATTCCAAACCTGGACCTCTGCGCTTTACCTGCTTTCCTGCCTGCCCCCGACCAACCTCCTAGTGTTTCACCGACTGACGTCTGTAAGAAGCTTCTCAATATTTGTATTCACAAGTCCCAGGGCCCTGATGCCATTCCAAATCGGATCCTTAAGCTCTTTGCCTATGAACTGCCTACACCTATTTCCAGAATCTTCAACATTTCTTTTTCCTCGGGAATATTTCCTTTGCTTTGGAAGGATTCTTTTGTTGCGCCAGTCCCTAAGAGCCAATCAGTCGTTAGTGAGGACGAACTTAGACCCATTTCATTAACTTCTTGCCTGTCAAAGATATCTGAAGACTTTGTAGTCAGATGGATGATGAGGATGTAAGGGACCGGTCATTAAATATGGAGAGGGGGGGGGGGGATGCAGGAGAAATTCTTGGTCATGGTCATGAAGTTGAAGGTGTTAGCTCTTTTAAGCTACTTGGAGTAACTCTAGACGATCGTCTGAAATGGTCTCAAAACATATATATTATGATGGGCAAGGCATCGAAACGCTTGTATATTCTCATGCAGGGTTTTAAAGAAGAGTGGTGTTCCGCCTACAGATCTATTACACATATATTATGCGTTAGTAAGGTCAATCCTAGAACACTGTTGCCAGGTGTGGCACACAAGCCTTCCAGATTACCTATCAGACTCTATCGAGTCGATACAGCGACGTGCAATGCGCATCTTCTATCCGAATCTCTCTTACTCGTAGGCTCTTTTGTTATGTTCCAGTCCCTGTCTCGACATTAGAAGGGACATGCTTTGTCTGAAAACCTTTGAGAAGATTAGTCAACCGGCATCCCACTTGTATCATCTTCTGCCCCCTAGTCGAGCGGTATCCACCCAACGCGTCCTACGGGACTCTGAAGCGCTGTCTCTTCCTAAATGCAGAACCAATAGATATCATAACAGTTTTATTCCTGCCATGCTTTTTAAAAGTATGGGTAGATGATTGTTAATTATTTACTATTTTAAATTTATTATACTTAACACTGCTTTTAGAACCTATTATGCTATTTATAATACACTATATAGTCTGTAATTATATATTTTAATAGATTTATAGATTTATTATGCTTGTAACCAATTTTATGTAATATATTTACTTTTATATTTTCATGATTGTAAAGTTATCGCAATTCACTTTTAGGGTGCAAAGGTATTCTCTATTAAACCAACCATTTGATTTGATTTATATATGGGGTCACTACTTTAGTGCAATGTAATGTGGATATCCCAACGAAATTAAAAATTATAGAAAAATGGGGTCACACTTAATGTATAATTAAGTACCTCCCTGAAGTTAAATTAAAATTAGAAGTTAAATTAAAATTAGAAGCTAAAGAGAGTGACTTCTAAAAGAAACTAAAAAGATACCTCTGAAAGATATATCTCAAACAAGAAAGAAAGAAACCATTTCTTACACTACGTGTGAACAATGTCTTACACAATAATTGGGTGTCCATTTGTAATCCACGTGTAAATTTAGCGTAAAGTACGTTCGCAGCAAAACACGAACCCAGCAAAGAGATAATGTATACAAGTATAGTCAAACTGTGAAGCAAGGATCATATTCGGAAAGCACTAAACAACCGAGAATGCACGAGACTCCTTCTTCCGAAGTCGGCGTCAAGTCACGTATTGAAATTTAATGCGCATCCCATGCACAAGCTTCTCAAAGGAATGGTACACTGTTCTGATTGAGCCGACCCAAAAGCATCTTTTCAAATAGCGGCGTTCAAAACTTACAAAGGACGTCAAAAAACGGCTAGCTGGCTAAGACCAAACGTGTAAATCCATTCAAATACTTCATGTGAAAAAGCAGACGTCAGCGTATGGAAAAGGTAAACAAAGTATGCACAAAATGCATGGAGCGGTATTCGGGTCAAAAACACAAGTCGAACTGTTTGATACGATGTTGCGGCTTGACAACACGTCGTTGTAGTTTGACAACACGTCATTGTGGCTTAACAGCACGTCACTGTGGCTTCACAACACGTCGTTGTGGCCGCACAACGCGACGTTGGGGCTTCACAACACGACGTTGCGGCTTATAAAGTAATGTTACCATGACATTGTTAGGCATTTCGTCTTAATAACATTACGTTCGGCCTACACGAGAGGACATTCCGAGATCACTGAGCACGATTTCGTATTTATCGTGTGTTACTTGAACTGTCGGGACATCAACACAAATCAAAACGCGGTGAAAGGGTAAGAAATAATACGATGTTCCGCCTCAGAGTCTGGTAACTAACGGTAATGACGCGTAATTTTCAACATGGCGGGCGAGGAACATAGTGTTTCCTGGAGAGAAATCGGCGCTTTAACGGGCGGTGAATTTACTCGAAACATCTGTAAATTTTCTAAGAGAAACAACAACAAATGCAAGCAATGAAAATGAAATAATTATGAAATAATATGGTCGTAGCAGGAGATACAAAGTCGAGCAATGGCCAACTACAGGTTTAATAGTAGAACTTTTCCCGCTTTTTAATTTTATACATTTTATTAAATTTATTCTGATCGGTGTAAAGTCGGTTTAATATATTTCGGGGGTTTTATCTTCTGTGATGGGGATGTGACACTTACGTCTAGTTCAAACGTCAAACTTTTCATGGAGTTTATGTTTTCATGTGATCTAATGCAAATGAGCAAAGCACTTACTAGTATTTGCATTAGATGTCACACATGAAAAGTTCGACGTTTGAACTGGGCCTAGGCATACAAATTGTTTGCTATTGTGTACAAATCAACTGAAATTTCACTGAAAGAAACTTAAGAAATGGTAGGAAAAATATAAAAAATATTAAAAGGTCTTCTATGCTTTAGGTTTATTGTTGCCATGGTAACAATCTTTTAAAGGTCAACAAAACGACATATTTACGAAATGTTGATGAACAGTCCCTATTTTACGAGACCTACAGTACACAAGCCTTTTCTAAAAATGCAAGATTTTTAAGTGCTTGATAAAACAATGATACATTAACTTTCATTATTTCATAGACTGTTTTGGCTTTTTGACTAAAATTTCAAATTTGTACAGGTATTTTCACTCGGATTTGTTTTTTTGGTGAAAATAGTTTGTTTATTATTTGGTTCTATAAAATCAAACAAAAATGGAAAATTTTAACATAGAGACAAACCGTTTTAGCACACAAGATATGTTAAAAAAAACTTGTGTATCTCGTGGATAGGTGGGACTACCAATGTTATGGGAATGAGTGTGCAGGGACAATTGCACCGAGTAGTCTGAGTGACCCCCCCCCCTCAGTCATTCAACCCCAGTGACTAGTAATCAGGGTGATGAGGATTATAAATTTTGTTTTATTTATTTTTTATTTATTTACTTCGTCAGTACAAAATTACAGACAAGACTTAAACAAAAATACACAATTACACTAAAACAGACATATACATAGACAATGGCAGGGAATACCCACAGAGGCAAAACCTCCAATAACGGGAACCCGGAGAATTGTATCAGAATTACGATTAGGGTCAGACTTAGGGTTAGGAATTAGGATCAGGGTTAGGATCAGTTACCCTTTATTAGTTCAGATTAATTAAACTTAGGAAGTCATTCATGTTGATTTGTACACAATAGCAAACAATTTACATGCTTAGGCCTAATTCAAACGTCGAACTTTTCATGTGCCGCATCTAATGCAAATAAGCACTTTGCTCATTTGCATTAGAATGATTACATGAATTACAATTACATGAATTGATGAGAACATATAAACTCCATGAAAAATTTGACGTTTGAACTAGGCCTAATTGACACATCCCCATCACAAAAGATAAAATAACCCAAAAGATATTAAATCGACTTTACACAGATCAAAATAAATTTAATAAAGTATATAAAATTAAAAAGTGGGAAAAGTTCTACTAGCCTGTAGTTGGCCGTTGCTCGACTTTGTATCTCCAGCATGCCTGTAGAAAATGGCAAATATAAATACCAGTTTGGACCGCGGAGCGCCGTAGGCGTGACAAGCTTCTAGGGGGTCTGGGGAAAATTTTGAAATCTAGAGTCTCTGAAGTGGCATTCATAGAATCCTGAAGATCATAAAATGTCATATAAAACACACAAAAGACAACAGATTTCTCTCGAACTGTCGAGCTCAATTTTTCAGTTTGGTCAAGCAAAATTTCGTCTTGGCTCAGCACACCTAGGAAGTTTTTCTTCAGATATCTCTAGCCTGTCATCATTTGACAGCGACTGCGTAATTATTTCATTTTCATTGCTTGCATTTGTTGTTCTTTCGCTTAGAATATTTACAGACCTTTCGAGTAAACTCACCGCTCGTCCATGTTCCTACCGTTAGTTACCAGACTCCGAAAGCGGAACATCGTATTATTTTTGAGCCTTTCACCGCGTGTTGATTTGTGCATGATTTGTGTTGATGTCCCGACAGTTCAAGTAACACACGATAAATACTGTGCTCAGTGATCTTGGAATGTCCTCTCGTGTACGCTGGACGTAATGTTATTAAGACGTAATGCCTAACAATGTCGTGGTAACATTATTTCATGAGCCGCAACGTCGTGTTGTGAAGCCGCAACTTCGTGTTGTGAAGCCGCAACTTCGTGTTGTGAAGCCGCAACGTCGTGTTGTGAAGCCACAACGTCGTGTTGTGAAGCCACAACGTCGTGCTGTAAAGCCATAACGCCATGTTGTAAAGCCACAACGACCTGTTGTGAAGCCACAGTGACGTGCTGTTAAGCCACAAGGACGTGTTGTCAAGTTACAACGACGTGTTGTCAAGCCACAAGATCGTATCAAACAGTTCGACTTGTGTTTTTGACCCGAATACCACTACATACAAAATGATAGACCAGAAATACGCATGTTCTAGTATCCAGTCCTCACAATGTGTTCGCTTGATTTAGTCATGCAATCATATGAGCCCTATGGTTTATGCATCGTTTAATCAAAACGTAAAAGAACGCACTTTTATACTAAATTATATATGGTAATGTAAGCACGTCAACAAACTGCCAATTATGAATTATATATGAACCAAGATACAATTTGAAGACTGTAGAATTTGCCGAGAACCCAACAACTCTGCTGGCGAGCTGTAAGTTGGCATAAACGAGAAGCCCGTTCAAGACAGGCGGAATCAATCCGACAAAATAAGAATACTGCCATAAACAAAATGTGACGATTGTAGATACTTAACCATTGCCGTCTAGGCTGTTTAAGTTAGACAGACAAATAGTTTTTAAACGTGTGATAGACAGAGTAAAACAATAAAGAAATCGGGCTTTTTGCCAACTCGGGAATGGGTTAAAGTATTACTAAGGTTGCTGTACATACTATAGTCTGTGTCTGGCACCTTTTAAATTTATCTCTTTCCCTTCGGTGGCTTTTCCCTGTGACGGGTAAAATCATCTGAAGTTAGCCAGAGTAAAATACATAAATAAGACTTGAGAGTCTGATGCCGTCCAGAAAAAGTTAAAGCACTCGACTTAACGGAGTATTGAAAAAATTAGGATTTTTTGGTCCCAAAATTAGGGATATACAAGTACATCACATCGACATACTGTATACATTGCAAAATATGATAGTTCAGCCATCAAATACCATATCGCTGCCAAATCCCTTTGGTTGTCAGTGTATTTTTGCCTGTTCCATGCACAGCACAGAAAATATTACACTTCAGAAAGCTGGAGAGAAGTCGTGGCGTCAGTGAAAACAACATACATAATTATATACTGTAGAGACAAAGGTAGAAAATACAAATGGAGTAAATTGATTCTGCATGTTTCTACGAAGAAAAGAAAGAAAAAGGAAAGGAAAGTGAAGGAAAGAAAAGAAAAGAAAAGAAAAAGAAAAGAAAAGAAAAGAAAAGAAAAGAAAAGAAAAGAAAAGAAAAGAGAAGAGAAGAGAAGAAGAAGAGAAGAGAAGAGAAGAGAAGAGAAGAGAAGAGAAGAGAAGAGAAGAAGAAGAGAAGAGAAGAGAAGAGAAGAGAAGAGAAGAGAAGAGAAGAGAAGAGAAGAGAAGAGAAGAGAAGAGAAGAGAAGAGAAGAGAAGAGAAGAGAAGAGAAGAGAAGAGAAGAGAAGAGAAGAGAAGAAAAGGAAAGGAAAGGAAAGGAAAAGAAAGAAAAGGAAAGAAAAGAAAAGAAAAGAAAAGAAAAGAAAAGAAAAGAAAAGAAAAGAAAAGAAAAGAAAAGAAAAGAAAAGAAAAGAAAAGAAAAGAAAAGAAAAAGAAAGGAAAGGATTGGGAGAAAAAGAAAGGGAGCTAATCAATTCTTACTTGCTGTCAGTGGCTGAACTGCAAAGGACGCAGATCAACGTGGTCGAGTCGAAGGCATATCAAAGTTGCTTCACGTAACACAGTTAAGATCTAGGTGTTAATTTTACGGAAGGACTTAACTTTGGACTGCAGTGATAAGAGACTACGCGCTAAAAGTACACACCCCTGGGTAGGAGGTTGACACTACCAGTGCTCTCGGAATAAAAGAACGGTTTGAAGCCACAAAATAAGAGTTTAGGAAAGAAAAGTAGAGTTAAATGACAGAAATACGATTTATCAAGTATATAATAAAACTTCATCATCATCATCATCATCCCGTTTGTCCCCCCAAGGGGGGTGGGTCGTCTCGACACCTCTTTCCACTCTATTCTGTCATCGACTTTGTCCAGATTCACCACTCTCCCGTCATCCCGAACACAATCCATCCATCGCTTTTTCGGTCGTCCTCTCTTCCTTGTTCCTGGTTCCCTGCGCTCCGCTGCCCATCTAACAAACTCCATCTCTTCCATTCTCTTCACGTGTCCGTACCATCTCAGCCTGCTTTCTCGTATCTTCTCTCTTAGTTCGCCACCTTCAATTCCTGCCTTATGTCTTCGTTTCTCATTCTCTCTCGTCTTGTTACTCCTCTAATGGCTCGTAGACATCTCATCTCCGCTACTTCCAGTTTCTTCACATATTCTTCTTTCACTGCCCACGTCTCTGCCCCATATAGAATCACCAGTCTTACCATTGTTTTGTACACCTGCGTCTTCAGTCTCATCGGCATCCGTTTGTCGTATATTATTCCGCTTACATTCCTCTATGTGTTCCCTGTCCCCTGTTCCCCCCCCCCCCCCCCCCGCCTGGTACGCCTATGCTCATGTAGCCAACTTCCTAGGTATCTGAAGGCTGTTGTTTGCTTCAGTTGCTGTCTGTCCACTGTAATCTGTAGTCGTGGTACTGGCTGACCTCTTGAGACTTCTAGTACTTCCGTTTTGGCCTTGCTCATCCGCATACCATGTCCTGCTAGTTGGTTGTACCACTTCTCTACTGCTTGTTGTACTTCCTCTGCTATGCTTGTTCCCAGTGCGATGTCGTCAGCATAGATGACCTTCTGTCCTCGCTCCATTGGGCACTGCTTACTGATGTAATCCAACAGTATTATGAACAACAGTGGACTTAGAGCTGAGCCCTGATGTAAGCCTAATTTCACTTCAAATGACTTGGTTTTACGTGCTTGTTCTGTACAGCGCCATCACCATGGTTATCAGTTCTTCCGGGACGTTGTACTGTCGTAGTACTGGTGGGATCATTCCTCTATTAATTTTGTCGTACGCCTTCTCTAAGTCCAAGAAGCCCCAACAGCTCTGACTCTCTTGTTGAAATTCCAACTTTCTCTCCATCATCTGTCTCACAATGAACATAGCGTCTGTCGTCCCCTTCCCTTTCTAAATCCAAACTGCTCTTCTCCCAAATACGGCTCCACAAACACTCTCATCCTGCTGTCTAGTATTCTCTTAAAGCATTTCATCATCTGCGCTAGAAGTTTGATCCCTCTATAGTTTTCACACTCATGGATGTTTCCCTTATTCTTAAATATAGGTACCAGGATGGATTCTAACCAGTCGTCGGGTATTCGCTTTTCTTTCCAGATTGCATCCATTACTCTGTGTAGCCATACAATCCCTTCTTCTCCCAGTGCTAGTACCATCTCCAGTGTGATCTCATCTGGACCTGCTGCTTTTCCTCGCTTCATCTTATTTACTGCTGCCTTTACTTCCGCCATAGAGATTCTTGGTTGTGGATCGTCTATCAGTGTTGTTGTCGGTATGTTGGCTGTGAGCGGATTTTCCTCGTTGAGTAGAATATCAAAGTACTCTCTCCACCTCTCCTTTACTGCCTCTCCCTCCAACTGTAAAACTCCATCGATGTTGTTGATGAAAGGCGGCGTCACCTTGTCTTCCTGTCCCTCCTTTCTTGTCTTTGCTAGTTTGTAAATCTTCTTTCGTACTACCAGTGGCTCGTTTTCCAGTTCGTGGTATAGATCATCTTCCGCTCTTTCTTTGGCTTGCTTCGCTGCCCATTTCGCCGCTGTCTTTGCCATTTTGTATCTTCGTCGTGCCTCGGTTGATGGTTGTAGTTCCAATTCCTTTCTAGTCTCACGCTTTTCTTCAATTGCTGTCTGCACTTCTTCCGTCCACCACCACTCTTCTCAATCAGGTTTCTTACCATATCTGGCTCTTCCACACATTCGTTCCGCTGTCTTCACCACCGCGTCCTTAAATCCTTCCACTCTGCCTCTGCTGTCCCTACATCCTCCGCTCTCGATTGTTGTTCTAGCACTTCTCGTCGAAATCTTTCTACTACTGCTCCGTTCAGCTTTCCGCTTCGTATCTTCGTTTCTGTCGAGCATAGTTCCTTCCTACCAAACCTCTCTAACCTCAGTGTTGCCACCACTGGTTTATGCTGCAGTGCCACTGTCTCACTCGGTATCACTTTCGTGTTCATCACATACTTCCACTGGGCTTTTCTTACAATTATCATGTCTATCTGCATCTTACTTCTACCGCTATAGTAGGTGTACAGCTGGCTGTCTCTTTTCTCAAACCATGTGTTTGCTATCATCCATCCATTGAGACTGCACATCTCTAGCAGATTTTGCCCTTCAGCATTGCGGTTGTCTCTTCCATAGGGTCCGATGCATTCTTCTAGGCCTTCCCTGTCCGATCCTGTGTGTGCATTCATGTCGCCCAGTACCATAAGAAGCTCTCCATCACTTGCCTTGTCAGTTAGGGTCTGAAGTTCATCTCTGAACTGTTGCTTCACCTCGTCCTCGAGGCCTAACTGAGGTGCGTATTCTGCCACCACAAACACCATCACGTTCTTCAATTGCACTCTTACTGCCATCAATCTATCATTCACTCTGATCACTTCTACCACCGTCTTTTTTATATCACCACGCAATACAATGCCTACTCCGTTTCTCGTTCATCTCCTCCTGTATAGTAGTAGATCTTACAGTCCATCCCCAAGTCTCGAGCTCTCTGACCGGTCCATCTTATCTCCTGCAAACTCAGTACGTCTATCTTCCTCCTCACCATCATCTCCGCCACTTCCAATCCCTTTCCTGTTAGTGTAGATACGTTTAAAGTCGCCACTCTCAAATTGTTGTTATTGTTCGTGGGTCTTTTTGCTTAACCTCCTACTTTCGCTTTTTGGGCTATCCCGCCCTACCCTAGGCGAGAAATAGGAGGGGAGTCAGCCTGGCAGCCTATTGATTCGGGGCTGCCGAACTTTATGGCGGGCACACGCTCAGGCATAGAGCTGAATAGCTCTCCCACCGTTAGGAACTGTCCCTGGCGGAACACCCATGTAGACTCCAATCGGTGCTCCTTATAACCGGTATACTACAGTTCCCCAAAAAGACTTCCCTCCGTTAGTGTCGAGATATCACCTTGCGCTTGATAGTACTTGCCGGCTAGCGAGGCCTGTCGCGTACCGCAGTGTAACCGTTTCCGACCACAGGTAGAGATGCTGCTGTTGTTCCGGGGGGAGTCGTCCACCAGCATCCCCTACAAGCCCACCTGCTGCCATAGGCTCACCTTTTCTGTTAGGGTGGAGACCCTTAGCCTTTGCCTCAATAGGCTTACCGCAAGGCAGCGGGTTTCAACTATGCAGGGCAGGTGTGAGTTAATACAAGAGGAACTAAATAATACAAAGCTGTAATTTTTCGATTTTATTTCAAAACCAGCTTAAGACAGAGTAAAAGTACAAAAAAACAAGCTTTGTTTGTCTTTGAAATACAGTCGAAATACTACAGTTTCATATTTGTTCCTTTTGTTTTACATGTAACTCTTTAGTTTTCAGGATAGCATTATTTTTCATATGTTCTATTTTATACTTTTTCAAGTTGTCGGCTTATGTTAGTTTATGATTTAAGTAGCACCTCTTCCAGCTAAGTTACTTTACTTACTTCACGCCGCATCTTTTTAGCATCAAAACCATCTTGAGACGACGCCATTTTTGAAAAGCTACATATACAGTACTAAGGCAATTTTGGCTGGAAAAAAACAAAACATTTAATGAACATTTATTAGAAGTAAACACTTGGCATTGAGGGTTATTAGTGATTAAATGTCGCCGAAAGCCGAGGGAGCTGGGTTTGTGGAAGTCCCGAAGGCCGTAATTGCACGGTCACCGAAGAAATATAAACAAAATAGACAAAAAAGTAGAGTGGTGCGTAAGCAGTAACTGCCAAAGTTTTTTGTAACGGAAAACTAACGTTTCGAGCTAAAACCTGCATTACTAAAGCGTTTCGAACGTACTTTTGCCTATTCATCCCTGACGCACACCCAGAACATAATGCGGTCTTTATTACGTTCTAGCTTCCTTCAGCAGCTATCTCGTCAGGACACCGTAATGTGAATGTTTATTAAAATATATTCGGCACAGTCGCCAACTATAAGAAAGTTTTTACATACGACATTCTGATTGGCGTGTTCAAGAATAATCCGTTTTGGGGGTTAAATAAACTTCACTTTCGGAGTTACATTAACTCCTTGTTATTAGAGTTAAAAATGAACGTATCAAAAAAGAAAAAAGTGAACTTTCCCACTTCCCAAGTGGTCGCACACCCAAGTACTAACCCTGCCCCCGCCCGGGCTTAACTTGTTTTGACCGACGCCTAACCCACTGTGCCACTTGTGCTTGCTTACAATAACAGAGATATTTAATGTATATAACTTAGGTCGGTGTATACTTAAATAGTATTTTTGTTGTTTTTGAAGGGGATATTTTAAGACCCCATCCACACGTATACGTTTTCCTAGCATTTTCATATTGTTTCAGGTAATGAGACCATTGTTTTCTGCTCCCATGAGGACCGAGAACACTATAAAAACGCTATGAAAACGCATACGTGTGGACAATGGACATCGCCTAATACTTTTTATTAATAAAACAAAATAACTCATTTTGATAAAAGGTCATAAGCAGTGTTACCCTGTTCAAGGCCAAAAAGATAAGACATTTATGAATATAATCCTTTATTCTACGCTTGACTCGCCAGTTTCTTGCTATGATTGTCGTCGGATTATGTCTGAACATTCTACAAAAACTATAGTTTCAAAGTTACATTCGGAAATGTTGAGGAGACTTAAAGTTATTTTTTGAATTTTACAAATTGGCGTATTACCTATCAGCTCTTTGGCTTTTTTTCGAAACTTCCCGATCAGTTATATGCATCATGTTATACATGAAAATGTAGAGAATTGAACAGGCTTGAAAATAATGCAATTTGATTTTCCTGGTGGAAACTATAGGTGAAAATCAACATTCAACATTAAGCTGACAATTATATTTCTAAAATGATGAAATCGATCGATTTCTCTTGTCTACCTAACCTAACTCAAACAACGTTATCTCAAACACTATTTAACGGATATACTAGAAATTCCACAAGCACGTTGACGAAGGACAATATCTGTAAGTAAAGTAATATATTACCTTGCCGATTTCGTCTGTCCATCTTTTAATCTTATCCTCTTGAGTGAGCTAAAGCTACTCCTTGAAATTGACAAACCCCTCCGCTGGAGTTATTATAACCCAATAAATGGAGTTAAAATAACTCCTGTAGAATAACTCCCCTGAAGGAGTCAAATCAGTCAATCTAATTCTCTCACCCGTGTTGAAACTACTCCTTGAAAATAACAGTGTACTTTCAACAGTGTTCACGTCTTTTTTTGGCAGTGTGCTAATCTATTAGCATCATCCGCGGATGTTTATTATGAGGGACGATTTTCTCATTAATAATAATGAGGGACGTTTAGTCTAATTGTCCCTCGTGAATTACTGGATGAACGACGTGTAGAACTAAACGTCCCTTATCCAGTATTGATGAGAGAAATACAACATTAATCGCCCCTCTTAACACAGAAGATTTCGAGGTGACCATGTAATTATGGAATATAACAGTCAGAAAATTTAAGATAAATTTTAATAGAACTGCCGATCAAAGATTGGGAAAAGGTAAAACCATCAATCGGACATAAAAAAGATTAATTGAGAGGAAGGATTTAGGATTACTGAAGTAATAAGTACAGAGAAGCATAGATAATTATTATTTAAAAAATATAGCATTGGAAAGTTTAAAAACTAAATTTTCGGTCGCTCATGCAAGTTTTGTCAAAGTTAATATTGAAAAAAAACAAAAACCAACACGCCAATCAGAATGTCTTATTATGTAAAAACTTTTTTATGGTCAGTGACTGTGCCAAATATATTTTAATAAACATTCACATTACGGTGTCCTGACGAGATAGCTGCCTTCAGGCAGCTAGAGCATTAGACCACATGAAGACCGCGCATTATATTCTGGGTATGCGTCAGGAATAAAAATAGTAGTCAAATAAAAGTACGTTCGGGACGCCTTAGTATAGTAATGCAGGTTTTTAGCGATTCGTCGTCAATGTACGCTCGGAATCACTAACGGCTTTTTAACGATTCGACCTTTTGGACGCCATAGAGGCCAATCAAAAGTAAATTAGGTATGTTTTGGCGGCTTTTGGACGGCATCAAGTCACAGTCGACGCCGTAAATATTATATGCAACGTCCGCGAGAAATATACGATCCAATTTTTACACTATATCTAACATCCTTTGTAGTATAGCGTTTCTCAAAGTCAAATGACAAAGAAACACGGCACCTGCACTTTACAACTGTGTCTGGAATGAATCCTGACTGCTAGTCCAAAGCGGATTCGATAGGCTACTGTTTCAAAAATTTGCATACATGTAGATATAATATTAGAGAAAAAAGAGATATACACAACTTCAAACTCTTACTTTATACATAAGGTCTTCGTTTAGGTTTACAGAGTCATTTCGGTAAAGCACTCTCAATTTGTCAGAATTTATGCCACAAACTAGATATCGTTAGAAAGCTATTAATTTGTTGAATACAATGTTGTGTTTGACTTAAAACAAAGCGTTTCAGTTTTTTTCCAAAAAATTTTTCGCATTTCGATTCCGAGATAAATTTCCAGAAAAACGGTGTCAGCGTTTTTTTATTTATTGCCTGGTTTCGATTTTATGACTTGTTTTGTCCGAATGTTGGTTGGAAAACAACATTTTCAACTTTGGTCGTCAATAAAATCAGCAAAACTCGACATATCAAAAATCCCTGACACCGACTTGCTGGAACTTTATCTCGGAATTAAACTGCAAAAAAAGATTTTGAAGAAAATGAAACGCTTTTTACTTGAGTCGCCCCCGAGTGAAGCCCTCTGGTTTTAATTAAAATATTCACAACTATTACTGGATTGTTTATCGCAAAATTAAAGACAACATTGTATTCTACAAATTATAGCTTTCTAACGATATCTATTTTACTTTTGTGGCATAAATTCTGACGAACCGAGAGCGCTTTACCGAAATGACCTTGCAAACCTAAACGAAGACCTTAACGTTTTGACCGCAAGTTCTCAAACTCATTAATAATTCATTTATTGAAGCCAATCCATGAACGCAGTATGCTACATCACATGCATGAGCTTTGATACCCAACGAAAACCTGTAGGAAACTTCCTTATTGATATCAGTGAAGAAAACACCGCAAATTGTGATGCGAATACTCGTTTGAGAAACAAGATCAAACACTTGTTTATCGTGTTTCATCAGGGGACTCCAAGCACTCGAAAACAATAAAAACCTGGGGGATACACCCTCGCGATTTTCATTTGTTTTCCGGTGTTTGGAACCCCTGATGAAACACTCAAACTCGTGTTTGATCTATTACTTAAATATTATCATTATATATTACATGTACCAATCTATTGCGCATCCATCATGTCTATTAACTCGACATTCGACTGTGTATGAACCATTCTGTTGCTCATCCATCCTGTCTATTAACTGATTTGAACTGCCTAATGAACCATTCTGTTGCTGATCTATCCTGTCTATTAAAGCACCGAATTGTCTAATGAGCAAAGTGAAACTGCTGAGGTTTCTGGTAATGGAAAACTGACATTTCGTGGGCGGAGCACCCCATCAGAGTAAAATGTCTGATGAACCATCCTGTTGCTCATCCATCATGCCAATTAACTGATTAAACTGTCTAATGAACCATTCTGTTAACATCCCCCCCCCCCCCAGGCATACCCCGGGCATTTGACACCCTTCCCTGTCCCAGGAGTGGGAAATTTGACCTTTTAAACCGCTGTAGGGGTAGGGCATTTGACACCGAGCCGCGAGACGTTGGGGCATTTGACACCAGACCGCGGGAGGTCCGGGACTAAATTTTCTCGATCGCACGCGTGCCTAAACTTCTTAATCGCGCAATGGAGTACGCTTTAAAAGCTTTTAAAGGCCAAGACAACAGCTACGTGGCAGAATGGCGTCTGAGATTTAATTTGAAACCACTATGACATCATCAAAAGTGTGATGTCATTACCTGGCAACACCCTCTGCACTCAGTTTCACTGCCATTTTGATTCAGAATGACACAGCCAAGGTGTCCAAGTAAAATAATGTTGATTGGGGACCACAAGTAATATGGACATATCCAATATTTGGAAATGAGTTCCCTAGTCATCAAACCATAGTTTTATAACAAAATTGGATTGTCATATGCTACCATAAGTTTCCATTCACCTGCTACCATCTGGGAAACCAACTGCACAGAAAACGTATTCTAAGGGGCTGATTACATAGAGATTTTCAGCCCAGGCTGAAATTGGTTGAAATTGTTTCGCGATTACATGGGAAATTTCAGCCCGGGCTGAAATCATATTTTCGTTAGCCGAGCTAAAATATTCTCATGACGTAATGAAGAATTTCAGCCTGGCTGAAATGATAAAGACTCGTAAAATGGCTATTCCAATGCTTTAAACAATTTGAAACGCTGCATGAATCATGTCGATTTTTGACTTTTATGAGACTGTGGTTGCACCTGATTATTGAAACGCACATTCCATTTGTTCCAACTGTACATATAAAGATGAAATAAACAAAAGCAAAAGTGTTTTCAAGATTGTTTTTTCAGCCCAGGCTGAAATTTCTTGTCGATTACATGAGAATTTTCAGCCTGGTCCACCGGGTAGCTCAAACTGGGCTGAAATTTTTGTCATGTACATGTAATCGCAAACTCCGTTTTACAAGGATTTTATCGGAAGCCTGGGCTGAAAATCTCACCATGTAATCGGCCCCTAATTCTGTTGGAAGTTGGAACGTGTTTGAACTTGTAATACTGTAGATATTAGGTTACTTCAGAAAACGTATTGTAAGGAATGTAAGCAGTGAAAAGTGACTAAAAGAACGACTTAAACAAAGAAGAGAAGTACAGTAATAGTGGTTAATACTCAGTAAAACTAGATAACAAAATAAAAGCGGCTATTATAAAGCAAGAAAAGACAGCGCCACAGCGCACAACTATTAAGATAGGTTAATACTTAATAGCCACAGACTAGAAAACGAAGAAGGCAAAACTAGACAAGGAAAAACAGAGTTAGCGAGACAAACTCGACTCCAATATGAAACAGGACCCGAAAGTCACGCTGAAGACAGAATATAAAAGCTTTGATCATAGTTCCAAGAACTGAATTGAATTCTAGAAACTATGCTCTTGACCACTGTTCAGCTCGTTTATATTTCATATCTTGTAGTTTCAACTCCACATTTTCTAGCACCCCATACTTTTCTCCATATATTTATTTCTAAAACAAGAAATACAGTCAGTAGCTTACCTTTATTTGTGGCCAAATAAATGTCGTGAATCGCTTCGGGGACGCTTCCACGCACTTCTTGAAGTCGCAGAAGCAAAGCGAATTGTTTTGCATGCTCAGCGGTCACCAGAAGCAATTAATAGGTACTTCATGTTACGTCCGCATAACAGTTTGTTACATTCTTACACTCGAAATTTTTCTTCACCAAAAACTCTTAAAACATGTAGTTTAATGGAGTGAAATACGAAATATTACCTAAAATATACCCAATACTTCACCAGCGTTACCACCATTTATGCAGAATTCGTTGGGGCACTGACGGTATCGCAGAGACGCGGGTTTCTTTCTTCCAGGATATTGGTAGTATCAGACTGTGGTTGCTCATCGGAGTATCGAAGAGTCGCAGGACTTTGATATGTTGCATTATTCGGCCACTGCTCCCAGTTTGGTCTCAAAAAGTATATATTACATACACCCGAGATTTTCATTCAGATTTTCCTTAGAACATAAAAATATATGTATGGTGGTTGTTGGTTGCTCGTGGTGCCTAAATCTAGCGAATGAAGCAGGCGTAAACGGGCCTAACCCAAACTATGATGTGGACCTTACATGAAATAGTTAAGTTTCGTGTTTACTTTGTGTGTACTCCCTACCCGCTGAACCTTTGAAATCTCGAGGGCGATTGTATAAAAATGTAGTTAACTTTAAATGTAGTGAGAGCTTAATTTTGCCAATCAGGAACGTTTGAGAAGTTAACGATTTAACTACTCGACGGGTAGTCAAACTGTCGCTGAGTTTTATACAACTGGCCCCAGACCATTTCCAGACTAAAGAATTTAATACTTTTGTAACCGTTTCAGACAAGACAGCAAAAAACGGTACTCTGTTCCACACTAGAAAAAAGAAAAAACCTGCCCTATGCCAAACCAAACAACTAACATAGTATAAATAAGTTTTGTGGAAACACCACGTAAAACATTTCTTTGCAAAGCTTTCGGCCTGTTGACTCAGGCCTTCATCAGAGCAATGGTGTTTCCACAAAACGTATCTTACATTATCGCCATGAAAACTTTCAAAGAATTAACTAACATAGTATTGTAAAAAACGTAGACCTTGTTCCCGATAAAGTATTTATATATCCTGTTCCAGACTAAAAATGCCAAAAACTTTACCCTTCAAAGTGGCAGGTCCTTCTTATTGTAATTCTTCTATTCCTTAGAGGGAAATGTAGGAAAAAGCTTTTGTTGTAGGTGCCGTGGCGTCGATAGCTGATGCAGATGATCTTTATTTGTAAAGCACTGCTCTTGTATATTGCAACGTATTCAAACTTATAAATTCCTTTTACAAATAAATAGAAGGAACAATGCGTATCCACTGTAAGTTAACAATATACCAAGATGTTCGTCAGATTGATGGTGCAATGTAATAAAGTACATTACGATATCATACGAGCTACATCACAAGTTATATCATATAATCATAAGAGCGACATATCCAAAGTTATACCATAAGAGCTATATCACAAGCTATGTAAGACCCATATCATGCACAAGCTATATATCAAAATTCAAAAACCCTCTATCACAAGCTATATCATAAGAGCTACATAACAAGCTATATCACCATTAAAAGCTATATCATAAATAAGACTTACTGCATGTATATATCAGATGCAGGCTATACCATAAGAGCTATAATAGGTTTATAAGTCTTATATAAACCTAATATAGCTCTTATGATATAGCTTGCACGTGATATACAGTGGGTCTTATATAAGATATACAGCTTATAATGGTGATATAGCTTGTTATGCAGCTCTTATGATATAGCTTGTGATATAGCTACTGGGCATTTTTTAGCAGATGACACATATTCTAAAAGTTTTAATAATTTATTACACAATTAAAACAGTTAAACAGCCCAACAGTAACACAAAACACCATCTATATGTCAGATAAAGTAAAACAAAATGATAAATGTTTTTGAACCTCGTGTTCTCATCAACGTTCTATCATCTCCAGTTCAAAATAATTAAATAGTATACTGCAAGCAACATTTAGATTGCTTATAATGTCTTTTAAACAAAAACAAAATTACTAAAACATTTTAGCACCATCTTAAAACAGTACATGGCGACAAAGCATACTCAAATAACTAACGTTTTAGGCAAAACGATGTTATACGTTGTGTTTGGCAGTTTGCGATTATTGAAAAGTTGTGAGCTGTTTCAATATACAGTAAGGACTGATCTGCATGTTAAACCTCCAGAATCAGAATAAGTGTATCCATTCCTGCGAATACTGAGTCACTTCTTGTGGTTGTTGTCTGACGTTTCAAAATTAGTTACAGATTTATAAAGAATCCTAATCTTGAAGTAAAGATGTAGACAATCAAATGGACGGATTTGATATCGTTCAGACAGACGTATCCTCCAATTAGTTACCAGTTAGCAGTGCAGCGATGGCAGTTCACAATGGCGATTAAAAGTTGGGGAAAATGTTGTATGCAGGTTCCATGTTGAAGATTTCATCTTTAAAAATATGGAAAATAACTGAAGTTTAATCCTCAATTGGTAGGCTGTGAGCCTGCGCACTGAGCATGCAGTCAGCACTTAAAAGTTCTTAACATCCAGATTTTTCCCAAAGTGAAGTCACGTCCCACTCGTGGAAGCATCAAGTGATAAGAGCAATAAAGGATACAAAGGATACTGCATGTAACCAAATTTTGAAGCAACACAATCCTGTCATACACCTGTTTACGATTTTTGAGGAGTTGAATGTGTTAAACCTCCAGAATAAGAGTGAGTCAGTGTTTGTATCCATTCCTGCGAATAAGTCACTTGATTGTAGTTGTGTGGTCTGACATTTGACGGTTTCATAATTAGTTAGATCTCTAAAGGATCATCGTTTTGAAGCAATGCTGTAGCCAACCAAAATAGGGGAAAACATCTGAGATAAAATCTACAGTCAGACTTTGATCGTTCTGACAGATGTTTGTCCAATTAGTTACCAGTTATAGCAGTACATGAAGTTATGACAGTTCAGAATGGAAATTCAAAGCTGGGCAAAATGTTGTATGCAAGTTCCATGTTGAAGATTTCATTTCTTTGAAAATATGGAAAATAGCTGAAGTTTAATCCTCAGTTGGTAGCCTGCATGTGAGCACTTCTCACTGAACAGTCAGCATCTAAAGTTCTTAACATCCAGATTTTTTCCAAAATGAAGTCATGTCCCATTTGTGGAGGTATAAATTGTTTATTGATAAGAGCATTAGAAATTAAACCAGAAACAAGACATCTTGACAACTTAGAAAACTTTGCACATGTTGATTGTTGATCGTCATACACACACGTAGCAAACCATCGGTTCATTAATAGTTCATCGATATTTCGCTTGTCGATTTCTGGTCTCCGTTAAAGGCATATACGCTTGGTCTTGTCAGTTAATTCCACTGATATGGCGAGTTCTTCATACATAAGTAGCACAGGAATAATATTAACATACTAAGGTAAACGTAGAGGAATAGACAAATTTCCATGTGTCATAAATGATAAGAATTTTACGTTCCTTGGTTCTTTTGTTGGCGTAGACTAGAGAGTGCAACTCATCAGCATAAGAAATAACTTTTCCTTAAAGAACGCGACAGATGACCCATTGGCGAGGCTGCTTCAATCACTGAAAAGTTACCATGTAACAGTACTATACTGATTTCAGTTCCTCAGGTTATTTAAGTTCCACAGACTGGTTAATGCAATGACCACTGTGTATAATTACCATCCATTCTTATCCATTATGTAACTGTTTGTACAATGTTGTCAGCAATGAAGAGATCGACTTCAAATCACAGAATGATTGTCCAAAGTAAACCAACACTTGGTTTCAATGGAAGTATAGTGGGACAGCTCAAAGCAACTTAATCAGTTAATCGGAAACATTGTCATGTCTTGCTTAAAATCCTAGACGCAGAAATCTCCTATCGTGCAAAAGTTCAACTCCAACCACGGTAAAGTATATTTGTTGTGAGCAAATTCTTATCATTAGAATTTCAATGAAAAGGCAATCTCGAAGTCCAATTTTACAATAATTTTACAATAATGAACCTTGGGTAGCAACTTCCAAAAAGACAACAGTTTTATATGTATATGGAGTACATAAAAGCAAGAATTTGTGGTAACACCACTTTTTTATTTGATTGCTATAACTTTCGAACTGTTGACTCAGGTCTTCATCTGAGCAAATGTGAACATTCGAAATCTCAACAATCAATAATAAACGGGGTGCTACAACAAATTCTTGCTTCTCTTACTATATTTGTCACCACGCAATTTTTCAAAGAAAGGCAACCGTTCGATCAATTCTCGCTGCTCAGCATTCAAAAGGTGCATGATCTGTATACGTTAAGAGACCGGTACATATTTTGTTCGGTATCTTTAATTTTAATTTACACCGTTTGTGTTGTTCAATGAAAGAGAACTTCGTAATCGCTCTAATTCTAAAGGAAATATTTCTGATAAAATTTTCAAACCAGATTTTGCTACGAGTTCAAATTGCACAGACAGTATACGTTTAGTGAAACGTATAGGCTACTGTATGAACAGCGAGAGAAACGGTTGATAACCTTTGAGTCTAGTTTCCGCGTAAATTTTAGTCGTATAACAATAACAAAGCATTATTATAAGAAATTTGTTAAAAGTTCAGAAATACAAGAATTTTTAAGTAAAAGAACCCCCCCAAAAAACACAAACTATATATGCATGTTTGATAATATTTCAGTTAAATATGTAATCATGTTTTCTTATTCGTTTATTCGAAATTTCAAGGTAATGCTAATTATTGTTATACAACCTATATGATGATTATTATTATGCAATGTTTCTGTTCAAATACGCAGAAACTGAGAACGTTACAACGATTTGAAAGTCTGAGTGCATTTATAACGCACGAGGATCTTTAAATTCCAGTAAAATCCGACGTCATTCAAACAAATTAATTTGCTTATTTCAAAAGTCGAAAAGGTGAAGTAATACGAGCAACAAACTGCTGCAACATTGTTGCATTGCAAGTTGAAAAGTGTTGTTGTACGTATTACCACCCTCAAACATAGTCACGCAACAAAATTTTGTTGTTGCAAGTTGAAAGAGCATCTTGCGGCAAGTAGAACTGGAGTCTACTTTTTTTCAACAGTTTTTTCCAACTTGCAACAAAATCAATGCTTTTCAACTTTTGAAGAAAAATGTTGCCCATATTTAAAAGTGCTAGTATTTTTGAAATAATTTTAAAGCGTATTTCGAAATTTTTACCATCGGTTCCAAATGACTCATTAAACATTATTTCTTTAATGACTTTGAGAATGGTATTTCAACATTAGTTCGCTGGCTTCACACGAGTGACAATGTGTTAATACCTTATCATTTTAATAATTATACTAATACTGTTGTTGCACCCCTAACTAAACTTTAGATCAGTTTCAAATCAGATTGCAAAAGGTTATACTTCCGATTATGACAAAGTGTCCGTTTGAAGCCAGCGAAATAACCTATATTCCCCATAAAACAGCCACAACGCAATGCTGATGTTTTAATAATATCTCCTTTTGCATGTTTGTTTGTTTGTTTGTTTGTTTGTTTGTTTGTTTGTTTGTTTGTTTGTTTGTTTGTTTGTTTGTTTGTTTGTTTGCTTGCTTGCTTGCTTGCTTGCTTGCTTGCTTGTTTGTTTGTTTGTTTGTTTGTTTGTTTGTTTGTTTGTTTGTTTGTTTGTTTGTTTGTTTGTTTGTTTGTTTGTTTGTTTGTTTGTTTGTTTGTTTGTTTGTTTGTTTGTTTGTTTGTTTGTTTGTTTATATGTTTGTCTATCAATCTGTTTGTAAATCAATTCACTAATATATCTCAAAATGTATTGAGTCGATTTGGATGTAACATTTTGGAAGGGTTAGCCACAGACCAAGGACCATTAACCCATTAAATTCTAGTTGAATAAGGTTGAAAATTGGACGAAAATTTCAAAAAAGAAACTGACTGCAAGATTCTCTGCGTTTAAGAAATGAATAAAAAATGCTTGATTGCGCTTATTATCCTTATATTTTGCAAACTTGTAACTGCATATTTATTACAACATAAATTAACAACTATAACAATGGACTAACACTTTCATTGTTTATAGAATAATTCAAGCGATGGTGGACTAAGAGGTATCCAAAGTTAGCTTGCCTCTTTTTCTTGAATAACGGTAGGAGCGCAATCAAGCATTTTATCATACATGCACTGCAAATCCCTAAAAACGTGTTTTAGGGGGGGGGGGGATCTTGCTTTAAGATTTTCTTGTCCCGTCTACAAGACAATAATCTTGTTGGGTTTTCTTGACAAGATATTTAGTCTTAAAGCAAGATTAAGTATCTTAAAGCAAGAAATAGATTCTTAATATAAGAAAATTTATTTCGACAAGATTTAGAGGTTTTGCAGTGTGTGTATAGGGCTGGGTACGAGTTGGCTCGTCTCCGAATATAAACATTCCTTAATAATCCGCTGCAGGAGGTAAACAGTCTGTGCATGCCATTAATTTAACACATATATACTTATGTCACAACTGAAATCTGTATGGTGATTAATCTGTATCTAAAATACAAAGTTATATATAATGTTACATATCTACAAACAGATGACGTATTCATTCCTTTGGCAGTCTAGAAACTGCATTTTAATCAGATGAACCTGAAATTAACTTTTGCTCTCAAGCAGAACAAAAAACCAAACTATATACCAACCTTCGTAAAAAACAGAAGCTGGAAGAGAAGCGTACGTAATAAATTCTATGACCTGCAAACATCTTGTCAATTTTAACAACAGCTTGTACGCATACTTCCATGAAAATTGTGAGGCAGAATAATACAAAAATTTTCTCAGTTCTTGTTGTACAAGTTGTCCTAATCTTTTTACGCCATATACTGAGAAAAATCTCTTAGCGCTAGACAGGACTAGAACCGCAACCTTCGGAAGGCTTTAATCATTGAGCAACATGAACTCAGAGGGCAAACTGAAGTTGTTTTAACGTGTTTATGCCTGGGAATGAGTTAAAAATCACGTCGACAAGCATGCACTTGTTGGGCAACAAGTCACTTTGCTAACTCCAAGTTGAAATTATACTAAACTAATAAAAACATTTGTTATATGGCTGGGTTTGATTTCCGGTCCGTAGGCAAAACGACGCACGCTGATTGGTTCCTGAGAGGTCGGGATTTTACGATATTGACCTCGGGGTCAATACGCTTTTTTCTCGGCCCTGTAAGTTTTGGCGAGATTTCTGAGTTGATTTGAATAGAAATAAAAGAGTACTGGGTATCTTTATTCAAATATTCTGAACAATAAAATGCGTTGGAACATCACTACTGGTTTTCTTTAAAGCTGTTTATCTAAAAACACGACAAATAAAAGCCGAAATTGTGTAAATAAGAAGGCCAAGAAGCGACACGGAAAAGTCAACAGGCAAGGTAAACAGCATACTCCGGAGACGAAAACAACGCTCGAAGCTTAAAAATAAAATGAACCAATAGCCATATAATAAATTTCTTATCAACCTCGTTTGCTCGGTCTGTACTGGAAAGTATTTGCCCTCGGTTTTATCGCACAGACCTCGCTCCTTCGTCGCTCGGTCTGTACGAAAACCTCAGGCAAATACTTTCCCGTACAGACTTCGCACTCGGTTAATAAGTCTTTATTACTGGAAATTTACTGCACAAAGCTACTTGTTGTCCAACAAGTATACTTGCATGTAATACACGAATGGTTCAAGTTGTTCTAATGTATAAATACCATAAACAACGCGGGTTTGAGTTTTGCATGTCAAAAGAGCTCAGAGTTTTTCTCAGTATTAACAATTTACGACAGTTTGTACAGCAAGAATTAATAAAACTTTACTATACCTCCAAGCCGACAATCCTACACAAACTAAGAATAATACAATTTAAGTGGTTTTAAAGTTTTGCTATATATATATATATATATATATATATATATATATATATATATATATATATATATATATTTAGTAGAAACTTACTAGTATTCTATTGCAAATGCTGCAATCTGATTGGCTACTCCACTCGGTATCTATTCGTCAATAGATAGCGAGAAGCAAATTGAGTACCAGTACTCAGGCGGCCATGCAGTAAAACAACATGGAGGACACGAGGAGTGAAAGATTGTTTTGCCTTGGTTTTCGCACAGAATCCAATTGTTATATATATATATATATATGGGAGGAAATACTAATTAATACTACCAAGCCAACAGAATTACAATAACACGCATCGCAATATAATATACTTTGCGGTAATACTGTAAATACAGTAAATACCAAAACTATCGCCAAACTGACCTAATAAGAAATTACTATGATCTAAATTCCACTTAGCACAGAATCTGGAATATGGCATCATCAACCTCAAAATAATTCTGTTGATTAAGAAACCACTATTTTTCTTTATATAAGAAACAAAAAACCTAAGGGATTTTTTTCGAATCGTCTCCCATAAATGTTTTAGTGCTAGGAACGCTATCAGCTATGCATAAAGAAATACTTAGAAAAACATTTCTGATGGGAAAAATAGTCTACATGGTCATGTCGCGAGATTTTCTCTTTATTGCATCAATATCTTGCCGGCTAAACTTGACGTCTTCGCCGTAGATAGTAAACGGCGCCCAAATCTGAACATCACGATATACATGGTTTTCATGGCGTCGAAGCATGTTCATTGCCCTTCTTAAAGCTTCGCAAACGGACGTTTCACTGCAAATTTCATCGTAGAATTTCTCCATGAAAACCTTTGTACCTTCATCGTCAATTTCCCACAGCGTGGCAAGAACGGAGCGAGCGCCGGCTGCAAGAAATGCACGCGCTAGGCCAACCACTCCTTCAGAGCAAGTTTGACCACTTCCAGTGTAACAACAACATAAGACGACTAATTTAGCATCTATCTTAATGTTAAGAATGTCCTTTTCTTTCAGAAGATATGATTCTTCTTTGGGGAGGGTTGAACTATGATTAGGGGCAAGAAAAATTTCGCCACGTTTGTTGTCTCCATGAGCTGCAATATGGATTATGCTAGCGTCAGGGATACATTTTAAAACTCGTTGTTTTATCGCCTCGCCCTCAACTAAAGGCTTAGCGTCAAAACGTGATGCCAGAACCTGGGCTTCTATTGTGGCATAGGTAGCTCATGAAAGTAACGTCTCTTCCCACAAAAACTAACTTCTCCTACTGTGGGATTACCTACAAATAATGCAAAGCCAAGACTAGCGTCATGCGATTCCTTCATCCTGGAATAAAGCGTTTGCAACGATGGCGTAATTTGAACACTGTAATATTCTGACAGTGGGTAAGAATTTTCATCTAGCAATGCGCAAAATGGCGCGAAAAATAAAAATTTATCAGGAACGATGATCAGTTTAGTTCCTTTGATAAACTTTTTGACTGGATGTATCAATGCCTGAAATAATGCTTGTAAAATTGCACCGGCTTCAGTCGTGTTAGAGCAATTTACAGAGCTCTGCTTTACCGGAGATCTTAGCTTGGCGACGTCGATAGCCAGATCATAACGTTGGACTACCTCAGCTAACTTTCCCATCTTTAGCTCAGAGTTGCCGGGTATATTGTGGTGAAATATGCTATTGCATGAATGGGACTTTTGCAAATGCATGTTTTTGGAATTCTCCAAATCACTAACACTCGATTTTTCTTTGGTATCACCAAACTTGTCATTGAATGAAATCTGGCTCCATCGTATTTCCTTAATTTTTGGTTGCGCTCCAAGAGAAGGTTCTGAATCTAGTTTATACAAGGAGGAATCACGACTTAATTCAACAGAACAAACCTTAAGAAACATCTCTAATTTACGAAAAATGTAATCCTCCGGCAAATTCAGATCTTGCCTTCGTCTCAGAATTTCGTATCTAACTCTACCTTCGGCATTTAAAACCCAAATTTTGAAAAATTCATCATGATCAAACGAGTAGAATAAAATAGTAGAATTATTTTCTTTAAGCCGGATGGCTTTCCTAAAATCGTCTATTTGCGTGTTTTCTTCACTGTGATCAATTTTCCGCCAAATTTCATGTGCATAACACGCCATGTGATCAACAATGTGCAACTTCTTACGTTTCTCCATAAAAGCAAGCAGTGCCTTGGCCTTGGTAAGATCAATAACTAACAATGCGGCTGAAATACGTTTTAACAGAATGAAACAATGCATTAAGTTGACATACCGTCCAACGTGTTCAGTAGTGAATGATATCTTGTTTTCATCAACGCTTAAATCGAAAACTATCTTATCATGGACCTCGAGAGATCTCTGTATAAGCGACACCGCATGTTGTAATTTGCTCATAGCTTCAGATTCGCAAGGCATCTGAAGACTTAATAAAAAATGAGAGCATCCCATGTTTTCTAGTGACACACTTTCAGACCACAGATCGCCAATTTCGACACAAAGTTCGTAGGATTTTTGAAAAAAAGTAATGGCTTTTTCATAATTCCCCACATTAAAGTAGGCAACACCCAAATTTCCACTGACACCCATAATTGCTGGCTGATTCCCTATTTCAGAGCTAATTGCTAAACTTTCATTCAAACAATCAATAGCCTTTTCAAACTCTCCTAAACTTAGACAGACATTTCCTATATTTCTAGAACATGAAGCTATTCCTGAAGGATCCCCTATTTCAGTACTGATTTTGAGACTTTTCTCGTAACACTCTCTGGCTTCTTCGTGCCGCTTCATATTAGAATAGACATACCCTAAAATTCCATTCCCGCTTGCTATTCTTGACTGATCTCCTATTTCAGAGTGGATTGCTAGACCTTTACTAAGATACGCAACAGCTTCTTCAAACTGTCCTAAATGATTGTAAGCATACCCTAAGTTATCATAGTTAGATGCTCTACCTTTCCAATTCCCTATTTCAGAGTTGATTTCTAGAGCTTTATTAAGATACTCAATTGCTTTTTCATACTGCCCTAACTGAGTATAAGCATTCCCCAAATTATTATTGTTAGATGCTATATCTGATGCTGTTGCAGTACCAATTGCTGGAGCTTCATTGCAATGCTCAACGGTTTTAGCATACTGCCCCATGTCGAGATATGCACCCCCCAAGTTTCCGCAAGTAATACCTACTCCTGACCGATCCCCTATTTCAGTGCTGATAATCCGACCTTGTTTGTAATACTCTAGACTTTTTTCGAAATACCCAATTGCTTTTTTATACTGCCCTAAATTGAAATAGACATAGCCCAGGTAGCGATTGTTAGTTGCTATCCCTAAGCGATATCCTACTTCAATACTGAGTTCCAGACCTCTATTGCAATACTCCATAGCTTTTTCATATTGTCCTAAATAACAATAAGCCATCCCACAATGTCCAATTATACTTGCTTCTACTGACCTATTCCCTATTTCAGTGCTGATCTTCAGACATTTATCGTAATAATCAATGGCTTTTTTATACTGCCCCATGTTCATATAAACTCTCCCCAAACTTTCATTGTTACTTGCTATTTCTGACAGATTTCCCGTGTCAGTGTTGATCGCTAAACCTGTTTCAAAATACCCAATTGCTTTTTCATGCTGCCCTAAATTAAGATAGGCATCCCCTAAACTTCCATTGTTGCTTGCTATCCCCAAACGATCTCCAATTTCAGAGCTGATTGCTAGACCCTTATCGTAATACTCGATGGCTGTTTTATCCTGCCCCATTCTGGAATAAACAATCCCCAAATTTTCACAGCAATCTGCAATGCCTGATTGATCCTTTAATTCGGTGCTAACTCTCAGACCTTCCTTCAAGTACTCAATGGCTTGGCCATAATGCCCCAAAATACCATAGACGTTCCCCAACCCTCTATTGCAAAATGCTATTCCTGATGGATAACTAATATCTGTGCTGATTACTAGGCCTTTATTGTAGTACTCAGTGGCTTTGTCATAGTCTGCCAAGCCCAGATATGCATCTCCTACATATGCGCAACACATATATTTTCTTGAGTTGTCTTTAAGTTCATCTGCTATGTTGTCCGCTTTTAGCATGTATTCTATCCCTTCCCTATAACATGCAGTTTTAAAATATCTTACTCCAATTTTAATCAGGACATCTATTCTTTCAACACAATTACTCAGTAATTTCTCAAACTCAATATAGTACTTCAACATTCCTTCACACTCTACATCACATTTACTGTTACCTTGCAGTACTCCAACCAATCTATCTGCTATGCACACAAAGTCATGCTGTCTCCCTTTTTGGGTCAGGACTCTTGCCAGCTCTGCAATGAATTCTAGTACCATCCAAATGTTTGTGTTTCTTGCTTCAAATATCTATGTTCGGACAGTTAAAAAAAACATTAAAATACTCATTAACCCCATTGCTGCCTAGGATGTCTGAGGGTTTTCATTTGAACGAATAAACTTGTCTGGCGTTGAACAGAGTAAAACAAAAATACCGTTCTTTCTTGCCAACTCAGGCAGGAATGGGTCAAAGTATCAAGGTTGCTGTAAATACTAGTCTGTGTCTGGAACCTATTTAATTTAACCCTTTCCCTTCAGTGGATTTTCTCTGCGACGAGTAAAATCGTCTGACGTTAGTCAGTCATAAAATACATAAAAAAACTAGAGAGTCGGACGCCGTCAGAAAAAGGGATTCGACTTATAGTCGGAATAATGTAAAAATTACGATTTTTCTTGTGCACAAAATAGGGATATACAGTACACCACGTCGAGATATATACTACATACGTTGCAAAATACGGTATTTCAGCCATCAAATGCCACATCGCTGCCAAATTTTGGCTGTCAGTATGTTTTTGCTTGTTCTATGCAGAACACAAAAAGTATTACACTTCAAAAAGCTGGAAAAAGTCCTGACGTCAGCGAAAATAACCTACATACACTACGAATACAAACGTACAAAAAAAATTTGTGAAAAAGTTTGAAGTGTTTAAAAGGAAAGAGGAAAGGAAAGAAAAAATAAGGAAAGGAAACGAAATGAAAGGAAAGGAAAACAAAGGATATAAAAAGAAATTAAAGGAAAAGAACAGAAAAAAACAACAGAAAAGAAAAAAAGAAAGGATAAAAAGAAAGGGAAAGAAAAGGAAAGAAAGAACTTTGCTACACCTCCCGAAAGCGCAAAGAGATCTTAGGGACTTGAAAAGCGTTGAACAGCAGTATAAGGAATTGAGAATTAAAACTGCCATCCATCAGTACGCATCGAACGACCCAACAGTCAAAGCAGTTGCGCTTACTGACCACTAGAAGAAGATAAAGCCTTTACTTCAAGAAGCCGGAATTACCATACAATTAAGAAAAGCAACTGGAAATCAGCCATGGCTTGGACGTAACAACCAGCGGTGGGAAAACGAATATGACAGTGATGGATTCTCATGGCTAAATGGGTGGAAAGGATGTCCTACCGATGTAGTGGCCGACATGGAGGAAATTGTACAGCAGTTGTTTATTACAGCGTCAAGCTTGGGCAAGATACCACCAGCAACATGTACGGCCTATGTGAATCGAAGCAAGAAACCGCCGGTTTCACCACTTTTGTCCGGTTGCGAACGGCTCTCCCAGACGGAATATCTATATCGACACAGTAATGTCTTAAACTGCCTTGATTTTGGCTACAATTTCCAGCCGTGCGTGGAAAACTCTTCCGCACTATTGCAACCACTTGGCATTATTGAAACAATTCTACCTCCAAATAGTGCAATTGAGTCCAAACCTGTGGAAATTTTGTGGGACATGCCAATCCTCGCCTCTGGTTGTCAAGCAATAATATCAACAGAACAGGGTAATAGGCCAGATACAGGTATGGTACTAATCAACATGAAACAGAAGACGGCGACGGTCATAGAATGTAGCTGCCCATCGAATAGCAACATGGAAAAAAAAGGATGAAGAAAATACGAACGAGCAAGTACGAAGAAGTCTGAGCCGAGCTGCAGAAAAGATTTGAGGGATTTGATGTACACCAACTCAATGTTCTTTTGAATGTAATGGGTGGCTATAAAAAATCAGCCTCGTTAGCCGTTCTGCTTGGCCAAGAGAAATTAGCAAAGGCTGTTTTAAAAAGAATGCAGAAGGCGGTCATTTTTGGATTGATTCGCGTAAAAAACTTAACTCGGTAGGATATAAATACTTTTATAGTGTACTTTCTTCTTTTAATTTGTACGACGTTTGTAAATATTTTTATTTAGGTTGTTAAAAATCTCCAGCATACTCAGTTGACCCGTAAGTTATTTTCTGTTATAAATTGTTAAATCAAGACAATTAAACACAAAAAGGAAAGAAAGGAAAGAAAAAAAAAGAAAATAAAAGAAAGAAAAAGAAAAAAAGAATATAAAAGGAAGGAAGGAAAAGTAAGAAAAGGAAAAGGAAAGAATGGAAAGGGGAAAAAAGGAAAGGATTTGGAGCTAATCATCCTTACTTGCAACATGCAGTGGCTGAATTTCAAAGAACGCAAATCAACGTCGAGTTGACGCATATCAAAGGCGCTCCGGCAGACGTCATACGACACATGTCAGACCAAGCATCACACTTAAAATCTATAGGTGTTAATTTCAGCGACGGAGAACTGGAGAACACGACAAAAAACCCTCACAGCACAGGAGAGATCAACTACAACTCTACTCAAATGAGACCCAAGCATGACAACAAGGCCATTCCCAGACGGACATCCATCCAAGTACAAGCCTGTTCAACCACAACGTTGTCCAACCGGACTTAACTTTAGACTGCAGTGGCGAAAGACCGCGCGCTAACAGTGCACGTTCCTATAGGTATACGAGCAGGGGTACCAGATACAAGCTCCACCCGTGCTTCCCCGAAGAAAAGAATTGTTTGAAGCTGGAAAAAAAGGGTTTAAAAAGAAAAGTAGGGTAAAATGACAGAAAGATGCTTCATCAAGCATAGAATAAAATGTCTGAAGTAGAGTAAAATGACAGAAAGATGATTCATCAAGCATAGAATGAAATGTGATTCCAAAAAATAATGCCATCATGAAAATCGAAGAAACGAGTCAATACAAGAAGAACTAATATGAAACGGTAATATTTAAACTTTATTTCAATCCTTTATTTAAACCAGTTAAGTTACTTTACTTACTTCACGCCGCATTTTTTCAGCATCAAAACCATCGTGAGATGACGCCATTTTTGAAAAGCTACATGTACAGTACTAAGACAGAATTTGACTGCAAAAAAATAAGAAAAGAGTTAGCGAACATTTATGAAAGATGTCAAGTCAAAAGTGAGGATAATAATACAAAAAAAATAATTTTCCGCCAAACGTGACGTCATTTCCCGCAAAAATACAAAAAAATCGAAAAACAAAAAACATGGTATTACAAGGATTATGGATGTTTGTTATAGTGCAAAAGTTGAGACTAATTGAAATAAAAGTTGTAAAGTAGAATGAACGCACGGTTAACGTGAGCGTTTGTAATATGCACTTGTTGACTGGCGCCGAGGGAAACATCGAGTTTTACGGACCCGAAGGCTTCAATGTCACCCGAGGGCGACATTGAAGCCTGAGGGACCGTAAAACTCGATGTTTCTCGAGGAAAAAGTCAACAAGCGTTTTGTTATATACCAAAGACTTTTAAAATACAAAACTACCTTGAAACTTGCAAACGGCGAAAAGACTTACCAAAACACATTGACTTTGTCTTTTTAATTTCAATTCAAGTCATTCAACTAAACAAATACACCAGACTCAACACTAAGAACAGCTTTAAATTTCTCCACGTGTTTTTCAGAACTTCTTTGAAGATATGTATAGAAATTCTTTCTTTCGGAAAATGGACTATTTCGTACCAAAGAAACTCGAAACAAGCTCTTGTTTTCAAAAGGCCCGAAGAGTCCAAAGTTCTTGATCTGATGCAATCGTGTATTCACGCGAACAACGCATGATTAAAGCGACATCAGAGGGAAACATTGCACTGTTTCCCTCTTCATTGTTGACGTCAGAGGGAAACAGTGCAATGTTTCCCTCGGCAGAAAGAAACATTGAGTTTGTTGAACAACACGTGACCATGATTTGACCAATAGAACTTCATCTTTGGCAAACGAAAGTCTTTGGTATATAACAACATCATTTATGCCCGTTGTATACATGTACCAACTTTTTCAACAAAACGTTTAACCTTAATTACTTCATTATATACAGTAGTATGACATAAAGCAAACTTGTTTTTACGTTGCATTTCACCTTCAACATTTTGACAATTCGGTCTTCATCAGTTAAAAATTATTATTAGGTAATAATTTTAGAAAAGATAAAAACCATTTAAGAAATAGAAAACATTTTCTGTGTTTACTTCAACAGAGTGTTTCGACACTATTTCCCAAACTTTCACGAGTTTCTATAATTCTATGTAAACAGTGGCGGATTACCTATGGGGCAAAGGGGGCATTTGCCCCCGGCTCGCAGATTCCGACCGGCCCAAAAAAAATGAGTGAATAAAAAACTTATACAGTTTCTCTTTGAAAGTCCGAACTAGCCTGAGAAAATCACGCGCTATCTCAGCCACGGGCCCCCTTCTGTTTGAAATCGGGAGGGGAGTGGCGACTGAGGTAAGTACGAACCTCCGATGATCTGATCAACCTACGCTTTCAGTTCACCGTGCTCCGGGGATGGCTCTCATTTTGTGACCGGCCCTAAAATATTTTTGCCCCCGGCCCTGGAAGTAATATGTAAAGGCCGACAATGAGGACTAGACCGGGTTTTCAAGTACGAGGAATTCGTTCCAGTCCGACGCGAAGCCGAGGACTGCAACGAATTCCGAGTACTTGAACACCCGGTGACTTCTCAAAATCACTTAGTGTATTCCCAAAATGAATTAGTGCATTAGTAATTAGTGTATGGATGAATAACCGATTGTGTGAAGTAATATTTCAAGTCCAAGGACTTGAAATATTATTTCCAGTCCTTGGACTGGAAATAATATTTCAAGTCCTCTGCCCAGTACTTCCCTGGTATTTCAAGTCCCTTCACGTGGTGCAATTCAGCGCTTCTGATTGATTGATTATCTCATGAATTATTAATGAGTTTGAGAAGGTTAATCCGGCACTGCATAGAAAACAAGATTTTACAAATGGCGGAAAATTTCCATGTTTACATAATATAGAGTTATAGCGTGCGTGCAGACGCTAAGACGAGTGTCTGCACCCAGGGTAATAGATCGAGTTATAGAAAGACGGCTCTTAACCAATTAGCGCGCAGGTTTTATAAATGTTATTTCATAAATTTACATATAAACGGACATCGAAGATTACGACACGTATTAACAAAGAATATTTTATCAAGAACTTTAGGTCCTGCTCACACTCTCAGATGGACCTTCTGTTCACACAAAAAACGCCTGTTCAGATGCGTGCACTATACCAGATAGGTTTTCGCGCTAGCGCAGGATACTCTGATCCAAACACGCGGGATGTTGCGAGACTTGAGAAAATAACTAACTTTAAAAAATGGTATATTTAGTCGAAAAAAACATGATGAAAATACAAATTCTCTCGAAATTTATCAACTACCAATCACATTTCTTCTATTAACACTTTAACGACGCAACAACCAATCAAATTTTCATTTCTAACACTTTGATGACGTAACTGAACTGCAGGCGAAATGGAGACGTTGACAAGCCGAAACATTTCTTGGCTTTGTTTTGCCGAATTAAACGGAGAAAAATTGGTAAAAATCAACTCTGAATATCGAAAAACAGTGAAAAGTATTTCCAACTACCGTAGTCAGCCATCTCAGCATCTGGATCATGTTTTAAAACATCGTTGGCCGGAAAAAGCTACTCAGTGTGCATGAAACGATCTAACGATCTTTTTCATCGCAAATATTCAGTTTGGATTTAAGTTGGGAGCTTGTGCGCATTTTGCCCTATATAGATAGTCAGAGTTTTTTCACCAAGTGAGTTTATCAAGCAAGAATACAAGAGGTATTTATAAACAATTTTATTTCGTTAAGTCGCTTTTAAAACGTGAACTGCATGATCACACCTTTTTGCTGTGTTTTCGTAAGTAAATTTTCATAATTTAAAGCATTTGTTGAGCTTGTTGGGTTTTTTTGTCGAAACTTCTCGTACTTCCAGCCCTTACGCATTCCTTTTTTGTTTCTTTATGGCAATAATACGTTGCTTATTTCAGCTTTGTTGCTTTTATATAAAATACGACAAAAGTGCTTTCGATTTCCGTGTTTGGATAATCTAATCCTGCACGGATATTGATCAATCAGAGCTTGCGTAGTATAAATGTCATTTTATAAAAAGCTATCCGAGATAGTGTTAACAAGTCTAAAGTTCTTTAGAAATATTCTTTTTTATACGTGTGTATTTATACATTTTATATACGTGCGTAAACAAGGCCAAAGATCTTCTTCTTAAGGCTCTTTTCCAGTCCTCGCAAAAACCAGCTCGCAGCTCACTGCGAGTGTTTGCATCTAATTAAAAACAACTCACAGTGCTTGTTTTCTCGTTGTGAGTTCTTTTTAATGAGATACAAGTACTCGCAGCAAGCTGCGAACTAGTTTCTTGTGAACTAGTTTCTGCGATGAGTGGAAAAGAGCCTTAAGGTGTTCATGCCACAATATTGTAAGGAGAACTATAACTAGAAATACATGAATGCAAGAACGCCTCGCCCGCTTTTATTAAATATTTATATATATATATATATATATATATATATATATATATATATATATATATATATATATATATATATATATATATATATATATATATATATATATATATATACACACGTTGGGTTTGCGACACGAAAGCCGTACAGTGCTCAATACAGTACTGTAGAGCGTTCATATAAGTGCTAAGACGGTTAAAAAAAATTAAAAAACTGCTACTCGAGTTTCACGCTCAGCCTTTGCTGGTCTGATGATCGCCAGCAAAGGCTGAGCGTGAAACTCGAGTAGCAGTTTTTTATTTTTTTTTAACCGTCTTAGCACTTATATATATATATATATATATATATATATATATATATATATATATATATATATATATATATATATATATAAACTATTTCCCAGATTTCGTCTCCCTCGCTTTTTCTACACGCATGTAAAGTGGACTACACGCATGTCGAGATTAGCACCCTCACCAGGCTCCGGGCCTTCGGCCCTACGCCCGGGCCGTCAGACTTTTCGTATTATTGTCCCCAACTGGGATTCGAACCGAGGGTCCACGAAGGTCCGCGCTCTGACTCGTAGCAGTGGCGTAGCCAGAGAAATTGTAACGCTCGGGCCTGTGTAACCTTTACTAGGAAGAGCCAGGGCCATACTCCCCCGGAAAATTTTTGAATTCTTCAACTCTGAAAGGGTAATTTCTGCATTTTCAGAGCGACTCGGACTGCTTAATGAACAATTCTGTTGCTCATCCATCATGTCTATTAACTGATTGAACTGCCTAATGAACCATTCTGTTACTCATCCATCATGTCTATTAACTGATTGAACTGCCTAATGAACCATTCTGTTGTTCATCCATCATATCTATTAACTGATTGAACTGCCTAATAAACTATTCTGTTGCTCATTCATCATGTCTACTAACTGATTGAACTGCCTAATAAACCATTCTGTTGCTCATCCATCGTGTCTATCAACTGATTGAACTGCCTATTGAACCATTCTGTTGCTCACCCATAAGCATCCTGTCTATTAACTGGTTGAACTGTCTAAAGAACCATTCTGTTGCTCATTCATCATGACTATTTTATCAAGGAACTTGCAGCCCCATAATGGGTTAACAAGGAATTAATAAAATTATTTAGGGTTACTTGAAGTACAGTAAAAGATAAAAAAGAATCAGAGCCTCACTCCAGGGGCATCACCAGGGAGGGGACTGGGTAGATGAGCCCCCCCCCCCCCCCCCTCTTCTCACCAAGGTCAATTTTCTAATTTGTTCAAAACCGAGAAGAAAGTATTGGGAGAGGTAGTTAAGAAACTTAAGAAAGGGGTTTCATAAGAATGAAAAGTGTGATCCCAAACAATAAAAATTTAAAAAGTCTCCTACTATTTTACAGCTGAGACTGCCACTGCAGTGACTTTCATATTGTTTCACACTTCGTGCAGCAGTACCAGGCATTTTTCTCTTTTTTTTTCTTTCTTTTTTTTTTTTAATTTTTATTTGGATCATATATATTTAACAAGAATAGAACATTAATAGTATTACATAACAAGATGACGAAAGACATGCAGTACAAAAATGTAATAATAAGATCCAAAAGGGGAAGGGTGTGAACGGGACTCTAAGGCCCATGCAAGGCACCCACCCAAATAAATTTAAAAAGTCTACAAAAAATTAGATATGGAAGGAAGAAGTGAATGACAAAGTAAATCAACGAGTGATCAATGAGTGAGCGACCGAGTGAGTGGGTGGGTGAGTGACTATAGTGAGAGTGAGTGAATGCGAGTGAATGCGAGTGAATGCGAGTGAATGCGAGTGAGTGAGTGAGTGAGTGAGTGAGTGAGTGAGTGAGTGAGTGAGTGAGTGAGTGAGTGAGTGAGTGAGTGAGTGAGTGAGTGAGTGAGTGAGTGAGTGAGTGAGTAATTTAATGAAGATGAGTGATTTAATGAGTGAGAAAGCGAGCGCTCGAACGAATGAACGAACATTATGTTCTGTGACAAAGGCAATCACTGGTCAAGGACCATGTACAAGTCATTTCTGCATCAAAAACTAAAGTAACCAGAGAGAAATAAACCCGCCTAAGATAACATTTACAGGAACTAGGGCTGGAAAAACTATCAGGAGGCGTTAGTTTACATATAGTGTTCCAGATCTTAACAGTACGATTAAAATAAGATGCTTGGAAAGTACTAGTTTTACAGAGAGGGACTTGAAGAATGTCACTAGAGGTTTGACTGAGCCGAGTACGGGAGTGGTCTACAAAAGAAACATAATTATTAACGTTCAGATTTATATAACCAGAGGCAGCAGATTCAAAATTAGCAGTCGCTGCTTGTACGGTATCTCTCCTGGTTTGACTTTCAGGATCCACCTAGTTGCTCTGCGTTGCACTTTTTCCACTTTTTGTTGGACTGTGCTGTGGACTGGAGACCATACTTGGCTTGCGTAACATAGCTGGGACTTTATCAGCGACAGGTATGGGGTTCGCCTGCATGATTCCCGTGTCCGTTAACAGAGGACAAGTTCTCTTAAGCAATCCAAGCAGTTTGTTAGCTTTCGCGACGATGTTGTTGACGTGACATTCCCAAGAGAGTTTGGTCGACATGTAGACACCAAGATCTTTCTCCTCCCGAACATTTTGCAGCTTCTCCGTGCCCAAGCAAGTCATAAGACACGGGATTCTTCTTACGTGTCACGGTTAAGACCTTGCATTTGGACGTGTTGAACCTGATGTTGTTTTCGTAACTCCAATCATTCAAGTTGGTCAGAGCGTTGCGTTGCAGTCACTTACGGAAGTGATGCTTTCGTAAAGTTTCGTATCATCTGCGTATAAAGCTATTGACGTTTCGTCCGGTATGACATCGGGAAGATCATTTATGAAGATGACGAAAAGCAAGGGCCCTAGGATGCTGCCTTGAGGAACACCAGAAGTTACAGGTGCCCATTGCGAAGCGACGTTATCCACAACAACTCTTTGATGTCGGCCGGTTAGATAATCGGTAAACCAGTGTAGGAGTGGTCCTGTTACACCGTAGCTTTCGAGTTTCTGAAGAAGAATTGAATGATCAACAGAGTCAAATGCTTTGGCAAAATCGAGGAATATAACATCAGTCTGAATGTTCTTATCAAGATGATGTCCAATGTTGTGAAGAACTGAGAGAAGCTGTGTGACACAAGAACGATTTCTTAGAAATCCATGTTGTAAATCAGTAATAAGATGAATAACGTGATCGTACAGTCTATTATAAACGCAGCGTTCCAAGACTTTACTGAGGATAGGTAACAGCGAGATGGGCCTGTAATTTTCTGCTGGCTCTTTTTGATTCTTTTTATGAATCGGTGTGATATCAGCTGATTTCCACTCGGAAGGAATGTGACCAAAATGCAGTGAATGGTTGAAAAGTGCACACAGGCTTGGCGTGCCGGAATCCCGTCAGGTCCACATGCCTTTGTAGTGTCCAAATCTCCCAAGCAATTAGCAACTTCTTCCACACTGAGGGTAATGTCAGATAGTTGCATATCAGTTTTCATCGGAGATAAACAGTTGACAGTAGCTGATGTTACATTGGATCTTGGTGGTTGGAATACGGAAGAGAAATAAGAGTTAAAAAGTTCCGCTTTTTCGACCGGCGTTTTGGCCGTAGCGTCTTAATTGTAAGAGATGACTCTACTTTGACTTGCTCGATGATGGAGTACGGGTTTATGGTAACTCCAGAATAACTTTGGATTGTCGCTAAAACGCTAGGTACTCACGGTGTTTTCTTCTGACTAAGTTCTTGACGTTTTGACTTAGTGTCCGCAGTTTTCGTTTTCGGTCTTCCGTTTTAAACTGTCGAATTTTTTTCAGCGCTGCATATTTCTTCCGGATTAGGTGCCTAACTTCTCCGTCGATCCAAGGCGAAGATTTGATATCTTTGACCGTTTTCATTGGAATAAATTTACCAACAGCACTTATAAACCATTTTTTCCACTGAAGCCAGCATTCGTCGGCGGTGTCTGAGAAAGTAGGCTCAAATGGCGTTTGTGATAGAAAACTACGAAGACCGTTGAAATTTCCCCGCTTGTAGTCGAAGACCTTGCGCGTTACCGGTTTAGCTCGACTAAACATTTGCTGAATGTCAAATTCGATAATATAATGATCAGTAGGAAAGTTTGATTCTTCTGGAGTAGTTGTTGATACGTTTCTGATAATATCCGGACAGTTACATAGTATTAGATCGAGTTTATTACCACCATTGTGAGTGGGACCAGTTATAAACTGTTGCAGAAAGTTATCGCCGACCAGATCACAAAATGTCTCCTCCAGGTGTCCTCCGATGTTTGTAGGAGTTGGTTGGTCGAGTGACCAATCAAGTGCAGGAAGATTGAAGTCTCCAACCACGACAATGCAGCTGGACTCACGCGTATTTTGAAGGGACGAGTTCAGTTGTTGTACTACTTCAGGATCGGAACCAGGAGGGCGATAAAAGGTGTACAGAAGGACTGTTTTACTGTTTGGCTTGACAAGCTCAACTACGATAAGTTCAACGCTCTCTCTTTCCAGATCTAATCGACGCGTCGCATGTATGTTGGATTTTACAGCAACAAGAACGCCACCTCCGACCTTACCCGCTCTGTCTCGACGAAAGATGCAGTATCCCGGTAACAGTTCGCTACTCATAATAGAGTCGTTGAGCCATGTTTCACAGATAGGCTCCACTGTGAACCAGTTGCTGCAGCAACCACTATGAAACCACTATGACATCATCAAAAGTGTGATGTCATTACCTAGTCCACCCACTTTTCCAGGGCTGGTAATGCCCACCTCACTCAGTTTCACTGCCATTTTGATTCAGAATGACAGAGCCAAGGTGTCCAAGTAAAACAACGTTGATTGGGGACCACAAGTAATATGGACATGTCCAATATTCGGAAAGGAATTCCCTGTTCCTCAAATCATAGCTTTACAACAAAATTGAATTGCCCCAAGCTACTGTAAGTTTTCATATGCCTCTGCTTGATCATTGGAATCAGGGGTGGCACCAGAGGGGGTGGTTGGGGAACCCTAGCCCCCCCCCCCCCCTCCCCCCCATCAGGGAAAATTTACAGATTTGTCGGGGAATGATCTGGAAGAAAAATTGTATTTTCGACAATTGGCAAAGAACTCTTTAACTGATTAAGTCAGACAAGTCAGTAATTAATGCTTTAATAGTGAAAACTCCTTTAGAAACACAGGATACGGTATATATTGTGTAGAAGCCAGCAGTATTAATAATTACAACACACAAAATGCCATTTTCTGTCTGCAATATTGGACAAAAATGGCAAAGGTTAATGACTACACTTGGTGTTCAACAAATTTTTCTTTATTCATAGCATGAAAATACATGCTGTAGCTTGTCGGTTATTGTGATAATTTCACACGAAGAAGATGGAAAAAGCTATTCTAGACATTCATATTTTGAAAATTTTCTGGGGGAGGATGCCCCTGGACCCCCTGCACGGAGGAATTCCTGGTGCTACCCCTGATTGGAATACACATTTCATTTCTTTGTAGAACCGTGGTATAACACATTCCAACTTCATTCCAATTGTACAGGGAACTGGGAACGCTTTCTAACGCCACGGGCAAGGCACTGGAATGGGTTGGAACTCCAAAAGCAGTAATAAGTGTAGATACTGTATTAGGTTATTTCAGAAAAGTTTTTGGGTTTTTTTGATTTTTTTAAAATTTATTTATTAACTTTACAATCATGCAAGAATGCAAATACAATGATCCCATGTGAAGGCCAACCCAAAAGTAAGGAATGTAAGCAGTGGAAAGCGACTAAAACAACGAATTAAAGAAAGAAAAGAACTAAAGTGGTAGAGGTTAATACTCAGTGAAACTAGCTAACAAAAACAAGAGCGACTATTAATAAGCAAGAAAAGACAGAGCACAATTAAGATAGGTTAGGCCAACACAGAATTGAAAGCGAAGGCAAAAATAGACGAGAAAAACAGATACTTTTATAACAGTGACACGTTAAAACTCTTAGAAGGAGACAAGATGCTACGCTAAAGACAAGATATTATAAAAGCTCGGCTGCTCATGCTTTGATCTAACCATATTTCAAAGAATTAAATTTAATTCTAGGAACTATGATCTATTAGTTCCGATGAGAAAAGAGAGTAGGGATAGCGTTGGGTTTTAATTTACTGGCCACTTTTGGTTCAAAGTGACTCGTTTCGAAGTGAACCCTTTATATTAGAGTTTAGAACACAAAGTCACAAATTAACAAGGGAACAATGCGTTTATAAATTGATAGGATAAAATCAAAAATATATTTTTAATACTCATCTATTTTATAAAATCTATACTAACACTGGTTTTTACTCGTTAATAAATAGATTATGTGCACAAATCTATATATGAATATTTAATATTTATATGCTAATGAACAAAATCAAAACAAAGAAATGTTTGTTGCCTCGCAAAGTCGGGCAGCCTTTGGGTCAAAATTTTCCCTCTTGTTTGCGCACAGCCATTTCTTCCTTCTTTCGACGTTCCCTGTTTACCAGAAGGTATTCTGTACATCTTGTACCCATCTTCACTTCGATTACTACAACCAAATTAACGCACTACAAAACACCATCTCAAACATATCCTAATATATATCCAGTGTTTTCTAGGATCCATGGCGGCGAAATCGCCCGTGTGACCGGAATTGCCCAATCAGCTTTTAGAAATCCGTAAACAATAGATGTCCCAACTCTTTCGTATGGAGGGCTCTAGTCGAAGGCTACAGACTGGTAGCCGAAAGCTCGTAATAAAATCATTTGGTCAGAGAACGTTTCTTTTATTTCATGATGTCTTTGCCTGGGAGTGCCTCCTCTACATTTTTACTCATAATATAGTGCGAGTTTCGACTACCTGTGCTATGTAAGCAGCGACTTTCCAAAAATACGGGACCCTAAAATAGCGCCCGCCCCCGAAAGTTCTGGCCGCCCAAAAATAGCGATACCCCTAAAGTAGCGACACCCATAAAGTAGCGGCATCCGGAAAGAAGCGGCACCCAAAAAGTAGCGGGATCCCGAAAATAGCAACACCCCAAAAGTGGCGGCACCACGAAATTAACAGCTTCCCAAACGTAGCGACTCCCCAAAAGCAGCGGCACCCTTAAGTAACGACAACCCAAAAGTACTGGTTCCCCGAAAGTGTCGATCCCCCAATAGTAGCAACACCCCCATAAGTAACGACTCCCCGAAAGTAGCAACACCTCAAAAGCAGCAACAACCCAAAAAGTAGCAACACCACGAAAATAGCAACACGCTAAAAGTAGTAGGCTCGGTAATGTATGTAAGTAGATTCATATAAATACAGAACTTCATTTGATGAGCGAGGTCTTGTTCAGAGTATTGAATGGCCTACAAACTATACATGGCGTAGTCGGCAGAAAATCCATTACATCCACTCGAACCAGTGGCGTTGTGGCAGGGGGGCCCAGCTGGGGTTGCAGAAGGGGCGCCAAAATTATCAAGGGCGCCAAAACTTAACAAAATAAACCTATTTCTTTGTATAGCTAGGTCTTCAATGAGGGATATAAAGATCTGAAATCTGTAATCTTTTGTGTTTTTGGTGAAGTTTTATAATCTTCAGAATTCTGTAAAATCTCACTCCAAAATGCAGGAAATGGCATATCAGAGACTCTAGATTTAAAAAAATTTCCGGGGGAGCATGCCCCTGGACCCCCTAGAGGTTTGCCGCTACTTTGGTGCTCGCATTGGCGTGGCGCGGCGTCCTTTGTTGTAATATTATATATTGCTACTTGGCTTGAGTTATTTTAAAACAAAAAATGTGACCATTTATCAAATACAGTAATGTCTTTCTTTCCTTTTTTCATTTTTCTTTTCTTTTTTTTTTTTGGGGGGGGGGGGGGGGGGGGGGAGAGGGGGGGCGCCAAAGCTAATCTGGCCACCCCAGCCTAAAACTTGCCACCACGCCACTGACTCGAACCATCGATCAAAATCAACAACCGAAAGAGAAGATACTTATTTGAGAAGAAAGAGAGATGGAGCGAATTATTGGTTCAGTTCCTCAAATAGACTGGCAAAGCAGAGATTTGCCGGGAGCTTGGAATGCGTTCAAAGAACACTCCGAATTCATGTTTGGACTTTGGAGGCCCACTCAAAGACTGCTCGGAATTAGCTGAAAAACGCAACTACTTGATGATCTGGGTAGGAAAGTATAAGGACGAGAAATTTACAAGCTGACGAGAAGAAGCTCGATGTTCATTATCAAAAGTTCGAAGCCCATGTAAAGCCAAAGTCAAATCAAGTCTTCGCTCGTTACTTGTTTCATGCTAAAGTACAAGAAGAGGAAGAAAAGTTTGAAAATTTTGTGATCGAACTTAAATTGTTGGCCCGAGATTGCGTATATCAACAAGCAGATGAAATGGTTCGGGACAGGTTTGTACATGTTTGGAATCAGATCTTCGAAGGTTCGAGCCAGATTAATTCAAGAAGGATCTTCCTTGACGATGGAAAAAGCTATTGACATTGGACGCACCATGGAAATTTCTGAAGCTCAGTTAAAAACTATTAAACTATGACCGGAGATGATACCAAGGTACATGGAATAAAGCCGAGATATTATGGTCCCTTCTTGTGTCCCTTCTTGAAAATTGCTCTAAGAGATAGCGCGTGACATTACCAGAAATTTGGATCATTTGTGCCGCTGCTCTAATTATGTATAATTTTTTTTTTCGGTCCGTATCCTACCAAATCCTGCTTTCTGATTGGTTAAGGAGCGGTCCGTATGAGCCCGTACGGACCGCTCGAGATAAAAAATTTTAATGTGTTTTGTAGGCCGTAAAATTGATCGATTTTCATAACTATTTCGCTTGCCACAGAAAAAATATATTCAACAGAGAGCTACGTGGATGTAAATGAGTTTTATTATCCAAATGGCTTTCACAACTTCATGTGAAAACAGCGAATTTTAAAAGAACGCGAGAAAACTGTGAAAAAGCAAAATTTCAGCGAGCGACATTTATAAAGTTTTAAAGTATTATTGCTCAATGACGTATGAAAACAGTTTAAAAATTAAAACAATAGGCAAAACATACATAAACTTGTGAACACAGTATTTTGAATCACTAAATGAAACTATATAGAAGTACATATAAACAAAACATACCACGGGAGGACAGAAAAGCTGAAACCTTTTTGATACTAAACTGTCATTCTTCTGTTGTCCAACTATACTCAACAAAACCGCTACAAGTCTTTACTCTTTAGTCAAATATTTTCCACATGCCAACCTCATCGTGACATGTCTTTGAAAAAAGTTTAAAATGGCTTACTACAAACATTTTCGTCTTCAAACTCGAACGACCCACTTTCAATTTCCATGCAGTCAGCCGAGTATATATTGGAAGCTATTTTCCAAGCGAACAGCCAAAAACGAGCACGCGACGAAGAAGAACGACGAAGAATCTTTATCAACTAAACTTTAAAAACACTATATCTTCAAGTTTTGACTGCTTTTTATCCCAAATGTCGGCAGTTGTTTACTGTCGAACGATAAACTTTGGACTTTTGAATATCACGTGAATGTCATCTCGATTACGCAATTCAATGATGTTAATTTACCTAATTATGTAAATTATAAATCGTACGATTAATAAAAAAAATAAATATGTTATTTACCGTTTTGGTCGGTCCGTATAGAGAAATATTTCCCGAGGTCTCAAAAACTGCCCGGGCAGTTTTTGAGACCTCGGGAAATATTTCTCTATACGGACCTCCCAGCCGGTAAATAACATATATTTATGTATTCTAGAATTTCTAATAAGTGTGATTGTACTGTATTCTAGTGTTTCTCATTATTCAGGTCATTGAGTTCTTTAGAATTCGCCTAAATCGTGCATGTATGTATATATAAACAACCTGTAAACGACGATAAGGACTGTGAAATCAAGCAAGTTCAAACGCTTTGGGAAGTACTATGCTAGAGACAAATGAACTTTATGTGCTCTCGAAATAGACTGATTCATGCCGAACGCAACGCGAGTCGGGCACTTCGCATCGCCCGTAACGTTGTTGGTCAATTTGGCCAATTTCTAGAACCTGTTCTAGAAATTGCAAACAGGTTCTAGAAATTGGCCAAATTGACCAACGTTACGGGCGATGCGAAGTGCCCGACTCGCGTTGCATTCGGCATGAATCAGTCTATTTCGAGAGCACATTACTATGACAACACTATGGATAGTGGCGCTTTCAGTGGAAAAGTAAGACGAGCTAGGGAGGTACTTTGTCGTCGAAGTAAGCAAATATTTTTTAGTTACAACTGTTCCTTAGTCCATGCTGAAGTCAAATGGAGTCGGGCAAAGAAGAAATATGTCACCGCTTAAGCAAAATTTGAATTATTATGTGCTCTCCTTATTATTTACTGTTGAGAATACCCATTATTACCGTCCTTAATACGCACGCGCGCCGCCATCTTGTCCCAAATTTCTGGTAATGAATACAATATAACAATACTAGAGGGGAATCATGTTAACTTAAGTGTTTCTTAAATGCAGTCTGGCCAACAGTGGAGCTGTCGCCTGGAACTCGATACCTGTTGAAACAAGGTTGTCTGAAAACACTGGAATTTTTAGAAAGAAATTAACCTTAGTTCTTTTTTAATTGCTTCAAAATTAGTATATAAATAATTTCAAATTGTCCTAATTATGATAGTTAACATACAGTATTGTTATTCTTATGTAGCTATTTTTGTATATATTTGTAACAAATTTCTAATACACGGCTCTCTGGAAGAGCATTTATGTAATACAAATGAGGAGACCCCCGTGTTTAAATAAAGTTCATCATCATCATCATCATCATCATCATCATCATCATCATCATCATCATCATCATCATCATCATCATCATCATCATCATCATCATCTTTCAAATCAAAGGCGAGATAAGTCCTTCGAAAGCCGCCGAAAATGTGCAAGAGTGTTGGTAAAAGCCAGGGAAATAAAAAGGATACGGGGTCGAGGAGGAAAGGCCAATTAGTGACGATGATTTCATGTTTGTTGGCTGTGTGGAATCCTCGAGTATAAATACAGTAGATAAGACCAACGAATGGCAAGAGACGTTGACTATAAAGAATAAGTCAGTGAAGTTTCAGCTAGACACTGGGGATAAATGCAATACGATCTCTACAAAGATGTACAAGAGATTGGGGCCGACGGTTCCTAAGTTAATAAAGAAGTCGAATACGCCACTTAAATCGTATTCGGGAAACCCAACTGTAGTGCAAGGAACTGTAGTTTTATCAGTTACCTGCAAGAGTAAAACCTACGATATCAAGTTTTATGTTGTGGATGTGAAAGCTTTCCCAGTTCTGGGTGCAGAAACCTGTAGAGAACTTAATCTGGTTAAGAGGATGCATGAAATTTCAAAGAAAAGATCTGCTGAGGCGGATGAACAATTAACTAAGACAATCAATCTTAAAGAAGAATACCCATAATTGTGCGAAGGTTTGAGTTGTCTCCTGGGGGGGGGGGGGGGGGATACTCCATTAAATTGAAACCGGATGTAATTCCGATAATTCATCCTCCTCGAAAAGTACCAATTGCGCTGAAAGATGCGATAAAAGCAGAGCTGAATTGAATTGAATGGAGGAAGGTGTGATGGTAAAGGTAACAGAACCGACTAAATGGCTAAATAGTATGGTTACGGGGGTTAAACCAAATGAATGAGAAGTTGAGAATATGCATCGATCCCAGAGATTTTAAAAAAGAAATTGAAAGGAAACAATCATCCAATGCAAACTATTGAGGAAGTCATAAGGCAAATAAATACCAGGTGCCAAGTTTTTTTCCGTTTTAGATGGGCATCTAAAACGGGATTGTGGCAAATCCGTCTCGATGAAGCAAGTTCGAAGTTGTGTATAGCTTTAATACGCCCTTTGGGCAATATCGGTTTACCAGGTTGCCGCTATTAAGTCGGCGCCAAACGTTTTTCAACATGCAGTGTCGCAAATGTTAGAGGACTTATCCGGAGTCGATTCCATTATGGATGACATCATTATGTGGGGTAATAATGTTAAACAACACGACGAGAGATTGCGCGGGGTGCTAGAGCGTGCCAATATAACTTGAGACTCTGAGAAGTGTCACGTGCCTGTCTTTTATTTTTCGGTAATTAACCGTTCCGGATTACGAGTTTGTCGGCCATTTTGTTAAAGAATATTTCTATAGCGAAGGGACAAGCTTGAAGAAGAGCAAAATTCGATAGACACAGTCCCCTATGCTGGTCATCTCTCGACAGAGGGAGGTGTAAAGGCAGATCCAGAGAAAGTCTGAGCAGTGACTGAGCTGGAACGCCCAGAAGAACTCCAAGGAGTTCGCCGATTCTAGGATTCATCCAGTATCTTAGCAAGTTTCTACGTAGATCGTCAGAAGAAAATGCACCATTAAGAGAACTGGTAGAGAAAGAAACAGCGTGGCATTAGAATAATTTCATTGCGTTGCTGGCGCGAGAGAGGAAATCGCGCATGTATCATATCTTGCGCGGCAACGCAATTGCAACCTGATGCCTTCCGCGAACGTTGCCGAAAGTTAAAATGGTTTAACTTTCCGAAACGATTGCCGAAAGTATTAAATTACATAGGCACTGTTTTAGCCTGGTTTTAGCAGGAAACGCAGTGTTTATTTCAGACTGGCTAATAAAATTCGCTTTAGAATGATCAGTTTGATGTAGAGCATGCTCGTTTTCTTTCCTTGAATAGTCTCGGTTTAGTACAGATATAGATTAGTCGACCGTCGATGTTCTCAGAGAAAGTAGCGACGAGAATGACAATCTTACTATCCTTCAAAGTATGAAAATCACATTCGCATGGATTCTTCAACTTGAAGAATCAAAGTATCAGGGACAGCTAATAATGGAAATCGCTCACAAAAATAAAATTCTTTCCATTCAACGTTTTAAACGCTTTGTTTCTATCAGAATCGACTTCACAGCAACAGCATTGCCGAAGCCAACGCTTCGCTCTTCAACACGTCATGGTGTCACTATTGTGACCTCGTCATAAAATTACCACAGGTGTAGCCACTTCTCTCGTACCGGCAACGCAATAACTTTTGACCCGTTGCGTTACCAGCGCGAGAAAAAAATCGCACGTGTATCCCGAGCTTACAGCATCTAAGGAAAAATTTGTTGAACACCTAGTGTGGTCATTAACTTTTGCCATTTCCGTTCAATATTGCAGACAGAAAATGGGATTTTGTGCGTTGTAATTATTAATACTGTTCGCTTCTACAAAATATATACCGTATCCTGTGTTTCTGGAGCAGTTTTATTTCACTATTAAAGCATTGATCACTGATTTGTCAGGCTTAATCAGTTAAAAAGTTCTTTGCCAATTGTTAAAAATACAATTTTTCTTCCAGATTATTCCCCGACAAATCTGTAAATTTTCACTGATGGGGTGTTGTAGCCCCCTCTGCCCCCCCCCCCCCCCCCTCTCTGGCGCCACCTCTGGCAGAGTTACGACCTAAAGTCAGTTACAAGGCCGGTAAAGAAATGTATTTGGCAGTACTCTCAGTCGAGCATACCTAAAAGAAACTCAAGAAATCTTGGTGACAGATCTGGATGTTAATATGGTAGACCTGGTGGCGATGTCTTCTGAGAAGTATATGGAGAGTTTCAAGAGCCTAAGAAACCAGTATTGAAGGGATGGTCGGACACCCAAAAAGACTGTCCCCACGATATTAGAAATTATTGGACGTTCAAAGAAGAATTGTCTTATCAAGATGGTTTGCTTTAGAAGAGCCACAACGTCATCGTTCCGAAAGCCCTGAGATCCGAGATGTTGAAGCAAATACACGAATCTCACCTGGGAATAAATAAGTGCAAACAACGAGCAAGAGGACCGCTGTTCTCGCCTGGGATGACCTCACAAATCGAAGAACAAGTACCGAAGTGTGACGTCTGTGCCACCTATCAAACAACGAACGCCCGAGAGCCCATGATTCCATCTGAATGTCCAACCCGACCATGGGAAATCGTAGCCTGTGATTTATTCGAGTTCAAGGGTTACCAATATCTACTTTGCATAGATTACTATTCTAAGTAGCCTGAAATCGCAAGGTTGGAGGATCTTAGCAGTTAAATTACGGTTACCCACACATGAAGAGTACGACGCGACAATAGTCCACTATTTCCATAAAGTAGTTTTTTCCCCAAATTTTCAGAAAGATTACGGATTTAAGCACACCACCTCGAGCCCACGAAACCCGCAGTCGAACGGGAGGCTAAAAGGGGGGTGCGGACGGTAAAAAGTCTATTAAAGAAAGCTCAAGATCCACACAGTACAAAGCTTTGTTGGATTACAGAATGCACCACCACTAGAAGGAATTGATTTATCTCCTTCGCGGCTACTGATGAACAGACGACTGAGTTCTACCCTTCCTGTGTAGAAATCGCTTCGGTGAACGAAAATGCAGAGGAAGTAAAGCGATTATTGGAGAAAAGAAAGTCGTTGCAAAAGACTATGTACGACAGAAGATGCAGAAAAGAATTGTCGCCACTGAAAGTTGACCAGAATGTCCGAATACAGAAAGACGAGAAATGGGTTCCAGCTACGGTAATCAAGAAACACCATAGTCCTAGATCTTATGTGGTAGAAACGGAGTTTGGTTTACCTTATAAAAGAAATCGCCGACATCTTCGTGTAGATAATCAGACAGTGTACGCACAACACTTCAACTTACGGAGGAATCAACATCCTTATCAGTGACAGAGGATGGAAACCCAACAGCATGAAAAGACAACTATTAATTCTGAGAAGATTCAGTGCAGCTAGTGAACTCGTTCTACTCGTGCAGTTGTTCCACCGGTTAGATATCAATCGAATGACTTTAGGTCCATTAAAGGGATATGGCAATAAAAATTATTTTTGTCCAATTTGTAAGAATATGTAGAAAAGTTAGAAAGTACGTTTACAGATTTTCATTAGCTGGCTTACTTTTTCAGATATTTGCGAACAAAAACACAAGCCGTCCGCCATCTTGTTTCATAATTAGATCTAATTAAGTGACGTCACAAGCAGGGTAAACATTGTAAAAATTGCAGTCAGTAGCGAAATGTCAGCTAAAATTCTCTTACATTGTTAGAGTTTCAATTTGAAATATATCAGCTCAAAATACTTAAGATTTTGCATTAAAATACCTAGGAAATTAAGAAATGTTTAGACAAATTTTACCCTGCTTTTGACGTCATGCATATCTGACGATAGACATGCATATCCAAAATGGCGGATGGCGAGCGTATTCGTACGCAAATAATGCCGAATTTCTTAAAAAATAAAAAATCTAATGAAAATTTGTAAACGCACTTCATAACTATTCTTGATGTTCTTACAAATTAGACAAAAATAATTTTTATTGCCATATCCCTTTAAGTCAAGGCTTTTTTTAAGGATTTTCCCGTGGGAGGGGGGGGGGGCGTTCCCAAAAAGGGACTCTTCTAGGGGTCCGGTCATGCCCCCCGGAAATTTTTGAAATTTAGAGTCTCGGAAATGCCATTTCCTGCTTCTGAGGGGTGATTTATAAGAAGACTGAAAGTCATAAAATGTCATAAAAACTAGTTAAAATACAACACATTTCTGACTGTTTCGCTTTGTGTCAGAAATCATCAGCTTGTCTTTCAAATATAACATGGAAAATTTTGTGAGGAACTATAGAAAGATTTTTCGTCACAACATCTTATCAAAATAAAAAGTATTTAACTAATATAAAGATTTATCTATACCTGTTTATCTATATGGTAATAAAGTCGCGTATAAATTACAAAGCTGACGAGTCCAAAATTTTCCTTTTATATCTTTATTGCTTTATTCTTTATTCTTTGTTCATTTGTTTCAGTACTTCAGCAAAAAGGAACTTTTCCTGGGGCAAAAAGGGACTTTTACTGCCCCCCCCCCCCCCAAAAAAAAATCAATTCGGGGGGGGGGGGGGGGGCTCAAGGGGGGACTGGGGGAGCTTGGCCCTGCATTAAGTTAGAAACTCTGTCTGATGAAACTTTTTTACTAAGATACACATTGAGAAAACCATGAAAAAACAAACTATAACTATATTTTTTAACATATGTTTATATTATGTTTAGTTTTCAGGAATTATACACTACTGTATCAATTCAAGTTTATTAATTACTCGGGCTACCTGTGGTAGCCGAGTCTTGGTTTCGGTCTGGTTGTTATTAGTGTTGTTTTCGGGTCGAGGTATTTACCCGACAGGCTTCGCGAAACCGAGATTTCATTTTCATGGCGAGTTGTCTCTTGAAATCTCCTGAACGAAGCTTTTCTTGCCATTTTATCGATGTTTTTTAATATTTCCACAACATTTCTTGGCACACTACCCAGTAGTCGTCTCAAACAAATATGTCAGAGTAGTCGGACTGTCAGCGATCAAGGTGTATTCAAAATAATTGGAAACTTTAAGCTGAAAGAGTGAAGGACGTCAGAGAACAGTCATGTTTAATAATTGCGAAACCGAGGTTTGGCCGTTGTCTCTTTTGAACGAAGCTTTTATTGCCATTTTATCGATGTTTTTTTTAATTTTTGCAAGACATTTCACTGTTTCTCAGTTGTTTACTTGTTTGAATAGCTTTACAAGTGACCGAGTTACTATTTGATCAGTAATTCGGCTGACAATTGTCTTCAATTCATAGCTATTCATCATAAACGTCAACTGGACACGCCGGCGATCACGGTAGACTTAGTACGTAAAAGATGACGAAGTTGGTCCTGGGTTTGCTGCTTTATAGTTTATAGTCCAACAACTACAAAATGCAAGTATAATAATAAGCACCGAATAGAGCAAATACCATGTCTAGATATCGCGTGTCGTATTACATTTGGAAACGTGTGTTTTAAAACATGTTTAAATATTTTCTGTTTGTCCGAATTTAAATAAATTTTATATCAAAATGATCGCTTGAATTTGCCGAATCCGACACTATAGGTTTTGTCTACTAAATATATTAGATCCGTTGTTTAATTTTCAGAAAAACGGCCTTGTTTAGATTCAACAAACCTTCGGGGCTTCCTGCACCGCAGCAGTTCATATAAGACCATAGGTTCTATTTGTGAAAATCTATGCAATTATGCATTGCCATTGTCATGTAGTCTTGCTAGAGTACGCACAGGCTTCGCGAAGCTTTCAGAAATCAGTAGCCCGAGTGAACGCTTGAGCAGGCGTCTTGTTAAATTAAGAAAAGGTAATGTATGTAAATAGATTATGTTAATTTATATAATAGATTCATATAAATACAGAACTTCGCTTGATGAGCGAGGTCTTGTTCAGGGAAGGAAATGGCGTACAAACGATACAGCCTCCTTCGCAGACGTCTTGTGGGGTTTTATTCCCGCCCATGCACCAACGTCTGCTCTACGGGGCATAAAATTCCGACCAATCACAGCTAACTTCCCATAATTTGGGAAGCTGGCCTTTGACCTATAGGATCTGCATAAACATGGCAGATGTTGAAGTTAGATGTGTGAATGTATGCGAGAAGTTTGGAATTTGGGCACTTAATACTACCATTCAGCTTGTAATAAGAAGACTGATGTGTTTATAAACCTCCCCTACTGGATATAGAATATCACTCATATACCAAGCACTACCTTTCACTAATACGATCGGCATTCATAGGACAACTGTGACCGCACAGGAAACAGTGGAAGCCTTCTTCGACAATTTCTTCAGAGTTTCATTTATTTAAACACGCAATGTTTTGGAACATTCCCCACATTTTATAATACTGGTAATGCCCATTGATTTTCGCGGGAAATTTGGGCAGATCGTGTTATCGATTTCTAAAAGCGCTTATGATTGGTTTATTACGAGACAATGGAGAAAGGAATTTCAAGGAGGCTATAAAAGTAGCAGCACACCAAAAGTAGCCGCACGCCGAAAGTAGTGACATCCCAAAACTACAGGTTCTCCAAACATAGCGGCACCAACTGGTTCCCCAAAATTGGTGGCAAGTAGCAACAAGTAACGACTCCCTGAAAGTAGCAACACTTCACAAAAGCAGCAACACCCAAAAAGTATGTAGCGGCACTGCAAAAGTAGCAACCCCCATGCATCTAAAGTTGCGGCACTCTGAATGAACATCCATACATGTTTAATACTGAGTGTTCTAGGTAATTATAGTGAAGAAAAATTTCGAGTGTAGAATATATACATTATAAGACCAAACCCAAACCAGTTGCAAAAAATGCAACATCAAGGCCTTCTGGCTATAGGAATTGAACCCTGCAATGCTAGTGTAGTGCTCTGACCACTCACTGAGCTACGGAAGCCGTTGCCAAGAGCTTGGCCACGAGTTCTGTATATATATAATGTGGCATATATACAGAACTTATGGCCAAGCAATGGCAACGGCTTCCGTAGCTCAGTGGACAGAGCATTGCACCAGCATTGCGGGTTCAATTCCTAGCCGGAAGCCCACCACTCCACTGTATACCTTGCATAATAAATGACCCACTGTGTGCTAGCTATATATTGCCCTAATACATCTAGAATGCTATTTTTTGTTAAAAAAAATATAATGGATATCATCTGTATCATAAATGAACTAAGTAGTTCGGGTCTCGGTAACTATAAACTAGCTTAGGCCTCATTTACACGAGACTGGACTAATGTCTTTCTGAATGAAAATTCATCTGGATAGGACTCATGTTCACACAATAGAGATCCAAAATAATTTGTCCCCAAGCCAGTTAGCAAACAATCCATTGTTAAGACCTGTAACCGAGCCGACCTACTTTGTACCTACACTATCTTTAGCTAATGTTATGTCACTCGCACCAAAAATAGACGAAGTCCGCTTATTTTTGCATCAAAACAGTGTTGATATTTTCTGCATTACCGAAACCTGGCTCAAAGACCTGATAGATGACAGCGTTATAAATGTCGAAAATTACACTCTTGTACGGAAAGACAGAATACATGCCCAACACGGTGGAGTCGCTCTCTATATAAGAGATACTATCAACTTTTCGAGGTTACACGAGCATGAAGATAGTATGAATCATATTGAAGTGCTGTGGTGTAAACTGCGTCCACATCGCCTCCCCCGCGGTTTTCCGTGTTTAATTATTGGAGTACTTTACCATCCTCCATCTTCAAATGATGACCAGATGATTGAGTATTTGTTGAATCACCTTGTCCAACATCGAAAGCGCATATCCCAATTCTGCTTTATTACTTGCTGGCGACTTCAATCGGTTGGATGTGTCTCAAGTAATTAATCAGTTTCGCTTAAAGCAGTTGGTCAACTTCGCCACACGCGGTGAAAGAACTTTAGATCTGATCCTGAGTAATTTGAGCGATTACTACCAAGACCCTGCAAAGTCTTCACCCTTCGGTCTTTCTGACCACTGTACAGTTACTGTCAGTCCAAAAGTCCGGCCTAAAAGTGCGAATTGGAAGGCATTAAAAAAGATCACTGTTAGAGACATGCGTTTAAGTTCAAAGCTGGCGCTCGCAAGGTACTTGGACTCCCTCGACTGGTCCATTATTGACACCCTTAACAGCACTGAAGAAAAGTCTCAATTTTTTTAACAAACTTATTCACATCGGACTAGACACGATTATGCCCGCAAGAACTGTAAAAATTCACACTTGCGACGCTCCATGGATAACTGGGCATTTAAAACCCCTAATTCAGAAACGTCAACAAGCCTTTGTCCAAAACCGCCCTGCTTTGTTCAGATATTACCGCAATCGCGTTAACAGGGAACGTAAGAGCTGCAAATCCAAATACTACCAAGCAAAGTAAAAAGATCTCAAAGACAACGAGCCTAAGAAATGGTGGTCGGAATGCAAAAGATTATGTGGGATGTCTAAATCGACAAAGGATATCGTGTCTATGCTACTTCCAGGAGATTCATCTTCACACGAAGCCAAATATAACCTAGCTAACGAGATCAATGCTGCCTTTATTGAGCCACAACAAGGATATTTAGCTCTGTCTCCAACAAACAGACTTGATACTACTAACTCTGAACTGCCTTCAGTTTCTTTAGACGCGGTCGCTAAGCAACTCAGTTCAGTCCATGGAACGCTAACTCCATAAGAAAGGCCCTATGATTGGGTGAAGTCAAACTTCCGGCCGCTGGGGGTCGCCATTGCACGTCTGACGTCAACGGAACCTGAGGGGCACGTACAATGAAAAACTGAAAACTCGCTGCAAAAAACAACCATTTTTTAGACCTAAAGTTTTTTTATAGATGATAACGAAGAAGATAGTATGTATTGGGCTTATTGGCCTTGTACCTGAACAATTTCTACACACGAAAATGGATTGAATAACGAAATATCTGCCGAACAAAAGCAAAATTCGAGTCCGAAACTCGTACGGAAAATGCAGGTTTCTCTTATTTTTCTTTGTTATTTCAAACGTTTGAAGGTTGTCTTGCCAAAAATTAGTAATAAGATAATGCTAAATTATAGCTTTAACTCGAGTTTCAGTTGTGGAAATGCTAAATCTGACATTTTTCGATACGAAGAGTAATTCCAGAGCTGTAATAACACACGGTAAAGTGCATTTTGTTGTTTTTTTCCTACTGAAAATTGAGAAATTTAAAACCCAACTGTTTTTATAAACAACCTCTTCATTTTAAACCTGGGTTTCATATGTATTTTCTTTATATTTGTCCAAACCAATGGCAATTTTGGTTGCGTATTGTTGACTTTCATTTGAGAGCTTATATTTTTACTGTTTTCCTTGTTTTTACTCGTCATGTCAGTGTTCACCTACTCTACGGTATATTGGAATTTGATTTAAGCCTAAAAGTGGTTAACAAGTTCAGTTTTTGTTTGATTTCAAGCTGTTTTTGCAATCCAGTTTACCAAATTCAGCTTCATTTTCTCTCGGTTATACAGTAAAAGGGACTGGGATTGACGTGCATGGCGGCCCCCATGTCCGACATTTTTGGCTTCATGATACGCCATCGAGTTATCGTTCCAGTTTACTTAGAGTTCAATGGTTCAGTCAGTGCAACTAAGGCCTGTGGCCCGGACAATATACCGAATTGGATTCTCAAAGATTTCTCACACATTCTGGCTAGTCCTGCATGTAAGATAATCAACTCGTCCCTTGCGGAAAAACACCTACCTCACATTTGGAAATGTGCAAACATTTCTCCTATACCCAAGAACCCCTCGATTGATGGCATTAATAAAGACCTACGACCTATATCCTTAACGCCTACCGTTTCCAAAATCGCCGAGGATTATGTGGTCTGCGAGCATGTTAAGCCAGCGGTTCTCAGTCATATTGGCCTTGACCAGTATGGCTGTATCCCTAATTCATCAACTACACATGCCCTCATCAATCTGATACATAACTGGTCCAAGGCTACCGATAGCACTGGCGCCGATGTGAGAGTATTAGTATTGGATTACAAGAAAGCGTTTGACCTGATTGATCATAATATTCTCGTCTCCAAATTGTCAAGTTATGGCATCAACCCCCACGTTGTGAACTGGATCTGCGACTTTCTCAGTAGCATATCCCAAAGAGTCAAGTTGGCAGTCAACTGTTACTCAGAATGGAAATCAGTGCCGGCCGGCGTTCCGCAAGGGACCAAACTTGGTCCCTGGTTGTTTTTAGTCATGATTAATGACCTTGAGATTACATCATCAAACGGTACGGTTAAATACGTTGATGACACCACGGCCTATGATGTTATCCCGAAGGGTATACCAAGCTCCACCCAGTCGCTTGTGGACGAAGTACTTGTCTGGTCGCAAGCCAACAAATTCCAACTCCACCCCAAAAAATGCAAAGAGATGGGGATTTCGTTCTCAAGATCTACCACCCATTACGAAGACTTACTTATCGATACAAACATTATTGAAACTGTTGAATCCTTTAAGCTCCTTGGAGTGACAATCCAGAATAACTTAAAATGGAATGCACATATCAACATTACAATAAAGAAAGCTTCTAAAAGACTTTACTTTCTGTCAAAATTGAAACGTGCCAATGTACCACCCAAAGATCTGGTTAGGTTCTATATCACTTGTATTCGTCCAGTTCTCCTTTACGCATGTCAAGTCTTCCATTTTAATCTCCCTGAGTACCTGAACGTGTCCTTAGAACATATTCAAAAACGTGCTATGAAGATCATCTACGGGTATGATATTTCGTATAATTCTACACTAGAACAAGCTGGAATTAACAAACTTTCTGAGCGTAGACTACAATTATGTGATAATTTTTTCAATAAATTAGTTGTATCAAATCCTATATAGAAGTCAATTATATAATCTAGTTCCACACAATGTAAATCGACAGACCTCTCTAAGACACGTAAGACCATTTACCGTTCCGTTATGCAAGACAAATCGTTTTAGAAATTCCTTTTTAATATCAAGTGCTCGACGCCATAATTTTGACATTAAGTGATCCAAACGAGACCTACATTTTATTGTAAATAGTAAATACTTTTTATATATAAATTATCTTTTAAATGATTTGTAAATATTGTAATTTAAAATCCTTTTCAATTCAGTTATATAGCTGTAAGAAGGTTTTCTATTAAACTATCTATCTAAACTATCTATCTATCTATCAATACCCGCCTATCCACTCAAATTTTTGACACCACCTACGAAAGTGGAGAAATTGTGATTTGTGCTGGGTAAATATTCATCCGGAAACGTGTAAACGGCAAAGAGCCGCTTTTTCATTGTGCTCCATCAAGGAAAATAGATCCTTGGAAGAAGAAAGTTGTTTTATATTGCTATCAGTACTTATCTGTGGACAACTATTTCAGCTGCCGAGATCCTAAACATGGCCTTCGTAATGCTTTCACGCAATTCCCAACATGAGTACCTTTCCAAAACGACCAAACCAAATTTTATAAACACCAAAACGTTGTTGCAAAATGGCACAAGACCAATCCCCACTATTTACTAACCATTTCATACCCTCATTAACCCAAAACGTTTACCCAATAACGCTGACAGTTCTCCTCTAACTTACATCTAATACGACTCCATGTAAACAGAAATGTTAAGTGAACGAATATTTTAGCGGACCGTGTAAACGTAACCATCCAGACGAATTTTCATCGGGATAAAAATTCGTCCTGTCTCGTGTGAAGGGGGCCTTTATAATTACTTCCATCTCAGGAACTAACCTATACATAGCGTGATTTGCTATTACATTATTAATCAGTAATGGTCCAAGTCGTCTAACCTTGTTAAAATCATGGTGAAAGTCGTAGAGCAAGAAGTATATCCATTCGGTTTTTGTCAAATTCGTCTTTAATTGTCGTTTGGAGCAGTTTTCTGGTTGCTGGAATATTTGTTTCTTAATTCGAAACCATTATCGCTGACAATCAACCCGAAGAAACGCTATAATACGAAGATTTCCTCAGCTGAACAGTGACTGTACTGTTATGGCGGCACGGTACGCGGTTGTTTGTGTTAGACAAAACGCCTTGCTGTGCAGTGCGATACTGCAAGAACGAAAGACGTTTTCTGGAATATTGGGTGAAGAGATATTATGTTGAAAATTTAGTTTTTATAATAATAATAATAATAATAATAATAAGCTTTATTTCAACAGGGTAACACTATACACTTGTTGACTGGCGCCGAGGGAAACATCGAGTTTTACGGACCCGAAGGCTTCAATGTCACCCGAGGGCTTTAGCCCGAGGGTGACATTGAAGCCTGAGGGACCGTAAAACTCGATGTTTCTCGAGGCAAAAGTCAACAAGCGTTTTGTTATATACCAAAGACTTTTAAAATACAAAACACCAAACTCACTCGAAACTTGCAAAAGGCAAAAAGACTTACCAAAACACTTTGACTTTGTCTTCGTATTTCAATTCAACTAAACAAATACACCAGACTCAACAAGTACAAAGAACAGCTTTAAACTTATCCAGGTTTTCTTCACACCTTCTTTTAAGATATGTATAGATATTCTTTCTTTTGGGAAATGGACTATTTCGTACCAAACAAGCTCGAAACAAGCTCTTGTTTTCAAAATGCCCGAAGAGTCCAAAGTTCTTGATCTGATGCAATAATCGTGTATTCACGTGAACAACGCATGATTAAAGCGACGTCAGAGGGAAACATTGCACTATGCAAAGTCACTTTGAATATGGAAATTATGCCCTAGGGAATTCGTTAATATATATAAGTGGATGACCATTCTCTCCATTGGCACTTGCAAGAAGTCCGTGGATGAACACGTTTTGGGAGAGACTTCATACCGCAAATCGACCTCAGCTTGGATTTTAGTTTTGGCAGAAATGGTTGACGACGAAGTTCCTGCTATTCCAGCCTTTCTGTTTCTTCAGCGAGTTATCTGGCCTTCAGTACCATATGTAGCGCCAGGTGATCAAACTCTGGCTTTGGCAAACACGATGCCTCCAAATCAGTCACCGAACAGTGGCCGAAGCTCGTCCTCAACCTCAGGAGATACAGTCGAGACTAATATGGTCGGGTTAGTTCTTGTGTAATTTCACGTACTTGTGTAGTGTTACGTGCTTCAGGTTTGTTCGAATATTTACTGTGGCCGTCGGCATATACGTTGATGGGCGTTAATTGATAACTGGCCCTAGCTGTATTTGGCTACTGTAGGTGTGTGTGTGTGTGTTGTTTTTTCGAGTCGGTGTACTGTATAATTATTGTCAGAAGGTGTTTCTATTGATATTATCGTTTAGTGCTCTATATATGTTTGCCTGTGTTGTGGTTGAGAAGGTCTGTCGCGTGTTGACTTGTGTATTTTCTGTTTGGGGATGGCGTTGTTTAGTAGGTGTGTGAAATAGTCACTTTCAGTGGTTGCTGTGTGCGCTCAAGCATTAAATTTCTTGACCTTCCCTGGGCTTGGTGAAGGAGCAAAGGTAGGTTTGCCTGTGTGGCTAACGACGGTAAGTTGCCTGTGTGGCTAAGTTAAGTGCCTGTGTGGCTAAGTTAAGTGCCTGCGCGGCTAAGTTAAGTGCCTGTGTGGCCAACGATGTTAACTTGCCTGTGTGGCTGAGTTAAGTGCCTGTGTGGCTAAGTTAAGTGCCTGCGCGGCTAGGTTAAGTGCCCGTGCGGCTAAGTTAAGTGCCTGTGTGGCTAAGTTAAGTGCCTGGGTGGCCAACGATGTTAACTTACCTGTGTGGCTAAGTTAAGTGCCTGTGTGGCCAACGATGTTAACTTACCTGTGTGGCTAAGTTAAGTGCCTGTGTGGCCAACGATGTTAACTTACCTGTCTGGCTAAGTTACGTGCCTGTGTGGCTAAGTTAAGTGCCTGCGAGCAATATTCGCCTGTGTGGCGAGCGATATTCGCCTGTGTGGCGAGCGATATTTGCCTGTGTGGTGAGTGCTATTTGCCTGTGTCACCGGTGAGTGCTATTTGCCTGTGTGGCGAGCGATATTCGCCTGTGTGGCGAGCGATATTCGCCTGTGTGGCGAGCGATATTCGCCTGTGTGGCGAGCGATATTTGCCTGTGTGGTGAGCGATATTCGCCTGTGTGGCGAGCGATATTCGCCTGTGTGGCGAGCGATATTCGCCTGTGTGATGAATGCTATTTGCCTGTGTGGCGCGCGATATTCGCCTGTGTGGCTCACGCTTTTTGCCTGTGTGGCGGCGAGCGAAGACAGGCGTGATATTTGCCTGGGCGGATTGGATCGCCTACATTGATATTGTGCCTGTGGGGCGAAAGAGGTTAAATACTTAGTAATTTCGTCCGGAATTTCTTTTGCGAACTTTGACTGGAAAAAACAACAACCCAACTTCAGTGGCCCACGAACGATTTTTACATACCTTCTCGTATTTTTTGGGGACAAGGTCGATAGAAAGGTTTTGGACGTCATGACGAAAGTGGAGAAACTTTTTAATTCGGCAGCGATATCATCGTCAACGGCAATGGGGTGGTAACGTAGGTGCCTGGAGGTTCGATTGGCCTCGTGAGAGTCTGCACTGCCTCCGAGGCGTGGCCGTTGGGATTTTACTCCTACAAATTGCTGAGTCTGTGTCCTCCGTATTATGAACTGAGGTGCGCTGTCAGTGTGTATAATCAATGACGAGTCTACTAATGGCAATAATAATACAAAAAAAAAAAAAAAAGAAAAAAAAAGAGGATGAAATCACAAATAAAACAAACAAACCTAATGTGCGGGTCGTGGTTTGTTGGGGTCGGGTTTAACTTGTAGGCTTCGTTCCTCTTCAGGGTGAACACCGCCCATGGACTACCTCTATAACTGAGCTGTCTGTGGACGTCCGGGTTCGGGCGTGTGGTTGTTCCCTCCTGATTTGGGACCCCATGGGGACGGTGATTGGGGGAGGGGCGACTGTGTACTTTCCTATAGCTTTTTGTATTATTACTCAGGCTCCCTATCCTAGACCGAGTCTATAGGTTTCGGCTCCGTTTTTGTTTTGTGTGTTGTTGGGTTTTTGTTTGTTTTTTTCCAAAATGGAAATCATTACGTCATCCCATCAGGCCTTGCGCGGCTGGTGCGTCGCTTTCCTGAATGCTGATTCAGTGTGTTCGCAGGCATGGACGTAGTTATTGTTCAGCAATGCATGTCGCTAGCAGGCATCTTCATCTTATATACGCTTACAATCTGACACGCCGCTGATTTAAGTGAACCTTATAAATGAACTTTAGCGTGACTAAACATGATTATTTGACACCCGCAGGCTCCCGAAGGGACTCGCCATATGAGCGTTGTGGAAATACGTTAAATACAGGCAATTGTGTTTTGTGTATTGCGAATTGTGTTTCCTGTCGGCGAGTTCTATTGTGTTTTGACGATTTTCTGTGAGCAACCCCGTGTAGACTTTTATAGATTTTACCGATGCATGCCATGTGATTGCTATGTGATGGCTATGTGAGTGCGAGTTTGCGGTAGCCCGAGTGGAAGCCTGAGCAGGTCAGTAATGTCGCCGACAAGCTATAGCGAATGAAACTGACAGTACTTACAGATCTCAAATCTGTAAATGATGAGAGACTTATGAGAGAAACACAAAGGTTTGTTCTGCTTGTTCCAAGAACTACAAAACACAGGTAATAAGTATCGAATAATGCCAGAAATATGTTGAACTAGCATGTCTGGTCGCCTTGATATCGTGTTGTAGGTGCCGTATTTCATGTGGAAATGTGTTTCAGAACATGGTTAGATATTTTGAATTTCTGTTAGAACGATCTTAATGAATCTTACATCGACATGATCGCTGGAATTTGCTGAACCCAGCACCCTAGATTTTGTCTACTGACAGTTTTAAGTGCTATTTGGCTGTTAAGATCCGTTTATTATAATTGTTGCTTTGCCATTGGTAAACCTGTCATGGAATGGTGTACTTCATATAAGATCATATATAGAAGATCCGTTGGGTTGTAATTTTCAGTGAGTGCGCAATATCTCCAAGCGGTTCTACTAACGACGCACGCTGTTCCACCGGGTTTCTAGATGTGCGCAGACTGCGCCAATTGCGAAAATCAGTGGCCCGAGTACACGCCTGACAAGGCGTCGTTTTGTTTTGTTCTCCGTCTCGCCCGGCTGTCAAGCGACAGAAAACGGTAGCACCGACGATTTTGGCTCTCGTTACATTCTGGCCGAGCTGAGCACAACATTATGTGGGTGAGTATTGATGGCTCCTGGGCAAGGGGTTTCCGATACATCTTCTGACCCACGATCAGTTTATCGCGTCTTTTGACGTGCCTCCTTTATCGCGGTTACAACCACTTTCTCGCGGGACCGGGAGATATTCACGGTAATCCCGAGGCCTGGCAGCTAATCCTACATGGCCAATTGGCCATCCTATGCTGCTCGGATAATGCGCTGGATTTGCGAGAAAGTGGATCTTCGAGATTTGCGCTCTTTATCTGGAACCTATAAGGGCGTGAGTTTTCACTCAGATTATCGAAGCTATCCGCTATCGAATTGTTTTGAAATCATCGGTTGGGCAAGAGATTTACTAGTTTTGTTTCAGATGAGCTTCTAACACGCGTGGCCATAGGGGCTCTTCGGGTTTTGGGGTGAGTGGATGTTAGGTGGGGCCATCCAAACCGGGGCTTTACTTGGATGCCCGATATTTGAACTTGTTGATGTGCGATTCCCCGTTCTCTTTGGATACACGTTAGATGTTCCTCGTTATCTCTATAAGGACTCGTATGTGACGAAATGCGACGACATGTCTGGTTATGACCACGTTCGTTTCCAGCGTCTTCTCAGACTTATGTCGGTTTCGCGTTGGTGGTTTGTGAGTGCCACACTACCCTTTGGTTGGAAAGAATCCATATATTTATCATACCATTGGTTTGGCCGTGTCTAGTTATCTTAGGCGTTTGGGAGCCCCGTGTTCTTTGTATATCCATGCCCGTCTCAATGGAAAACTTTTCACACCGACAGGTACTTGGGCGGTCATCCCCTTCAATTCGCTCCGATGCTTTCCGGAAACGGGCCGCGACCGTAGCTGTCTTTGTTCTGTTAGTGTTTGTACGCTTAGGTTACACGATGGGTATTGCTGAATCTACGACTTGATTCCGCAACACAGGCGTTTTTGACCTCCGGAACGCAACATTACGTCCTAGGTGGTCTTACGGGAGACTATCGTCGCTTGTAAGAAATTCGTTGATGTTAAATCTTCATCTACGGTCAATGAAGACAAACTTGCATGTCGTGTAGCGGAGCTAGCACAGACGCGCGAAACCTCTCGGTATTGAACACAACAGACTACATTAGAGCGAGTACTCGTGGGGAATTTATCTTCTTTGTCGTGTCCTCAGTCTGTTGCATCTGTGTTGCCTCGTGGGATTCAGTCTTGGGTGTTGGCAACCCTGCCGCGTGTATTACGACGGTAAGTTGTACTTGAGTGACATTCGCCATAGAGTGACTCCTCGTCAGGCGGAACCCGTCCTTCTGACAGATTTGCACAGCATCGCACGTTGCATCCAGGCGTGCTTAGAGACATATGTACGACAGGTCTGGCTGTCTTTCTCTTTACGTACATGGTTTTTAGTAGTGACGCTGCGCTTTCTATGGTGTTCGCTGACGTGGCGCTACACGGCATAATGGACTTGGCCGGAGGCCTCCTATTGAAACAGTTTTACACTACATCAACTCAGTTCGGTTCTCGACCCAGCCGGTCTCGCGCGCCGCACATGCAATTAGCTAATCTCGATCTGGATACTGGCATGGCATATAAGGACTTTAATGCCTTGAAAGGTTTCGTACAAGCCTGTCAAGATTAGTTTGTGTTCTACCGGGTAACCTAAAGGTATCGGAGAGAACAACGTGTGATTAAATTGGATGAAGAGTAAGGTATGGGAGAGAAGATACAAAGCTAGAACGTCGTTTTGTGTGTTGTTGATGGTAATAACCGGGTGAGCTTGGGACAGGTTCGGGGAAGGCCGGAGTTGCTGTCCATATCTTATTAATAACAATATATTGGGCAGAATATTACACTATGCAAAGTCACTTTGAATATGGAAATTATGCCCTAGGGAATTCGTTAATATATATAAGTGGATGACCATTCTCTCCATTGGCACTTGCAAGAAGTCCGTGGATGAACACGTTTTGGGACTGAGATGATCCCACCCACCCCACCCACATCCAAGCCGAGTCGAATCTGCGGTCACTCCTTCGCTCTCCGGTCAGGGTTCGTCCCAGGCCGGAGTTGCTGTCCATATCTTATTAATAACAATACATTGGGCAGAATATTACACTGTTTCCTTCTTCATTGTTGACGTCAGAGGGAAACAGTGCAATGTTTCCCTCGGCAGAAAGAAACATTGAGTTTGTTGAACAACACGTGACCATGATTTGACCAATAGGATTTCATTATTGGCAAACGAAAGTCTTTGGTATATAACAATATACACTTGTTGACTGGCGCCGAGGGAAACATCGAGTTTTACGGACCCGAAGGCTTCAATGTCACCCGAGGGCTTTATGTCACCCGAGGGCTTTAGCCCGAGGGTGACATTGAAGCCTGAGGGACCGTAAAACTCGATGTTTCTCGAGGCAAAAGTCAACAAGCGTTTTGTTATATACCAAAGACTTTTAAAATACAAAATACAAAACTGCCTTGAAACTTGCAAACGGCGAAAAGACTTACTAAACACTTTGACTTTGTTTTCGTAATTTCAATTCAAGTCATTCAACTAAACAAATACACCACACTCAACACTAAGAACAGCTTTAAATTTCTCCAAGTGTTTTCAGAACTTCTTTGAAGATATGTATAGAAATTCTTTCTTTCGGAAAATGGACTATTTCGTACCAAAGAAGCTCGAAACAAGCCCTTGTTTTCAAAATGCCCGAAGAGTCCAAAGTTCTTGATCTGATGCAATCGTGTATTCACGTGAACAACGCATGATTAAAGCGACGTCAGAGGGAAACATTGCACCGTTTCCTTCTTCGTTGTTGACGTCAGAGGGAAACAGTGCAATGTTTCCCTCGGCAGAAAGAAACATTGAGTTTGTTAAACAACACGTGACCATGATTTGACCAATAGGATTTCATTATTGGCAAAGGAAAGTCTTTGGTATATAACAATATCAGTTAAAAACTGAGTAGTAATACCCCCCACTCTGGCGGATTCATAATTAATTAGGTAAATTGAATTTTTAATGAGGATTGAAATTACGTCATTATTTCTCAGGCTCCTATGGGACACTCTAACCCTAATCTCATTACGTCATTATGTCTCGTGCTCCTATATGACCCCCTAACCCTAATCTCACTCAACCCCCCGGTTTTCACTACGTCATACCGACTTATTATTTATTCATTCTCAGACTCCTTTGGGACATAGTAACCCTAACTTTCCCCCCTAACCCTAGATGTTACTTAACCCCCCGTCATTCCCGATTGGTCTCCGACTGATTTCCGAAGTTACGTCATTATCAAAAGACGCTAGACTTATTTCTTTATAACTAATAGAAACCAACTTTCATTTAAACCCTTAACCCTACTTATAGCTAACACTTGTGGGACACGTAAACGCACGGAGCATGCGTACAGTAAACTTTAACAAAATAGACGTTCTTCACAAGGAATTAAAGAGAAATTGATAGAGGCACTTTATATTTTTTATCTGAAACCTTGTCTGGAGGATTATAGAGAGTTCTGAACAGCGTAAGTGTCTGAATTGGCAGAGAGAACTGCTCTGGTCAAACCTGAATATTATTTGAATAATATGGAGACTTTGAATATTATATTAGTCAGAACCTAAATGACCAAACAGTCTTATACACGTTTGGTGGCAATAAGTGTTAACAATTTTAGAGAGTTATCGTTTACTTTGGCCTAGTTTGTAGAGGAACGAAACAGAAATGGATAGAGGCACTTTATATTTTTTGTCTTAAACTTGGTTTGGAGGAATATAGCGGGTTTTTGGTTAAGTAATCCGAGTGTTATTTTCGAAGAGATGAATGTTGACAGTTTTGGTCGAATTATTGCCTATCTAACCTTAGTCTATAACCTACTAGTGATTCCTTGGATGAAGAAACAGTTCGAGAAGTCGTAAGAAGACACAAATCAATTCGAAAAGCGAAGAGCAAAGACTTGTCCATATATAACTGAGATACATCATGGTTACTAGGCTTTCTGTTAATAAGAACGATATAAACAAGATTCTCGCACGTGCAGAACACAAAGGGAAAGCTCGTTAAAGTTACTAATGACCTAAATCTAACCGAATTTGCATACACTGTAGAATATGTAATTATTTATGGGGTTGTGAAAGGATAATAAGGGGTATGAACAGCGGACAAGTCTAGGCGAAAAGGTGATTAGCGTGTATTTTGCAAAAGACAGAATTCACAACAATCAGTTTAAAGTATTTATTTAGGCTTTGGTTTAAACTTACACATATCAAAACAAATTACGGTTACATATAAAAAGTTTTAGTAAGGTCTGCTTCTTAGATTATATATTTAGGTGTTTTTATTTTAAAAGTAGCACGATAGTCTTTCTTGTCCTCTGATGATAATTGTGACACATCTTCTTTTGTCATAGGTAAATATTTTGATTTAGTCATCATTAGATGGTGTTCATACTCTCCTCTTTCACCCGGGGACATCTTTGCCAAGTCGCTTTCTTTCCACTCCGAAGAGCTTTCCCAGTTATGAAAGAAATTATGTTTAAGTGTTGGTTGTTCAACTTTTGGAGGCGGTGTTATAAAATAAGAGAAACAGGAGGATGAAAGGGCTCGGAGCCTGAATCCGGGGGCTCGGAGCTCGAAGCCGGGGCTCTGAGCTAGGAACCAAGAGATTGGACACCGGGACTCGGAGCCAGGGGCTCGGAGCCGGGAGCCGATGGCTCGGAGCCAGGAGCCGACGGCTCGGAGCTAGGAGCCGAGGGCTCGGAGCCAGGAGCCGGGGGCTCGGAGCCAGGAGCCGAGGGCTCGGAGCCAGGAGCCGGGGGCTCGGAGCCAGGAGCCGAGGGCTCGGAGCCAGGAGCCTGGGGCTCGGAGCCAGGAGCCGGGGGCTCGGAGCCAGGAGCCGGGGGCTCGGAGCCAGGAGCCGGAGGCTCGGAGCCAGGAGACGGGGGCTCGGAGCCAGGAGCCGGGGGCTTATATATATATATATATATATATAATCTTAGTCTTAGGACTATAGTCTTAGTCTTAGGACTATAGTCTTAGTCTTAGGACTATATAGTCTTAGTCTTATAATCACCCCAGGGGTAACCCCAAACACCCCCTGGACACCCCAATCACCACTGGGGTAACCCCTAAACACCCCGGGGTAACTCCAAACACCCCCGGGGTACCCCCAAACACCCTCTTCTCCTCCTCTTTCTCCTCCTCCTCCTCTTTCTCTTCCTCCTCCTCCTCCCCGTTTCTCCTCCTCCTCCTCTTCCTCTTTCTCCCTCCTCCTCCTCCTCCTCCTCCTCCTTCTCCTCCTCCTCTTCCTCCTCCTCCTCCTCCCCCTTTCTCCTCCTCCTCCTCCTCCTCCTCCTCCTCCTCCTCCTCCTCCTCCTCCTCCTCCTCCTCCTCCTCCTCCTCCTCCTCCTCCTCCTCCTCCTCCTCCTCCTCCTCCTCCTCCTTCTCCAAATTGTTCAGGGGTTACCCCAGGGGTGTTCAGCAAGTAGAATTGGAGTCTTATGACTATATAGTCTTATTCTTAGGACTATAGTTTTAGTTGAAAAAATTCGATAAAAAAAGTAGACTCCAATTCTACTTGGAGGAGGAGGAGGAGGAGGAAGAGAAAGAGGAGGAGGAGGAGGAGGAGGAGAAAGGGGGAGGAGGAGGAGGAGGAGAAAGAGGAGGAGGAGGAGAAAGGGGGAGTTGGAGGAGGAAGAGAAAGAGGAGGAGGACAAAGGGGGAGGAAGAGGAGGAGGAGGAGGAGGAGGAGAAAGAGGAAGAGGAGGAGGAGGAGAAAGGGGGAGGAGGAGGAGAAAGAGGAAGAGGAGGAGGAGGAGAAAGGGGGAGGAGGAGGAGGAGGAGAAAGAGGAAGAGGAGGAGGGGGAGGAGGAGGAGAAAGAGGAAGAGGAGGAGGAGGAGAAAGGGGGAGGAGGAGGAGGAGGAGAAAGAGGAGGAGGAGGAGAAAGAGGAGGAGAAGGGGGTGTTTGGGGGTACCCCGGGGGTGTTTGGAGTTACCCCGGGGTGTTTAGGGGTTACCCCAGTGGTGATTGGGGTGTCCAGGGGGTGTTTGGGGTTACCCCTGGGGTGATTATAAGACTAAGACTATATAGTCCTAAGACTAAGACTATAGTCCTAAGACTAAGACTATAGTCCTATATATATATATATATATATATATATATATATATATATAAATATATATAAGCCCCCGTCTCCTGGCTCCGAGCCCCCGGCTCCTGGCTCCGAGCCCCCGGCTCCTGGCTCCGAGCCCCCGGCTCCTGGCTCCGAGCCCCCGGCTCCTGGCTCCGAGCCCCCGGCTCCTGGCTCCGAGCCCTCGGCTCCTGGCTCCGAGCCCTCGGCTCCTAGCTCCGAGCCCTCGGCTCCTGGCTCCTAGCCCTCGGCTCCTGGCTCCGAGCCATCGGCTCCCGGCTCCGAGCCCCTGGCTCCGAGTCCCGGTGTCCAATCTCTTGGTTCCTAGCTCAGAGCCCCGGCTTCGAGCTCCGAGCCCCCGGATTCAGGCTCCGAGCCCTTTCATCCTCCTGTTTCTCTTATTTTATAACACCGCCTCCAAAAGTTGAACAACCAACACTTAAACATAATTTCTTTCATAACTGGGAAAGCTCTTCGGAGTGGAAAGAAAGCGACTTGGCAAAGATGTCCCCGGGTGAAAGAGGAGAGTATGAACACCATCTAATGATGACTAAATCAAAATATTTACCTATGACAAAAGAAGATGTGTCACAATTATCATCAGAGGACAAGAAACACTATCGTGCTACTTTTAAAATAAAAACACCTAAATATATAATCTAAGAAGCAGACCTTACTAAAACTTTTTATATGTAACCGTAATTTGTTTTGATATGTGTAAGTTTAAACCAAAGCCTAAATAAATACTTTAAACTGATTGTTGTGAATTCTGTCTTTTGCAAAATACACGCTAATCACCTTTTCGCCTAGACTTGTCCGCTGTTCATACCCCTTATTATCCTTTCACAACCCCATAAATAATTACATATTCTACAGTGTATGCAAATTCGGTTAGATTTAGGTCATTAGTAACTTTAACGAGCTTTCCCTTTTGTGTTCTGCACGTGCGAGAATCTTGTTTATATCGTTCTTATTAACAGAAAGCCTTGTAACCATGATGTATCTCAGTTATATATGGACAAGTCTTTGCTCTTCGCTTTTCGAATTGATTTGTGTCTTCTTACGACTTCTCGAACTGTTTCTTCATCCAAGGAATCACTAGTAGGTTATAGACTAAGGTTAGATAGGCAATAATTCGACCAAAACTGTCAACATTCATCTCTTCGAAAATAACACTCGGATTACTTAACCAAAAACCCGCTATATTCCTCCAAACCAAGTTTAAGACAAAAAATATAAAGTGCCTATCCATTTCTGTTTCGTTCCTCTACAAACTAGGCCAAAGTAAACGATAACTCTCTAAAATTGTTAACACTTATTGCCACCAAACGTGTATAAGACTGTTTGGTCATTTAGGTTCTGACTAATATAATATTCAAAGTCTCCATATTATTCAAATAATATTCAGGTTTGACCAGAGCAGTTCTCTCTGCCAATTCAGACACTTACGCTGTTCAGAACTCTCTATAATCCTCCAGACAAGGTTTCAGATAAAAAATATAAAGTGCCTGTATCAATTTCTCTTTAATTCCTTGTGAAGAACGTCTATTTTGTTAAAGTTTACTGTACGCATGCTCCGTGCGTTTACGTATCCCACAAGTGTTAGCTATAAGTAGGGTTAAGGGTTTAAATGAAAGTTGGTTTCTATTAGTTATAAAGAAATAAGTCTAGCGTCTTTTGATAATGACGTAACTTCGGAAATCAGTCGGAGACCAATCGGGAATGACGGGGGTTTAAGTAACATCTAGGGTTAGGGGGGAAAGTTAGGGTTACTATGTCCCAAAGGAGTCTGAGAATGAATAAATAATAAGTCGGTATGACGTAGTGAAAACCGGGGGGTTGAGTGAGATTAGGGTTAGGGGGTCATATAGGAGCACGAGACATAATGACGTAATGAGATTAGGGTTAGAGTGTCCCATAGGAGCCTGAGAAATAATGACGTATGCATAATGAGATTAGGGTTAGAGTGTCCCATAGGAGCCTGAGAAGTAATGACGTAATTTCAATCCTCATTAAAAATTCAATTTACCTAATAATTATGAATCCGCCAGAGTGGGGGGTATTACTACTAAACTGTTCTCCCTAGTGGCCCTGAAACTAATCAGCTATAAGATTATTTACATAAATTTATATATTATGAATTACATAGTGTATTACAAGGATAAGATAAAATACAAAATAAGTTATTATATCTATTTACTAAAAGATCTACATAAAAATGTATATATAAAACAGAATTTGGATTATAAACTAAGTTTTACTCATCAACAAACTTTTAAAAGACCTCATGTTATCAGCGTTTCTGGTACTCATTGGTAGAGAGTTCCAGATAGAAGTTGTTGAATATCTAAATGATCTCTTTAATTGATTTGTTCTAGGCTTAGGTAGAATAAAATCTTCTTTATTTCTGGTATTATATCTGTGTCTTTCCACGTTCTTCGTGAGATCCATATTTAGTCCTTCAATGTCACAATGTAAATATTTGTACATTAAGATAGCTTTATGTTTTTGTCTTCTATCACTCAGAGGAATCCACCCCAATTAGTGTAGGGCTATATCGGAAGGTGTAGTGGAATTTACTCCGAGGATTAATCTGGCGGCCCAGTTCTGTAAACCCTGTAGTTTTGTTGCTGATGTGGTACCACGGCTATCCCAGACAACTCCACAATAATCAAATACTGGACTGATGGTTGTGTTGTACACAAGATTAGCTGTTGATTTTGAGAGGAAAGGCATTATGCGTTTGAGTATGCCAATCCTTGACGAGGCCTTCTTGCATAGTTTATCGATGTGTGGTGACCAGGACAAATTAGGATCAATAACGACTCCTAGGTATTTGTAAGTCTCAACTCTTTTAATAGGAACATCGTCAAGGAATAGAGCAATAGGTTCACAATATCTCATTTTTTGTGAAGTACCTATAACCATGAATTCGGTTTTCGTTACATTAATGGCTAGACCGTTAATAAGTGGCCAAAGTACCAGAATTTGCCAGAAACCTGGTGCAAACAAGTCCTTATATATCTTTCACCTTCTTTCTTTAAAATTACACGTTAAATTCGATAAAAACACAACAAATACGTGCGATTTCATCATTATACTTTAGATTTAAACTGTTTTTGAAGAGTTTCAACTCTTATTCTTGCCTGTGGCTAAAGAAGGTAGAGAATCTTAGCTACATTCTCTAGTCTCTGATGCCGAGAAATAGGATATTTCATACTTCAGATGATGAAAATGAACCTCTAGTTACCATACGCTTGTAGTTCGAGTGATTTACAATAGAGTTGGAGGTAAAGTTTCACATTGCGTAGCTGGAATCATAACTGAGCCGTGAGTCAGCCGTGTCCACTGTCCGCCATAGCAGCGCAGTCATCGTTCAACTGAGGAAATCTTCGTATTATAGCCTTTCTTCAGTCAAGTTGATTATCACCGATAATGGTTTCGAACAACGATTAAAGGCGAATTTGACAAAAACCGAAGCGATATACTTCTTGCTCTACAAGTTTCACCACGATTTTCACAGGGATAAATAGGCAATAGGATGCACCCCTTGCAATATGGCGGAAATAACCTGCTGTGTAGGCAGTGTTGCAAATCGAAATATAGTAAGGTCGGATATACCAACGTTTCGAGCGAAGGCCCTACGTTCCATAACTCGGCATTATATCCAACCTTACTATATTTCTATTCTGGGTTACTAGTACAGGTACTAACAAAACGTGAGTCATATATTAGAATCTTTTAGTATGTTTATCCACGACTTTTTATGTTTGTAATATTATGGCTATCTTAAGAATTATTTGCTCTGCATTGGTTCCTCGATTGCTGAAATATTTCGACTCGTTTAACTTCAGTTGCGAGTGAGTGTTTTCAAACTTCATTTATATAAAGTAGACCACTTGATAAACATACTAAAACATGATGCAGCGTATTAAATTAGCCATTCCAATAAACTGCCTTTTAAACTAGTGCTTATATCTAACTTCCTCCCTTCGATCAATAATTTAATATTAAATAACAAAACATCTATGCAGTAAAGACTTACCGTTCTATGATCATCTTTACCATCCCTTTCTGAAGACTAGTAGTACCCCAAATATAACGAAGCTGCTTTAGCTTTTTATCAACTTGTTTTTAGACAGTTAACCGGCAAACAGAACAAGCGTACTGGGCGTTGTAAATTAACAGTAAAAGTTCGAGTTTCTTCCAAGCTCAGAAGTCATGCCGTGATCTGCAAAATGATAATAATATATCACCATGTGGCAACCTTATATGGTAACCTGGAAACAACAAAAAGACCAATCAGAATTGATGGCCGAGTGAACGCCTGTTTTTTGTTCACTGTTTTTTATAACCTATCTAGTTTGCTCCTAAACACTGGTATTTTACTATCTTAGAATATCGTTAGTTTTTTCTAGTTTTATCTTAAAACTTGTAAATATTCTGTAATTGTAAATTTAAATATGTTTTAATCTATAGAACTGATCATCAGTGGGAGCCACTTGGATTGGACCCACTGATTGGACCTCACTTACGTTACAAATATATGTCGCTTTCCAAAGAACATGTGCAATATAGCATTCTTCGTAAATTTCGTGAAGCTCTGGGCTATACTAGACGAAGTATTAGCTTTCGCATAAACACTCTACTTTACTATATGTTCACAATTCAGACTATTCCAGTGCGCCTTAATTCGAGTTTGTGTTTACAATCTTTAATTTCGCTGACGCTCAGACACTTTAAACTAACGTTCATGCGCGTTTATCTGCATGCGGTGAAAGTTAATAATCAAAATACCATTCTCGGTAAACTTTGTGTGAGGGTTTTATCCCCTAAAATGCGACGTTTTGCGAATGATCAATACTTCTCGGTAAATCCAGCATGAAGTACTAAAGCATATTTGTAAAGCATGTAAGCGCATTTAGTTTCTCAAATGTTCTAAAATGTTTCGTTTAAAGTGAGTTAACAGTGGTATCACCTATGCAGATATCACCTCATTAAATTGACATATCTAATATCCAAAGAAATTTTACAGTAAGATAGATAAATATGGCAAAATACGATTCAGAATAGCTAACTAACAAAGCGTTTCTCTCTGACGAAGGGCCTTCGCTCGAAACGTTAGACCACTTACGTTCTCTGTTTCGGCAGTATTAACCTACTATACCATATTTTAACTAACAAAGCACCTTTTCATCAAAATCATGAAATATTTACAGCCTAGACGTTCTTCAATTCACGTTTGAATACTGGATTTGCGGCCGATTGTTTCTCTCAGTGCAGTATACAAACGTTGTGGTAACGTTGTCACTTATCGTTGACGAAACGTCATCAAACGTTCATCATAAAATAGAAATGCTTGTCAAATAGACTTAGAGAGACATTTTGGCTGAAGGACCAGCTCAGGGGCGGATTTAGCATACATCAGACCGGTCACGCGACTGACGTAAAAAATCACAAGAATAATTGCGCAACCACAATATTTTAATCTCAAGAGTCTTCTAGAAAATGTTATGCTGCCACTGCCAAAGCGTGTTTCAAATTCGCTATTATCGTAATTTGTGAGTCAGCAAACACCAGGCAGGGGATGACCGGTGGTCAGCGTTCGCTTTGAAAGTTTTGACCGGTGTGCGGAGAGATCTGATTGGTGTTTGATCAATTTGACCGATCTGCACCATGGCAACCACTTTTTTGACCGATTTGCCTCAATCCTGATTGGCTCTCGCGTTGATTTTGGGCTTTCTGACCGATCTGCACCATGGCAACCATCGATGGATCGATTGCTGAGTCAGCTGAGATACTAGTAATGTATTCATTGAAGGCTTCTTACTTCTCACCGCTGTGTTTCAGTCATGAGTTCTGTAAGCGTTTCCGAACGGGCTTTAGCTGCTTTTAACAACAACGATGAAGAAATAGTGCGAAAAATCTACGATGATTTGTCATCTATATTACACAGTCATCGATTTATTTCAAGCGAGGAACATTTAGACGCGATTGGAAGCATTTCGAGCGAGCTTCTGAATTTTGGCGCGGAGTCATTTATTCTGTAGTCCTGTAAGGTAAGACTGGAAAGTTAAGATCGTCTTGTTTCATTTCAAATCTACAAACAGTGTCGAATATATGTGTTTTTGTCCAATGACTCCAGTCTCAATACCGTATTATTTATCATTTTGCGTCCTAGTGAAGTCTGAGTTCAGAGTTCAGACATATATTTATTCAGCAAGGCGGCATTAGCATATTTCACGTGTGCCAGGAGCTCTTATTACTTATATGAATTTGAAAGGATCAATTGAGCCAAGGTTTAGTTCAACGTTAAATTAGATCTTTCTTTTCATGATTTTGAAATGAATACTGTTTTCAAATTATTGTTGGTCTCGCTATGTTGCTCTGATGAGATGTATTTTATTAAACGGTGTGTTCGTGAAATATGACCTCAGGTTTATCTAAGCTTACATCATGTTACGGTAGTTTGTAGATAACATATAATTTATTAGAAAATGCCACACTACAAGGTCTTTGAGACAAGGAATAATTAGTTAATTTTTAGAAAGCATGGGTGTTCGCGCCTTGCGCCTGTCTCGTTTGGCTAACTAATATTTTAGTTAGCTTTGTAAATATTCGTATAAATGCTGTATAATTTTCTCAAGTGGACAAAATCTTTTGTAAACATGATAAACTGTGCCTTTAAAAATATATTTTAAAAGTTTCAAAATTATGCACAGATGTGCTGTCAGATCGTGGGGAAATGCCATTTTAGAGACCCCAATTTCAAAATTTTTCGGGGGGGGGGGGGGGGGGCATGCCCCTTGGACCCCCTAGGACTGTGGACTACAAGGTTGACTGACGTTTTCAAATTCCTAAATCCGCCCCTGATTAGAAGCATGCAACTTGGGGACATTTCAGGCGGTGTGCGCACTGGAATCGCAATGCATTGTTGTTGGCAATTATCGCTTCCCAGTGACCAACATGGCAAACTAACACTCAAACAGCAGTGCGTTTAGGCTTTATTTTTTCAAATAGTTGTTAATATTTGTCAATTATCTTTACATAATTGTGAAATTTACATATAAAAGCGGGTATTTACATCTCAAGTTGGAAGAAAACTAGTTTCTGATCGGAATTTAGGGCTGGTGAATTTGAGTTGTTATTTTACGTGATCGAAGATGTAATTTGACTACGGTTAGATTTTTGGCAAATATATTTTAAACTACCGAAGAAAACTTAGTTTTGACTATTTGGATGTATTATATAGACCCTAAGCTATGTAAAAATGTGATCGCTCTCCAACGCTCTCCTTGGGATCACCTTCTATTTACAACTTGAAAATATACATTTTTACAGCGACGACAGCGCGAAGCACATTCTTCTCGTATATATACGTATTTAATATAATATGTTAATATTGCGGTCTGTCGATGGCTAGCCAACAGAACAATTAAAAATAACGACAAAAGCCGCAGTTTCCTTCTTGAACCAACAAGCAGCTTTTCTCATTTACAGCACTTAGAGGCAACTAAGTTTCTCGGTCGATTTGCGGGATTTCTCTTCTCCGAATTCGGTTCATGATCAGTAACCCTAATGAGCTGTAAGGCATCGTCGCATAGTCGAGAAACCGACTGGCTCTATGACTTTATCGTTTTTCATTTAGACGATAAAACACGCTTGGAGCACTTATTATTAGAAACAAGTTTACAAGAAGACAATTTATCGATATTAAGCATCTCCAGACTTTATATTTTGTCCAGAATCTTTCAAAGATAACTTCAGGAAGCTCTTCACTCGACGACGGTTGGACGCGCTATGGTCGTATTTGCTAAAATAACTGTCATGCTTTGCGATCCCAGTGCGCACACCGCCTGGGGACATTTCAAAAACATTTGGCAGAAACGTTTTCAAAACCGGTTGGTAGGACATTTTTCTGACATTGTTTTTGTTGAAATACAAGATGATTTGGTATCGAATTTGACCACAAAATTCAAAACTACACTGTAAAAACTGACTGGTTAAAACAACCAATGTTTTTGGTTGCAACCATTATGAAATGGTTATTTTAACCAATTATTAATTGGTTAATTAACCATAACCATATTGAAATTGATCAAAATGACCATTTATGAATTGGTTATAGTTCGCGCAACCATTGTGAAATGGTTATTTTAACCAAATGGTAATTGGTTAGTTATTTGTAACCAATGTCAATTGGTCATTAAGACCAATTATAATTGGTTGTGTAAAATGGTCATTGCGACCAATTATTAATTGGTCAGAATATAAATATTATAAAATGCTTATTTTAACCGATTATCAATTGGTTACCCTGCTACAACCAATGTAAATTGGTTATTATGACCACTTATCAATTGGTTGTGTAAAATGGTCATTATCACAACGGCAACGAAGTCACAAATTATCTTTGCACCAATTATTAATTGGTTATTTGAAAGCGATATGAAATAATACACGGAGCGAACATATCGCATATCGGGTTGCGGTCATGATCGGTTTATTGATTAGTATTAACTGAATAAATCGAGTGGTTACACTACGAAAACCATTGCGAGCGCGATAGCTCTCGATCGGAATCCGGATAATGTGGCTTCGTGTATTAAAAGACGTGTAAAATCGGACTATACAGTTGATTCTTAACAAGCTGGCACCGGCATCTGACTTAAAGCCATGCATTTACTGAGTTACATGAATAAAAATGCATCATACAAATCGGCACTCATGGGACAGGTTGCTTCAAAACTCGATTGCTACCGAAGAAGAGTGTTACGAAATAAATAAAGTCAGTGTAGCACCAAAGGTACAAAATATCAAACGTTCGTCAAGCTTGAATATCAAGCAGATCAATTGCTTCAATACTCAAGCAATCACACAAGACTATTAATTAATGCTCGATTGAGCAGGGGTGTCTTCGCATAGGTCCGCCGCATGATTAGCCAATTAGCAGCCTCGAATTTTTTTGATCCACTTAATTATTCAAGTTTATTCAAATTAGGCTCGCTGCTTGCATTCAAGCTTTGAAAGCGTTGTCGACACGAGGAGAGTTAAAGAATGGTATATATCAACAACAAATTTCACCGAAGAAAGACTGTTCTTCGACTCCCTTTGCTGAATACCTCGGACAGACTAGAAACGGAACACTTTTCCAGCGAGGAAGATCGCGACAATGTCTTGTTTTACCACGAACTTCTACGGAATTCTTCCCACCGATTAGGCGAAATCTATTTGCGTTGCTGGGCTTTGGAACTCCGAAGGAATCACGCGCATAAAGGATGATTACTATATTATATTCGAATACGGGATCGTAACTTCCACTTCTTGTGACAATTGTGTCAGTGGACTTGATAATGATGGAAGAGCAAGGCCGCGAGAACCTACGAATCACGAATGTCCACTATATTATTCCGGTTGGTGTTGTGAATTGACTTGCTAATCGTTAATGACTTTAATGCTTTATCTAGTTCAAGTTAATTGTTAAATTTGCTTACTAAGCCCCATTTACATTGAGCCAAATTACCGGGATTGTGATATATTGCGTCTAAGGCAAGTGCAATGGCTCGCGATCGCAATGCCTATAATTTAGCTCCGTGTAAATGGGGATTTACTTCAGACTTATGTTCTTACATTATGCATATTGAGTAACATAGTGTAACTGTATAAGCATGCAGTAACAGTATAAGCAGTCTTTGACTATAGGAACATTTCTATTTTTATATGCATATGTTTTGATTCCATTTGTTAAGCAAGTAAGATTTTATTGACATAGTGTAGTGAAAATTAAATGTGTTTAACTGTTGTTTATCTTTGAGAAATTTGCTTACTGCATGACATTAATTATGATTTTAACCAATTTGAATTTGGTTGCAACAACCAGTGTTGATTTTAACCAATTTGAAATTGGTTAAAAAACCATTTCTAACCGTTGTTTATTGGTTGTCTCAGATGCATCTACTTGACCAATATTTATTGGTCAAAATGACCTATCTTAATGGTTATTTTGACCAATTGAATACTGGTTGTTTTAACCAAAAAAGTATTGGTTATTTTAACCAAATTATAAAATTGGTTAAAACAACCGTTTTTTACTGGTTCTCTCAGATGCATCCTGGTGACCTTTTTTTTTTGGTTGTTTTAACCAGTCAGTTTTTACAGTGTAGTCTGACTCTTTGGCCATCATTGGTGCGTTAATATTAATAATTGTCATCTTGTCTCATGTCGACTTTTGTTCTCCTGTTGGCTGTCCGACGTTCTATAAAGCTTTCGAAATACGTCGTTGTGGATTCTAAAGTGATAGACGTTTTGTTTGGTTTGGTGAATAGCACGTTATTTATAAATGGTTAAATGAACGTCTCCATTTACGCTGACGCCATTATTTACCCACCACTAACATCATGCAATTCCATTAGATATATAGATAACTCTCTCAACGAGAACATTTCTGGCTTGCCATTCGTTTTGTTACTAAAACTTATTGCATTCCCACGCTGTTGTAGGGTAATAATGTATTAAAATACCCGACTGAACTGCGGCCTTTCTGTGGGAGATCGATACAATGATCCGCTCACTCTGAAAGAAGTTTTTGGGGATCTTTATTAAATTATTTATTATTTATTTATTTATTTAACACAGCTTGACATTGCATGCCTGAACAGCTTGGACTTGTGGCTATAACTCGACTGGAAGCCTTTTGAATATTTTCCAGTTATTGTCTCTTGTTGTAATAATTTGATAACTCAACAAATGCCGAATATTTTCCCACACACCTCGAAAGTTCTCTGTAAGAATGTCAAATCGTAAAATCTTAGGGGCTGATTCATTACGTGGAGATTTTCAGCCCGGGCTGAAATTTCAGCCTGGCTAACCGGGTTGAAATTGTTTCGCGATTACATGGGAAATTTCAGCCCGGGCTGAAATCATTATTTTCGTTAGCCGAGCTAAAATATTCTCATGACGTAATGAAGAATTTCAGCCCGGGCTGAAATGATAAAGACTCGTAAAATGGCTATTCCGATTCTTTAAACAATTTGAAACGATGATCATGTCGACTTTTGACTTTTATGAGACTGTGGTTGCATATAGCTAAAGATGAAATAAACAAAAGCAAAAGTATTTTCAAGGTTGTTTTTTCAGCCCGGACTGAAATTTCTTCTCGATTATATGACAATTTTCAGCCCGGTCAATCGGGCTGAAAATTTCAGCCCGTGTGCTGAAATTTTTGTCATGTAATCGCAAACTCCGTTTTACAAGGGTTTTATCGCCGGGATGAAAATCTCCATGTAATCGGCCCCTTAGTCTGTACGCAGGCTATGTTCTAGTGAGTTAAAAAATCTTAATTTGCCGATAAAATTTGCATATTACAATATAAATGTGATTTGTCCAGATACACAAATGCTGCAAGTGTAAAACTATTATGAGCACTGACACTACAGCTATGCAAGGAACAAGAATGAGGCACAAATGTACACTGCATGCCAAAACGCTTTTTTCCTATCAAGCCACCTTAATTGCTAAACAGAAAGTCCAAAACACGTAGAAATTTTTCGAATAGTACAGCGATGCGTCAGATGTTCGTTTTGCTCTTTTCTTCTCCCTTGCGTGTTTATCACACTGCGTGTGTTTACCTAGACAGGAGGAAAACGGGACTTTTCCTGACTGCTTGGCGCCATTTTTCTCTGACATGTATTTTGGTCGGGGTGTGTCAGCGCCTAGGCTTCTTTGACGACATAATTTTTAAACGATATTGACACAATAATTAATTTTGCTTTGAGGAAGCTTGCGATTCGCTCCAAATCAATCAGAGAAAAAACAAGGAAAAGTATTATTCTATGTAGACGACATGTCTTGATGGTTACTCCTACAAATTAGCCCATTCGCTATAGACTATTTGAAACATGGTCAGGCAATCGAAATGATCACGGGAAATTATGTGTAACAGTGTATAATAACATTAGACGACTGGGTCAGGCAAGACTTTCCCAAAGTCCGTTTTTTTCTTGTCGGAGGCGTTCACTCGGGCTACTGCCATTGCGCAAAGTTGAGATATAAGCTGCAGAGGATGTAAAAGGTGAGCAAAAGGTGGGAGTGCAGGGCCGAGGAAGATCGGATCGACGACGGGTGAATGTGGTGCATACTTCACAGAGGTGAACATATTTACGATCAAGGAGTTGTCAGCCACATCATTGTTAAATAAACTACAAAGTCAGTCAGTCAGTTTCGAAATCTACCAACAACGTGCAAGAACACCTTGATCATAAGGCAGAGCTGTTCAACTTTTTGTCCAACTCCTAAAGCGAAACGTGCAGGGCATGCAGGCCTGAAGTACGTATAGTTCCAAGTCTTCTAGGACGCATCAACTGCCTATATACTACAAAACAAGCGCTGATATGTCTACCTTTCTTCCTTCAATTAATAATTTAATATTAAATAACAAAACATTTATGCAGTAAAGACATACCGTATATGATGACTACAGTACTACCCCAAATATAACGAAGCTCCTTTAGCTTTTTATCAACTTGTTTTTAGACAGTTAACCGGCAAACAGAACAAGCGTACTGGGCGTTGTAAATTAACAGTAAACGTTCGAGTTTCTTCCAAGCTCAGAAGTCGTGCCGTGATCTGCAAAATAATAATAATATATCACCATGTGGTAATCTTATATGGTAACCTGAAAACAACAAAAATACCAATCAGAATTGATGGCCGAGTGAACGCCTGTTTTTTGTTCACTTTTTTTTACAACCAATCTACACTTGTATTTCACTATCTTAGAATATCGTTAGTTTGTTCTAGTTTCAGCTTAAAACTTGTAAATATTCTGTAATTGTAAATTTAAATGTGCTTTAATCTATAGAACTGATCATCAGTGGGAGTCACTTGGATTGGATCCACTGATTGGACCTCACTTACGTTACAAATATTTGTCGCTTTCCAAAGAACATGTTCAATATAACATTCTCCGTAAATTTCGTGAAGCTCTAGGCTATACCAGACGAAGTATTAGCTTTCGAATAAACACTCTACTTCACAATTCAGACTATTCCAGTGCGCCTTAATTCGAGTTTGTGTTTACAATCTTTAATTTCGCTGACGCTCAGACACTTTAAACTAACGTTCATGCGCGTTTATCTGCATGCGGTGAAAGTTAATAATCAAAATACCATTCTCGGTAAACTTCGTGTGAGGGTTTTATCCCCTAAAATTCGACGTTTTGCGAATGATCAATATACATTTCTCGGTAAATCCAGCATGAAGTACTAAAGCATATTTGTAAAGCATGTAAGCGCATTTAGTTTCTCAAATGTTCTAAAATGTTGCGTTTAAAGTGAGTTAACAGTGGTATCACCTATGCAGATATCACCTCATTAAATTGACATATCTAATATCCAAAGAAATTTTACAGTAAGATAGATAAATATGGCAAAATACGATTCAGAATAGCTAACTAACAAAGCACCTTTTCATCAAAATCATGAAATATTTACAGCCTAGACGTTCTTCAATTCACGTTTGAATACTGGATTTGCGGCCGATTGTTTCTCTCAGTGCAGTATACAAACGTTGTGGTAACGTTGTCACTTATCGTTGACGAAACGTCATCAAACGTTCATCATAAAATAGAAATGCTTGTCAAATAGACTTAGAGAGACATTTTGGCTGAAGGACCAGCCTTTTTAATCAATCTTCTGGTGCGAACCTAAAAATATTAAATGCTGTCAAGAAGCATGCAACTAGGGGACGTTTCAAAAACATTTGCCAGAAACGTTTTCAAAACCGGTTGGTAGGACATTTTTCTGACATTGTTTTTGTTGAAATACAAGATGATTTGGTATCGAGTTTGACCACAAAATTCAAAACTAGTCTCTGATTCTTTGGCCATCATTGGTGCGTTAATATTAATAATTGTCATCTTGTCTCATGTCGACTTTGGTTCTCCTGTTGGCTGTCCGACGTTCTATAAAGCTTTTGAAATACGTCGTCGTGGATTCTAAAGTGATAGACGTTTTGTTTAGTGAATAGCACGTTAAATGAACGTCTCCATTCACGCTGACGCCATTATTTACCCACCGCTAACATCATGCAATACCATGAAATATATAGATAGCCGTTGAGAGAACATTTCTGGCTTGCCACTTGGTTTTGTTACTAAAACTTATTGCATTCCCACGCTGTTGTAGGTTAATAATGTATTAAAATGCCCGATTGAAGGCCGTTCTGCCATGTGGGAGATCGATACAAATCGGCTCTCTCTGAAAGAAGCACCGCCTTTGGGATATTCGCGTCGGTAAACATCGAAACATGTCATGTGCATGTTCTCCTACCAAGCGAACTGATTCGTGTATATAATACTAAAAGCGGGAAATCCTTTTTTCATGTATAGACAACTATTTTACTAAACACTAGCGAATCTTCACTCTTCAGGAGTCCGTCGGTGCATGTAAATAACGTCCTCAAATAGACAATCAACAAAAAGTGAACACAGCTTGACATTTATTTGCCTTTTGAATATTTTCCAATAATGATGAGTAAAGATAAAGATCGTTTGAAATATGTGCTTTTGTCTCTTGTCATTCCGCAGAGTGGGAGAGGAAGATCAGATCGAAGGCTGAATGTGGTGCATAACAGTTGTCAGCCACATCTGATTGCTATTAAACTATAAAGTCAGCCAGTTAGTTTCAAAATCTACCAACAGCGTGCAAGAACTTGTAGAGACAAACATTGTCAGGTATATGGAGCTGAGGTTCCAGCCCATGAGACATGATCTCAGTTTCGCAAAGCCTATCGGGGCCGGATGATGCAATAATTGCCAACCCTCAACGTAGACAAAAAAATAATTACACAGCAGTGTAGAACGGAGCCGAAACCTAGACTAGGCTACCACAGTACAACAGTAGCCCAAGTAATAATTTGCTAACTCAACAAATGGCAAATACTTTTCCACACACCTTGAAAGTTCTAGCAAGGTGTAGGAATGTCAAATCGTAAGGTTAATCATAACGTTTTGACGACGTTAACCGCAGTCGACAAAATTACGTGTCACAATGTTGAGTGACAACATTTTCACAACATAAGTCAAACGTTCTGACAACGTTCTGAAAACGTAGATGTGTTTACTACTAGGATTAGACAGTGCACAGTTTTCAAGAGGGGAGAAGTCTTTCTTCTAGTGAGTTCAGAAATCCTAATTTGCATTAAATCTGCATATTATAATAAATGTAATTTGTCCAGATACACAAATGCTGCAAGTGTAAAACTTTTCAATTATCAACACTGACACTAGAGCTATGCAAGGAACTAGAATGAGGCACAAATGTACACTGCAAAACGTTTTAGAGGAAAAAATATAATTTTTCATAAATTTTTCCTATCAAGCCACCTTAATTGCTAAACAAAGTCTAAAACACCTGGAAATTTTTTTGAATAATACACCGACACCTCAGATTTTCGTTCTTTGCTTTTCTTTTCCTATACCTAGTTTCTAGGCCTTCCTCAGATGTACTAGATCCCAGGAACACTTGAAGGGCCAAAATGATAAGCATATCTTCTCATCTAGAATTCAGCTGGATTATCCTTAATTGTGAAATGGTCTAGATTAAAGAAATTAAATTCCAACCCCCAACTGTAAACTTGACCCTAAACCTAACCACAACCCCCCTGGCAACCCTAAACCTATAAACCACAACCCTCTGGTGGACTTAAACCTAACCACAACCCTCTGGGAAGAAAGTCGCACCTCTCAGACCCCAACCACATGACTTATTGGTATGAAAACATCTATAATGGTCATGTTATATTTCTGTATAATTATATTTGCAAGGTAAACACATTGTTTGCAGAGCAATCGATCGAGTGATGCCAAGATTGACAATTACAGAGTTCCAGCAGCTTTTTGGTCTGATCGATGATGGCTCAGTGCAAAGAAACCTCGTTTTCTCACAAATCAATGACAATCAATAGTCATCGATTGGAAAATCAAGTCATTGATTAGCAAACTGATGGATTTTTGTGACTATTGATTGGCAAATACCAATTGATATCAATTAGATAATTGCTATCAATTGATATTGATTTATAGATTGGCTTTCCAATCATCAATTTTCATTGATTGCACAGGTCGGGGTTTCTCTCTATTCAACCTTACTATATTTCGAATCTTCTTACTAGTACTGTTTATAGTTATATAAGCTTATTAAAACCTTTATTATGTACATCCACGACTTTTGATGTTGTATATTATGGCTATTATATAAAGAATTATTTGCTGGGCAATATAAATTTTCATTACAAGATTACGCTTTCCGCCTATTGCTGAAATATAATTTTCCGATTCGTTATTAAAATTCAGTTGAGTGTTTTCAAACTTCATTTAATCAAATAGACCACTTGATAAAACATTCTCAAATAAGGGGTGGACCATTAGAAATCAAGGGAGGGGGGTGTGAAAAATATGTGTGCATGAATTTTTTTTTCAGCTCAAATTCCCTGCAGGACTTTTTTTTTCAGTGTGCAAGCTCTGCAGGAATTTTTTTTTTATAGGGTTATTTAAGCGATACGCGAAAGGATGCCAGTCCAAAACTGACCACGTGGCACTTTATAAAAACAGCGAGATGTGGCCTACAAATACAAGTATAACTAGCGATCACATTAAAGTGGTGAATAGCGGCTTGCACGCTATTAAAAAGACGATGATGATAAATATCAGTGTTCAAAAGTGTTTCTCTGGAGGGTTTATAAAATTGAACCACTCAATAAAAAGTTGCACACATGGTCATAAGAAGCTTGATAAACTTAGGGGGGGCAACTCCCACGAGGCGCCACCATGGTTGGCGCCGAGCGTAAAAATTTTGAAAATTTGGAGTCGCTAGATCGTCGGAAATGGCATTTTCAGAGTCTTCTCTACCTCTTTCGTTAGGCCCTTTCATTAATTCTTTCATTATGATTTGTGAGTATGCTATCCGTCAGTCAGGATGGATTATTATTAATAATTGGCCGAAATTAATAATAAATCAACTTTTTTGGGGGGGACTGAAAGCTATTCCGGGCCACCCTATAAAATATTGGGGGGGGGGGCAGCCCCCCGACCCCCCTGCTTCCTACGCTCCTGGTTGCACAAACTCTGAATTCAAGTTTCGCTATTCGAATTTATTTTGCATCCTCCTTAATTTTTATTTCACAATTTTTATTTTTTATTTGAGATAATTAATATAAATGAAATAAGGAAATTTTATATAACAATGAATAATAGATAGTTTGTAGTGTTTGAAACTACCTGAAGTTTCTAAATAGTATATTTGACTGTTTAATCAGTGAGCTTTTCCTTTTTATCATATGATAAATTACATAGTGCACTTTGCTTGCACGAATTTTTTTTTTGTTGTTGATCGTTTGCACGATTTTTTTTTCTTTATCATTTTCCTTGCGCGAATTTTTTTTTGGTAATTGTCACCCCCCCTCCCTTGATTTCTAATGGTCCACCCCTAACTCAACACATAAACTTCCTCCCTTCGATTAATAATTTAATATTAAACTAGAAATACATGAACGCAACAACCCCTCGCCCGCTTTATATGCATTTTTAAACACACACCCCCCCTCCCCTCCCCTAATTTCTGTTTTTTGTTGTATTAATCACAGACCAGAAAACACCCAGAAAATTAGTTAGTAAGGTTCATCTGTAGTCGTGTATTGACACACCGAAAGAACATGCAATGTCAATATTAAAAAAACAACACGAGATGAACCAAATGACAAATTTTCATTCAAAAATATATATATAAATAGTGGCCAAGAAAAGACCCAAATCACACAATGTCAACGTCCTAGCGTTGAAAGACAATTCTAGACAATATATTATTTATATTAATTTTCATTTTCAAGATTTCTTTCGTTTTAACTCAGCTAAACTGTTAAATACGAATCTCCTACCGTTAAACTTTCTTCTGCTTTTGTGACCACAAACACTGCCAATTCAGTCTAGTCTTTTCGGATTGTTTTTCACGTTCGTGGTTTCTTACTTTTTTCGTTGTTGACACATAAATATGACAAGGCATCGTTCAGTTCTCTTCATGATCTAAAAAGCCGTTTGTTTCAAAATTTCTTCATCGTTCCCTCTCGAGTTATGTAGAATACACCAGAGCAAAATTCTTTACCGGCTTTGAACAGTTTCAGGGCACATCCTGCTTCTTTCAGTTACACTTCGGTCGGCATCGTTTTCGGTCTTTATCGTATTAATTTTTAGGCTTTTTCCAGTGGTTTTAAGTCGTATTTATTGTTGTCTTTCTCTCGCTGCCACATCTCTTCTTAGCCTTCTTTCTTTGGTCTTTTTCCATAGTAATATTAATGTACATTTTAGTTGAAACCATTTTTTTCTGGCAAAGATTTCTTTCGTCTTGATCTTTGAAAAACTATTTCGTAATCCAACCATCCAACGAACTTATAAATTATAATTTGCTGACGTAAATTTAAATAATTTGAATAATTTAACAGGTTAGTTACCAGTACCCTGCTATTCGAACTGCGCAAGTTGTGGATTTGATAACATATATATAGATATATAAACAGGTTTCAGAATGGACCAATTGCAGAACTGCAAAGCATCATGGTAGTTTAGTTACACGGCAGAATTTTTCAACATGGCGATTGTATTTTTCGAACGAGGGAAGGTGCTAAACACACGAGAATTGGAAGAAAAGTTTTATCATTTTCGCTTCGATTAAAGTTTATATCAAATCTGTACGTCTTGTTTTACATTTCTACCGAATCTTGGGCTTCTACGAGCGAGTGTAGTTGAAATATTCAACACGGCGTACAGAGTCGCTAAAGCGGGGAATGGCGTCGATTCGAGGTAGTCAGACACAAATTTTGGAATATTTCACAATATAAAGGTAAGTACTGCATTAAATTATTTTCAAGATAAGGAACACGTTGTGACTCATTGTTTGCCTGAAAAAATCGGCGATCGATTTAATTCTCGAGACTTGAGAGACAAAAATGTTTGCACACTTGACCGTACACATGTTTGATCAAACGTTCTTTTCACAAACCAAAACATTGAGGTTGTTTGGCGCGAAAAATAAAAACAGTTGCTGTTTGTAATACCGAGCTTTCACATTTCAAAGGTTTTCGCTGTTACAAAAAAGATTTAAAAAGTACTTTTAAGTACTATTCACTGCTGTTCAAGTGTCTTTTTAAGTACAACATATTTACGCGAGTCTAATTTAAAGCAACCTCGCTTGTTTCGAGTATATTTTGGAAAGTTTCCAGCCGTTTGGTTTACGGTTTATAAATATGGAGGAAGGAATACAGTGGACAAGAAACCTCAGTGGTATTCCCCCATTTACCCATGCATTATTAAAGCAACATTTGATTACTGACGACTCAAGTAAACTTAGAAAACCACCAAATGCTCACAAGCATAAAAAGTACGGGTATCAACTTTTCAAAGACAAAATGGTTACCCAGGTTGTAGTCAAGGCTAATGTTTTGAAAGGCACAGAAAGGTTTTTCCTGTTTAAAAGTGTTGTGCATGCCTCCACGAAAAAGGCACACTTGCAGTCTATGTTCACCTACACCAGGACACTGGTAAAATATCTCGTGCAAGTTGCACTTGTACAGCAGGACAAGGTGGTTGCTGTAAACATGTAGCTGCCCTGCTATTTCAAATTTTGGACTATATTCAACTCGAGTTAACAGAAGTCCCAGATGATTTAACATGCACACAACTGTTACAACAGTGGCATGTTCCTAATACTAGTGAGAAAGTTGATACTGCATTGCTTTTTGATCAAGTTAAAATAAGCAAGGCAACTGCCAAGACAGAAAAACATTACACAGCAGACTACAACAACCCAGCACCTGCTTTTGCTAAACATGTAAATGTTGATGACTTGAGAAAACTTGAGGGTGGTTTGAAAACTGTTGGAACTTGTGATTATTTACAGGGCCTTTTAGCATCCAATAATTGTGAACCATTTCAATACCAAGAATTTCTTGAGGAATTGCCTTCAAAAAAGGCATTCAATGATGCAAACCTATTTGCAAATCAAATGTACAATACTGAAACAAGGGAATCTATACTGGAACAAATTACTGTTCCTAACTTTGCGGAAGTGTGCAATTAACATTTACCTTCTCCAGAGTATACACCATAATTATACTGAAAACATTCTTTTTACAACCAAAGAACAAATGGTTGACATTGAACGTAATACAAGAGGTCAGTCACAGAGCAAACTTTGGTTTCATGAATGAAGAGGTCATTTAACTACCTCAATTTTGGTACAGTAATGAAACAAAGAGAAAATGTTTTCCCCACATCACTACTTAGCAAAATCCTATTACCAGCAAGTACAGTAATGTTACAAAGCCCCCAGAAGCATGTCAGTGGGGCAACAGTAATAAGCAGACTGCCATTGAAAAATATTTGGAACAAAAGAATTTTAATGAACTAATAATGACTGCATGTGTTCAGTGTGGGTTAATTATTAACACTGTTAATTATTAACATGGCTTGGTGAAGTGCCCCTTCTCAAAAAAAGAAATGCCAATTAAAGAAGCCTGAGTGTAAGGAACACACTTTGTGGCTTTTTAATGGTTGTCTTTGTATTCCCAATAAATTCAGCCATATTTCCTTTAAGCTCGAATCCAGAGGAAATTTATGGAAGGATAATTTCGGATTTTTTACACTGTTGCTTCGACAAAGTGGCACACAACAGGTAGTTCCCCCGCACTTTTTACCTTTAGGCACTTTTTCCGTTTCACTTGCCATATTTATCAAAACAGACCGTAAACCAAACGGCTCGAAACTTATACAAAATATACTCGAAACAAGCGAGGTTGCTTTAAGTGATTAGACTCGCGTAAATAGGTTGTAGTTAAAAATCTCCAGTAAGACACTTGAACAGCAGTGAATAGTTCTTAAAAGTACTTTTTAAATCTTTTTTGTAACAGCGAAAACCTTTGAAATGTGAAAGCTCGGTATTTCAAACAGCAACTGTTTTTATTTTTCGTGCCAAACAACCTCAATGTTTTGGTTTGTGAAAAGAACGTTTGATCAAACATGTGTTGTCTCGGGATGGTCAAGTGTGCAAACATTTTTGTCTCTCAAGTCTCGAGAATTAAATCGATCGCCGATTTTTTCAGGCAAACAATGAGTCACAACGTGTTCCTTATCTTGAAAATAATTTAATGCAGTACTTACCTTTATATTGTGAAATATTCCAAAATTTGTGTCTGACTACCTCGAATCGAAGCCATTCCCCGCTTTAGCGACTCTGTACGCCGTGTTGAATATTTCAACTACACTCGCTCGTAGAAACCCAAGATTCGGTAGAAATGTAAAACAAGACGTACAGATTTGATATAAACTTTAATCGAAGCGAAAATGATAAAACTTTTCTTCCAATTCTCGTGTGTTTAGCACCTTCCCTCGTTCGAAAAATACAATCGCCATGTTGAAAAATCCTGCCGTGTAACTAAACTACCATGATGCTTTGCAGTTCTGCAATTGGTCCATTGCTTTCAGCTTTTTATCTCGCGTGTAAAGTGGACTCCACGCATGTCGAGATTAGCACGCTCACCCGGGCTCCGGGCCTTCGGCCCTCCGCCCGGGCTCGGGGATGACAAAATATGCATGCAGTAACTTACCGTTCTAGACTAGTACTACCCCGAATATAACGAAGCTGCTTTAGCGTTTTATTAACTTGTTTTCATAGACAGTAAAACGGCAAGCAAGAGGCATACTGAGCGTTGTAAATCAAGTCAACTGTAAATAACGTTCGAGTTTCTTACGGAGAATTCAGACAAGCACGTGACACTAAATTAAATTGCCGTAAATTTAGAAATAGAGTTCACTTACCTCTACTTGAAGTCGTAGTCGTCGTTTCTGTGTAGTTTGGGGCGAGATTTGGCACAATTGAGACATTTACAACGAATTCCATATCTGGCCATGTATGGACTCGCTGCAACGCAAGTTTTTGCGATGACTGGAAAAATGGCTTTACGTCGGTTTATCACAGAATAAGGATCAACCAGAAGTCCAACTCTCTATCGGCACCTTTGATGTAAGCGTCCTCGGGAAATGTCGGCCTCGCGATCCCGGCGCCATTTTGAAAGTAAGTGCAACCGGGAAATTATCCCCCTCGTCCTTACGACCCTCGGGCTCCTGTAGTCAATTACTCTTGGCCTTCTTGTGACCTTTTAATTAACTTTATATTGTTATCTATATATATAAATAATATTTAGTTAAGTAAATAAGTAATTTACTTTAGAAAACGATTCTTGGGAGATAGAATTCTTTGACCACGACCTTATTAAAACTTCAGTGAGCGGATACTACGGGTAAAAGTCCGTGGCAAAAAAGTCCTGCACTCATGAAGCGGGTTTTACATTTCTCGATTTTGCCGACACATTTGTTTATATAAAAAGATTGCTAACAATTTCGGAACTACGCATTGTTGAAATACATCGGGTACGTATGTTGTTAGAAATTTTATAAGCTTTCATTTGGTTGTAATTCAAGTTTTAGTGTTACCTGTAACTTTTTAAAATGTTCAAAATGTTCTCACCATTGTTCGTAAAATAAGAATTGTATAATGGGAAATGGACTCCTCACAAGTGTTATAGAATTTTGGATTTTGTTTTTAAATACTAAACGCGCAGCCCTGAACAAGATATTAAACAAAGGGTACTGTCAAGTGCTATTCATGACATAACTTTTAATTTTCTTAATGCTGGGAAGTATTTTAAAATATGAAAAAAACATTATTATTTTGACGTGGACAGTCTGAAATGGATGAATTTCTTAAGTTTGTTTTGCCTTTTGTTGTTTTGGTGTTTGCTATAACCTCAGAAAGACTTCTGGCATGAACCTAAGATATTTCTTGAACAGAAGCTAATTCAAATACGAAAGGAGTGGAAACGTTTGCAGATTTCTAATTGAAGTTGAAAACGTTTTTGGTGCAAATTAGTGATCATACCTTTTGAATATATGAAAAAATATTAAAACTTTTATGGTCAATGGTCAGAACATTTTGAACATTTTAAAAAGTTACAGGTAACACTATGATTTGAACTATATACCGAATGAAAGCTTATAAAATTTCTAACAACATACGTACTCGATGTATTTCAACAATGCGTAGTTCCGAAATTTTTAGCCATCTTTCTCTATAAACAAGTGTGTCGGCATTAATCGAGAAATGTAAAACCCGCTTCGTGAGTACAGGACTTTTTTGCCACGGACTTTTACCCGTAGTATCCGCGTACTGAAGTTTTAATAACCTCGTGGTCAAATAATTTCATCTCCAACGAAATGTTTTCTAAAGTAAATTACTTATTACTTAATAAATATTATTTATATATGTATAGATAACAATATAAAGTTAAATAAAAGGTCACAAGAAGGCCAAGGGTAATTGACTACAGGAGCCCGAGGGTCGTAAGGACGAGGGGGATAATTTCCCGGTTGCACTTACTTTCAAAATGGCGGACTGGCGCATGCGCATAAAAATAATGGGACACTTTTTTCCGAGAGTTGGACTTCTGGTTGATCCTTATTCTGTGGTTTTATCTTCACCTTTACTTCGTTACCAGATCAAAATTGTTGCAACATGTTTACCAAAACTGACCTCGATCCTAGCGGCGGCGGTACATTTAAGTGATTTAACTACAATGCTCAAGGGAGCACGTTAGAATGTGATAGTTCTTGTATAAAATAAAATAAACTTTACTTACCTAAAGTTGTTGACGTTTTGTGGGTTGATGTTTCATGTATCGGTGTCACCAAATGAGCCAGATAAATTTTCATATATACTATCCTAAAGTATCCCCTTGGTATAGTGGCTTGACCTTATTGTGACCCAAATATGCTATCTTTGTTACCCCCAGTTATCCCAGTTATCCTAGTTATCTTAGTTATCCTAGTTATCCTAGTTATCCTAGTTATCCTAGTCATCCTAGTTATCCTAGTTATCCTAGTTATCTTAGTTATCCTAGTTATCCTAGTTATCCTAGTTATCCTAGTTATCCTAGTTCTTTTAGTTATCCTAGTTATCCTAGTTATCTTAGTTCTTTTAGTTATCCTAGTTATCTTAGTTCTTTTAGTTATCTTAGTTCTTTTAGTTATCCTAGTTATCCTAGTTCTTTTAGTTATCTTAGTTCTTTTAGTTATCTTAGTTATCCTAGTTCTTTTAGTTATCCTAGTTCTTTTAGTTCTTTTAGTTATCCTAGTTCTTTTAGTTATCTTAGTTCTTTTAGTTATCTTAGTTATCCTAGTTCTTTTAGTTATCCTAGTTCTTTTAGTTCTTTTAGTTATCCTAGTTATCCTAGTTCTTTTAGTTATCCTAGTTCTTTTAGTTATCTTAGTTATCCTAGTTCTTTTAGTTATCCTAGTTCTTTTAGTTATCTTAGTTCTTTTAGTTATCCTAGTTCTTTTAGTTATCCTAGTTCTTTTAGTTATCCTAGTTCTTTTAGTTATCCTAGTTCTTTTAGTTATCTTAGTTCTTTTAGTTATCTTAGTTATCTTAGTTATCTTAGTTCTTTTAGTTATCTTAGTTCTTTTAGTTCTTTTAGTTATCTTAGTTTTCTTAGTTATCTTAGTTATCTTAGTTATCTTAGTTTTCTTAGTTTTCTTAGTTTTCTTAGTTTTCTTAGTTTTCTTAGTTTTCTTAGTTTTCTTACTTATCTTAGTTATCTTAGTTCTTTTAGTTATTTTAGTTATCTTAGTTATCTTAGTTCTTTTAGTTATCTTAGTTCTTTTAGTTATCTTAGTTCTTTTAGTTATCTTAGTTCTTTTAGTTCCTTTAGTTATCTTAGTTATCTTAGTTATCTTAGTTATCTTAGTTATCTTAGTTATCTTAGTTATCTTAGTTTTTCTACTTATCTTAGTTATCTTATGAATCAATCAATCAATAATCTTTATTTAAACACGGTATCACTTCATTAATACATGCTCTTCCAGTGAGCCGTGTACAATTTTTAAGAATAATTACAAATATATATATATATAAAAAAAATAAATAAATAAATAAAAAATAAAAAAAAAATAAATAAATAAAAATTACAAGCAATTACAAATATATAGAATACGTATGAATTATTTACAATCTTTTATAATAATACCTAATAACTATAATAACCTAACTACGATTTAAATATTTTTTAAAAGATCTGAATGAAAATCTGGATATTTTTATTTCTGGAATTATTTGTGGGAACAATAGACGGGTTTCAGGGTGTTGCGTGCGCATCGTTTTGGAAAATAATTGGCGGGCTCTTGGCGGGCTCCCCACAAAGTAAGGAATGGCAAACAGACTTGCTAGCGAGCCAACAACAGCAGAATAACAATGTTTTATATCCAGAAACTGCATCTATACTTTGTTTATTTTAAACAGTATGTTTACTTTGAGTGGAGCTTGCCAGTTTCTTTGAAAAATGATGCGCGCGCAACACCCTGAAACTCGCCTATTAACGTTGTCTTAATCGTATGCTATTATAGAATACGCAAAATTAAGTACTGCATTTTTGTATTGAAAATAGCTGTCCATCATGTTATAAACGAGTTGCTTACATTCAATCTGTGGAAATTAGTAGCGATATAGAAAATATAAACAAGACACAGACTCGCTTGTGTTAAAAACTATAAGTATGTTTATTTACCATTTGAAACTACATGATGCACAAGGCGCCATCTTTTTTATGCTTATTTCATTCTAACGGCTTGTACCCGCGTTAATCACTGACTGATATTGCATGATTGTTCACAGTTTACTCTCTTTACTAATTTTGCATGTTTGATTTCATGAAAAGGACTCTGCATGGTTGATAAATGTAAAACTTTACTTAAAATGTTGGTTTCGTTGTCTTTTGTTGCCAGGAGGTTTACTGCAGGCTCCATCAAATAGGTTAGTTAGCATACGCGGTATTTTTTTGTGCGGGATTTCTGCTTCTTCCTCTTCCTGCTCTGATGCAGATTTTTCTTGGTCATCCTTTTCTTGGGCTGGACCAGAACTGTCGTCACGTTCTTCATCGTCGACCATATCTTCGTCAACAGGCATATCCTCATCCTCGGTACTACTCTCAGAGTCTTTGTTGCTACTCTCAGAATCTTTGTTACTACTCTCAGAATCTTTGTTGATACTCTCAGAATCTCTGTTGCTACTCTGAGAATCTTTGTTACTACTCTCAGAATCTTCATTGCTACTCTCAGAATCTTCGTTGCTACTCTCAGAATCTTCGTTGCTACTCTCAGAATCTTCGTTGCTACTCTCAGAATCTTCGTTGCTACTCTCAGAATCTTCGTTGCTACTACTATCAGAATCTTCTTCATTCCGTCTATTTTGATCAGACTTTTTTGAATATAAATTTAGAAAAAAAAGGAAAATCATTACATAACGCTTTGCGCAATCGTTATATGGTGAAATAATTGCAAAACAGAAATGCATTATATAGTATTGTGATGCAATACATTGACAGAGAAAGAGCCTTTTGGTCGGATTATTCTTTGGCCAAAAAGCATAACATTGCCAAAGATTCCGCCGTTACTTTTCCAACAATAGATGAATCGGGTACTTTTAGTCGAAGTCCAGGGCGGAATATACTTACCCAGATATATGTATCATCGTTTTTCAAAACTGAGAGATTGATCAAAGAAAATATGCAGCAAACGAGTGCAAAATGGATCAGTTGCGATCATACATTTAAAGCTGCTGCAAAATATTGGTTTTCAAAGAAAAAGTGATGGAAAATGGATTAAACAGTATAAATCTGTTTTATGTGTTCTTAATGAGATCGGTCAGGTGATTCAGTGGCAGTTTACAAAAACGGAAAGTATAGAAGAGGTTTGGCCAATGTTTTCCGACTTAATGTGTCGTTTCAAAAACAACAACACAAAACTGGATGGGATATGCATAGACAACTGTTGCAAATGGGCGGAAAAATTAAATCAACTCTTTCCAGGCGTGCCAGTTAAGCTAGATTTATTCCATGCAGTTCAAAGATTCGTTAAAACAATTTCAAAGCGTAATCCTTTTTACAAAGAGGTGTCCAATGATTACGGACTAGTTTTTCGTGATATTCGTGACCTCGGTAATAAACGAACGATGGCTACGCCAAGTTGTAACGTTCTTCTTGACAATCTTGACAGATTTACTCGGAAATGGAAAGACGTGAAATGGAGAGACACGCCTGTTATATCTACAAATGGAACACGGGCATTGCAAAATATTGTGAAGCATATTAAAAAAGGTTGCCTGAGTGCAATACAACCGCAATGTTCGACATCAAAAAATGAGCGTATTCATCGGGATATGAAATTTTTTTTATCAGGTCAACGTTTGGGTGTCGCATTTGCATATGCAAGATTTTCGCGCATGTTCTTTGCGATAAACAATAAGAAAAAACCGAATAGGGAGACAGATGTGGATGACTTAATTTTAAAATCCGGTATGACAAGTCCATACGATACTAGTGTCAGTGATACTATGTATGACAGTGCTTTGTCGAATATCAATAAAGAATCGTTTGGAGTGCGAAGAAAGATAGATATTGGTGAATATTCCGAAGCAAATGCAGCAGAAATTACTTTAAGTTCTCTGTCTACCAAAAAAATACAGGAAATACAATATAAGATCAAGCAACTTGCCGAAAGTTTAGAAGTCGAACTAAAATCAAAAACCAATCCGGAACACGATTACGTGAGGCTAGACGCATCAGAAGTAACAAATCGCCAGACACTGATGTACCTAGAAGTTGCAACCCGAGCCCTAAGCCTGTTTCAAACTAGCAAACAGTTTACCGATATACTGCAATCCCGGGTTTTTAATGAATATTCTTTTCCCTTTCTTATACCTCACCATATTCCGAGACAGGACAACATGCCCGAAGGGAATTTTTTAGAAGACAGGGCTGCATCATTCGGTTTAACTGTACAGGAGATTCAAGGGGACGGAAATTGCTTTTATGCTGCTGTGGGATGGCAATTACGGCTCATGTTGCGCAACAATCAATGCACTGAATACCTGTCTTTCTTGAATGAGCTTGGTATAACACGTGAAATTGACTTGGAACAACTTATAGATCGTTTACGTCAACTAATAGTAGATGAATGGCAGGGACCCTACATGCATGAATATCAACAGTTCTTATATAGTTGGTGAAGATCCCGATGTATTTCTAGAAGCTGAAAGATTCAGGAATTCAGGTACATTTCCAACAAGGCTTGGAGATTGTATGCCTTTGGCCATGTCCAATGTCCTTCGCATTCCAATAGTTATTTTATCTACTCAAGCAAGCACTCCTGTTCTAACTGTGTCAGGAAGAGACATTCACAGCCATGCAGAACCACTCTATCTTTCATATAATCATGCTGGACCAGGACATTATAATGCCTTAGTTCATGATAAAAGAAATGAAGCTAAAACTATTGACCATGGTTTAGATACCGAAAAAGAGGGGGGTAATGTGGATACTACAAAAAGGCACGAAGAAGGTAAGATGTACTACATACAGTAAAAACCCGCATATAAGCACCTAGTAATTAAGAACCTGTAGGCTAAAATTTTTGGAATATAAACCCAATTATATAAGAACCTGCTGAACCTATATTATTATTATTATTATTCTTATTATTATCATCATCATTATTAGTATTTTATTATATAAAATAGAATGTTTTATTGATTTTTCCGCCACTAATAAAAATGATCATCTCACATGTGTGATTATTCATGAAAATCTCACATGTGACGATTATCGCTGAATCGGCATTATAGTTTAATGCAATTCTTGTAAGGCAATAGGACAATTTTTTTATATAATAAACAGAACAATACATGGATGTGCGGAAATATGAAATTTATTTCTCGTTTTGACCAAGATATCTTACTCGTTCGCTTCGCTCACTCGTGAGATATTTTGGTCAACACTCGAAATAAATTTTCCGCACATCCATGTATTATTCTCTATACCTTTATTACTAGTATTATTATCATCAATACCAATTTCATTTACTTCTTAAATAGGGCAAGAAAAAGACGAAAAGAAAAGTTGCAGATGTGGTATTAACCAAAAGCCGGACGCAAAGTTAAAAAGAAAATATAATTCGCGTTGTTCATGCAAGGGGGCTTGTGGAAAGATGTGTAAGTGTCATGGCTTATGTGGTGGCAAAGAATGTGGTGGTAATATCGAAAAAACTACAAATAATTCACCTAAAGGACGACGCAAAAGTTTCAAACACAATTTTCAAAAAACTCCTACTAAAAGATCCGTATCGTTTATGCAGGACATGGGGGAAAATGTACATGTTGGTGATCCAAATTTGCTAGAATATTATGCTATTTGTTCTCTTGTGCTTTCGTATGATTCTTTGCACCAAATTTCACCGGAAAAAATTCACAAATCATTTGTTGGTCTCATTCACATATTAGTTAGCTTTGGTTTTAATCTTCCGATTGGCTTACGCACACTGCTCGAAATAAAAAAACAATTAGAAAAAATTAAAAAAATACAGCTAATGATTTATGCCATATTACATCATGGCGGAAATGCATGACAATCTCACTCATGATCATATAGAAATGTGTATTCAAACTTAACACTGAAAACTGTTTCAAATGGTAAATAAACATACTTATAGTTTTTAACACAAGTGAGTCCGTGTCTTGTTTATATTTTCTATATCGCTACTAATTTCCACAGATTGAATGTAAGCAACTCGTTTATAACATGATGGACAGCTATTTTCAATACAAAAAATGCAGTACTTAATTTTGCGTATTCTATAATAGCATACGATTAAGACAACTTTAATTGTTCCCACAAATAATTCCAGAAATAAAAATATCCAGTTTTTCATTCATAAGATAACTAAGATAAGTAGAAAAACTAAGATAACTAAGATAACTAAGATAACTAAGATAACTAAGATAACTAAGATAACTAAGATAACTAAGATAACTAAGATAACTAAGATAACTAAGATAACTAAGATAACTAAGATAACTAAGGGAACTAAAAGAACTAAGATAACTAAAAGAACTAAGATAACTGAAAGAACTAAAAGAACTAAAAGAACTAAGATAACTAAGATAACTAAGATAACTAAAATAACTAAAAGAACTAAGATAACTAAGATAACTAAGATAACTATGATAACTAAGATAACTAAGATAACTAAGATAACTAAGATAACTAAGATAACTAAGATAACTAAGATAACTAAGATAACTAAGATAACTAAGAAAACTAAGATAACTAAAAGAACTAAGATAACTAAGATAACTAAGATAACTAAGATAACTAAGATAACTAAGATAACTAAGATAACTAAGAAAACTAAAATAACTAAAAGAACTAAAAGAACTAAGATAACTAAAAGAACTAAGATAACTAAAAGAACTAGGATAACTAAAAGAACTAGGATAACTAAAAGAACTAAGATAACTAAAAGAACTAGGATAACTAAAATAACTAGGATAACTAAAATAACTAAGATAACTAAGATAACTAAAATAACTAGGATAACTAAAAGAACTAAAAGAACTAAGATAACTAAAAGAACTAGGATAACTAAAATAACTAAGATAACTAAAAGAACTAAGATAACTAGGATAACTAGGAAAACCAAAAGAACTAAGATAACTAAAAGAACTAGGATAACTAGGATAACTAAAAGAACTAGGATAACTAAAAGAACTAAAAGAACTAAGATAACTAAAAGAACTAGGATAACTAAAATAACTAAGATAACTAAAAGAACTAAGATAACTAGGATAACTAGGATAACTAAAAGAACTAAGATAACTAAAAGAACTAGGATAACTAGGATAACTAAAAGAACTAAGATAACTAAAAGCACTAGGATAACTAAAAGAACTAAGATAACTAAAAGAACTAGGATATAACTAAAAGAACTAGGATAACTAGGATAACTAAAAGAACTAGGATAACTAAGATAACTAAAAGAACTAGGATAACTAAGATAACTAAAAGAACTAAGATAACTAAAAGAACTAGGATAACTAGGATAACTAAAAGAACTAAGATAACTAAAAGAACTAAGATAACTAGTATAACTAGGATAACTAAAAGAACTAAGATAACTAAAGGAACTAAAAGAACTAAGATAACTAAAAGAACTAAGATAACTGAAAGAACTAAAAGAACTAAAAGAACTAAGATAACTAAGATAACTAAGATAACTAAAATAACTAAAAGAACTAAGATAACTAAGATAACTATGATAACTAAGATAACTATGATAACTAAGATAACTAAGATAACTAAGAAAACTAAGATAACTAAGATAACTAAGATAACTAAGATAACTAAGATAACTAAGATAACTAAGAAAACTAAGATAACTAAAAGAACTAAGATAACTAAGATAACTACGAAAACTAAAATAACTAAAAGAACTAAGATAACTAAAAGAACTAAGATAACTAAAAGAACTAGGATAACTAAAAGAACTAGGATAACTAAAAGAACTAAGATAACTAAAAGAACTAGGATAACTAAAATAACTAGGATAACTAAAATAACTGAGATAACTAAGATAACTAAAATAACTAGGATAACTAAAAGAACTAAAAGAACTAAGATAACTAAAAGAACTAGGATAACTAAAATAACTAAGATAACTAAAAGAACTAAGATAACTAGGATAACTAGGAAAACTAAAAGAACTAAGATAACTAAAAGAACTAGGATAACTAGGATAACTAAAAGAACTAGGATAACTAAAAGAACTAAGATAACTAGGATAACTAAAAGAACTAAGATAACTGAAAGAACTAGGATAACTAAAAGAACGTAACTAAGATAACTAAAAGAACTAGGATAACTAAAAGAACTAGGATAACTAAAAGAACTAGGATAACTAAAAGAACTAGGATAACTAGGATAACTAAAAGAACTAGGATAACTAAGATAACTAAAAGAACTAAGATAACTAAAAGAACTAGGATAACTAGGATAACTAAAAGAACTAAGATAACTAAAAGAACTAAGATAACTAGTATAACTAGGATAACTAAAAGAACTAAGATGACTAGGATAACTAAAAGAACTAAGATAACTAGGATAACTAGGATAACTAAGATAACTAGGATAACTAGGATAACTAGGATAACTAGGATAACTAAAAGAACTAGGATAACTAGGATAACTAGGATAACTAGGATAACTAAAAGAACTAGGATAACTAGGATAACTAGGATAACTAGGATGACTAGGATAACTAGGATAACTAGGATAACTGGGATAACTGGGGTTAACAAAGATAGCATATTTGCCCGTCCCTAATAGTGTTCGTAATTTATGGTCAACAGTTCTTGACAAAGATTGTGGGATGCGCAGTGAGTTTTAATCCGTTAATTGGCGCATCTTAGAATTAAACAATTTCCAGTAACTTACTGGATACAATGTGTATATAATGTCTAGTAGTTTATTAGATACAACGTGCGGATCGGGTGCTCCTTCTCCTCGGCTCGCTCGTCGGGGGCTCATATCGTCAGCGGTTTTATCGAACTCGGCGGACTCGCACAAAACGTCAACAACTTAGGTAAGTAAAGTTTATTTTATTTTATACAAGAACTATCACATTCTAACGTGCTCCCTTGCAATGCTTTGCGACCTCAAATCACCTCAAATAACAACTAAACAGTGTTTATCATGCTAAGATGGATTATGTAAGCAAGAACTTCATCCTACCAAAGTTGATCATTTTAAAACCATATCTTCCAATAATTCTACAAGAAACATTATTTACTGCACGCAAAGGACTGTGGTTAAATGTACACGTCGCCAGGTAATTTTAAGATAATTTACCCCTATATACCGTATTCATAAAAATGGCCCCCAATTTATATTCCAGTTTTCCTCCCTCCATAAAATGAACATATAACATCTTAGCTGTGATCCGTGGTGTTTTCATCCGTGGTGCTGCCACGTTGATCTGCGCATTTGCAATTCAGCCGTTGGTTGCAAGTCAATCTCGTTCCCAGAGCCCACATTCCCCTTACCCAGCGGGCGGGAAACGAGAGACTCGGGGATAATCCGTTCACGCTATCACAGGATTCTTGTTATCTGGAAGAAGACTTATATAGAGTTCACTATGTTCATCAGCCAATGAAATATCGATGTGAAACGGATTATCCCAGAGTCTCTCGCACTGATCTCAAATAATATACTCATTATACAACCTCGCCCCCCAGGGCCATTTGTCTGGGCAAAGATGGCGGCCAAAAACAAAATGGCGGGAACAAATGGCCCTGGCACACTGACCTATATATATAACTGGACTGCGTGCTCCTATTACCTTTGAGTTAGGAAAAGTGTCCCCATTTTCACTTTCAAAATGGCGGCATTTATGGTCTTTTTGCTAATGGTGAAGGTCGCTGACCGATACCTAAGATCTCTAGTTCGTGTTGGACATGTTCAGTATTTCGCTTTTTTTAAGAAAACTAAGCTATTTGGTCGGATAAACTATACGTATGTTGTAGCCAGATGAATTATCTTTCTTCCAATATATTTGATAGCTTCTACAGTGATTTATTTCTCGAGAAAACATTCGGAGAAAACATAATACATACGGAAAAAAATTTCCAAATAGCGGCCGCTATTATGATTTGGACATGTTCGGTATTTCGCCTTTTTTAGGGAAACTAAGCCATTTGGTCGGATAAACTGTACGTATGTTGTAGCAAGGTGAATTATCTTTCTGCCAATATATTTTATAACTCCTACAGTGGATTATTTCTTGAGAAAACGTTCGGAGTAGACGGACTAGGCAAACTTTGTCGAATTTTCGCCAAGTCAGCATAATATCGTCCTGGTCTCGAGTTTGTGTAAACAAAATATTTCGGTGGCTTTTCATGTATATTTAATATTTATGTTTGTTGCTGAGCGGCCCGGGATGTTTTCATGAGAAGAGTCTTATATTGTAGTTCTGAACTACAATAATAATAATCCTAGACAATTACTGTTGTAGCTTTCTAGCAGTCTGAATTAAAGACCGGTACCGGCGGTACCGCACGAACATTTGGCAATAAAATAAACAAGACTGTCAATGAATCGTTTTCACTCACGTGATCGGTGGCCCCATTGGGGTGGTGAAACAATACGAAATATTTGAATAAGAAAGAGCTAATTCCCATGCCGTACACCAACATGGCCGCCATTTCATTGTTTTGGTACACCAATATGGCCGCCGTGACGTCAGATGAAAACGATCTATACACATGGTCATGGAAATCTACAAACATTTCGTTTTATGAAGTCGCCAGCTCTATAAAGCACCGCTGAAGATCACGACAAAATCGTAAAGAAGCGAGGCGTACCGAGTTCTTGTTAGGGGCTATTTACATGGGAGGCGATATTCCTAGTATTTGGTCAGACAAATAATTCAGCAGGCCTCTTGAGTCGTTCCACAAGAAATTAACAATGACCAACCTGCATGCATTAACTCTTTTCTTTACTCTTTAGTACTTTGTTCTGGCTAACGCCAGACGATTTTATTCACCTCTTGGGGAAACCCTCGCATAGGAACGATTTATTAAATATTCCTTTTTCCTAGTAATTAGTAGGACCCTTCAGAAATATATATTTTTTACTTTTAAAAAGTTTTGTCCACATTACACGTTTTACGTTTATCAATTATCCTGTTAAGGCCCATTTCCACTCAGGAAAATTTTCTTTGGACAGGACATTTTCTTTTGTCTCAAACTCATTAGTTCTGCCCAAGAGCTCACAAGACAAAGGGAAATTTCCTGTCCAAGGAAAATTCTCCTGAGTGGAAATGGGCCTTTAAGGCCCATTTCCACCAAGGAAAATGTTCCTTGGACAGAACATTTTTCTTTGTCTTGTGAGCTCTCGGGTGAAACTAATGAACTGAAGACAAAGTAAAATTTTCTGTCCAAGGAAAATTTTCCTGAGTGGAAATGAGCCTTTAGGAATCATTCTGAGGGGGGGGACAAATTTCCGAAGAGGGGGACATATTTCCTAGGAAATGTGCCCCCCCTGGGGGGACATATTTCCTAGGAAATGTGTCCCTGGGGGGACATATTTTGGGGGGGACACATTTACTGGGACACCGGTAAGCGGGCTGGCCCGGTAAGCGAGATGAAGTCTGTCTTGTGTTCATATGGTAGTTTTCATCCCGCTTACCGAGAAGAAATCATGAATAAAATTAGCTTGTCCGACGATCCGTGATTAGACATCAGCCATCAAAGATCACAATTTTGTCGTATTGCAACCGTTTTGTTTGCTTCAAAATCAATCCTTTTATTATACGATTGTGATTTATATTCCAATAAATAATAAAACTTTCAACTATCCTTAAATCCCATCAAAACGAACTAATTTTTGTCCATAATGACTTCATCCTGGTAAGCGGCACACGCTACCGAGATCCCGGCAAGCGGGCCAGCCCGGTTTCTCATATGAACGCAATATGAACACCCCCTAAGTATAAATACGCAGTGATTATAGAAAATCACGCGCGCTGATTGGTTGAGCTACTTCGGACTTAGCCTGCGTTTCGGACTAATCTCGATGTGCATTTAGACTAAAACAATTATTCACCTCAGGCTCAGTGAATATCGGTGAATAACCTCGACTTCGTCTCGGTTATTATTCACCGATATTCACTGAGCCTTCGGCGAATAATTATTAAATATTTAATATATATATACGTACACTCGGGATTTTCCTTAGAACATAAAAAGGTATGTATGGTAGGGCCGTAACAAGACGAAACCATTTGGGGGGCCTACTGTGACCGCACTGACTAAGGGGGGGGGGGGGGGCCGGAATCATGCCCTGGGAAATTTTTTTGAAATATAGGGTTTCTGAAATAGGATTTCCTGGTTTTTGAGAGTGATTTCCAGCATGTTTAAACCAATAAAAAATTAATCCTTAATTGTTAAGGTCTTGGGATTTTATCTTCTTTATCGCGAAGAGACTTGTAACAACAATCGAACAGCGAAAACGAACACCGGAACCCAACATTAACATGAACGACCGCTGATCAGTTGATCCAGAGCAAATTATTATGGTGGTTGTTTACTTAGTTTCTGGTAGTGCCAATCCTAATAACATTAGACCTAACTCTAACCCCACCCAACTATTATGTGGACCTCACATAAAGTAGTTACATTCAGGCTCTTTTCCACTCATCGCAGAAACTAGTTCGCAACGAACTCACAAAAAGAACTCATGAGAAAACAAACACTTCGAGTTGTTTTTAATTAGATGCAAACACTCCCAGCGAGCTGCGAGCTGGTTTTTGCGATGACTGGAAAAGAGCCTTTCCGTGTGTTCTCAGGCGTATCTCCGGGGGGTACTCGCTGAAATTCAGGGTAGGGATCAACCTGCTAAACGAAATCCAGAAGCCGGTTGTATAAAAAGCTATAGTTAACTTTAACTGTTGTTAGCACTTGACTCTAGCCAATCAGGACCAGCATTAGAGAAGTTAACTACGATTAAAACTACGCGTTATAAGATTGATACAACTGGCCCCAGACCATTTCCAGAATAAAGAATTGTGTACTTTTATTGTAACTGTTTCAGACAAAATAGCAAAAAATGGTACTCTGTTCCACACTAGTCACACTAGAAAAAACACCTATCCTGCATGTGCCCAACGGCCCAAACCAAATAACTGGTGTTGTAAAAAACTTAGACCCTGCTCCAGATCAAGAGTAATTTATATACCCTAGCTGTTTCAGCCTAAAATTGAAAAAAAACACCCTTCAAAGCAGAACTTCTCAATTCTTCTACGCCCTAGGATGATGAAATGTAGGAAGAGGCTTATGTTGTAGCTGGTGTAGATAGCGGATGCACAATATCTTTATTTCTAAAGCATTGCTCTTGCACATTGCAACGTATTCAGACTTATAGATTCTTTTTACAGATAAATAGAAGGAACAATGCGTATCCACTGTAACGTTTTGACATGTATTTCACAATATGCCAAAATGTTTCATCAAATTAATGGTATACAATGTAATAAAGTGTATTATGATATCAAACCAGCTGCATCCCAAGCCATATCATAACACCTATATCACAAGCTATATATCAAAATTCAAAAAAGCCATATTATAAGAGCTATACTGTACGCAACAAGCTATATCACAATTAAGCTATATTATATATAAGACCCACTGTATACCACATGCAAGACATAAAAGCTATATCATAAGAGCTATCTGATTTGCTGGGGAATTTTTAGCAGATGACACATATTTTAAAGTTTTAATAATTTATTATACAATTAAAACAATTAGACAGCCCAACAGTAACACAAAACATCATCTATATGTCAGATAAAGTAAAACAAAAATATAAATGTTTTTGACCCTCGTGTTCTCATCAACTTTCTATCTCCTCCAGTTCAAAATAAAGTCAAATTTCTTAAATACTCCAGGCAACACTACATTGTACTGATCTAAATCACATTACACTACAGTTACAGATAGATTGCTTATGTCTTTTAAACAAAAACAAAATTACATTTCTTTTCAATTCAATTGAGTAAACTATATTAAATAGCCCGGTAACATACACCAATGGGTGCAAGCCCGAAATATTATTTTGGTCACTAGTACAAAACTATAATTGTTCTTCAAAAGTTCATCCTTCGAAAAGAAGTAAAGTCCCACTAAAACATTTAAGCACCATCTTAAAACAGTACATGGCGACAAAGCATACTCAAGTAACTAACGTTTTACGCAAAACGATGTTATACGTTGTGTTTGGCAGTTTGCGATTAACGAAAAGTTGTGAGCTGTTTCAATATACAGTAAGGACTGATCTGCATGTTAAACCTCCAGAATCAGAATAAGTGCATCCACTCCTGCGAGTACTGAGTCACTTCTTGTGGTTGTTGTCTGATGTTTGACGGTTTCAAAATTACTTACATATTTATAAAGAATCCTAATCTTGAAGTAAAGATGTAGACAATCAAATGGACGGATTTGATATCGTTCAGACAGACGTATCCTCCAATTAATTACCAGTTAGCAGTGCAGGGACGGCAGGTCACAATGGCGATTCAAAGCTGGGGAAAATGTTGTATGCAGGTTCCATGTTGAAGATTTCACCTTTAAAAATATGGAAAATAACTGAAGTTTAATCCTCAATTGGTAGGCTGTGAGCCTGCGCACTAAGCATGCAGTCAGCACTTAAAAGTTCTTAACATCCAGATTTTTCCCAAAGTGAAGTCATGTCCCACTCGCGGAAGCATCAATCGATAAGAGCAATAAAGGATACAAAGGATACTGCATGTAACCAAATTTTGAAACAACACAATCCTGTCATACACCTGTTTACGATTATTGAGGAGTTGTATGTGTTAAACCTCCAGAATAAGAGTGATTCAGTGTTTGTATCCATTCCTGCGAATAAGTCACTTGATTGTAGTTGTGGTCTGGCATTTGATGGTTTCATAATTAGTTAGATCTCTAAAGCATCATACTTTTGAAGTAATGCTATAGCCAACCAAAATAAGGGAAAACATCTGAGATAAAATCTACACAGTCAGACTTTGATCGTTCTGACAGACGTTTGTCCAATTAGTTACCAGTTATAGCAGTACATGAAGTGATGACAGTTCAGAATGGAAATTCAAAGCTGGGCAAAATGTTGTATGCAGGTTCCATGTTGAAGACTTCATTTCTTTGAAAATATGGAAAATAGCTGAAGTTTAATCCTCAGTTGGTAGCCTGCATGTGAGCACTGCTCACTGAACAGTCAGCATCTAAAGTTCTTAACATCCAGATTTTTTCCAAAGTGAAGTCATGTCCCACTCGTGTAGGTATAAATTGTTTATTGATAAGAGCATTAGAAATTAAACCAGAAACAAGACATCTTGACAACTTAGAAAACTTTGCACATGTTGATTGTTGATCGTGATACACACACGTAGCAAACCATCAGTTCATTAATAGTTCATCGATATTTCGCTTGTCGATTTCTTGTCTCCGTTAAAGGCATATATGCTTGGTCTTGTCAGTTAATTCCACTGATTTGGCGTGTTTTTCATACATAAGTAGCACAGGAATAATATTAACATACTAAGGTAGACGTAGAGGAATAGACAAATTTCCATGTGTCATAAATGATAAGAATTTTACGTTCCTTGCTTGTTTTGTTGGCGTATAGACTAGAGAGTGCAACTCATCAGCATAAGAAATAACTTTTCCTTAAAGAACGCGACAGATGACCCATTGGCGAGGCTGCTTCAATCACTGAAAAGTTAATACCATGTAACAGAACTATATTGATTTCAGTTCTTCAGGTTATTTAAGTTCCACAGACTGGTTAATGCAATGACCACTCTGTATAGTTACCATCCATTATTATCCATTATGTAACTGTTTTTGTACAATGTTGTCAGCAATGAAGAGATCGACTTCAAATCACAGAATGATTGTCCAAAGTAAACCAACACTTGGTTTCAATGGAAGTATAGTGGAACAGCTCAAATCAACTTCACAGTTAATCGGAAACATTGTCATGTATTGCTTAAAACCTTGACGCAGAAATCTCCTATCGTGGAAAAAGTGGAACTCCAACCAACGGTAAAGTATTTGTTGTGAGCAAATTCTTATTTCATTAGAATTTCAATAAAAAGGCAATCTCGAAGTTCAATTTTACAATAATGAACCTTGGGTAGCAATTTCCAAAAAGACAATAGTTTTATATGTATAGTGTACATGAAAGCAAGAATTTGTTGGAAAACCACTTTATTATTTCATTGCTATAAACTTTCGAACTGTTGACTCAGGCCTTCATCTGAGCAAATGTGAGCATTCGAAATCTCAGCAATCAATAACAGACGTGGTGTTATAACACATTCTTGCTTTGCTATAATATTTGTCACCATGCAAACATTCAAAGAATCGCGGCCATTCGATCAATTCTCGCTGCTCAGCATTCAACAGCTGATCTGTACGTTAAGAGACCGTTACACATTTTGTTTGGTATCTTCAATTGTAATTTACACCGTTTGTGTTGTTCAATGAAGGAGAACTTTGTAATCGCTCTAATTCTAAAGGAAAGATTTCTGATAAAATTTTCAAACCAGATTTTGCTACGAGATCAAATTGCACAGACCACCAAACGTATATTGTATGAATAGCGAGAAAAACGGTTGATAACCTTTGAGTCTAGTTTCCGCGTAAATTTTAGTCGTATAACAATAACAAAGCATTATTATACAAAGCAAGCATATTTTATTTTATTTTAGACCAGACAAGATAGAAACAGGAAATTTGTTAAAAGGTTCAGAAATACAAGAATTTAAAACGACAATGTTTTAAATAATAAAGAAAAACAACTGGAAAACATGCAAACAAGAAAACAAATAAGCAAACAAACAATTATATTTGATATTTCAGTTAAAGTGAGTATAATTGCATGATGTTTTCTTATTTGTTCATTCGAAATTTCAAGGTAATGCTAATTATTGTTATACGACCTAGATGGCGATTATTACGTAATATTTCTCATTTCTGTTCAAATACGCCAAGACGGAAAACGTTACGAGGATTTGAAAGTCTGACTACATTTTTAACGCACGAGGGTTTGGAAATCCGGTTGAGTCCAACGTCAAGTATTTGAACTGACATCTCAAACAAAGTAATTTGCATATTTCAAAAGTACGGAGGACACGTACTAACAGCATGATAATTGAAGAGTGCTAGTATTTTAGAAATAATTTCAAAGCATATTTCGAAAGATCTGGTTTCGGTTTCAAAACAGCATTGTCTCTTTCGTGTTTAGTCCATGGATTATTAATAATTTTAGAATATTATTTGAACATGGTCGTATCCCATAAAACGAAAGCGGTTAGTTCGCTGGCTTCACAGTGACATTGTCTTAATATTTCATAATTTTAATAATAATAACAACAACAACAACAACAACAACAACAACAACAACAACAACAACAACAACAAGAGGAGGAGGAGGAAGAGGAAGAGGAAGAAGAAGAAGAAGAAGAAGAAGAAGAAGAAGAAGAAGAAGAAGAAGAAGAAGAAGAAGAAGAAGAAGAAGAAGAAGAAGAAGAAGAAGAAGAAGAAGAAGAAGAATGCTACTACTACTACTAATAATAATAATAAAAGTTATACTTTAGATTATGACGAATTGTCAGTCTGAAGCCAGCGAAATAACGTACCTTTTCCCAACAAACCAGTCACAACGCAATGCTAATGTTTCAGTAATATCTCCGTCCGTCCGTCCGTCCGTCCGTCCGTCCGTCCGTCCGTCCGTGCGTGCGTGCGTGCGTGCGTTCGTTCGTTCGTTCGTTCGTTCGTTCGTTCGTTCGTTCGTTCGTTCGTTCGTTCGTTCGTTCGTTCGTTCGTTCGTTCGTTCGTTCGTTCGTTCGTTCGTTCGTTCGTTCGTTCGTTCGTTCGTTCGTTCGTCAATCCGTAGTGTTTGTATGTCAATTCACTATTATCTCAAACAATCTTGAACCGATTTTGATGTAACTTTGTAGAAAGGTTGGCCACAAACCAAAGACCAATTAACTCATTAAATTTTGTTTGAATTGGGTTAAGAACTGGATAAAAATTTCCGAGAAAAATTTGATCGCAAGATTCTCAGTGGTTAAGAAATAAATGAAAAAACGCTTGATTGCGTTCATTATCCTTATATTTTAAAAACTAATTGTAACTGGATATTTATTACAGTATAACTTAACCTTTTCATTGTTTATATAATAATAAAGCGGTGCATGGTAGACTAAGGGATATGAAAAGTTGGTTGTGTGTGTGTTGTTTTTTTCTTTAATGATGGTATAGGACAGCAATCAAGCATTTTATTCATAGTTACGAGTATAGGCCTGGAAAACGAGTTGGTCCGTCTCCGCATATAAACATTCCTTAACAAGCCGCTGGAGGAAGTAAACAGTCTCTGGGTAACCTCAAGTTTAACACATATCTTACAACTGAAAAAACTCTGTATGGTGATTAATCTGCATCTAAAATAGAAACTTATAATGTTGATTATTTACAAACAGATGACGTATTCATTCTTTTGGTAGCCTAAAACAGTCATTTTATCAGATGAATCTGAAAATATTTTTTGGCACTCAAGTAGAACGAAAAACTACAGCATATACCAACCTTTGTTAAAAGCAAGAGCGGAAATGAAAGCCCAGTAAGTTTAATATGACCTGGAAACATCTTGTTATTTTGATAACACCTTGTCCGTATACTTTCATGAAAATTAGGGAGTAGAATAATACAAACGTTTTCTAAGTTCTTGCTGTACATGTTAATTGTCGTAAGTTGTTAATAAAACTCTGACTCGAAACCGCGACCTTCCGCAAATGCATGCTAGTCGTCAGCCGCTCTAGCTATATATTGAGCCACTAGAACTCAAGATGGCGGATTGGGGTTGTTTTATGGTATTTATATAGCTGGGAATAAGTAGAACCGAACGTCTATGAAAAGTATACTTGTTACACCACAAGTCGTTTTGTTAACTCCGAATTAAAATTCCTGAACTAACAACATTTACATGAAAATTTACCGATACAAAGCGTAGTAGTAGTTCAACAAGTATACTTATATATGCATGCAGTTCAACTCCCAGGTATATCATAAACAAATAATAAATATGGTCTTCCATATGGGTCCTAGTAGCTCAATTGGTTAGAGCGTTTGGGTAGCATTCGGAAGGTTATGGGTTGGAGTCCTGCCTATAGAGCTCAGAGTTTTTGTGAGTATTAACAACTTACGACAACTTGTACAGCAAGAACTAACAAAACTTTACTATATCCAAGATGAAAATCCTAAACAAACTAAGAATAATACAATTTAAATCATTTTAAACTTTATCTAATCTTTATACCAAACTTTTACATACACTATACCCTAATAAATTACAACAACACGCATCACACTATAATAATTCGGTAGTAAAAATCAAAACTATCGCCAAACTGCCCTATCATGGAAAATTACTATGATTTAAATTCCAGTACACTATCTGGAATATGGCATGCATGAATCTCAAAATAATTCTGTTAATTAAGAAACTACTATTTTTTTTCTATATAAAAAACAAAAACCTAAGGGATTTTTTTTGAATCGTCTCTCCTAAATGTTTTAGTGGTAGGCACGCTATTAGTGCATGAAGAAATACTTGGAAGAATATCTTTGAGAATGAAATACTCTAATTAAGAAACCACTATGTTTTTCTATATACGAAACAAAAAATTACCCTTTTTTATGAATCGTGTCTCCTAAATGTTTTAGTGCAAGGAACGCTATCAGTGCATAAAGAAATACTTAGAAAAATATTTATGAGAGGAAAAAAATAGTCTACATAGTCATGTCGCGAGATTTTCTCTTTATTTCATCAATCTCTTGTCGGCTAAACTTCACGTCCTCGCCGTAGATAGTAAACGGCGCCCAAATCTGAACATCACGATAAAGATAGTTTTCATGGCGTCGAAGCATGTTCATTGACCTTCTCAAAGCTTCACAAACGGGCGTTTCATTGCAAATTTCGTCGTAAAGTTTCTCCATGAAAACCTTTGCACCTGCATCGTGAATTCGCCACAGCGTAGCAAGAACGGAGCGAGCGCCGGCTGCAAGAAATGCACGCGCTAGGCCAACCACTCCTTCCGAGCAAGTTTGACCACTTCCAGTGTGACAACAACATAAGACGACTAATTTAGCATTTATCTTAATATTAAGAATGTCCTTTTCTTTAAGAAGATATGATTCTTCTTTGGGGGGGGGGATGAACTAGGATTAGGGGCAAGAAAAATCTCGCCACGTTCTCTGTCTCCATGAGCTGCAATATGGATTACGCTAGCGCCAGGGATACATTCTAAAACTCGTTGTTTTATCGCCTCATGCTCCACTAAAGGCTTAGCGTCAAAACGAGATGCCAGAAGCTGTGCTTCTATTGTGGCATTGGGTAGCTCAGAAACATCAAGACTCTCCCCACAAAAACTAACTTCTCCTACTGTAGGATTACCTACAAACAATGCAAAGCCAAGACTAGTGTCATGCGATTCCTTAATCCTGGAATAAAGTGTTTGCAACGATGGCGTAATTTGAACACTGTAATGTTCTGACAGTGGGCAAGAATTTTCATCTAACAATGCGCAAAATGGTGCAAAAAATAAAAATTTATCAGGAACAATAATCAGTTTAGTTCCTTTGATCAACTTTTTGACTGGACGTATCAATACCTGAAATAATGCTTGTAAAATTGCACTGGTTTCGGTCGTGTTAGAGCAATTTACGAAGCTCTGCTTTACCGGAGATCTTAGCTTGGCGACGTCGATAGCTAGATCATAACGTTGGACTACCTCAACTAACTCTCCAATCTTTAGCTCAGAGTTGTCGGATACATTGTGGTAAAATATGCTATTGCATGAATGGGATTTTTGCAAATGCATGTTTTTGGAATTTTCCAAATCACTCGATTTTTCTTTGGCATCAACAAACTTGTCATTGAATGAAATCTGGCTCCATCGTATTTCCGCATTATTTAGTTGTGCTTCAAAAGAAGAATCTGAATCTAGTTTATACATCGAGGAATCACGACTTAATTCAACAGAATGAGCCTTAAGAAACATCTCCAATTTACGAAAAATGAAATCCTCCGGCAAATTCAGATCTTTATTTCGTCCTAAAACTTCGTATCTAACTCTATCTTCGGTATTTAAAACCCAAATATGGAGATAATTCATATGGCCAAACGAGTAGAATAAAATAGTACAATCATTTTCTTTAAGCTGGATAGCTTCCCTAAAATCGTCTATTTTCATGTCTTCTTCACTGTGATCAATTTTCCGCCAAATTTCATGTGCATAAGACGCCATGTGATCAACACTGTGCAACTTCTTACGTTTCTCCATAAAAGCAAGCAGTGCCTTGGCCTTGCCAAGATCAATAACTAACAATGCGGCAGCAATGCGTTTTAAGAAAATGAAGCAATACATTAAGGTAACATACCGTCCAAAGTATTCAGCAGTGAATGATATCTTGTTTTCATCAACACTTAAATCGAAAAACATCTTATCCATGCCCTGGAGAGATTTTTGTATAAGCGGCACAGCAAGTTGTAATTTGCTCATAGCTTCAGCTTCGCAAGTCATTAGACCACTTAATAAAAAATAAGAGCGTCCCAAGTACCCAAGTGCTATACATTCAGACATCAGATCTCCAATTTCGACACTAAGTTTGAGGGATTTTTGAAAAAAAGTAATGGCTTTTTCAAAGTTCAACACGTTAAGATAGGCAAGACCCAAACCTGAAATGCTACGTATAATTCCTGGCTGATTTCCTATTTCAGTGCTAATTTCTAGACCCTTATTAAGACAATGAATAGCTTTTTCATACTTCCCTAAACTTCCATAGGCATGCCCTAAACCCCCCCAGCTGACTGCTATTGGTAAGGCAACCCCTAATTCCAATCTAATTTTAAGACTGTTCTTGTAAAACTCGATAGCTTTTTCGTGTTGGTTCATTCCACAATAGGCTTCCCCTAAATTTGCATTCCCGTTTGCTATTCTTGACTGATCCCCTATTTCAGAGCTGATTGCTAAACCTTTATTAAGATGCGCAATAGCTTTTTCATACTGGTTTAATTGAATGTAAACAATTCCTAAAAAATCATAGCTACATGCTCTACCTGAGCAATCCCCTATTTCAGAGTAGATTGTTAGAGCTCTATTAAGATGCTCAATTGCTTTTTCATACTGAGAAACACTAGTATAAGCCATTCCCAAACTAGAATTGTTAGACGCAATAGCTGAGCGATCCCCTAATTCAGTACTAATTGCTAGAGCTTCAATGTGATGCTCAACAGCTTTACTATACTGTCCCACATTGTGATAGGCATCCCCCAACTTTTGACAGGAAAATTCTATTCGTGGCCGATTCCCTATTTTAGTGCTGATAATCCGATCTTGATTGATATACTGTATGGCTTTTGCATAATGACCGAGCTTCATATGGGCAATCCCCAAATTCCGAATGTTATCTGCTATTCCTGACCGATATCCTACTTCCGTACTGAATTCTAGACCTTTATTGCAGCAGTCTATAGCTTCTTTGTATTTTCCCAACAGAATATAAGCGACCCCACAACATCCATACATTTTTGCTGACCGAATCATTTCTTCTTCATACTGCTCTAAATGAGAATCAGCATTCCCTAAACTTCCATTGTTAGTAGCTACCGACAAACGATCCCTCATTTCAGAATTGACTGCTAGACCTTTATCGTAATACCCAATTGCTTTTTGATACTGCTCCACACCGATATTCGCAAACCCTAACTTTTCACAGCAAGTTACTATTCCTAACTGATCCTTTAATTCAGTGCTGATTCTTAGACTTTTATTCAAGTACGCAATAGCTTGGTCATACTGCTGCAAAGCACAGTAGACCTCCCCCAAATATCCACTGCTAGTTGCTATTCCTGATCGATCTCGAATTGCTGTGCTGATTACTAGGCCTTTATTGTAGTAATCAATGGCTTTGTCATAGTCTGCCAAGCCCACATAGGCATGTCCTAAATATACAGCACACACAAATTTTCTTGATTTGTCATTAAGCTCATCTGCTATGTTGTCTACTTTTAGCATTATTTCTATTGTTTTACTATAACATTTTATTTTAAGATATCTTCTTCCCATTTCAATCAGCGCAGTCATTTTTACAACAGAATCATTCAATAAGTTCTCAAAATCAACATAGTGCTTCAACATTCCTTCACACTCCACATAACATTTACTCATAATCGTATATAACATAAGTCCTTTTAGCTCTATGTTACCTTGCAGTAATTCAACCAATTTATCTGCTATGTAAACAAAGTCATGTTGTCTCCCTTTTTGCGTCAGGACTCTTGCCAGCTCTGTAATGAATTCTATTACCATCCAGATGTCTGTGTTTTTTGCCTCGAATATCTATGTTCATACAATTAATAAAGAAATTTAAAATATTCATTAATAATTTGTTAACCTATTGCTGCATTGGACGTTTGGCGTTGGACAAAGCAAAACAATAAAGGCACCATTTTTGGGAAGCTCAGGCAGGAATGAGTTAAACATGACATTGCGTATTGGGCTATTCTGGTTTAAGGTACAAAACGGTCAACTTTCCTATTATAAACTAAGATTACCCCAACACAATTGGATATATCTCTTAAAAAAGGTAAAGAAAACTACACGAGGTCACATAAAGTGGGTGTTTCCACGAAATTAGAAATATAGAAGCACGGGTGGTGTGTGCTGTTAGGGCGCTGCCTCTCACCGCTGTAATTAAGCCCAGTTGGACGGGGTTAGTACTTGGATGGGTGACCGTCTGGGAATAATCCCGTTCTCGAACTTGAATTTCACGTGAGTAGAGTTTAGTTGGTCTCTCCTGTGCTTCGAGGGTTTTTCGCAGGGTTCTGCGGTTTTCCTCCCTCCGTAAAATCAACACTTAGGTCTTAGCTTGTGTCGTGCACTTTAATCATGAGCCTCTGGCTCGGATGATTGGGCAACCACATCCTGTGTTTAACGACGTTAAATAAATCATTACTCATAGAAGATTGGGTTCAACATTTATTACCTTTTTTTTAAAACACAAATGAATAGTCGAGTCTTACTTAGTCTTCACTGTCTGGTTGTCGCAACGGCTAGTTCCCACATTTCTTGCAATGGTTTATTGTAAGTATCTCTCCGAGATTAAATAAGTGTAAATATAGATAACTAAATCAATTATAACAACAACTACTGAGAAACGTACGATTTGCACTAAGTTCAACGGCTATCAACAGCAAACTATGACTATCTGTAACAATACATCTTATACTCGGCGTGTATATTCCATCCCATGTCATGTATAGGCGTCAGAAACATACCAACTAGGGTAACCTCGCGTCCTAGCATCCCGGCTTTTCGAATCAAAAGTACTCTAAATCGATCAACTAACTTAATACACGTGCAAACGCGTAATACCAATAGGATATCTAAAAAACACCAACTGCCAAGTATCCTGTTAACAAATGTATGTTCCTACCGGCTAAAATCGAAGAGTTGTCTGTTACACTTAAATTCAGACATGTGGATGTTGTGGCCATCACTGAGTCGTGGTTGCATAACGGCATTGATAATAGTTTCCTGAACATCCCCAACTTCAACTTTTTTCGCAAAGACAGACTGGAAGGGCGTGGTGGTGGTGTTTGCGTATATATATCCCAATCAATACCTTGCAAACGTCGGCTGGATCTAGAAAACAACAACGTTGAGTGTATGTGACTGAGTCTTCGCCCCTATCGTCTACCTGGCCCTCTTTCCGGTATAATGATGTGTGTGGTTTATAGCCCTCCAGACAAAACGGCACAAGAACAAACTGAACTTATCCAGTACTTAATCGCCACTATTGATACGGTCCGATCCGTGCAGCCCGATTGTGGCATTTTAGATGATTTCAATTCGGTAAACGTATCAGGCTTGCTCAATCAGCAATCGCTCAAGCAAGTTGTTTGTGACGCAACTAGAGGTCGCTCCTTATTGGATCTTATTATTACTAATTTGAGTCGTTTGTACTGCAAACCTTTAGTTACAGCTCCATCAGGTAGCTCTGACCATAAGAATATTGTGACGAAGTTCCACGTGCGACGTTTCCCACAATCTGCATGCGATGCCTTTGGAAGATGGGTCAGTGTGCATGATTGGTTTAGCGACATGCCAGGATCATCTTGTGTTGACGATATGGTCTCTCGTTTCAATTCCGATCTGACAATTGCAACTAACCTTTTCTTTCCCACTAAGTCCATCAGACTCCACCACACCGACAAACCTTGGATGACCCCACAATTGAAAAGACTTATTGTTGAGAGGCAAAGGGCTTGGTCGAGTGGCAACAACGTCCTATGGAAATTATACCGTATCAAAATAAAGAGTGTTATCCTATTGAGAAAACAATCGTTCTATGCTGATAAGGTACACAACTTAAAAAATAGTAACCCCAGGAAATGGTGGAATTTCGTCAATTTCATGTCTGGAAAGACTAAGAAAACTTCCAAACTAAGCATCGATAAGAATGGCACTGCAGTTACCGGCGCCGAACTGGCTAATTTCTTAACAATTTTTTGGCCAGTATCGGTAAATTCAGACATTCCAAACCTGGACCTCTGCGCTTTACCTGCTTTCCTGCCTGCCCCCGACCAACCTCCTAGTGTTTCACCGACTGACGTCTGTAAGAAGCTTCTCAATATTTGTATTCACAAGTCCCAGGGCCCTGATGCCATTCCAAATCGGATCCTTAAGCTCTTTGCCTATGAACTGCCTACACCTATTTCCAGAATCTTCAACATTTCTTTTTCCTCGGGAATATTTCCTTTGCTTTGGAAGGATTCTTTTGTTGCGCCAGTCCCTAAGAGCCAATCAGTCGTTAGTGAGGACGAACTTAGACCCATTTCATTAACTTCTTGCCTGTCAAAGATATCTGAAGACTTTGTAGTCAGATGGATGATGAGGATGTAAGGGACCGGTCATTAAATATGGAGAGGGGGGGGGGGGGGATGCAGGAGAATTTCTTCTTTTTTTGAAAATTTTCCAGGCCCCCCTTTAGAACTTTTAACAATTTCAGGACCCCCCCTTGTACATATTGAAAGGTTCCCAGATATATAAGCCCTCCGCTTATAAGCCCATGCAACTTCTTACAAAATTGTACGACAATTTCAAAAAATAAAGAATAGTACAAACTCTGAAAAAATCATCTTATAGAACTCAAGATTCGAGTTAATACAATAAGACGAGAGAGATTAGAGTGATATTTCAACTTTATTCCAAAGTCACTGTCAAACCAATACTGAAATAAAGTCGAAATATCACTCTAATCTCTCTCATCTTATTGTATATTAACTTGAATCTTGAGTTCCACAAGATGATTTTTTGGGAGTTCATTTTATTCTTTACCTAGAGCTTATATCTGCAGTTTTCGATAGACATTGATATTTAAAAAAGTATATATGTATAAAAAAGTTCAGATTTATTCCAGTTTAAAAATCATGACATTTATCATTTGATAAAAATACTTTTAACATATTTTCATGATTTTTCTTATGGTGTTAATCTACCTAGGTTTTAATATGTTTATAGTTGGTGCACGGTTCATTATGAAAATCAGTTATTATATCAAAAATATATTGAAAGGTTTGCATGTCGTAAGAAGTCTACATCGTCTTTTTGCATGCTGTTGAAAAACTGAAGACCCCCCCATTTTTTATAAAAAAAGTTTTGGGACCCCCCCTTCACAATACCAAAAAATGTCGGCCCCCCCTATTTCCCCTCCAGCCCCACCCCTCTCCATATTTAATGACAGGTCCCTAAAGGATGAAATCGACCCGCAACAATTTGGTTGTCTCAAGGGAACGTCTACTTCATATTGTCTTCTAGATATGTTAAATAATTGGCTACTTTCTCTTGATTCTCCGTCGCAGTATTTACGTATCTGCTTTTTGGATTTCAGTAAGGCCTTTGATCGCATTAATCATACTTTACTCGTTACGAAACTCATCGACATTGGGAGTACGGAGATCAATAATTTCATGGATTTGCAGTTTTCTTACCAATCGCCGCCAGTCCGTCAAACTGGGCAATGTCAAATTGGAGTGGCTCCCAGTTCATGCTGGTGTGCCCCAAGGCACTAACTTGGACCAATCCTTTTTTAAAATTATGATCAACGACCTAGCTAAAAAAAAACGCCCTTGTTTCCAAACATTGGAAATACGTCGATGATGTAACCGTATCTGAAGTCATACCGCGCGCTAGCCCTTCCAATTTACAACGTGATCTTGATGTAATATCTAGCTGGGCATTAAGTAATGCTATGAAGCTTAACCCAAAGAAATGCAAAGAGATGATTGTCTGTTTTTTCAAAGAGGCACCGGATGTACCTCCACTTACCAATGATGGTCATGAAGTTGAAGGTGTTAGCTCTTTTAAGCTACTTGGAGTAACTCTAGACGATCGTCTGAAATGGTCTCAAAACATAGATATTATGATGGGCAAGGCATCGAAACGCTTGTATATTCTCAGGGTTGTAAAGAAGAGTGGTGTTCCGCCTACAGCTCTATTACACATATATTATGCGTTAGTAAGGTCAATCCTAGAATACTGTTGCCAGGTGTGGCACACAAGCCTTCCAGATTACCTATCAGACTCTATTGAGTCGATACAGCGACGTGCAATGAATGAATGAATAAATCGTTTAATAAAATATACATCTCGCAGTCGTACGACTGAATTACATGTCTATGAAAAGTTTACAATTCTAATTTAACAATGCTAAAAATTTTGAACTATTTACAGATATGAATATTTGATTCTAGTTTAACAATTGTAAAAATTCTAGTATTTAGAGATATGGCTATTTGCGTAATTAACAATTGAATTTATTTATTAAATTTGCCACTTAACGTGTGGCAGGAGAGAGGAACAGAACTCTCGTCCCAATTGACACCAAACTCCTACGTGTAGACAACTAAGACCTACGTGTTGATTTTATGGAGGGAGGAAAACCGGAGAACCCGGCGAAAAACCCTCGGAGCGCAGGAGAGACCAACTAAACTCTACTCACATAAGTCCCAAGCTGGCGGAGGACGGGGTTATTCCCAAACGGTCACCCATCCAAGTACTAACCCCGTCCGACCGGGCTTAACTATTGGTGAGGCAGCGCCCTAACAGCACACGCCGCCCGTGCTCCCCAATAAAGGAATTCTTGTATCGATTTGTTTTACACTTGGTCACGCAAAATGTTCTCTTCGTCCTTAGCTGATTATGAAATTCACTAACTCTTTCCGGTAACAAGTCTACCAGTTTATGATTATTATCCCCTAAAATTTCATTAAATAACTTCTTACAAAGAAAATCACGTCTATCAAATAAAGTTAAAATACCGGCTTTTGCAATGGCGTCACTATATGAGACTCCTGGGAATTTCATCTGCGAATTTCCACATCGATGTATTTGTCTCTCCCGAAGGCTTAAGATCATTGATCAATGATCATTGATCAATGCGCATCTTCTATCCGAATCTCTCTTACTCGTAGGCTCTTTTGTTATGTTCCAGTCCCTGTCTCGACATTAGAAGGGACATGCTTTGTCTGAAAACCTTTGAGAAGATTAGTCAACCGGCATCCCAGTTGTATCATCTTCTGCCCCCTAGTCGAGCGGTATCCACCCAACGCGTCCTACGGGACTCTGAAGCACTGTCTCTTCCTAAATGCAGAACCAATAGATATCATAACAGTTTTATTCCTGCCATGCTTTTTAAAAGTATGGGTAGATGATTGTTAATTATTTACTATTTTAAATTTATTATACTTAACACTGCTTTTAGAACCTATTATGCTATTTATAATACACTATATAGTCTGTAATTATATATTTTAATAGATTTATAGATTTATTATGCTTGTAACCAATTTTATGTAATATATTTACTTTTATATTTTCATGATTGTAAAGTTATCGCAATTCACCTTTAGGGTGCAAAGGTATTCTCTATTAAACCAACCATTTGATTTGATTTATATATGGGGTCACTACTTTAGTGCAATGTAATGTGGATATCCCAACGAAATTAAAAATTATAGAAAAATGGGGTCACACTTAATGTATAATTAAGTACCTCCCTGAAGTTAAATTAAAATTAGAAGTTAAATTAAAATTCGAAGCTAAAGAGAGTGACTTCTAAAAGAAACTAAAAAGATACCTCTGAAAGATATATCTCAAATAAGAAAGAAAGAAACCATTTCTTACACTACGTGTGAACAATGTCTTACCCAATAATTGGGTGTCCATTTGTAATCCACGTGTAAATTTAGCGTAGAGTACGTTCGCAGCAAAACACGAACCCAGCAAAGAGATAATGTATACAAGTATAGTCAAACTGTGAAGCAAGGATCATATTCTGGAAAGCACTAAACAACCGAGAATGCACGAGACTCCTTCTTCCGAAGTCGGCGTCAAGTCACGTATTGAAATTTAATGCGCATCCCATGCACAAGCTTCTCAAAGGAATGGTACACTGTTCTGATTGAGCCGACCCAAAAGCATCTTTTCAAATAGCGGCGTTCAAAACTTACAAAGGACGTCAAAAACCGGCTAGCTGGCTAAGACCAAACGTGTAAATCCATTCAAATACTTCATGTGAAAAAGCAGACCTCAGCGTATGGAAAAGGTAAACAAAGTATGCACAAAATGCATGGAGCGGTATTCGGGTCAAAAACACAAGTCGAACTGTTTGATACGATGTTGCGGCTTGACGACACGTCGTTGTAGTTTGACAACACGTCATTGTGGCTTAACAGCACATCACTGTGGCTTCACAACACGTCGTTGTGGCCGCACAACGCGACGTTGGGGCTTCACAACACGACGTTGTGGCTTCACAACACGACGTTGTGGCTTCACAACACGACGTTGTGGCTTCACAACACGACGTTGTGGCTTCACAACACGACGTTGTGGCCGCACAACACGACGTTGTGGCCGCACAACACGACGTTGTGGCTTCACAACGCGACGTTGGGGCTTCACAACACGACGTTGCGGCTCATAAAGTAATGTTACCATGACATTGTTAGGCATTTCGTCTTAATAACATTACGTTCGGCCTACACGAGAGGACATTCCGAGATCACTGAGCACGATTTCGTATTTATCGTGTGTTACTTGAACTGTCGGGACATCAACACAAATCAAAACGCGGTGAAAGGGTAAGAAATAATACGATGTTCCGCCTCAGAGTCTGGTAACTAACGGTAATGACGCGTAATTTTCAACATGGCGGGCGAGGAACATAGTGTTTCCTGGAGAGAAATCGGCGCTTTAACGGGCGGTGAATTTACTAGAAACATCTGTAAATTTTCTAAGAGAAACAACAACAAATGCAAGCAATGAAAATGAAATAATTATGAAATAATATGGTCGTAGCAGGAGATACAAAGTCGAGCAATGGCCAACTACAGGTTTAATAGTAGAACTTTTCCCGCTTTTTAATTTTATACATTTTATTAAATTTATTCTGATCTGTGTAAAGTCGGTTTAATAAATTTTGGGGTTTTTTATCTTTTGTAATGGGGATGTGACACTTACGTCTAGTTCAAACGTCAAACTTTTCATGGAGTTTATGTTTTCATGTGATCTAATGCAAATGAGCAAAGCACTTACTAGTATTTGCATTAGATGTCACACATGAAAAGTTCGACGTTTGAACTGGGCCTAGGCATATAAATTGTTTGCTATTGTGTACAAATCAACTGAAATTTCACTGAAAGAAACTTAAGAAATGGTAGGAAAAATATAAAAAATATTAAAAGGTCTTCTATGCTTTAGGTTTATTGTTGCCATGGTAACAATCTTTTAAAGGTCAACAAAACGACATATTTACGAAATGTTGATGAACAGTCCCTATTTTACGAGACCTACAGTACACAAGCCTTTTCTAAAAATGCAAGATTTTTAAGTGCTTGATAAAACAATGATACATTAACTTTCATTATTTCATAGACTGTTTTGGCTTTTTGACTAAAATTTCAAATTTGTACAGGTATTTTCACTCGGATTTGTTTTTTGGGTGAAAATAGTTTGTTTATTATTTGGTTCTATAAAATCAAACAAAAATGGAAAATTTTAACATAGAGACAAACCGTTTTAGCACACAAGATATGTTAAAAAAAACTTGTGTATCTCGTGGATAGGTGGGACTACCAATGTTATGGGAATGAGTGTGCAGGGACAATTGCACCGAGTAGTCTGAGTGACCCCCCCCCCTCAGTCATTCAACCCCAGTGACTAGTAATCAGGGTGATGAGGATTATAAATTTTGTTTTATTTATTTTTTATTTATTTACTTCGTCAGTACAAAATTACAGCCAAGACTTAAACAAAAATACACAATTACACTAAAACAGACATATACATAGACAATGGCAGGGAATACCCACAGAGGCAAAACCTCAAATAACGGGAACCCGGAGAATTGTATCAGAATTACGATTAGGGCCAGACTTAAAGTTAGGAATTAGGATCAGGATTAGGATCAGTTACCCTTTATTAGTTCAGGTTAATTAAACTTAGGGAGTCATTCATGTTGATTTGTACACAATAGCAAACAATTTACATGCTTACGCCTAATTCAAACGTCGAACTTTTCATGTGCCACATCTAATGCAAATAAGCACTTTGCTCATTTGCATTAGAATGATTACATGAATTACAATTACATGAATTGATGAAAACATATAAACTCCATGAAAAGTTTGACGTTTGAACTAGGCCTAAGTGTCACATCCCCATCACAAAAGATAAAAAACCCCAAAAGATATTAAATCGACTTTACACAGATCAAAATAAATTTAATAAAGTATATCAAATTAAAAAGTGGGAAAAGTTCTACTAGCCTGTAGTTGGCCGTTGCTCGACTTTGTATCTCCAGCATGCCTGTAGAAAAAGAAAAATTTCGTCTTGGCAAATATAAATACCAGTTTGGACCGCGGAGCGCCGTATAGGCGTGACAAGCTTCTAGGGGGTCTGGGGAAAATTTTGAAATCTAGAGTCTCTGAAGTGGCATTCATAGAATCCTGAAGATCATAAAATGTCATATAAAACACACAAAAGACAACAGATTTCTCTCGAACTGACGAGCTCAATTTTTCAGTTTGGTCAAGCAAAATTTCGTCTTGGCTCAGCACACCTAGGAAGTTTTTCTTCAGATATCTCTAGCCTGTCATCATTTGACAGCGACTCCGTAATTATTTCATTTTCATTGCTTGCATTTGTTGTTCTTTCGCTTAGAATATTTACAGACCTTTCGAGTAAACTCACCGCTCGTCCATGTTCCTACCGTTAGTTACCAGACTCCGAAAGCGGAACATCGTATTATTTTTGAGCCTTTCACCGCGTGTTGATTTGTGCATGATTTGTGTTGATGTCCCGACAGTTCAAGTAACACACGATAAATACGAAATCGTGCTCAGTGATCTTGGAATGTCCTCTCGTGTAGGCCGGACGTAATGTTATTAAGACGTAATGCCTAACAATGTCGTGGTAACATTACTTCATGAGCCGCAACGTCGTGTTGTGAAGCCGCAACTTCGTGTTGTGAAGCCGCAACGTCGTGTTGTGAAGCCACAACGTCGTGTTGTGAAGCCACAACGTCGTGCTGTAAAGCCATAACGCCATGTTGTAAAGCCACAACGACCTGTTGTGAAGCCACAGTGACGTGCTGTTAAGCCACAAGGACGTGTTGTCAAGTTACAACGACGTGTTGTCAAGCCACAAGATCGTATCAAACAGTTCGACTTGTGTTTTTGACCCGAATACCACTACATACAAAATGATAGACCAGAAATACGCATGTTCTAGTATCCAGTCCTCACAATGTGTTCGCTTGATTTAGTCATGCAATCATATGAGCCCTATGGTTTATGCATCGTTTAATCAAAACGTAAAAGAACGCACTTTTATACTAAATTATATATGGTAATGTAAGCACGTCAACAAACTGCCAATTATGAATTATATATGAAGCAAGATACAATTTGAAGACTGTAGAATTTGCCGAGAACCCAACAACTCTGCTGGCGAGCTGTAAGTTGGCATAAACGAGAAGCCCGTTCAAGACAGGCGGAATCAATCCGACAAAATGAGAATACTGCCATAAACAAAATGTGACGATTGTAGATATTTAACCATTGCCGTCTAGGCTGTTTAAGTTAGACAGACAAATAGTTTTTAAACGTGTGATAGACAGAGTAAAACAATAAAGAAATCGGGCTTTTTGCCAACTCGGGAATGGGTTAAAGTATTACTAAGGTTGCTGTACATACTATAGTCTGTGTCTGGCACCTTTTAAATTTATCTCTTTCCCTTCGGTGGCTTTTCCCGGTGACGGGTAAAATCATCTGAAGTTAGCCAGAGTAAAATACATAAATAAGACTTGAGAGTCTGATGCCGTCCAGAAAAAGTTAAAGCACTCGACTTATCGGAGTATTGAAAAAATTAGGATTTTTTGGTCCCAAAATTAGGGATATACAAGTACATCACATCGACATACTGTATACATTGCAAAATATGATAGTTCAGCCATCAAATACCATATCGCTGCCAAATCCCTTTGGTTGTCAGTATATTTTTGCCTGTTCCATGCACAGCACAGAAAATATTACACTTCAGAAAGCTGGAGAGAAGTCGTGGCGTCAGTGAAAACAACATACATAATTATATACTGTAGATACAAAGGTAGAAAATACAAATGGAAAAAACTGATTCTGCATGTTTCTACGAAGAAAAGAAAGAAAAAGGAAAGAAAAGTGAAGGAAAGAAAAGAAAAGTAAAGAAAAGAAAAGAAAAGAAAAGAAAAGAAAAGAAAAGAAAAGAAAAGAAAAGAAAAGAAAAGAGGAGAGGAGAGGAGAGGAGAGGAGAGGAGAGAGAGGAGAGGAGAGGAGAGGAGAGGAGAGGAGAGGAGAGGAGAGGAGAGGAGAGGAGAGGAGAGGAGAGGAGAGGAGAGGAGAGGAGAGGAGAGGAGAGAGGAGAGGAGAGGAGAGGAGAGGAGAGGAGAGGAGAGGAGAGGAGAGGAGAGGAGAGGAGAGGAGAGGAGAGGAGAGGAGAGGAGAGGAGAGGAGAGGAGAGGAGAGGAGAGGAGAGGAGAGGAGAGGAGAGGAGAGGAGAGGAGAGGAGAGGAGAGGAGAGGAGAGGAGAGGAGAGGAGAGGAGAGGAGAGGAGAGGAGAGGAGAGGAGAGGAGAGGAGAGGAGAGGAGAGGAGAGGAGAGGAGAGGAGAGGAGAGGAGAGGAGAGGAGAGGAGAGGAGAGGAGAGGAGAGGAGAGGAGAGGAGAGGAGAGGAGAGGAGAGGAGAGGAGAGGAGAGGAGAGGAGAGGAGAGGAGAGGAGAGGAGAGAAGAGAAGAGAAGAGAAGAGAAGAGAAGAGAAGAGAAGAGAAGAGAAAAGAAGAGAAGAGAAGAGAAGAAAAGGAAAGAAAAGGAAAGAAAAGAAAAGAAAAGAAAAGAAAAGAAAAGAAAAGAAAAGAAAAGAAAAGAAAAGAAAAGAAAAGAAAAGAAAAGAAAAGAAAAGAAAAGAAAAGAAAAGAAAAGAAAAGAAAAGAAAAGAAAAGAAAAGAAAAGAAAAGAAAAGAAAAGAAAAGAAAAGAAAAGAAAAGAAAAGAAAAGTAAAGAAAAGAAAAGAAAAGAAAAGAAAAGAAAAGAAAAGAAAAGAAAAGAAAAGAAAAGAAAAGAAAAGAAAAGAAAAGAAAAGAAAAGAAAAGAAAAGAAAAAGAAAGGAAAGAATTGGGAGAAAAAGAAAGGGAGCTAATCAATTCTTACTTGCTGTCAGTGGCTGAACTGCAAAGGACGCAGATCAACGTGGTCGAGTCGAAGGCATATCAAAGGTGCTCCACGTATCACAGTTAAGATCTAGGTGTTAATTTTACGGAAGGACTTAACTTTGGACCGCAGTGATAAGAGACTACGCGCTAAAAGTACACACCCCTGGGTAGGAGGTTGACACTACCAGTGCTCTCGGAATAAAAGAACGGTTTGAAGCCACAAAATAAGAGTTTAGGAAAGAAAAGTAGAGTTAAATGACAGAAATACGATTTATCAAGTATATAATAAAACTTCATCATCATCATCATCATCCCGTTTGTCCCCTCAAGGGGGGTCGGGTCGTCCCGACACCTCTTTCCACTCTATTCTGTCATCGACTTTGTCCAGATCCACCACTCTCCCGCCATCCCGAACACAATCCATCCATCGCTTTCTCGGTCGTCCTCTCTTCTTTGTTCCTGGTTCCCTGCATGCGCTCCGCTGCCCATCTAACAAACTCCATCTCTTCCATTCTCTTCACGTGTCCGTACCATCTCAGCCTGCTTTCTCGTATCTTCTCTCTTAGTTCCGCCACCTTCAATTCCTGCCTTATGTCTTCGTTTCTCATTCTCTCTCGTCTTGTTACTCCTCTAATGGCTCGTAGACATCTCATCTCCGCTACTTTCAGTTTCTTCACATATTCTTCTTTCACTGCCCACGTCTCTGCCCCATATAGAATCACCGGTCTTACCATTGTTTTGTACACCTGCGTCTTCAGTCTCATCGGCATCCGTTTGTCGTATATTATTCCGCTTACATTCCTCTATGTGTTCCCTGTTCCCTGAAGTCTTGCCTGTACCTCTCTATCCAGATCTCCACTCTCATGTACATAGGCGTACCTGACCAGTTACGTTTGGGGGGGGGGGCAAAACATTTTTGCCCGAAAAATTAAGAGTCGAAAATATATTAAAACAGTTCAAATATGAATATTTAACGGCAATATTACACGAATTTACCCGAAATTTCTTTCAAAAAGTGCCCGAAAAAGTCCCCTGCCGCCCCCCCCCCCCCCCCCCCGCTTGGTACGCCTATGCTCATGTAGCCAACTTCCTATAGGTATCTGAAGGCTGTTGTTTGCTTCAGTTGCTGTCTGTCCACTGTAATCTGTAGTCGTGGTACTGGCTGACCTCTTGAGACTTCTAGTACTTCCGTTTTGGCCTTGCTCATCCGCATACCATGTACTGCTAGTTGGTTGTACCACTTCTCTACTGCTTGTTGTACTTCCTCTGCTATGCTTGTTCACAGTGTGATGTCGTCAGCATAGATGACCTTCTGTCCTCGCTCCATTGGGCACTGCTTACTGATGTAATCCAACAGTATTATGAACAACAGTGGACTTAGAGCTGAGCCCTGATGTAAGCCTAATTTCACTTCAAATGACTTGGTTTTACGTGCTTGGTGTTCTGTACAGCGCCATCACCATGGTTATCAGTTCTTCCGGGACGTTGTACTGTCGTAGTACTGGTGGGATCATTCCTCTATTAATTTTGTCGTACGCCTTCTCTAAGTCCAAGAAGCCCCAACAGCTCTCTTGTTGAAATTCCAACTTTCTCTCCATCATCTGTCTCACAATGAACATAGCGTCTGTCGTCCCCTTCCCTTTCTAAACCCAAACTGCTCTTCTCCCAAACACGGCTCCACAAACACTCTCATCCTGCTGTCTAGTATTCTCTTAAAGCATTTCATCATCTGCGCTAGAAGTTTGATCCCTCTATAGTTTTCACACTCATGGATGTTTCCCTTATTCTTAAATATAGGTACCAGGATGGATTCTAACCAGTCGTCGGGTATTCGCTTTTCTTTCCAGATTGCATCCATTACTCTGTGTAGCCATACAATCCCTTCTTCTCCCAATGCTAGTACCATCTCCAGTGTGATCTCATCTGGACCTGCTGCTTTTCCTCGCTTCATCTTATTTACTGCTGCCTTTACTTCCGCCATAGAGATTCTTGGTTGTGGATCGTCTATCAGTGTTGTTGTCGGTATGTTGGCTGTGAACGGATTTTCCTCGTTGAGTAGAATATCAAAGTACTCTCTCCACCTCTCCTTTACTGCCTCTCCCTCCAACTGTAAAACTCCATCGATGTTGTTGATGAAAGGCGACGTCACCTTGTCTTCCTGTCCCTCCTTTCTTGTCTTTGCTAGTTTGTAAATCTGCTTTCGTACTACCAGTGGCTCGTTTTCCAGTTCGTGGTATAGATCATCTTCCGCTCTTTCTTTGGCTTGCTTCGCTGCCCATTTCGCCGCTGTCTTTGCCATTTTGTATCTTCGTCGTGCCTCGGTTGATGGTTGTAGTTCCAATTCCTTTCTAGTCTCACGCTTTTCTTCAATTGCTGTCTGCACTTCTTCCGTCCACCACCACTCTTCTCAATCAGGTTTCTTACCATAGCTGGCTCTTCCACACATTCGTTCCGCTGTCTTCACCACCGCGTCCTTAAATCCTTCCACTCTGCCTCTGCTGTCCCTACATCCTCCGCTCTCGATTGTTGTTCTAGCACTTCTCGTCGAAATCTTTCTACTACTGCTCCGTTCAGCTTTCCGCTTCGTATCTTCGTTTCTGTCGAGCATAGTTCCTTCCTACCAAACCTCTCTAACCTCAGTGTTGCCACCACTGGTTTATGCTGCGGTGTCACTGTCTCACTCGGTATCACTTCCGTGTTCATCACATACTTCCACTGGGCTTTTCTTACAATGATCATGTCTATCTGCGTCTTACATCTACCGCTATAGTAGGTGTACAGCTGGCTGTCTCTTTTCTGAAACCATGTGTTTGCTATCATCCATCCATTGAGACTGCACATCTCTAGCAGATTTTGCCCTTCAGCATTGCGGTTGTCTCTTCCATAGGGTCCGATGCATTCTTCTAGGCCTTCCCTGTCCGATCCTGTGTGTGCATTCATGTCCCCCAGTACCATAAGAAGCTCTCCATCACTTGCCTTGTCAGTTAGGATCTGAAGTTCATCTCTGAACTGTTGCTTCACCTCGTCCTCGAGGCCTAACTGAGGTGCGTATTCTGCCACCACAAACACCATCACGTTCTTCAATTGCACTCTTACTGCCATCAATCTATCATTCACTCTGATCACTTCTACCACCGTCTTTTTTATATCACCACGCAATACAATGCCTACTTTGTTTCTCTTTCATCTCCTCCTGTATAGTAGATCTTACAGTCCATCCCTAAGTCTTGGGCTCTCTGACCGGTCCATCTTATCTCCTGCAAACTCAGTACGTCTATCTTCCTCCTCACCATCATCTCCGCCACTTCCAATCCCTTTCCTGTTAGTGTAGATACGTTTAAAGTCGCCACTCTCAAATTGTTGTTATTGTTCGTGGGTCTTTTTGCTTAACCTCCTACTTTCGCTTTTTGGGCTATCCCGCTCTTGGCAGCCTATTGATTCGGGGCTGCCGAACGTTATGGCGGGCACACGCTCAGGCATAGAGCTGAATAGCTCTCCCACCGTTAGGAACTGTCTCTGGCGGAACACCCATGTAGACTCCAATCGCTGCTCCTTATAACCGGTATACTACAGTTCCCGAAAAAGACTTCCCTCCGTTAGTGTCGAGATATCACCTTGCGCTTGATAGTACTTGCCGGCTAGCGAGGCCTGTCGCGTACCGCAGTGTAACCGTTTCCGACCACAGGTAGAGATGCTGCTGTTGTTCCGGGGGGAGTCGTCCACCAGCATCCCCTACAAGCCCACCTACTGCCATAGGCTCACCTTTTCTGTTAGGGTGGAGACCCTTAGCCTTTGCCTCAATAGGCTTACCGCAAGGCAGCGGGTTTCAACTATGCAGGGCAGGTGTGAGTTAATACAAGAGGAACTAAATAATACAAAGCTGTAATTTTTCGATTTTATTTCAAAACCAGCTTAAGACAGAGTAAAAGTACAAAAAAACAAGCTTTGTTTCTCTTTGAAATACAGTCGAAATACTACAGTTTCATATTTGTTCCTTTTGTTTTACATGTAACTCTTTTGTTTTCAGGATAGCATTATTTTTCACATGTTCTATTTTATACTTTTTCAAGTTGTCGGCTTATGTTTATGATTTAAGTAGCACCTCTTCCAGCTAAGTTACTTTACTTACTTCACGCCGCATCTTTTTAGCATCAAAACCATCTTGAGACGACGCCATTCTTGAAAAGCTACATATACAGTACTAAGGCAATTTTGGCTGAAAAAAACAAAACATTTAATGAACATTTATTATAAGTAAATACTTGGCATTGAGGGTTATTAGTGATTAAATGTCGCCGAAAGCCGAGGGAGCTGGGTTTGTGGAAGTCCCGAAGGCCGTAATTGCACGGTCACCGAAGAAATATAAACAAAATAGACAAAAAAGTAGAGTGCTGCGTAAGCAGTAACTGCCAAAGTTCTTTGTAACGGAAAACTAACCTTTCGAGCCAAAACCTGCATTACTAAAGCGTTTTGAACGTACTTTTGACTATTCATCCCTGACGCACATCCAGAACATGCGGTCTTTATGCGGTCTAACGTTCTAGCTGCCTTCAGCAGCTATCTCGTCAGGACACCGTAATGTGAATGTTTATTAAAATATATTTGGCACAGTCGCTGACTATAAGAAAGTTTTTACATACGACATTCTGATTGGCGTGTTCAAGAATAATCCGTTTTGGGGGTTAAATAAACTTCACTTTCGGAGTTAAATTAACTCCTTGTTATTAGAGTTAAAAATGAACGTATCCAAAAAGAAAAAGTGAACTTTCCCACTTCCCAAGTGGTCGCACACCCAAGTACTAACCGTGCTATTTTAATATTAGGGAGTTTGAGCAAGACAACGAAGTACGAAGACGAAGACGTACTTGACAGGTTTCCAACGTCTGCAATTATTCTGATTATTTTTTTTATCATTATTCATTGTTCATATTGTTCAACGTCTTCGTTGCGTGGCCTTCGTTGACAACGAAGATATTGACAAAGTTCGTGTTAAAGTATACGTTTAACAGTGTAGAAAACGCGTGACGCTTGAATGGACTACATGATGTATAAACTTTAATAGAACAACTGAGAGTTCAATCTATATGTCTAGTACATAAGATAACTACAACAACAGGAAGTAAGCCCCTCAGAGAGCGTCTGGATAAATAACTATCTGTCAAGATGATTGATGATGTTCTCTTATTTTCGCGCGTTAACCTGAATTAATATTAACACTCCCTCTCGAAAATAGAGAACTATATATGTAAGTCTTTAATCTAATAAAGTATTATCGTGTCCGTCAACTATTCAGATAACATTAGTTACGCCCATAAGGTCTCTGAAACGTTGAAATAAAGTCTTTCCTAATGCTTTAGTTAATAGGTCTGCTACCATCTGGTCTGTAGGACAATGTTCCAAGGTGATTTCGGAATTGTCGACCTTTTCACGAATGAAATGATGCTTGATGTCGATATGCTTCGTTCTGGAATGATACTTTGGATTCTTGGATAAGGCTATTGCTCCTTGGTTGTCCTCTTTGATGATTGTACTTTCTTCTTGAACAAAGTTGAGATCATGAAGTAATGCACGTAACCACACTGCTTCTTGACATGCAAGGGATGCTGCAACATATTCGGCTTCTGTTGAAGATAAAGCCACAGTACTTTGTCGTTTACTAGCCCAGCTAATAATTCCACCACACAAAGAAAATAGATATCCCGACTGAGATCTCCGTCCATTTGGGTTACTACCCCAATCAGCGTCAACAAATCCAGATACTCGTACTGTATCTAGCTTAGAACCATCGAATTTAATTCCATAATCCATTGTTCCTTTAATGTAACGCAGGATTCGCTTTGCTGCTTTCCAATGTTCAAGGCCTGGATTTGAACAGAATTGACTAACCACTCCTAAAGCATGTGCAAGGTCAGATCTTGTACCAGTTACTGCATAGGTCAGACTACCAACAAGTGCTTGATACTTGGTCTTCTCTATCGGATCTCCCTCATTTGGCAATAACTTTGTGCTTTGATCAAGAGGAGTTGAGACTGGTTTGCAATTCTCCATTCCAAACTTCTTTAGTAAGCTTGTGAGATACTTGGTTTGATGCAGCAGCATGAGCTTCTTGTTTCGTTTGCGTTCGATCTGGATTGCAAGACAGTAGTGGACTTCTCCAAGATCTTTCATTTCAAATCGGCTCTTCAAAGCTTCTTTCTCTCTGCGCAACATCTTCTTGCTGTTACTTGCTATTAATAAGTCATCAACGTACAAGGCTACCAACATGAAACTGTCTCCCTCTCGCTTTATGTAGAGACATGGGTCGGACTTGCACTGTATATACCCTGAATTCTTGAGAAATTCGTCGATTGTATTGTACCAACATCTAGATGCTTGCTTTAGACCATAGATGCTTTTGTTCAACTTGCAAACCAAATGTTCTTGGCCTTTCTCAACATACCCTTCAGGCTGCGTCATGTAGATTTCTTCTTGTAATTCTCCGTTAAGAAATGCTGTGGAAACATCCATTTGATGAACTTCTAAGTTCGACTGATTTGCTAATGCGAGGATCGTACGGATTGATGTGTAACGTGCTACAGGAGAAAATGTTTCCTCGTAGTCTAGACCAGCTTCTTGTGAAAAACCTTTTGCAACAAGACGGGCTTTATGTCGCTCAATAGATCCATCAGCATTGTATTTCACTTTGAAAACCCACCGACAATCAACTGCATTGCGTCCTTCCGGGAGTGGTCCAAGTGTCCAAGTGTTATTCTTTACGAGAGATGAGTATTCATTGTCGAGAGCTTCTTTCCATTGTGCTTTATCAGGTGAAGTTAAAGCTGCTTCAAGTGTTGTAGGCTCTTCAGAAATACCCTCTGTACTGCCACATGCAGCATTGTGTTTCCACCAATCACCAGTGATTGCACCATCTCTATAGGGTGGCATTCTACTTCGCTCTGAACGGCGTGGCAATTGTTCTGACTCTTCTTGATGGTTGTCAGTTTCTTGTACTTCAGTTTCTTCTTCAGCATCGTCATTGGTAACTACACTTTGATCTTCATTTACTGGCTCCTCTGGAAAATCTCCTGCCGCTCGCTTGTCAGCTTCTTGTTGGTTGCTTTCCTCAGCATCATCCTGGCGAATTACACTTTGTTGTTTCTCTGGCTCTTCTGGCGACTCTTCTTCCATTGCTTGTTCTTGGTTGTCAGGTGCACGTTCCAAACTCTTGGTGTACTGTGGTGCTCTGACACGTTCGTCAAAGTTATTCTCCTCAAACAGGACATCTCTGGATAAATGCACTTTTCTTGCTTTAGGATCCCATAGTCTATATGCTTTGCTCTCGAGGCTATATCCAATGAAAATGCATTTCTTTGATTTAGCGTCCCACTTCTTTCTGGTTTCTTTGGCGATGTGCATGTAAGCGTTGCACCCAAAAACTTTCAAGTTTGAAATATCTGGTTTCTTGCCCATGAAACTCTCATAAGGGGTCACATTTGCCACTGCAACGGTTGGACTACGATTTCTAAGCATAACTGCAGTTGCCACAGCTTCACCCCAGTACCCATAATCAAGTCCTGCATTGTGCATCATTGATCTTGCTGCTTCTTGTATGGTTCTGTTCATTCTCTCGGCGACTCCATTCTGCTGTGGTGTTCGAGGAATGGTCAACTGCCTCTGGATTCCTTTCTTGCGGAGGTAGTCAACAAATACTTTCGAGGTGTATTCTCCACCATTATCTGAACGCAAGATCTTGATATTCTTTCCAGTCACATTCGTAACCATTGCTTCATACTCCTTGAATTTCTCGAAGACTTGATCTTTATGTTTCATGAAGTAGACTGCTGTGAATCTGGACTTATCATCAATGAATGTTACGAAGTAACGATTTCCTCCATGACTCTTCGTTTGCATGGGACCACAAACATCGCTATGAACAATCCCTAGGATTTCGGTTGCTCGAGTTGCTTGTTCTTTAGGAAATGACATCCTGTTTTGCTTGCCCTTTGCACAACCATCGCAAAACGTTGATTCTTGTGAAGACTTGAATTTCAAACCTTGGACAAGTTCCTCGTCTCGTAGCTTCCTCAGGTTCTTTAAGCCCAAATGTCCGTATCTTTGGTGCCATAAATGTTCTGAGCACTCTCCGGTAGCAGCGTTGACATTATGTGACTTTTCCTTCACTTCAAGGACATCAAGAACGAAGAGGTTATCACTCACTTTACCAGAACCCACCAGATTTCCACTCTTGTCTATGATGACACACTTTTGCTGATCAAACGACATAGCATGTCCTTTCTTGGTGATGGCACTAACAGAAAACAGATTTTTGGCTAGGTCTGGCACATACAAAACATCTTGCAATTCAGCTTGCTTGTAATTCTCGCCAACTTTGACTTGTAAACAAACTGACCCTTTTCCAAGTGCTTCTATTACTCGGTTGTCTCCTAAGCGTACTTTCTCTGGAGTAGCAAATTCGACATAATCTTCCATTAAATCCTTTTGATGAGACATGTGCTGTGAAGCGCCTGAATCTATATACCACGTCGAACTGTTGTTGGCATGTTTCGAACTCCAAAATAAAGTGTGTTGTTCCACGGTAACAGTAGATTTACTCGCACAAGACGCATTGGCATGAGTTCCTTTCTTTTCTTCAGATTGAACTTTCTTCGGTTTCCGGCAATCTCTAGCCCAATGTCCTAGTATCCCACAATTGTAGCATTTCCCTTTCTTCTTACCTTTAGGCTTTTCGTGTTGTTTACCTTTCGATGTGAGAAGAGCTTTCTCTGTATTGTCAACAGGAAGAGAAATTTCTTTACGCTTGTGTTCTTCATGAAGTAATCTTGCAGTGACGAATTCCAGTTTTAAATCCTCAGCGCGAGACTCCAAAGCCATGATTAAATTATTATACGAATCAGGAAGACTACATAACAACGTTGCAACTTGATCATCTTCGGTAATTGGAGCGCCTACAGCCTCAAGTTGTTCTGCCAAAGCTTTCAACTTGTTGATATGCTCCGTCATCGTATCGTTCTCGGCCATTGTCATTGTAAAATACCTCTTACGCAGAAATAACTTATTCGCTAACGATTTTAACTCGTAGTGGCTTTCCAGTTTACACCAGGCTTCCTTTGAAGTGTTCGCAGATCGAACCAACGCTAGTTGTTCATCTCCCAGAGATAAACAAATCGTCGCTAGCGCTTTACGGGCACGTCGTTGAAATTGTCGTCGTTGAGCTTCAGTAGTTCCTTCTTCGGCAGGTTCTACCTCATCGCCAGTCACGATGCCCCAAAGATCCTTGCCTTCAAGAACCATTTGCATTTTGAATTTCCACAAATGAAAATTCGTTCCATTGAACTTCTCGATGCGAGACAGCGCCGTTTCTTCGTTTGAAGCCATGCCAACATTCTCAGGTTACTTTCGCAAATAATAAATGTCGTACATCCAAGTTGCCCAAACTTAGCTCTGGGCCCATAACCTGTTAAAGTATACGTTTAACAGTGTAGAAAACGCGCGACGCTTGAATGGACTGCATGATGTATAAACTTTAATAGAACAACTGAGAGTTCAAACTATATGTCTAGTACATAAGATAACTACAACAACAGGAAGTAAGCCCCTCAGAGAGCGTCTGGATAAATAACTATCTGTCAAGATGATTGATGATGTTCTCTTATTTTCGCACGTTAACCTGAATTAATATTAACAGTTCGTTGGGTAAGAACGAAGTCAGAAGATAGCTCATCATTGTGACCTGGCACAGGATGGTCTAACTGCCATTTAATAAACTGTTTTGAAACTTTATACAATGAATATTTTGAATTGTTGTGTTATAGGCGCTTTGAAGTTTGCCGAGTTTCCAGACCATATCTCGATTGACTATGGTTATATACAGGGACGTAGCGAAGCCTTTGTTGTTGGGGGGGTGTAAGATGGTCATTTACCTGAACTTTTAAACATTTTGAAAATTTACCTGAAATTTCACTGTTTTACATTATGGGGTAATTGGGAGTTCTGCGTGTTATTTCGCACGCAGCTATATCTTTCAATACCTTTTACCAACACCTGCAACCTCGTCCCCAGGGCATTTTGCCTCCACGTTGGGTGGCATCGGCTGGTCGATTCTATAATCGGATTGGCCGGTTTAAAAACTTGATTAATTCAGATACAGTGTAATTTATTCATCAAAATATGAATTGCAATAAATCCACTCTGCGAAGTTCATCCAAAGAATTGTAACGATAGCTTTGGTTAAAGTCAAGAACAACATTAGATATATGTTTCTTCCAGACATTTAAATGTATCCTGGATAATCGTGGGGAGTATCATGATGGATAATGCTAGCCAGTTGCATTTATGATAAAGGTTCACATGAGTGATTCGGCAGAGCGTTAAATATTTATTATTTATTATTCATGTATACGTATTATACAAAAACGAAACACAAAGACCGCATAAATTTTCTTGCCAAAACACCCCAAAATTCTGGGTGTCACGTGACCAGCCGATGCCAGGGCCATTTTCGCCGACTACCAACGTGGAGGCAAAATGCCCTGGGGACGAGGTTGCAACACCTGCAGAAAAATTGAAGTAACGTCATAGGAATACATTACCAGAAATTTGGGACAAGATGGTGGTGCGCGTGCGTATTAAGGACCATAATAATGGAGATTCTCAACCGTAAATAATAAGGAGAGCACATAATAATTCAAATTTTGCTTAAACGGTGACATATTTCTTCTTTTCCCGACTCCATCTGACTTCAGCATGGACTAAGGAACAGTTACAACTAAAAAACATTTGCTTACTTCGACGACAAAGTACTTCCCTAGCTCGTCTTATTTTTGCACTGAAAGTGCCACTATCCATGGCGTTGGCCATAGTAATCTTTGTAAACAGGTGCGAGAAATTGGCCAAATTGATCAACAACGTGACGGGCGATGCGAAGTGTCCGACTCGCGGTGCATTCGGCAGGAGTCAGTCTACTTCGAGAGCACATAAAAGTCCTCATTTGTCCTTAGCATAGTACTTCCAAAAGCGTTTGAACTTGCTTGATTTCACCATAGTCCCTAGAAATTAATTGTCTGGAAACGCGGCCAAAGTCTTTGTTCTAGGTTTTTGTTCACGTTTGTGCACCTTATTTCACCTTAACGCTTGCTGAACACATCGTATTTTTGGTATAATGAAGCAATCAACCAATAGCATCGTTGCTTTATCAATATTAATGAACGTAAAACAAAAGATTGTGCACCTTATTTGCCACCCTCAACCTAAATTGTAGCTCATTGTTAACCGCTTTGACATTCGCCGCGTCTCCAGACAATATAATTCTAGGGGCTATGTTTACATGCACGATTTAGGCAAATTCTAAAGAACTCAATGACCTGAATAATGAGAAACATTAGAATACAGTAGAATCACACGCATTAGAAATTCTAGAATACATAATTATATTATTAGGCGAATATAGCTGCTGACAGAGAGCAGCGGCACAAATGACCCTGATTTCTGGTGATGATAAAATTTTATTTCAGAATATTGTTTAAAAGTTCAAATCCTTCTAACATTTCGTGGTTGTAAAGCCTGTATATATGGTTTACGGTATTACATACTAATATTGAAAAAATAATTAAGTTGAAATGTACTTGTGTAGAATTCAAGTACGTATCTTAGTATGAATCATAGCCCCTAGAATTATATTGTCTGGAGACGCGGCGAATGTCAAAGCGGTTAACAATGAGCTACAATTTAGGCTGAGTGTGGCAAATAAGGTGCACAATCTTTTGTTTTACGTTCATTAATATTGATAAAGCAACGATGCTATTGGTTGATTGCTTCATTATACCAAAAATACAATGTGTTCAGCAAGCGTTAAGGTGAAATAAGGTGCACAAACGTGAACAAAAACCTAGAACAAAGACTTTGGCCGCGTTTCCAGACAATTAATTTCTAGGGACTATGTATGAATTCATCTGTGTTCTTAACAGTCAGTTAAACTTGAAAATATTTTTAGTCGATTGACAGTCGTCGGTTTTTCAATAATGACCATTTTTTGGCAAGCTTGTTTACGTCAACAGCATTGGTGATATCCTTTTCAGCGGCAAGAATCATGCAATCGTTCAAACGTTCTCCAGATACCTTGTTTCGTGAATAACTTTTCACAATCTTCATAATAGGCTGAATGATCGCTCGTTCTTGACAACGGAAGAAGCGGCTGTTAGGAATAATTTGTAAACCTTTGCAGCTAACTTATAGAGACCATGGTTTTTGGCAATTTTAAGAGCGATGTTTGCAGCTATCGTGCATGTCATGGGTTTTGCTTCTAAACCTTGGGCCTGAAGTTCATCTTGCTCCCGGCTAGGCCCCTTCAATGCATACTGTGAATTGCACCACTTGATTCCAGTGAGAATGCCGACGGGAACGCAGCTACCAACTTTTGCGTGTCTTCAACTTTTCCGGTGTGAAACGAGTGTCGAAACTCGAAAAGTTTAAACCATTTTAACCTTTTTGCGAAGGATGTCAGATTACAATTGCGTTTCGCTGCGGGATACGATATACGCGCGATTCCTTGGCTCGCGAATCGCGCCTGTGGCAATGAAATTTGACCCATTGCGCTGCGGAAGGGGAAAATTACACGTGTATTCAAGAGTTCAAGCCTTACATGAGCTGATATCATTTAATTTTACTGAATTTTCAGAATTTCAGATTTCAATGTCTTTTGTCTGTCTCAATTTAACAGATTTATTTACCTGATTTTTTACCTGACTGTTTCATGATTTTACCTGAATTTTTTTCTTCACCTGAGTTGGGGGGGTGTAGCACCCCCCCACACGCTACGTCCCTGGTTACATACATTAAATATCTCTATTATTGTACAAGTGGCGCAGTGGGTTAGGCGTCGGACTGTAAGTCAAAACAAGTTAAGCCCGGGCGGGGGCAGGGTTGAGTACTGTAACTGAACTGAAACGTCGCTATTGGACAATTCGTTCATTATACTAAAATACAATGTGTTCAGTGACCGTGCACCGTGCACAAAAATGCATAAAGGCGAACAAAAAGATAAACCAAAGACTTTAGCCGAGTTTCCAGACCATATCTCGAATGACTATGATATAACTAAAGTTGGTGTATACTTAAATAGTATTTTTGTTGTTTTTGAAGGGGATATTTTAAGACCCCATCCACACGTATACGTTTTCCTAGCGTTTTCATATTGTTTCAGGTAATGAGACCATTGTTTTCTGCTCCCCTGAGGACTGAGAACAATATAAAAACGCTACGAAAACGCATACGTGTGGACAATGGACATCGCCTAATACTTTTTATTAATAAAACAAAATAACTCATTTTGATAAAAGGTCATAAGCAGTGTTACCCTGTTCAAGGCCAAAAAGATAAGACATTTATGAATATAATCCTTTATTCTACCCTTGACTCGCCAGTTTCTTGCTATGATTGTCGTCGGATTATGTCTGAACATTCTACAAAAACTATAGTTTCAAAGTTACATTCGGAAATGTTGAGGAGACTTAAAGTTATTTTTTGAATTTCACAAATTGGCGTATTACCTATCAGCTCTTTGGCTTTTTTTCGAAACTTCCCGATCAGTTATATGCATCATGTTATACATGAAAATGTAGAGAATTGAACAGGCTTGAAAATAATGCAATTTGATTTTCCTGGTGGAAACTATAGGTGAAAATCAACATTCAACATTAAGCTGACAATTATATTTCTAAAATGATGAAATCGATCGATTTCTCTTGTCTACCTAACCTAACTCAAACAACGTTATCTCAAACACTATTTAACGGATATACTAGAAATTCCACAAGCACGTTGACGAAGGACAATATCTGTAAGTAAAGTAATATATTACCTTGCCGATTTCGTCTGTCCATCTTTTAATCTTATCCTCTTGAGTGAGCTAAAGCTACTCCTTGAAATTGACAAACCCCTCCGCTGGAGTTATTATAACCCAATAAATGGAGTTAAAATAACTCCTGTAGAATAACTCCCCTGAAGAAGTCAAATCAGTCAATCTAATTCTCTCACCCGTGTTGAAACTACTGCTTGAAAATAACAGTGTACTTTCAACAGTGTTCACGTCTTTTTTTGGCAGTGTGCTAATCTATTAGCATCATCCGCGGATGTTTATTACGACGGACGATTTTCTCATTAATAATAATGAGGGACGTTTAGTCTAATTGTCCTTCGTGAATTACTGGATGAACGACGTGTAGAACTAAACGTCCCTTATCCAGTATTGATGAGAGAAATACAACATTAATCGCCCCTCTTAACACAGAAGATTTCGAGGTGACCATGTAATTATGGAATATAACAGTCAGAAAATTTAAGATAAATTTTAATAGAACTGCCGATCAAAGATTGGGAAAAGGTAAAACCATCAATCGGACATAAAAAAGATTAATTGAGAGGAAGGATTTAGGATTACTGAAGTAATAAGTACAGAGAAGCATAGATAATTATTATTTAAAAAATATAGCATTGGAAAGTTTAAAAACTAAATTTTCGGTCGCTCATGCAAGTTTTGTCAAAGTTAATATTGAAAAAAAACAAAAACCAACACGCCAATCAGAATGTCTTATTATGTAAAAACTTTTTTATGGTCAGTGACTGTGCCAAATATATTTTAATAAACATTCACATTACGGTGTCCTGACGAGATAGCTGCTGAAGGCAGCTAGAGCATTAGACCACATGAAGACCGCGCATTATATTCTGGGTATGCGTCAGGAATAAAAATAGTAGTCAAATAAAAGTACGGATGTACTCCTTAGTATAGTAATGCAGGTTTTTAGCGATTCGTCGTCAATGTACGCTCGGAATCACTAACGGCTTTTTAACGATTCGACCTTTTGGACGCCATAGAGGCCAATCAAAAGTAAATTAGGTATGTTTTGGCGGCTTTTGGACGGCATCAAGTCACAGTCGACGCCGTAAATATTATATGCGACGTCCGCGAGAAATATACGATCCAATTTTTACACTATATCTAACATCCTTTGTAGTATAGCGTTTCTCAAAGTCAAATGACAAAGAAACACGGCACCTGCACTTTACAACTGTGTCTGGAATGAATCCTGACTGCTAGTCCAAAGCGGATTCGATAGGCTACTGTTTCAAAAATTTGCATACATGTAGATATAATATTAGAGAAAAAAGAGATATACACAACTTCAAACTCTTACTTTATACATAAGGTCTTCGTTTAGGTTTACAGAGTCATTTCGGTAAAGCACTCTCAATTTGTCAGAATTTATGCCACAAACTAGATATCGTTAGAAAGCTATTAATTTGTTGAATACAATGTTGTGTTTGACTTAAAACAAAGCGTTTCAGTTTTTTTTCCAAAAAATTTTTCGCATTTCGATTCCGAGATAAATTTCCAGAAAAACGGTGTCGGCGTTTTTTTATTTATTGCCTGGTTTCGATTTTATGACTTGTTTTGTCCGAATGTTGGTTGGAAAACAACATTTTCAACTTTGGTCGTCAATAAAATCAGCAAAACTCGACATATCAAAAATCCCTGACACCGACTTGCTGGCACTTTATCTCGGAATTAAACTGCAAAAAAAGATTTTGAAGAAAATGAAACGCTTTTTACTTGAGTCGCCCCCGAGTGAAGCCCTCTGGTTTTAATTAAAATATTCACAACTATTACTGGATTGTGTTTATCGCAAAATTAAAGACAACATTGTATTCTACAAATTATAGCTTTCTAACGATATCTATTTTACTTTTGTGGCATAAATTCTGACGAACCGAGAGCGCTTTACCGAAATGACCTTGCAAACCTAAACGAAGACCTTAACGTTTTGACCACAAGTTCTCAAACTCATTAATAATTCATTTATTGAAGCCAATCCACGAACGCAGTATGCTACATCACATGCATGAGCTTTGATACCCAACGAAAACCTGTAGGAAACTTCCTTATTGATATCAGTGAAGAAAACACCGCAAATTGTGATGCGAATACTCGTTTGAGAAACAAGATCAAACACTTGTTTATCGTGTTTCATCAAGGGACTCCAAGCACTCGAAAACAATAAAAACCCGGGGGATACACCCTCGCGATTTTCATTTGTTTTCCAGTGTTTGGAACCCCTGATGAAACACTCAAACTCGTGTTTGATCTATTACTTAAATATTATCATTATATATTACATGTACCAATCTATTGCGCATCCATCATGTCTATTAACTCGACATTCGACTGTGTATGAACCATTCTGTTGCTCATCCATCCTGTCTATTAACTGATTTGAACTGCCTAATGAACCATTCTGTTGCTGATCTATCCTGTCTATTAAAGCACCGAATTGTCTAATGAGCAAAGTGAAACTGCTGAGGTTTCTGGTAACGGAAAACTGACATTTCGTGGGCGGAGCACCCCATCAGAGTAAAATGTCTGATGAACCATCCTGTTGCTCATCCATCATGCCAATTAACTGATTAAACTGTCTAATGAACCATTCTGTTGCTCATCCATCATGTCTATTAAAGGTCAGCTCAAGGCAAATTATTTTCCCAGCTTGTTATAAATCTACTTCTGATAATAGTAAAATGTACTAGGACATCTGAAGGGGGGAGGGGGTCAACTTCACATTTCCTCTGTGGGGGAGGTGTGGATGTTTCCTGGAATGACCCAATGATTAACTAGCCAAGGGTTACTTGAAGTACTTGGAACACAAGGAACATCACCAGAGAGGGGACGGGGAGGATGAATCCAACCCTCCCCCCCTCACTTCTCACCAAGGTCAATTTTCTAATTTGTTCAAAAGTCAAAACTGAGAAGAAAGTACAGTATTGGTGAGGGGGAGAGTTAAGAAACTTGAGAAAGGGGTTTCATAAGATTGAAAAGTGTGTGATCCCAAACAATAAAATTTTAAAGTCTCCTCCTATTTGGCAACAGACATTGCCACTGCAGTGATTTTCATATTGTTTCTCACTTAGGGGCTGTTTATATGAGAGGAAAACCAGCCTGGTAGGCAGAATAGCCCGGTAAGCGAGATAATTTCTGGCTCACATTTATATGAACGAATTTCATCCCACCTACTGGGATGATTTTACAACAACAAAAAGTCAAAACATGACATCAGCATCCCGGGAAGTGGGCCAGCCCGGTTAGAGATTGTTTACAGGAGAAAATTTTCATCCCGCTTACCGAGATCTCACCTCTTTCAAGTGAGATCTCACCTCTTTCAAGTGAGATCTCACCTCTTTCAAGTGAGATCTCACTAACCAGGCTAGCCCACTTGGCCATATAAATGCAGAGGCATTTTTAACAGGAAAATAATTATATATATACACAGTGAGATTTAATTTGAAACCACTATGACATCATCAAAAGTGTGATGTCATTACCTGGCAACACCCTCTGCACTCAGTTTCACTGCCATTTTGATTCAGAATGACAGAGCCAAGGTGTCCAAGTAAAACAATGTTGATTGGAAACCACAAGTAATATGGACATATCCAATATTTGGAAATGAGTTCCCTAGTCATCAAACCATAGTTTTATAACAAAATTGGATTGTCATATGCTACCATAAGTTTCCATTCACCTGCTACCATCTGCCTGATTATTGAAATGCACATTCCATTTGTTCCAACTGTACAGGAAACCCACTGCACAGAAAACGTATTCTAAGGGGCTGATTACATAGAGATTTTCAGCCCAGGCTGAAATTGGTTGAAATTGTTTCGCGATTACATGGGAAATTTCAGCCCGGGCTGAAATCATATTTTCGTTAGCTGAGCTAAAATATTCTCATGACATAATGAAGAATTTCAGCCTGGCTGAAATGATAGACTCGTAAAATGGCTATTCCAATGCTTTAAACAATTTGAAACGCTGCATGAATCATGTCGACTTTTGACTTTTATGAGACTGTGGTTGCATATAGCTAAAGATGAAATAAACAAAAGCAAAAGTGTTTTCAAGATTGTTTTTTCAGCCCAGGCTGAAATTTCTTGTCGATTACATGAGAATTTTCAGCCTGGTCCACCGGGTAGCTCAAACTGGGCTGAAATTTTTGTCATGTACATGTAATCGCAAACTCCGTTTTACAAGGATTTTATCGGAAGCCCGGGCTGAAAATCTCACCATGTAATCGGCCCCTAATTCCGTTGGAAGTTGGAACGTGTTTGAACTTGTAATACTGTAGATATTAGGTTACTTCAGAAAAAGTATTGTAAGGAATGTAAGCAGTGAAAAGCGACTAAAAGAACGACTTAAACAAAGAAGAGAAGTACAGTAATAGTGGTTAATACTCAGTAAAACTAGATAACAAAATAAAAGCGGCTATTATAAAGCAAGAAAAGACAGCGCCACAGCGCACAACTATTAAGATAGGTTAATACTTAATAGCCACAGACTAGAAAACGAAGAAGGCAAAACTAGACAAGGAAAAACAGAGTTAGCGAGACAAACTCGACTCCAATATGAAACAGGACCCGAAACTCACGCTGAAGACAGAATATAAAAGCTTTGATCATAGTTCCAAGAATTGAATCTAGAAACTATGCTCTTGACCAACTGTTCAGCTTGTTTATATTTCATATCTTGTAGTTTCAACTCCACATTTTCTAGCACCCCATACTTTTCTCCATATATTTATTTCTAAAACAAGAAATACAGTCAGTAGCTTACCTTTATTTGTGGCCAAATAAATGTCGTGAATCGTTTCGGGGACGCTTCCACGCACTTCCTTGAAGTCGCAGAAGCAAAGCGAATTGTTTTGCATGCTCAGCGGTCACCAGAAGCAATTAATAGGTACTTCATGTTACGTCCGCATAACAGTTTGTTACATTCTTACACTCCAAATTTTTCTTCACCAAAAACTCTTAAAACATGTAGTTTAATGGAGTGAAATACGAAATATTACCTAAAATATACCCAATACTTCACCAGCGTTACCACCATTTATGCGGAATTCGTTGGGGCACTGACGGTATCGCAGAGACGCGGGTTTCATTCTTCCAGGATATTGGTAGTATCAGACTGTGCTCATCGGAGTATCGAAGAGTAGCAGGACTTTGATATGTTGCATTATTCGGCCACTGCTCCCAGTTTGGTCTCAAAAAGTATATATTACATACACCCGAGATTTTCATTCAGATTTTCCTTAGAACATAAAAATATATGTATGGTGGTTGTTGGTTGCTCGTGGTGCCTAAATCTAGCGAATGAAGCAGGCGTAAACGGGCCTAACCCAAACTATGATGTGGACCTTACATGAAATAGTTAAGTTTCGTGTTTACTTTGAGTGTGTACTCCCTACCCGCTGAACCTTTGAAATCTCGAGGGCGATTGTATAAAAATGTAGTTAACTTTAAATGTAGTGAGAGCTTAATTTTGCCAATCAGGAACGTTTGAGAAGTTAACGACTTAACTACTCGACGGGTAGTCAAACTGTCGCTGAGTTTTATACAACTGGCCCCAGACCATTTCCAGACTAAAGAATTTAATACTTTTGTAACCGTTTCAGACAAGACAGCAAAAAACGGTACTCTGTTCCACACTAGAAAAAAGAAAAAACCTGCCCTATGCCAAACCAAACAACTAACATAGTATAAATAAGTTTTGTGGAAACACCACGTAAAACATTTCTTTGCAAAGCTTTCGGCCTGTTGACTCAGGCCTTCATCAGAGCAATGGTGTTTCCACAAAACGTATCTTACATTATCGCCATGAAAACTTTCAAAGAATTAACTAACATAGTATTGTAAAAAACGTAGACCTTGTTCCCGATAAAGTATTTATATATCCTGTTCCAGACTAAAAATGCCAAAAACTTTACCCTTCAAAGTGGCAGGTCCTTCTTATTGTAATTCTTCTATTCCTTAGAGGGAAATGTAGGAAAAAGCTTTTGTTGTAGGTGTCGTGGTGTCGATAGCTGATGCAGATGATCTTTATTTGTAAAGCACTGCTCTTGTATATTGCAGCGTATTCAAACTTATAAATTCCTTTTACAAATAAATAGAAGGAACAATGCGTATCCACTGTAAGTTAACAATATACCAAGATGTTCGTCAGATTGATGGTGCAATGTAATAAAGTACATTACGATATCATACGAGCTACATCACAAGTTATATCATATAATCATAAGAGCGACATATCCAAAGTTATACCATAAGAGCTATATCACAAGCTATGTAAGACCCATATCATGCACAAGCTATATATCAAAATTCAAAAACCCTCTATCACAAGCTATATCATAAGAGCTACATTATATCACCATTAAAAGCTATATCATAAATAAGACTTACTGCATGTATATATCAGATGCAGGCTATACCATAAGAGCTATAATAGGTTTATAAGTCTTATATAAACCTAATATAGCTCTTATGATATAGCTTGCACGTGATATACAGTGGGTCTTATATAAGATATACAGCTTATAATGGTGATATAGCTTGTTATGCAGCTCTTATGATATAGCTTGTGATATAGCTACTGGGCATTTTTTAGCAGATGACACATATTCTACAAGTTTTAATAATTTACTACACAATTAAAACAGTTAAACAGCGCAACAGTAACACAAAACACCATCTATATGTCAGATAAAGTAAAACAAAATGATAAATGTTTTTGAACCTCGTGTTCTCATCAACGTTCTATCTTCTCCAGTTCAAAATAATTAAATACTGCAAGCAACATTTAGATTGCTTATAATGTCTTTTAAACAAAAACAAAATTACATTTCTTTTCAATTCAATAGACCTTTTCACCAATAGCGGCGCCATCTTGATTCGCAATGCATTATGGTCTATCCAGGGTATAAGCTTCACTTGCAGGCGAAATGGCCGCCACGAAGCGAACATTTTACTTGTGAGAAGAATTGATTCTTTTTAGTTTTAGGCACATTTTTTGTAGCGCAGGAGAATTTCGAAAAGGGCAATGTATTTGTGGGACTAAATAGAACGTTGTGTGCCAAAGACAGCGAAATCAGAGCAGAAATGGACGAGAAAATTGCTATAGAGCTATTGAAAGAGTGAAGAATATGCTAATAAATACGTTCCCGAAGGGAGGTTCTTCTCGACGTTTTCAGGTGAGTAAGCTTAGTGAACATCGGACAGCTCATCATTTTGCCTCAAAAACATGTGTGTGTTGTTGTTCTATCGCGATCTCGTATTTTCTGAATTACCAAAGTGTTGTGTAATGATTTTTTCGTTTGTTGAAATTGACAACTTTTGGCGATGATGTCTGTCATTCGTTCGATTCAGCATGTCCTCTCTGAAGACAATGTTTTTAAAGAGTCTTTAAATTTTTTGGCGCGGAAACAACCCGGTTTTATCGGCAACGGCACTGGTACTTTGTAAAAACACCAAGAAGAAAGCACTTTTGCCTGACTTTCTACTGTTTTTCTTTTCTGTTTCCTTTGTTGTATCCTGTCAAATAAACCAGCAGATTCTAGAAATATTGTAGGCTGTAAGTATATATTCATAACTATATTATTCGTTTAAAACCTTGAAAATTTACCGAGTTTTGTTGCTGTGTTGTAGTCAACAAGCTTTGTAAAACACAGGGGTGGTGCCACTGAGGCAGAGGGGGGCAGGGGTGCTACACCCCCTGTTAGGGAACCATAGACCTCCAGGCCCCATCAGGGAAAACTTGCCAATTTGTCAGGGAATCTGAAAATGTCTTGAATGTCTAGAATAGCTTTTTACAAATTATCTGTGTCTCTACAGGAGTTTTATTTCACTATTAAAGCATTACATAGCTGACCGGGTAAGTGCCCTCCCCCCCTTGGGTGCTTACATGAGCAGTGGGTGCTTACTGTACATGAGCAAAATGTGCCTTACGTGAAAAACTGATTTTACAGTATAAAGTCAACACAACACTCTGAATATATGACAACAAACAAAACCATATTGAAACAAACACAACTATAATACAAAATATGAATTTAAAAATATGCATTTATATGGACCATATAAAAGTCTTTTGATCATTTTCATCAAACCCATCAAAGTCTGAATCTGAGTCCAAGCCAAACAATATGTCTCCTGGGTCATCTTTGGCAATAGGTCATTTGTCAATAGGTCATCTTTGCCTAAATTATGCAGGAAAGTTGCCTGAAACGAGATCGTCTTTGGTCCCTTTGTGAAGATGTGGTCAGTTGTACTGTGAGAATGTTTAAAAATAGCCTGGAAAATTACTTTTTCCTTAAACAGGGGGGTGAGTGCTTGCTTCAAGATGGGTGCTTACCTGGTCAACTGCAGTAATTACTTGTCTGGCTTAATCAGTTAAAAAGTTCTTTGATTCCCTGACAAATTGGTAAGTTTTCCCCGACGGGGCCAGTTTTCCCCAATGGGGCCTGGAGGGCTATGGTTCCCAGCACTCCTGCCCCCCCTGTGCACCCCTGTACTATGGTTATAGCACCCCTGTCCCCCTCTGCCTCAGTGGCACCACCCCTGTGTTTTACAAAGCTTGTTGACTACAACACAGCAACAAAACTCGGTAACTTTTCAAGGTTTTAAATGAATAATATAGTTATGAATATATATTTACAGCCTACAATAGTTCTAGAACCTGCTGGTTTATTTGACAGGATATGAACTGACCACAACAAAGGAAACAGAAAAGAAAAACAGTAGAAAGTCAGGCAAAAGTGCTTTCTTCTTGGCGTTTTTACAAAGTGCCAGTGCCGTTGCCGATAAAACCGGGTTGTTTCCGCGCCAAAAAATTTAAAGACTCTTTAAAAACATTGTCTTCAGAGAGGACATGCTGAATCGAACGAATGACAGACATCATCGCCAAAAGTTGTCAATTTCAACAAACGAAAAAATCATTACACAACACTTTGGTAATTCAGAAAATACGAGATCGCGATAGAACAACAACACACACATGTTTATGAGGCAAAATGATGAGCTGTCCGATGTTCACTAAGCTTACTCACCTGAAAACGTCGAGAAGAACCTCCCTTCGGGAACGTATTTATTAGCATATTCTTCACTCTTTCAATAGCTCTATAGCAATTTTCTCGTCCATTTCTGCTCTGATTTCGCTGTCTTTGGCACACAACGTTCTATATAGTCCCACAAATACATTGCCCTTTTCGAAATTCTCCTGCGCTACAAAAAATGTGCCTAAAATAATCAATTCTTCTCACAAGTAAAATGCTCGCTTCGTGGCGGCCATTTCGCCTGCAAGTGAAGCTTATACCCTGGATAGACCATAATGCATTGCGAATCAAGATGGCGCCGCTATTGGTGAAAAGGTCTATTGAGTATTAATTACATAGCCCAGTAACATACACGAATGGGTGCAAGCCTGAAATATTATTTTGGCCACTAGTACAGAAAATATAATTGTTCCTCAAAAGTTCGTCCTTCGAAAAGAAGTAAAGTCCCAAACACACTAAAACATTTTAGCACCATCTTAAAACAGTACATGGCGACAAAGCATACTCAAGTAACTACCGTTTTATGCAAAACGATGTTATACGTTGTGTTTGGCAGTTTGCGATTATTGAAAAGTTGTGAGCTGTTTCAATATACAGTAAGGACTGATCTGCATGTTAAACCTCCAGAATCAGAATAAGTGTATCCATTCCTGCGAATACTGAGTCACTTCTTGTGGTTGTTGTCTGACGTTTCAAAATTAGTTACAGATTTATAAAGAATCCTAATCTTCAAGTAAAGATGTAGACAATCAAATGGACGGATTTGATATCGTTCAGACAGACGTATCCTCCAATTAGTTACCAGTTAGCAGTGCAGCGATGGCAGTTCACAATGGCGATTAAAAGCTGGGGAAAATGTTGTATGCAGGTTCCATGTTGAAGATTTCATCTTTAAAAATATGGAAAATAACTGAAGTTTAATCCTCAATTGGTAGGCTGTGAGTCCGCGCACTGAGCATGCAGTCAGCACTTAAAAGTTCTTAACATCCAGATTTTTCCCAAAGTGAAGTCATGTCCCACTCGTGGAAGCATCAATCGATAAGAGCAATAAAGGATACAAAGGATACTGCATGTAACCAAATTTTGAAGCAACACAATCCTGTCATACACCTGTTTACAATTATTGAGGGTATGTGTTAAACCTCCAGAATAAGAGTGATTCAGTGTTTGTATCCATTCCTGCGAATACGTCACTTGATTGTAGTTGTGGTCTGGCATTGATGGTTTCATAATTAGTTAGATCTCTAAAGCATCATAGTTTTGAAGCAATGCTGTAGCCAACCAAAATAAGGGAAAACATCGGAGATAAAATCTACAGTCAGACTTTGATCGTTCTGACAGACGTTTGTCCAATTAGTTACCAGTTATAGCAGTACATGAAGTGATGACAGTTCAGAATGGAAATTCAAAGCTGGGCAAAATGTTGTATGGAGGTTCCATGTTGAAGACTTTATTTATTTGAAAATATGGAAAATAGCTGAAGTTTAATCCTCAGTTGGTAGCCTGCATGTGAGCACTGCTCACTGAACAGTCAGCATCTAAAGTTCTTAACATCCAGATTTTTCCAAAATGAAGTCATGTCCCCCTCGTGGAGGTATAAATTGTTTATTGATAAGGGCATTAGAAATTAAACCAGAAACAAGACATCTTGACAACTTAGAAAGCTTTGCACATGTTGATTGTTGATCGTCATACACACACGTAGCAAACCATCAGTTCATTAATAATTCATCGATATTTCGCTTGTCGATTTCTGGTCTCCGTTAAAGGCATATATGCTTGGTCTTGTCAGTTAATTCCACTGATTTGGCGAGTTTTTCATACATAAGTAGCACAGGAATAATATTAACGTACTAAGGTAGACGTAGAGGAATAGACAAATTTCCATGTGTCATAAATGATAAGAATTTTACGTTCCTTGCTTCTTTTGTTGGCGTAGACAAGAGAGTGCAACTCATCAGCATAAGAAATAACTTTTCCTTAAAGAACGCGACAGATGACCCATTGGCGAGGCTGCTATCACTGAACAGTTACCATGTAACAGAACTATACTGATCCCAGTTCCTCAGGTTATTTAAGTTCCACAGACTGGTTAATGCAATGACCACCGTGTGTAGTTACAATCCATTATCATCCATTATGTAACTGTTTTTGTACAATGTTGTCAGCAATGAAGAGATCGACTTCAAATCACAGAATGATTGTCCAAAGTAAACCAACACCTGGTTTCAATGGAAGTATAGTGGAACAGCTCAAATCAACTTAGTCAGTTAATCGGAAACATTGTCATGTATTGCTTAAAATCCTAGACGCAGAAATGTCCTATCGTGGAAAAAGTGGAACTTTAACCATGGTAAAGTATTTGTTGTGAGCAAATCCTTATTATTAGAATTTCAATGAAAAGACAATCTCGAAGTTTAATTTTACAAGAATGAACCTTGGGTAGCAACTTCCAAAAAGAAAACGATTTTATATGTATAGATTACATAAAAACAAGAATTTGTGGTAACATCACTTTTTTATTTGATTGCTGTAAGCTTTCGACCTGTTGACTCAGGCCTTCATCTGTGCAAATGTGAACATTCGAAATCTCAGCAATCAATAATAGATGTGGGGTTACCACAGATTCTCGCTTCTCTTACAATTTGCCACCATGCAAACATTCAAAGAATGGCGACCATTTGATCAATTCTCGCTGCTCAGCATTCAAAAGGTGCATGATCTGTACGTTAAGAGACCGGTACACATTTTGTTCGGTGTCTTTAATTTTAATTTACACCGTTTGTGTTGTTCAATGAAAGAGAACTTCGTAATCGCTCTATAATTGTAAAGGAAATATTTCTGATAAAATTTTCAAACCAAATTTCGCTACCAGCTCAAATTGCACAGACCACTAAACGTATATGAACAGCGAGAAAAACGGTTGATAACCTTTGAGTCTAGTTTCCGCGTAAACTTTAGTCGTATAACAACAACAAAGCATTATTATACAAAGCAAGCATATTTTATTTTATTTGAAACGATTATTATTAAATTTAGTATTTTCTGTTCAAATACGCCGAAACTGAGAACGTTACAACGATTTGAAAGTCTGAGTGGATTTACAACGCACGAGGATCTTGAAATTCCAGTAAAATCCGACGTCATTCAAACAAATTAATTTGCTTATTTCAAAAGTCGTAAAGGTGAAGTAATACGAGCAACAAACTGCTGCAACATTGTTGCGTTGCAAGTTGAAAAGCGTTGTTGTACGTATTGCCTTAAACATTGTCACGCAGCAAAATTTTGTTGTTGCAAGTTGAATCAGCATCTTGCAGCAAGTAGAACTGGAGTCTACTTTTTTCAACAATTTTTTTCAACTTGCAACAAAATCACTGTTGCTTGTTGCGTGACAATGTTTAAGGTCGACATTAATACGTGCAACAATGCTTTTCAATTTGCAACAAACTTACGAAACAAAGTGGCGTTGAAAGTTGGAGAAAAATGTTGCACGTATTACCTCACCTTAAAATTATACTTCCGATTAGCGAAATAACCTATTTTCCCCATAGAACCGCCACAACGCATTGCTGATGCTTCAATAATATCTCCTTTTGCATGTTTGTTTGTTTGTTTGTTTGTTTGTTTGTTTGTTTGTTTGTTTGTTTGTTTGTTTGTTTGTTTGTTTGTTTGTTTGTTTATGTTTATGTGTATGTTTGTTTGTCTATCAATCTGTTTGTAAATCAATTCACTAATATATCTCAAAAAGTCGATTTTGATGTAACATTTTGGAAGGGTTAGCCACAGACCAAGGACCATTAACCCGTTAATATGAATTCCAGTCGAATAAGGTTGAAAATTGGAAGAAAATCTCAAAAAAGAAATTGACCGCAAGATTCTCCGCGTTTAAGAAATGAATAAAAAATGCTTGATTGCGCTTATTATCCTTATATTTTGCAAACTTGTAACTGGATATTTACTACAACATAAATTAACAATTAACAATGGACGTAACACTTTCCTTGTTTATAGAATAATTCAAGCGATGGTGGACTAAGAGGTATCCAAAGTTAGCTTGTCTCTTTTTCTTGAATAACGGTAGGAGCGCAATCAAGCATTTTATCATACATGTACATGCACTGCAAATCCAAAAAAACTTGTTTTAAGAAAAAAAATAAATCTTGTTTTAAGATTTTCTTGTCCCGTCTATATAATAATCTTGCTGGTTTTTCTTGACAAGATATTTACTTTAAAAACAAGATTAAATATCTTAAAACAAGAAATAGAATCTTAAAATAAGAAAATTTATCTCGACAAGATTTAGAGATTTTGCAGTGTGTATATAGGCCTGGGAACGAGTTGGCTCGTCTCCGAAACATTCCCTAATAATCCGCTGGAGGAGATAATCTGACCGTGGCCCACAATCTAGGGGGGTCCGGGGGCATGCCCCCCCGGAAAATTTTGAAAATTAGAGTCTCTGAAAACGCATTTCCTGCATTTTGAGAGAGATCTAGAGTCGTATTGTAGGATCGTTTTATACATGTTTTTCACCGAGATCTTTGTATAAATTTTACTCAAATCAAACTTTTTCTTTTCTCTTTAAGTTCAAGCCAAGATCTTCTAATTATTCAATAAAATGTTTAGGAGTAATTGATCCAATATGAATCGTAATGTATGTTTAACGAGTTTTGTGTGACATATAAACTAACCAATCAAGCAGCTGGGTATCCTTTAGGCTCGGTTTCCAGCCTTATTTCGGGCTGCGACCCGCCCCGTAAAGTCCCGCGAGTCGAGATAAGGCTGGAAATCGAGCCTAGGTATCCTTTGGCCATTATTTAGAATGCTATTGAGTATTCTGTCTAATGCTAGCCAATTTTTACTTGAAACAAGAATAATCAAAGCAACCCTGCTAGTGTAATATTAATATTAACAATTTATAGGTATCAGCTAGCATTTGTCAGACTCCAGATCAGGAAATGGAGTCCCTTTACGTTTTATACTGTCTTTCGGACTCTTTCCCTCGATAAAGCGAGAATAACAACAATGGAGTTGATGAGAGCCAGAAGATGTAAACTGAGTTGGTAAATAGATTCGTAAATATCGTCGCTCTATACAGTCTGTCAAACGATTAAGAGAGTGTTAAATCCCGCGACTGACAAGTCTCCGAGTCTTGCAGATAATATTTCAAAGTTGAACCATGATAGAAATGCTGTGTTTCAGTCGATGAGAATTATATTAATAAATAATGTAATGAGAGAGAGAGAGGTCGCGGCTCTCGGTTTGATCTCATGCTTGTTCTTCAATTTGGTCAATGCTTTAAAGATTTATCATAGTCTGAGTATAAACACCACAGTCTTATTATAGTAATTAGCGTCTGACGATCAACAATTTTAGTAGAGAGGAACTCGTGCTATAAATAAAGACACCAAACAAACCAACATCTCTTCCTTAATTTTCTTGTGAACTTACCATCTAGTATTTCGACTATCTGTCACAGGCACAATCATTGTCCCTCCATACGCGCAGCCATTCTTTAATATCATTCTGAAGAACTCCGGTCAAGACCTGACCGGTCAAGACAGACTGACGTGCACTACCGAGTACCGGAGCCGACGAATTTGATTGCATTATTTCGCAATAAAATTGTAACAAGATATGGCAAGGGTGGCTGACCGTGGCTCCCGCCAAATTCAGCCACTCTATTCTGGCTCTCTGATTGGTTTGCACCCCTTAATAGTCCGCTGACCGTGGCTGAATTTAGCAGATCGCTCCGCTGACCGTGGCTGAATTTAGCAGAAGTGTTCTCCAATTTCTTCAGCGAATTCGTAGCACGTTCGGTAACTTTTTCGGCCACTCTCGCCACATTCTCGGACTTCTAACTACCTGAGACCGATTGCTGTGCAACGGATTGTCAAAGATGCGAAAATCCGCTGCTATTTTGACAATCGGTTTAGTATTTTTACGGTGGCTAATATCGTTCTTACGTTAACTATCCTTTTGTTATTAATAGTTTTTTTATTTTTGAAATATCAATTATATTATTTAATTTGGAATAATTAGGAAAATCTGACCGTGGCTCAAGCCACGCTCGCACCCCTCTAGATCCGCCCCTGACAAGAAATACAGTAGCTTACCTTTATTAATGGCCAAAAAAATGTCGTGAATCGTTTTAAACACGGAGCGACTGCATAAGTACTGGCTGAGGTACTCAGCCAATCCCGCCCAAACGCATCTGATTGGTCCACACAGCTAAAATTACTTCCGGCCTTACAGAGGAACTTTAAGACTGAAGAGTGGAGCTTTTGTGAGACTTGTTTACTGTTTTTAAATTAAACTTGCCGCTTTCCAAACGTCGAATTTGTCTTTTTCAAGTGTAACACATCATTTTGAGTAGAAAGACGGAAAAATTACGCTTCCAATACGTCGAAACAAAACTAAGGTGAGGAAAAACCGTACGAAAAAGACCAAGCGTCTCACCATTTTTCTTGTTGAATGCAGATGTCTGTATTCTTTGCTTATTCATTCATATCTTCCATCCTTGTAATTATAAGACCCTTTTATATACACCAAGAATGTTGATAATGAATATCTCCATGTAGATGTCTGAACATCATCTCACTTTCCAACGACGACAACTTTGTTTTTGCACGACCGGCCGTACATGTTGTCTGGAAAGCCAGACAAATGACTACTAAAAAGTTCTCAATTTGTGATATATTGACTTGCAAAGTTAATATAATAAACTATTTATTGTCTTCGTTTAAATGGGCTGTTTTAGTTAAATATCAAAGTCTTGTCTTTTATGTGGAACTCTATTTTAAACAACGGCGAAAGACAAAGCAGTCAACGTGACCTTCAAACATCGTTTGAAAGCAAGGTCATAAATATTTTACAAATTCATTGACCAAACAAATTTAATCACTTCAGAATTGTTTTTATCTAAGACTCTTATGTTTCTCTTTACAATTTACCTGGTGTATTGAAAGGTAAAAAGGTTATAAATAAAAGATAATTCTCAAAACTTCACCAGCTCACTGACTCGTTGTTGACTTGACTGTCGACATTTCAAACTGTCAGTGCGTAGCCGGGGGGGGGCTCCCTTTTATACGCTCGCTCCGTGTTTAAGCCTTTGAAGAGGAGCTCTGGAAGGAGCATACTTTTTCGGTCAGCAGTCATCAATTGAGAATTGACAAGTGCTTCATGTTAGGTCCACATAATAGTTTGTACACACATAAGTACACTAGAGAAAAAATATCCAGATTCACATGACATTGTTTTTTAATCCCATGAGGATGAAAAACAATGTGAATCCAGATACTTCTACTCTAATTGTAAACGCACCAGTGAAATCGAGATTTTCTTCACCAAAAAACCTTAGAATATGTTGTTTAATCGGGTAAAATGCCAAATATTGCCTATTATATATACAATTCGTCATCGGCTTTACCACCATTACATGCTCGAGCGAAACACTAGCCGGGAAAAGTTGATATTGCATTTTCGCAACTGGTCCCGGTTTGGTCTTAATATATATATATATATATATATATATATATATATATATATATATATATATATATATATATATATATATATATATACATATATATATATATATATAACAATATAATACACAATATATATATATAGATTTACAATATATATTTTTTAGTATAAATACGCAGGTGATTATAGAAAATCACGCGCGCTGATTGGTTGAGCTACTTCGGTGTTCGGACTTAGCCTGCGTTTCGGACTAATCCACTAATCTCGATAATCACCCACAGCGTTTATTCAAAATGGCTGCCAGCCAATTTGTCAATACGACAGAAGAGGAAAATTTAAAGAAAATGCTGCTCTAAAAGTACGAAAATGTGTATTTATACTAAAACAATTATTCACGTCAGGCTTAGTGAATCTCGGTGAATAATAACCTCGACTTCGTCTCGGTTATTATTCACCGATATTCACTGAGCCTTCAGCGAATAATTATTAAATATTTAAAATATATATACTTACACTCGGGATTTTCCTTAAGACATAAAAAGGTATGTATGGTAGGGCCGTAACAAGACGAAACCATTTGGGGGGGGGGGGGGGCTACTGTGACCGCACTGACTAGGAGGGGGGGCGGAGGCATGCCCCGGGAAATTTTTGAAATATAGGGTTTCTGAAATAGGATTTCCTGGTTTTTGAGAGTGATTTCCAGCATGTTTAAACCGATAAAAAATTAATCCTTCATTGTTAAGGTCTTAGGATTTTATCTTCTTTATCGCTAAGAGACTTGTAACAACAATCGAACAGCGAAAACGAACACCGGAACCCAACATTAACATGAACGATTGCTGATCAGTTGAGCCAGAGCAAATTATTATGGTGGTTGTTTACTTAGTTTCTGGTAGTGCCAACCCTAATAACATTACACCTAACTCTAACCCCACCCAACTATTATGTGGACCTCACATAAAGTAGTTAACGTTCAGGCTCTTTTCCACTCATCGCAGAAACTAGTTCGCAACGAACTCACAAAAAGAACTCATGAGAAAACAAACACTTCGAGTTGTTTTGAATTAGATGCAAACACTCCCAGCGAGCTTGTTTTTGCGATGACTGGAAAAGAGCCTTTCCGTGTGTTCTCAGGCGTATGTCTGGGGGGTACTCGCTGGAATTCAGGGTAGGGATCAACCTGCTAAACGAAATCCAGAAGCCGGTTGTATAAAAAGCTATAGTTAACTTTAACTGTTGTTAACACTTGACTCTAGCCAATCAGGACCAGCGTTTGAGAAGTTAACTACCGTTAAAACTACGCGACTGGTGGTTAAACTGTCGTTATAAGACTGATATACAACTGACCCCAGACCATTTCCAGAATAAAGAATTGTGTACTTTTATTGTAACTGTTTCAGACAAAATAGCAAAAAATGGTACTCTGTTCCACACTAGTCACACTAGAAAAAACACCTATCCTGCATGTGCCCAACGGCCCAAACCAATAACTGGTGTTGTAAAAAACTTAGACCCTGCTAGAGTAATTTATATACCCTAGCTGTTTCAGGCTAAAATGGAAAAAAACACCCTTCAAAGCAGAACTTCTCAATTCTTCTACGCTCCAGGATGATGAAATGTAGGAAGAAGCTTATGTTGTAGCTGGTGTAGATAGCTGATGCACAATATCTTTATTTCTAAAGCATTGCTCTTGCATATTGCAACGTATTCAGACTTATAGATTCTTTTTACAGATAATAGGAGGAACAATGCGTATCCACTGTAACGTTTTGACATGTATTTAACAACATACCAAAATGTTTCATCAAATTAATGGTTGCAATGTAATAAAGTGTATTACGATATCAAACGAGCTGCATCCCAAGCCACATTATAACACCTATATCACAAGCTATACATCAAAATTCAAAAAAGCCATATTATAAGAGCTATACTGTACATAACAAGCTATATCACAATTAAGCTATATTATATATAAGACCCAGTGTATACCACATGCAAGACATAAAAGCTATATCATAATTAAGAGCTATCTGATTTGCTGGGGATTTCTTAGCAGATGACACATATTTTAAAAGTTTTAATAATTTATTACACAATTAAAACAATTAAACAGCCCAACAGTAACACAAAACATCATCTATATGTCAGATAAAGTAAAACAAAAATATAAATGTTTTTGAACCTCGTGTTCTCATCAACTTTCTATCTTCTCCAGTTCAAAATAAAGTCAAATTTCTTAAATACTGCAGGCAACACTACATTGTACTGATCTAAATCACATTACATTGCAGTTACAGATAGATTGCTTATGTCTTTTAAACAAAAACAAAATTACATTTCTTTTCAATTCAATTGAGTAAACTATATTAAATAGCCCGGTAACATACACCAATGGGTGCAAGCCCGAAATATTATTTTGGCCACTAGTACAAAAAGTATAATTGCTCTTCAAAAGTTCATCCTTCGAAAAGAAGTAAAGTCCCACTAAAACATTTAAGCACCATCTTAAAACAGTACATACATACATGGCGATAAAGCATACTCAAGTAACTAACGTTTATACAAAACGATGTTATACGTTGTGTTTGGCAGTTTGCGATTATTGAAAAGTTGTGAGCTGTTTCATTATACAGTAAGGACTGATCTGCATGTTAAACCTCCAAAATCAGAATAAGTGTATCCATTCCTGCGAGTATCGAGTCACTTCTTGCGGCTGTTGTCTGACGTTCGACGGTTTCAAAATTAGTTACAGATTTATAAAGAATCCTAATCTTGAAGTAAAGATGTAGACAATCAAATGGACGGATTTGATATCGTTCAGACAGACGTATCCTCCAATTAGTTACCAGTTAGCAGTGCAGCGACGGCAGTTCACAATGGCAATTCAAAGCTGGGTAAAATGTTGTATACAGGTTCCATGTTGCAGATTTCATCTTTGAAAATATGGAAAATAACTGAAGTATAATCTTCAGTTGGTGGGCTGTGGGCACTAGTCACTGAACAGTCAGCACTTAAGGTTCTTAACATAGGTTATGAGCTCAGTTGGTAGGCTGTGAGCACCGCTCACTGAACAGACAGCACTTAAAGTTCTAAACATCCAGATTTTTTCCAAAGTGAAGTCATGTCCCACTCGTGGAAGCATGGATTGATAATAGCATTAGAAATCAAACCAGAAAAAGACACATGTTGATAACTTAGAAAACTTTGCAAATGTTGATAAAACTTTGCAAATGTTGATTGTTGATCTTCATACACACGTAGCAAACCATCAGCTCAGTAAATAGTTCATCGATGTTTGGCTTGTCGATTTCTAACCTCCTTTAAAAGTATACATGCTCGGTTCTGTCAGTTAATTCCACTGATTTGGCGTGTTTTTCATACATACATAAGTAGCACAGGAATAATATCAACGTACTAAGGTAGACGTAGAGGAATAGACAAATTTTCATGTGTCATAAATGATAAGAATTTTACGTTCCTTGCTTCTTTTGTTGGTGTAGGCTAGAGAGTGTAACTCATCAACATAAAAAATAACTTTTCAACAACGCGACAGATGACCCATTGGCGAGGTTGCTTCAATCACTGAAAAGTTACCATGTAACAGTACTATACTGATTTCAGTTCCTCAGCTGATATAAGTTCCAGACTGGTTGATGCAATGACCACTGTGTATAGTATACCATCCATTATTATCCATTATGTAACTGTTTTTGTACAATGTTGTCAGCAATGAAGAGATCGACTTCAAATCACAGAATGATTGTCCAAAGTAAACCAAGACTTGGTTTCACTGGAAGTATAGTGGAACAGCTCAAAGCCAATTCATCAGTTAATCGGAAACACTGTCATGTATTGCTTAAAATCCTAGACGCAGAAATCTCCTATCGTGGAAAAAGTGCAACTCCAACCACGGTAAAGTATTTGTTGTGAGCAAATACTTATCAGTATAATTTCAATGAAAGGCAATCTCGAAGTTCAATTTTACAATAATGAACCTTGGGTCGCAACTTCCAAAAGACAACAGTTTTATATGTATATATAGAGTACATAAAAGCAAGAATTTGTGGTAACACCACTTTATTATTTGATTGCTATAAGCTTTCGAATTGTTGACTCAGGCCTTCATCTGAACAAGTGTGAACATTCGAAATCTCAGCAATCAATAACAGACGTGGTGTTACCACAAATTCTCGCTTCTCTTACTATATTTGTCACCATGCAAACATTCAAAGAATGGCAACCATTTGATCAATTCTCGCTGCTCAGCATTCAAAAGGTGATCTGTACGTTAAGAGACCGGTACACATTTTGTTCGGTATCTTTAATTTTAATTTACACCGTTTGTGTTGTTCAATGAAAAAGAACTTCGTAATCGCTCTATAATTCTAAAGGAAATATTTCTGATAAAATTTTCAAACCAGATTTTGCTACGAGTTCAAATTGGACAGACCACTAAACGTATACTGCATGAACAGCGAGAAAAACGGTTGGTAACCTTTGAGTCTAGTTTCCGCGTAAATTTTAGTCGTATAACAACAACAAAGCATTATTATACAAAGCAAGCATATTTTATTTTATTTTAAACCAGACAAAATGGAAGCAGGAAATATGTTAAAAGGTTCAGAAATACAAGAACTTAAAACGACAACGTTTTAACTAAAAGAAACAAACCAACAAGCAAAAAACCCCCCAAAAAACCTAACTATATGTATGTTTGATAATATTTCAGTTAAAATGTGTAATCATATGTTTTCTTATTCGTTTATTCGAAATTTCAAGGTAATGCTAATTATTGTTATACAACCTATATGATTATTATTATGCAATGTTTCTGTTCAAATACGCCGAAACTGAGAACGTTACAACGATTTGAAAGTCTGAGTGGATTTATAACGCACGAGGATCTTGAAATTCCAGTAAAGTCCGACGTCATTCAAACAAATTAATTTTCTTATTTCAAAAGTCGTAAAGGTGAAGTAATACTAGCAACAAACTGCTGCAACATTGTTGCGTTGCAAGTTGAAAAGCGTTGTTGTACGTACTGCCTTAAACATTGTCACGCAGCAAAATTTTGTTGTTGCAAGTTGAATCAGCAAGTAGAACTGGAGTCTACTTTTTTCAACAATTTTTTTCAACTTGCAACAAAATCACTGTTGCGTGACAATGTTTAAGGTCGACATTAATACGTGCAACAATGCTTTTCAATTTGCAACAAACTTACGCAACAAAGTGGCGTTGAAAGTTGAAGAAAAATGTTGCTCGTATTACCTCACCTTAAGATTATACTTCCGATTATGACAAAGTGTCAGTCTGAAGCCAGCGAAATAACCTATATTCCCCATAAAACCGCCACAACGCAATGCTGATGCTTCAATAATATCTCCTTTTGCATGTTTGTTTGTTTGTGTATGTTTGTTTGTCTATCAATCTGTTTATAAATCAATTCACTAATATATCTCAAAATATATTGAGTCGATTTGGATGTAACATTTTGGAAGGGTTAGCCACAGACCAAGGACCATTAACCCGTTAAATTCTAGTCGAATAAGGTTGAGAATTGAATGAAAATTTCAGAAAAGGAATTGACCGCAAGATTCTTCGCGTTTAAGAAATGAATAAAAAGAAGCTTGATTCCGCTTATTATCCCTATATTTTGAAACTTGTAACTGGATATTTATTACAGCATAAATTAACAACTAACAATGGGATTACCACTTTCATTGTTCATAGAATAATTCAAGTGATGGTGGACTAAGACGTATCCAAAGTTAGCTTGTGTCTTTTTCTTGAATAATGGTAGGAGCGCAATCAAGCATTTTATCATACATGTATATACATGCACTGCAAATCCCAAAAAACTTGTTTTAAGAAAAAAAATTATCTTGTTTTAAGATTTTCTTGTCCCGTCTATATAATAATCTTGCTGGTTTTTCTTGACAAGATATTTACTTTTAAAACAAGATTAAATATCTTAAAACAAGAAATAGAATCTTAAAATAAGAAAATTTATCTCGACAACATTTAGAGATTTTGCAGTGTGTATATAGGCCTGGGAACGAGTTGGCTCGTCTCCGAATATAAACATTCCCTAATAATCCGCTGGAGGAGATAAACAGTCTCTGAGTGCCTTCAATTTAACACATATATACTTACGTCACAACTGAAAGAAATGCATGGTGATTAATCTGTATCTAAAATAGAAACTTATAATGTTACTTATTTACAAACAGATGACGTATCCATTCTTTGATAATCTAAAAACTTCATTTTAATCAGATGAACCTGAAATTAATTTTTGGCTCTCAAGCAGAACAAAAAACTAAACTATATACCAACCTTCGTGAAAAACAGGAGCTGGAATAGAAGCGTACGTAATAAATTCTATGACCTGCAAACATCTTGTCAATTTTGACAACAGCTTGCACGCAAACTTCCATGAAAATTGTGAAGCAGAATAATACAAAAGTTCTCTCAGTTCTTGTTGTACAATTAGTTGTCCTATAATCTTTTTATGTCATATACTGAGAAAAACTCTCAGCTCTAGACAGGACTATAGAAACCGCAACCTTCCGAAGGCTTTAATCAGTGAACCACTAGAACTCAGAGGGCAGACTGAAGTTGTTTTAACGTATTTATGCCTGGGAATGAGTTAAAAATCACGTGTGTCACAAGTATGCACTTGTTGGGCTACAAGTCGCTTTGCTAACTCCAAGCTGGAATTATACTAAACTAATAAAAACAATTACTGGAAATTTACTGCACGAAGCTACTTGTTGTCCACCAAGTACACTTGTAACACACGAATGGTTCAAGTCGTTCTAATGTATAAATAGTACCAAAAACAACGCGGGTTTGAGTTCTGCATGTTTATAGAGCTCAGAGTTTTTCTCAATATTAACAATTTACGACAGTTTGTACAGCAAGAACTAATAAAACTTTACTATCACCAAGCTGACAATCCTATAAACAAACTAAGAATAATACAATTTAAGTCATTTTAAACTTGCCTACAGTAATTAAACAAGACGTCCGCTAGGCGTGAACTCGGGCTACTGTGGGCTGGCGCCTTGCAAAATAATAGAACAACAGCAGTGTTGTTTGGAGTTAATGGTTGAATTTGATGCAACTTTCAGTCAATTGACTGTAGTAGTGGAATATTCATCATAGAGAAAATCATGGTGGGTATACTGGTGTACCAAAACATTGATTTGGCAGCCATACTGGTCTGCCAAAACATTGAAATGGTGGCCATTACTGGTGTACCAAAACATCTAAATGGTGGCCATACTGGTGTACCAAAACAATGAAATAGTGGCCATACTGGTGTAACCAAAACAATGAAATAGTGGCCATACTGGTGCACCAAAACAATGAAATAGTGGTCATACTGGTGTACCAAAACAATGAAATAGTGCCAATACTGGTGTACCAAAACAATGAAATAGTGGCCAATCGGCCATATTGGTGTACCAAAACAATGAAATGGTGGCCATATTGGTGTACCAAAACAATGAAATGGTGGCCATATTGGTGTACCAAAACAATCAAATAGTGGCCATATTGGTGTACCAAAACAATGAAATAGTGGCCATATTGGTGTACCAAAACAATGAAATAGTGGCCATATTGGTGTACCAAAACAATGAAATGGCGGCCATACTGGTGTACCAAAACAATGAAATAGTGGCCATACTAGTGTACCAAAACAATGAAATAGTGGCCATATTGGTGTACCAAAACAATGAAATAGTGGCCATATTGGTGTACCAAAACAATGAAATAGTGGCCATATTGGTGCACCAAAACAATGAAATAGTGGCCATATTGGTGTACCAAAACAATGAAATAGTGGCCATATTGGTGTACCAAAACAATGAAATAGTGGCCATATTGGTGCACCAAAACAATGAAATAGTGGCCATATTGGTGTACCAAAACAATGAAATGGCGGCCATACTGGTGTACCAAAACAATGAAATAGTGGCCATACTAGTGTACCAAAGCAATGAAATAGTGGCCATATTGGTGTACCAAAACAATGAAATGGCAGCCATACTGGTGTAACTAAACATTGAAATGGCAGCCATATTGGTAATTGGTGTACCCAAACAATACACACTTGATGAAAGTAATGTATAAACTGTTGAATAGCATCGACTTTTATTTGCAAGACATCAGTACAATAAATCAATAATAAACAATACAAGCAAAAATGAAGCAAACCACAAATATTAATACAGTTTAAACCTCAATACATTTACATACAGCATTCACAAACACAACTCAGTTCGGTTTAAGACATGATGTAAAGAAGATGTAAAGCACAGCATGTTTACCTTTCACTTGCAAGTTGGCATTATCAACTTTCTTTGATCTTTGATTTACAGCACTTGAGCAACATTTTTCAGTACAATTTAATTAATAACACATGTTATTGACATGTATAAAATTGATCGAGAACACATTGATCGAGAACTACACATTTTTAGCGTACGGTTATCGAGATTGCGGACCAACCCAGGTCTACTACAGTATAAAAGCATCACGAGCGTGTTTATCATTAAAACACAAATTCACAAGCTTTCGAACAACACAACCAAAGGCATCAGGTGAAGAAAAAACTCGCCATTCCTGCATGAAAATCCGCCATCATGAAACAGCATTTGAGCTGTGACGTCAGAAGTGTCACATGCCTCAGTTTCGCAAAGCCTGTCGGGGCAATATCTCGACCCCAAAAAACACTAACAACGCGACCGAAACCTAGACTCGTCCGACCATAGGTCGCCCGAGTAATAATCTTTATATCAAACTTTTACATATACTATACCCAATAAATTACAAGAACACGCATCACATGCACTAATAATTCGGTAGTAAAAATAAAAACTATCGCATATGGGAGCAAATACTACCAAGCCAATAGAATTACAATACCACGATACACTATAATACTTTGCGGTAATAGATACAGTAAATATCAAAACTATCACCAAACTGACCTAATAAAAAATTACTATGATCTAAATTCCACTTAGCACACTATCTGGAATATGGCATCATGAACCTCAAAAGCATTCTGTTAATTAAGAAACCACTATTTTTTTCAATATCAGAAAAAAAAACCTACGTTTTTTTATGAATCGCGTCTCCTAAATCTTTTAGTGATAGCAACGCTATCAGAGCATAAAGAAAAACTTAGTCTACATAGTCATGTCGCGAGATTTTCTCTTTATTTCATCAATATCTTGCCGGCTAAACTTGACGTCTTCGCCGTAGATAGTAAACGGCGCCCAAATCTGAACATCACGATAAAAATGGTTTTCATGACGTCGAAGCATGTTCATTGTCCTTCTTAAAGCTTCGCAAACGGACGTTTCACTGCAAATTTCATCGTAGAATTTCTCCATGAAAACCTTTGTACCTGCATCGTGAATTCGCCACAGCGTAGCAAGAACGGAGCGAGCACCGGCTGCAAGAAATGCACGTGCTAGGCCAACCACTCCTTCCGAGCAAGTTTGACCACTTCCAGTGTGACAACAACACAGGACGACTAACTTAGCATTTATCTTAATGTCAAGAATGTCCTTTTCTTTTAGAAGATAAGATTCTTCTTTGGGAAGTGTTGAACTGGGATTAGGGGCAAGAAAAATCTCGCCACGTTCTCTGTCTCCATGAGCTGCAATATGGATTATACTAGCGCCAGGGATACATTCTAAAACTCGTTGTTTTATCGCCTCACCCTCCACTAAAGGCTTAGCGTCAAAACGAGATGCCAGAAGCCGTGCTTCTATTGTGGCATTGGGTAGCTCAGAAACATAAAGTCTCTCCCCCAAAAAACTAACTTCTCCTACTGTAGGATTACCTACAAACAATGCAAAGCCAAGACTAGCGTCAGGCGATTCCTTCATCCTGGAATAAAGCGTTTGCAACGATGGCGTAATTTGAACACTGTAATATTCTGACATTGCGCAAGAATTTTCATCTAGCAATGCGCAAAATGGCACGAAAAATAAAAATTTATCAGGAACAATGACCAGTTTAGTTCCTTTGATAAACTTTTTGACTGCATGTATTAATGCCTGAAATAATGCTTGTAAAATTGCACTGGTTTGGGTCGTGTTACAGCAATTTACGGAGCTCTGCTTTACCGGAGATCTTAGCTTGGCGACGTCGATAGCTAGATCATAACGTTGGACTACCTCAACTAACTTTCCCATCTTTAGCTCAGAGTTCTCGGGTATATTGTGGAGAAATACACTATTGCATGAATGGGATTTTTGCAAATGCATGTTTTTTGAATTCTCCAAATCACTAACACTCGATTTTTCTTTGGCATCACCAAACTTGTCATTGAATGAAATCTGGCTCCATTGTATTTCCGCAATTTTTGGTTGTTCTCCAAGAGAAGATTCTGAATCTATTTTATACATAGATGAATCACGACTTAATTCAACAGAATGAGCCTTAAGAAACATCTCCAATTTACGAAAAATGTAATCCTCCGGCAAATTCAGATCTTGACTTCGTCTCAAAATTTCGTATCTAACCCTACCTTCGGCATTTAAAACCCAAATATTGAGAAATTTATCATGATCAAACGAGTAGAATAAAATAGTAGAATTATTTTCTTTAAGCTGGATGGCTTTCCTAAAATCGTCTATTTGCGTGTTTTCTTCACTCTGATCAATTTTCCGCCAAATTTCATGTGCATAAGACGGCATGTGATCAATAATGTGCAACTTCTTACGTTTCTCCATAAAAGCAAGCAGTGCCTTGGCCTTGCTAAGATCAATAACTAACAATGCGGCTGTAATACGTTCTAACAAAATGAAACAATGCATTAAGATGAGATACCGTCCAAAGTATTCAGTAGTGAATGATATCTTGTTTTCATCAACGTTTAAATCGAAAACTATCTTATCATGGACCTCGACAGATTTCTGTATAAGCGACACAGCATGTTGTAATTTGCTCATAGCTTCAGATTCGTAAGGTATCTGACGACCAAATAAAAAATGAGAGCATCCCATGTTTGCAAGTGACGCACTTTCAGACCACAGATCACCAATTTCGACACTAAGTTCGTAACATTTTTGTAAAGAAGTAATGGCTTTTTCATACTTCCCAACACTAAGATAGGCAACACCCAACTTTCCATTGCCACTCATAATTGCTGACTGATTCCCTATTTCAGAGCTAATTGCTAAACTTTCATTAAAACAATCAATAGCCTTTTCAAACTCTCCTAAACTTAGATAGACATTTCCTATATCTCCACAGCATGACGCTATTTAAAGGATCCCCTATTTCAGTACTGATTTTGAGACTTTTCTTGAAACATGCGATGGCTTCTTCGTGCCGCTTCATACTACAATAGACAGTCCCTAAAATTCCATTCCCGCTTGCTATTCCGGACTGATCCTCTATTTCAGAGCTGATTGCTAGACCTTTATTAAGATACTCAACAGCTTTTTCAAACTGCCCTAATTTATTGTAAGCATCCCCTAAGTTTCCATAGTTAGATGCTCTACCTTTGCAATTCCCTATTTCAGAGTTGATTTCTAGAGCTTTATTGAGATACTCAATTGCTTTTTCATACTGCCCTAACTTAGTATAAGCATTCCCCAAATTATTATTGTGAGATGCTATAGCTGAGCGATCCCCTATTGCAGTACTAATCGCTAGAGCTTCATTGTAATGCTCAACGGCTTTAGCACACTGCCCCATGTTGAGATATGCACCCCCCAAGTTTCCACAAGTAATACCTACTCCTGACCGATCGCCTATTTCAGTGCTGATAACCAGACCTTGATTGTAACACTTAATGGCTTTTGCATACTTTCCGATCTTCATATAAGCATTTCCCAAATTCTGATTGTTACCTGCTATTCCTATAGAAAACCCTCTTTCAGAACTGATTTCTAGAACTTTTTCAAAATGCGCAATTGCTTTTTTATACTGCCCTAATTGGAAATAGACATTGCCCAGGTAGCCATTGTTAGTTGCTATTCCTAAGCGATATCCCACTTCAGTACTGAGTTCCAAACCTTTATTGCAATACTCCATAGCTCTTTCATATTGTCCTAAACAACAATACACCATCCCAAAATGACCAACTATACTTGCTTCTCTCGATCGATCCCCTATTTCAGTGCTAATTTCCAGACCTTTATTGTAAGAGTCAATCGCTTTTTCATACTGCCCCATTTTCATATACACAATCCCCAAATTTTCATTGTTACTTGCTATTTCTGACCGACTTCCTATGTCAGTGCTGATTGCTAAACCTATTTCGAAATACCCAATTGCTTTTTCATACTGCCCTAAATTATGATAGGCATCCCCTAAACTTCCATTGCTGCTTGCTATCCCCAAACGATCTCCAATTTTAGAGCTGATTGCTAGACCCTTGTCGAAATACTCGATGGCTGTTTTATACTGCCCCATACTGGAATAAACAATCCCCAAATTTTCACAGCAAGTTGCAATGCCTGACTGATACTTTAATTCGGTGCTGATTCCAAGACCTTTCTTCAAGTACTCAATGGCTTGGTCATAATGCCCCAAAATACGATAGACGTTCCCCAAACCTCCATTGCTAGCTGCTATTCCTAATCGATCCCTAACAGATGTGCTGATTACTAAGCCTTTATTGTAGTACTCAATGGCTTGGTCAAAATGCCCCAAAATACGATAGACGTCCCCCAAACCTCTATTGCTAGCTGCTAGTCTTGATCGATCACTACTAGATGTGCAGATTACTAATCCTTTATTGTAGTACTCAGTGGCTTTGTCATAGTCTGCCAAGCCCAGATATGCGTGTCCTAAATATACACTACATCTATTTTTTCTTGCTTTGTCTTTAAGTTCGTCTGCTATGTTGTCTGCTTTTAGCATGTAATCTATCGCTTCCCTGTAACATGCAGTTAAAAGATATCGTACTCCAATTTTAATAAGGATATCTATTTTTCCAACACAATTACTCAGTAATTTCTCAAACTCAATATAGTATTTCAACATTCCTTCACACTCTACATCACATTTACTGACAATCTTACATAACATTAGGTTTTTAAGTTCTACGTTACCTTGCAGTAATCCAACCAATCTATCTGCTATGCACACAAAGTCACGCTGTCTCCCTTTTTGAGTCAGGATTCTTGCCAGCTCTGCAATGAATTCTAGTACCATCGAAATGTTTGTGTTTCTTGCTTCAAATATCTTGTTCGGACAGTTAAAAGAAAATTAAAATACTCATTAACCCATTGCTGCCTAGGATGTCTGAGGGTTTTCATTTGAAGGAATAAACTTGTCTGGCGTTGGACAAAGTAAAACAAAAAGACCGTTCTTTCTTGCCAGCTCAACAAGGAATGGGTCAAAGTATCAAGGTTGCTGTGAATACTAGACTGTGTCTGGAACATATTTAATTTAACCCTTTCCCTTTAGTGGATTTTCTCGGCGACGAGTCAAATCGTCTGACGTTAGTCAGTCATAAAATACATAAAAAAACTAGAGAGTCGGACGCCGTCAGAAAAAGATAAGGGATTCGACTTATACTCGGGATAATGGAAAAATTACGATTTTTCTTGTGCATAAAATAGGGATATACAGTACATCACGTCGAGATATATACTACATAGGTTGCAAAATACGGTATTTCAGGCATCAAATGCCATATCGCTGCCAAATTTTGGCTGTCAGTATGTTTTTGCCTGTTCTACGCAGAACACAAAAAGTATTACACTTCAGAAAGCTGGAAAAAGTCCTGACGTCAGCGAAAATAACCTATATATACTGCGAATACAAAAGTAGAATATACAAGTATAAAAAATATGTATATTTGTGCAAAAGTTTGAAGTGTTTAAAAGGAAAGAGGAAAGGAAAGAAAAGGGAAAATAAGGAAAGGAAAGGAAAAGAAAGGATACAAAAAGAAATTAAAGGAAAAGAAAAAACAACAGAAAAGAAAAAAGAAAGGATAAAAAGAAAGGGAAAGAAAAGGAAAGAAAGAACTTTGCTACACCTCCCAAAAGCGCAAAGAGATCTTAGGGACTCGAAAAGCGTTGAACAGCAGTATAAGGAATTGAGAATTAAAACTGCCATCTATCAGTACGCATCGAACGACCAAACAGTCAAAGCAATTGCGTTTACTGACCACTAGAAGAAGAAGATCCATCAAGAAACATGCAGAGAAGTTTCCTGAAGAAATTTGCACAAATAGCAATCTAGAATGGTTCATCAGATATATTACTGAAGACGGTAGCGAGAAAGTTGTTACAGATGAAAGAAAGATAAAGCCTTTACCTCGAGAAGCCAGATTACTATATTAAGAAAAGCAATTGGAAATCAGCCATGGCTTGGACGTAACACCAACCAGCGGTGGGAAAACGATATGGCAGTGATGGATTTCTATGGCTAAATGGGTGGAAAGGATGTCCTACCTATGTAGTGGCCGACATGGAGGAAATTGTACAGCAGTTGTTTATTACAGCGTCAAGCTTGGGCAAGATACCACCAGCAACATGTACGGCCTATGTGAATCGAAGCAAGAAACCGTTTCACATCTTTTGTGGTTGCGAACGGCTCTCCCAGACGGAATATCTACTGTATATCGACACAATAATGTCTTAAACTGCCTTGATTTTGGCTACAATTTCCAGCCGTAGAAAACTCTCCCGCGCTATTGCAACAATTTGGCATTATTGAAACAATTCCACCTCCAAATAGTGCAATTGAGTCCAAACCTGTGACGAAGAACAAAGATGTGAAAATTTTGTGGGATATGCCAATCCTCGCCTCTGGTTGTCAAGCAATAACATCAACAGAACAGGGTAATAGACCAGATACAGGTATGGTACTAATCAACATGAAACAGAAGACGGCGACGGTCATAGAATGTAGCTGCCCATCGAATAGCAACATGGGAAAAAAAGGATGAAGAAAATACGAGCAAATACCAAGAAGTCCGAGCCGCGATGCAGAAAAGATTCGAGGGATTTGATGTATACCAACTCAATGTTCTTTTGAATGTAATGGGTGGCTATAAAAAGTCAGCCTCGTTAGCCGTTCTGCTTGGCCACGAGAAATTAGCAAAGGCTGTTTTAAAAAGAATGCAGAAGACGGTCATTTTTGTTTCGATTCGTATAAAAAACTTATTTAAGTCGCTAGGATATAAATACTTTTATAGTGTACTTTCTTCTTTTAATTTGTACGACTTTTGTAAATATGTTTATTTAGGTTGTTAAAAATCTCCAGCATACTCAGTTGACCCGTAAGATTATTTTCTGTTATAAATTGTTAAATCAAGACAATTAAACACAAAAAGAAAAGAGGGGAAAAGAAAAGAAAGGAAAAGAAAAAAAAAGAAAAGAAAAGAAAGAAAAAGAAAAGAGGAATATAAAAGGAAGGAAGGAAAAGAAAGAAAAGGAAAAGAAAAGAATGGAAAGGGGAAAAAAGGAAAGGATTTGCAGCTAATCATCCTTACTTGCAACATGCAGTAGCTGAACTTCAAAGGACGAAAATCAACGTGGTCGAGTTGAACCTAAGGTATATATCAAAGGCGCTCCGGCAGACGTCATACGACACACATGTCAAACCAAACATCACACCTAAAATCTATAGGTGTTAATTTCAGCGAGGGAGGAGAACTGGAGAACACGACAAAAATCCCTCACAGCACAGGAGAGATCAACTACAACTCTACTCAAATGAGTCCCAAGCTTGACAACAAGGTCATTCCCAGACGGACATCCATCCAAGTACAACCCTGTTCAACCACAACGCTGTCCAACCGGACTTAACTTTAGACTGCAGTGGCGAAAGACCGCGCGCTAACAGTGCACGTTCATATAGGTATACGAGTAGGGGTACGAGGTAGAAGCTACCCGTGCTTCCCCGAAGAAAAGAATTGTTTGAAGCTGAAAAAAAAGGGTTTAAAAAGAAAAGTAGAGTAAAATGACAGAAAGATGCTTCATCAAGCATAGAATAAAATGTCTGAAGTAGAGTAAAGTGACAGAAAGATGATTCATCAAGCATAGAATAAAATGTGATTCCAAAAAATAATACCATCATGAAAATCAAAGAAACGAGTCAATACAAGAAGAACTAGTATGAAACGGTAATATTTGAACTTTATTTCAATCCTTTATTTAAACCAATTAAGTTACTTTACTTACTTCACGCCGCATTTTCTTAGCATCAAAACCATCGTGAGATGACGCCATTTTTGAAAAGCTACATGTACACTACTAAGGCAGAATTTGACTGAAAAAAAAAAAGAAAAGAGTTAACGAACATTTATGAAAGATGTCAAGTCAAAAGTGAGGATAATAAATAAATAACGATTTAAATATAAAGCTTTTTAAAGATCGAATTCACTGGAATAAAATCGGGAAAATATCTCACTGTCGTCGGGAGTAGGTTTCCGACGTTTGTAAATGCTTACGTAGTTTTGAAGTAATATTTCATAAACGAGTAGGAGTGTTTTACCAGGGGTTACAAACACGAGAGGACAATGAAAATCACGAGGCCGTTAGTAAAACATGAGAGAATAATGAAAATCACGAGGCTGAACGCCGAGTGATTATTACTGATTTCGAATGTTTTACAAACACGAGAACATTAAATTATGAGGTAATACAGTAGCCAGTAGGCCAAGTGATTTGTATTGTTTTCGAATGTTTTACAAACACGAGAGAACGTTGAAAATTACGAGGTAATAGGTCGAGTGACTTTTGTTGTTCTTGAATTGGTAAAACACGATACACGAGTTTATGAAATAGCTTCTCAATCGTCAATTATAGTAGAGGGACTTGGTGATATCAGGGACGTAGCCAGGATTTTGAAAGGGGGAGCCGAAATCAAAATAAATTTTAGGGGGGTCCGGGGGCATGCCCCCCCCCCGGGAAATTTTGAAATCGAGAGTCGCTGAAATGCCATTTCCTGGCTTTTGGAGGAAGATTTTACAGACTCTAAAGGTTAAAAAACGTCATATAAATACTCAAACACGCAAACGTCACATGAATACACTGTTTACACTTTATTTCCTGATACAATTCATATTGCATCAGTTTTGTAGTTACATGTCTGTTGTTTTATATCAAAAGGGGGGGAGCCGCGGCTCCCCCTTGGCTACGTTCCTGGGTGATATTGGTGCATATTAGATCAGACCATGGTTTCAAGTTGAATTTATAATTGAGAAATGTGGTAATAAACAGTTCTTTAGTAGTTTTATAACTGCTTTGCATGGGGAAGAATGTTACAACAAAATGTTTGCGGATATAGGTAAAATATATTTATTCTGCCTCTTCCTCCGCTGAGCTTTCGTCCATAGATTGCTCTGATGATGTCCAGAGCAACATAGGACGAAAGCTCAGCAGAATAAATATATTTTACCTATCCACAAACATTTTATTATAACATTCTTCCCCATGGTTGTATCCACAAACATTTTACTATAAACGGTTCTTTGTTTGTGCTGTTTATCTGATTTCTTAATTATGAATTCAGTTTGTGCGACCTTTACCGGGTTTCAAAACTCATACATATGACCAAATATTTTTCTCATGAATTAATTCATGAATTACTAATGATTTGAGACAACAATTAACGACGAGCATAAATGATTACAGATCTTATATATTTTTTATTTTTCGATTTTTGTATCTGCGCTTGCGCAGCTATATTGCTATCGTGTTGTGTGTGTGTTAGCTTTTTTGTGTAACCACTGACCTGTAGTGTGTGCTGTGGTGTAACTCGAACCAATGCGCGACAATTACATCGGGGACAATCGATCGAAGCTCAGAATTTTTTGGCGTCAACGTATGAGCTGTCAGGTTGAACGATGGAAACAAGTATTCTTTAATCCCGATCGTGTTTATAATATCAAAAGAGCAAGTGAGCAACACTATTTTCGAAGAAAGACAATATTACTGATACAAATGGCAAGTATTTTTAACATGACTTATAGTAAACTTGCAAGTGTGATCTACCACATTTCTTGTGCGTTATACAGAACGATTGAAGAGTTGACAAAAGGTTTTCAACTCGTTGGGCGATTTTATATCGACTCAGGCGACTCAGGCCAACACGTGTAAACTGTTTATGATTTAGGACCGTGGTCTTCAAGTGACAAACATTTATAATACTCTTCGGAAGACAAACAATTCTCTTTGGAGGAAACTTACAAGTATATATTTCACAACCGGTAGCATCATTTTTCATTTTTAAAGTAATCAAGTTTATTAGCAGTGCCTATTTAAATATTAGGTTGTTGTAAGTTGACAAAGTTGTATCTAATAAACCACAATCTGCCCTACGATTTACTTTCTTTAATATCAAGGGATTGGCTTGTCATCTCATTCACTTATTAGTTATTACGTTCACTGAAGTGGCCTGTTTACAAGGAAGTAGGTTAACCCTAGCACCCGGGTCAAAGTCAAAGTTAGGGTCATCCTGCTGCCCAGGTCAACTTTATTAGACCTGGTTACCAACCACTGATAACAAGGAGGCAGGTCGGTGCGTTATCCCTACCAAATGCATTTACAAGGACAAAACATAACCTGGCCACTGGGGTAACCATGGCAGCCAGGTTACCCTAGCATCCTTGTAAACACAACAAACAAAAAATGCAATAAATGTATGATAGCTCGGGTAATACTAGCCTCCTCCCCAGGCAACTCTGTGTCTTCCCAAACGGCAGCTTTTCAATGTTTGGCTGAGCATGAAGGGACAGCAAGGGGCAATTTGGCTCTGGGGACGAGATTGGGACAGCAAGGGATTGGGAGCGGCTCACGCTCAGTCTCCCGCGTGAACTCGGTCAATATGGCTCCCTTGTCAGATAATCACCTTTTCGGATGCCACAGAGTTGCCTGCGGAGGAGGCTAGGGTAATACGAGTGCTTTAGACACTTCCCAAATTTGCTTCAATGGGCATGAACAATGGGTTGAAATCGAGGTGAATATTAGTGATAATAGTGAAAGAATTACGATTTCATGTGAACCTCGAGTTCGTGCCATTGTTTCATAGGCACTATTTATAGGCTATAAATTCGCTTCTAATGTGTTCGGCGCAGATACATGTACGCTATGCGTACCTTTTGTTTGTATTTTTAGCGAGAAAAAGACGTCACATGTTTGGAAATATTTTTTTAATATTTTTGCATGTTTGATATTTCTTTTCAAAAACAGCATGTTACGTGAGCTCTAAAAGGAAAAAGAAAACTGAAATAGCTTTATTCAATAAAATGTTGTAACGTTTTGAAATTTGAATTTTCGCCATTTTGTTTCTATAAATAGCTCAAAATGGCCGAAATTCCAGTTTCAAAAAGTAAAAGTTAAGTTTTGATTGAATAAGGCTATTTCATGCGGTTTTTGAATAAGTCATCAAACATGCAACAATATAGACGAAATCGGAGTTTCGACTGTGCGTACAATCTGAGTCGGGATAAAACGTAGTTCATTTATACATGAGGCTGAAGCAGCCGTAGTAAACATAACAATATTTCTGATGTCAAAAACTTTTTAATGTTTAGGTATTCTATAAGGATAAAATTTGCTTATCGATTAACCTTGACAATAATCCTAAACGTACTGTCTAAAAATAATGAACTCAAAACACGAAAAAACAGTCCTGTCCCAGCCTATGTTATTTTCCCGTTATGCATTAATAGACACGATGTAATTTGCATAGGGGCGGCCTAAATGAAACCACGATTTGGTGTACAAAAAAAATAATTTTCCGCCAAACGTGACGTCATTTCCCGCAAAAATCCAAAAAAATCGAAAAACAAAAAAACATGGTATTACAAGGATTATGGATGTTTGTTATAGTGCAAAAGTTGAGACTAATTGAAATAAAAGTTGTAAAGTAGAATGAACGCACGGTTAACGTGAGCGTTTGTAATATGCACTTGTTGACTGGCGCCGAGGGAAACATCGAGTTTTACGGACCCGAAGGCTTCCCAAGGGCGACATTGAAGCCTGAGGGACCGTAAAACTCGATGTTTCTCGAGGCAAAAGTCAACAAGCGTTTTGTTATATACCAAAGACTTTTAAAATACAAAATACAAAACTGCCTTGAAACTTGCAAACGGCGAAAAGACTTACCAAAACACTTTGACTTTGTCTTTGTAATTTCAATTCAAGTCATTCAACTAAACAAATACACCAGACTCAACACTAAGAACAGCTTTAAATTTCTCCAAGTGTTTTTCAGAACTTCTTTGAAGATATGTATAGAAATTCTTTCTTTCGGAAAATGCACTATTTCGTACCAAAGAAGCTCGAAACAAGCTCTTGTTTTCAAAATGCCCGAAGAGTCCAAAGTTCTTGATCTGATGCAATCGTGTATTCACGTGAACAACGCATGATTAAAGCGACGTCAGAGGGAAACATTGCAATGTTTCCCTCGGCAGAAAGAAACATTGGGTTTGTTGAACAACACGTGACCATGATTTGACCAATAGGATTTCATCTTTGGCAAACGAAAGTCTTTGGTATATAACAACATCATTTATGCCCGTTGTATACACGTACCAACTTTTTCAACAAAACGTTGTCACCTTAATTACTTCATTATATACAGTAGTATGACATAAAGCAAACTTGTTTTTATGTTGCATTTCACCTTTAACATTTTGACAATTCGGCCTTGATCAGTTAAAAATTATTATTAGGTAATAATTTTAGAAAAGATAAAAACCATTTAAGAAATAGAAAACATTTTCTGTGTTTACTTCAACAGAGTGTTTCCACACTATTTCCCAAACTTTCACGAGTTTCTATAATTCTATGTAATTGATGGAAAACAAGATTTTACAAATGGGGGAAAATTTCCATGTTTATACACGCGTGCAGACGCTAAGACGAGTGTCTGCAGGGTAATAGATCGAGTTATAGAAAGACGGCTCTTAACCAATTAGCGCGCAGGTTTTATAAATGTTATTTCATAAATTTACATATAAACGGGCATCGAAGATTACGACACGTATTAACAAAGCATATTTTATCAAGAACTTTAGGTCCAGTTCACACTCTCAGATAGACCTTCTGTTCACACGAAAAACGCCTGTTCAGATGCGTGCACTATACCAGATAGGTTTTCGCGCCAGCACAATAAAGAAATACAAAATGATTTTCCGCGCAGGATACTCTGATCCAAACACGCGCGAGAAAATAACTGACTTTAAAAAATGGTATATTTAGTCGAAAAAACATGATGAAAATACAAATTCTCTCGAAATTCATCAACTGCCAATCACATTTCTTCTATTAACACTTTAACGACGCAACAACCAATCAAATTTTCATTTCTAACACTTTGATGACGCAACTGAAATGCAGGCGAAATGGAGACGTTGACAAGCCGAAACATTTCTTGGCTTTGTTTTGCCGAATTAAACGGAGAAAAATTAAGTAAAAAGTCAACTCCGAATATCGAAAAACAGTGAAAAGTATTTCCAACTACCGTAATCAGCCATCTCAGCGTCTGGATCATGTTTTAAAACATCGTTGGCCGTAAAAAGCTACTCAGTGTGCATGAAACGATCTAACGATCTTTTTCATCAGAAATATTCAGTTTGGATTTAAGTTGGGAGCTCGTGCGCACTTTGCCCTATATAGATAGTCAGAGTTTTTTTCACCAAGTGAGTTTATCAAGCAAGAATACAAGAGGTATTTATACACAATTTTCTTTGGTTAAGTCGCTTTTAAAACGTGAACTGATCACACCTTTTTGCTGTGTCGTAAGTAAATTTTCATAATTTAAAGCATTTGTTGAGCTTGTTGGGGGTTTTTTGTCGAAACTTCTCGTACTTCAAGCCCTTACGCATTCCTTTTTTGTTTATTTATGGCAATACGTTGCTTATTTCAACCTTTGTTGCTTTTATATAAAATACGACAAAAGTGCTTTCGATTTCCGTGTTTGGATGCTCTGATCCTGCACGGATATTGATCAATCAGAGCTTGCGTAGTATAAATGTTATTTTATAAAAAGCTATCCGATATAGTGTTAACAAGTCTAAAGTTCTTTAGAAAATATTCTTTTTTATACGTGTGTATTTATACATTTTATATACGTGCGTAAACAAGGCCAAAAATCTTCTTCTTAAGGCTCTCTTCCAGTCATTGCAAAAACCAGTTCGCAGCTCGCTGCGAGTGTTTGCATCTAATTCAAAACAACTCACAGTGCTTGTTTTCTCGTTGTGAGTTCTTTTTAATGAGATACAAGTACTCGCAGCAAGCTGCGAACTACTTTCTTGTGAACTAGTTTCTGCGATGAGTGGAAAAGAGCCTTAAGGTGTTCATGCCACAATATTGTAAGGAGAACTATAACTAGAAATACATGAATGCAAGAACCCCTCGCCCGCTTTTATTAAATATTTATATATGTATATATATAAACTATTTCCCAGATTTCGTCTCCCTCACTTTTTCTACACGCGTGTAAAGTGGACTACACGCATGTCGAGATTAGCACCCTCACCAGGCTCCGGGCCTTCGGCCCTACGCCTGGGCTCGGGGACAATAATACGAAATGTCTGACGGTCCCAACTGGGAATCGAACCGAGGGTCCCCGAAGGTCCGCGCTCTGACTCGGAGCAGTGTCGTAGCCAGAGAAATTGTAACGCTCGGGCCTGTGTAACCTTTACTAGGGCCATACTCCCCCGGAAAATTTTTGAATTCTTCAATCTCTGAAAGGGTAATTACTGCATTTTCAGAGCGACTCGGACTGCTTAATGAACAATTCTGTTGCTCATGCATCATGTCTATTAACTGATTGAACTGGCTAATGAAGCATTCTGTTGCTCATTCATCATATATGAACCATTCTGTTGCTCATTCATTATATCTATTAACTGATTGAACTGCCTAATGAACCATTCTGTTGCTCATTCATTATATCTATTAACTGATTGAACTGGCTAATGAACCATTCTGTTGCTCATTCATCATATCTATTAACTGATTGAACTGCCTAATGAACCATTCTGTTGCTCATTCATCATATCTATTAACTGATTGAACTGCCTAATGAACCATTCTGTTGCTTATTCATCCTGCATGTCTATTACTGTAACTGATTGAACTGCCTAATAAACCATTTTGTTGCTCATCCATCATGTCTATTAACTGATTGAACTGCTTAATCAACCATTCTTTTGCTTATCCATCATGTCTATTAACTGTTTGAACTGTCTAATAAACCATTCTGTTGCTCATCCATCCTATTACTGTAACTGATTGAACTGCCTAATAAACCATTCTGTTGCTCATTCATCCTGTCTATTAACTGATTGAACTGTCCTAATAAACCATTCTGTTGCTCATCCATCCTGTCTATTAACTGATTGAACTGCCCTAATGAACCATTCTGTTGCTCATTCATCATGTCTATTAACTGATTGAACTGCCTAATGAAACATTCTGTTGCTCATCCATCATGTCTATTAACTGATTGAACTGCCTAATGAACCATTCTGTTGTTCATCCATCATATCTATTAACTGATTGAACTGCCTAATAAACTATTAACTGTCTCATAAACGATTCTGTTGCTCATCCATCATGTCTATTAACTGATTGAACCGTCTAATGAACCATTCTGTTGCTAATTCATCCTGTCTATTAACTGATTGAACTGTCTAATGAACTATTCTGTTGCTCATTCATCATGTCTATTAACTGATTGAACCGTCTAATGAACCATTCTGTTGTTCATCCATCATATCTATTAACTTATTGAACTGCCTAATAAACTATTAACTGTCTCATAAACGATTCTGTTGCTCATCCATCATGTCTATTAACTGATTGAACCGTCTAATGAACCATTCTGTTGCTCATCCATCCTGTCTATTAACTGATTGAACTGCCTAATAAACTATTCTGTTGCTCATTCATCATGTCTATTAACTGATTGAACTGCCTAATAAACCATTCTGTTGCTCATCCATAAGCATCCTGTCTATTAACTGGTTGAACCATGTCTAAAGAACCATTCTGTTGCTCATTCATCATGACTATTTTATCAAGGAACTTGCAGCCTCATAATGGGTTAACAAGGAATTAATAAAATTATTTAGGGTTACTTGAAGTACAGTAAAAGATAAAAAAGAATCAGAGCCTCACTCCAGGGGCATCACCAGGGAGGGGACTGGGTAGATGAGACCCCCTTCTCACCAAGGTCAATTTTCTAATTTGTTCAAAACCGAGAAGAAAGTATTGGGAGAGGTAGTTAAGAAACTTAAGAAAGGGGTTTCATAAGAATGAAAAGTGTGATCCCAAACAATAAAAATTTAAAAAGTTTCCTACTATTTTACAGCTGAGACTGCCACTGCAGTGACTTTCATATTGTTTCACACTTAGTGCAGCAGTACCAGGCATTTTTCTCTTTGAAACCACTATGACATCACCAAAAGTGTTACCTAGTCCATCCACTTTTCCAGGGGTGGCAACGCCCACCTCAGTTTCACTGCCATTTTGATTCAGAATGACAGAGCCTAGGTGTCCAAGTGAAACAATGTTGATTGGGGACCACAAGTAATATGGACATGTCCAATATTTGGAAAAGAGTTCCCTGTTCCTCAAATCATGAATTGCGCCAAGCTACTGTAAATTTTCATATGCCTCTGCTTGATCATTGGGATTTGGAATCAGGGGTAGCACCACAGGGGGTGGTCAGAGAACCCTAGCCCCCCTGCCCCCCCCCCCCCCCTCCCCGATGATGGAAAATTTACAGATTTGTCGGGGAATGATCTGGAAGAAAAATTGTATTTTTGACAATTGGCAAAGAACTCTTTAACTGATTAAGCCAGACAAGTCAGTAATTAATGCTTTCATAGTGAAAACTCCTTTAGAAACACAGGATACAGTATACAGTGTAGAAGCCAACAGTCTTAATAATTACAACACACAAAATTCCATTTTCTGTCTGCAATATTGGACAAAAATGACAAAGGTTAATGACTACACTAGGTGTTCAACAAATTTTTCTTTATTCATAGCATGAAAATACATGCTGTAGCTTGTCAGTTATTGCGATAATTTCACACGGAGAAGATGGAAAAAGCTATTCTAGACATTCACATTTTGAAAATTTTCTGGGGGAGGATGCCCCTAGACCCCCTGTGTCGGGAAATTCCTGGTGCCACCCCGGATTGGAATACACATTTCATTTCTTTGTAGAACCATGGTATAACACATTCCAACTCCGTTCCAATTGTACATGGAACTGGGAATGCATTCTAACTCCACGGCCAAGGCACTGGAATGGGTTGGAACTCCAAATGCAGTAATAAGTGTAGATACTGTATTAGGTTATTTCAGAAAAGTATTGATTTTTTTTTGATTTTTTAAAAATTTATTTATTAACTTTACAACCATGCAAGAATGCAAATATACAGTAAATAAAGAGTGTAATACTTGAACATAATTGAAGGAATGATCAACAGATCAATGATCTCATGTGAAGACCAACCCAAAAGTAAGGAATGTAAGCAGTGGAAAGCGACTAAAACAACGAATTAAAGAAAGAAAAGAACTAAAGTGGTAGAGGTTAATACTCAGTGAAACTAGCTAACAAAAACAAGAGCGACTATTAATAAGCAAGAAAAGACAGAGCACAATTAAGATAGGTTAGGCCAACACAGAATTGAAAGCGAAGGCAAAAATAGACGAGAAAAACAGATACTTTTATAACAGTGACACGTTAAAACTCTTAGAAGGAGACAAGATGCTACGCTAAAGACAAGATATTATAAAAGCTCGGCTGCTCGTGCTTTGATCTAACCATATTTCAAAGAATTAAATTTAATTCTAGGAACTATGATCTATTATTAAACACTTGACCACTGTTCAACTTGTTCAATTTTATATCTTGTAGTTTCAACCCCACATTTTCTAGCAGCGCATAACTACGTAACATTTTTTTTGCATATATCTATTCTATTTCTAATACAAGAAATACAGTAGCTTACCTTTATTAATGGCCAAAAAATTGTCGAGAATCGTTTGAAATCTTTGAAGAGGAGCATACTTTTTTGGTCAGCAGTCATCAATTGAGAATTGATAAGTGCTTCATGTTAGGTCCACATAACAGCAAAAATACCGGATTCAATTGTTTTTTATTCCCATGAGGATGAAAAACAATGTGAATCCAGATACTTCTGCTCTAATGTAAACGCCCCAGTGAAATCGAGATTTTCTTCACCAAAAAACCTTAGAATATGTTGTTTAATCGCGCAAAATGCCAAATATTGCCTATATTATATACACAATTCGTCATCGGCTTTACCACCATTACATGGTCAGAGCGAAGCACTAGCCGGGAAAAGTTCATATTGCATTTTCGCAACTGGTCCCGGGTTGGTCTTAATACATATATATATATATATATATATATATATATATATATATATATATATATATATATATATATATATATATATATATTTGTGAAATTTATTACTAATTCATGAGTTTTGCAGCCAATCCAATTTCAGAAATTACGTCACATGTTACCCCTGTAAACCCATACAAACTAAAACCAATGATGCTAATTAGTTACAACCACTAGTGCTTGTAACTAATTAGCATCTCAATATCCCAAAGGGATTTTTACTATTCATTCATTTTCACAATTCGCCTTCGGCTCGTGATTGTATATTCAATACAACACGGCCGCTCGTGTTGTCAGAGGCCGCGGAATCAGGGCACTGTGGGCAGATGCCCCCCCACTTTTTTCAAAATTGGAAAAAAGTGCCCTTTTTCTGAAATAAAAATGCCCTCTATAAATGTGGCGGTTAAGGTTTACTGCGGCATATTCCTTATACTGGGAAGAATTACAGTCGTTGGTATCTAAGCGTGTACACGGCCCGTCAAAACATGTTTTATGTCAAAGTCAAAGTTAAATGTTTACCTTGGAGTACATATCAGGTTTTCATTCGAACCAATACATTGTCACATGAATGTGCCCTTAGCCAATCACGTCTCGCCAATCCCACAGTGTTGATTTCAAAACGGTTAACTTTGGCTTAAATTTAGGACATGTTTTGACGGGCGGTGTACACGCTTTGGTGCCAACGACTGTAATGATTACAGTCGTTGGCACATTAGCGTGTACACCTAAATGTACCCATTTCGTAAAAGTATGACTGCTATTTGCTGTAGAAAAGAGTGACTGTGCCGTTGCCCAAGGGGATGATAATGGAAGTTACAACCAACGTTTTAAATTATACAATTATTTTGAAAATAACCAAGGTGCCCCTTTTTGACAGTGCCCCCCCCCCCCCCCCCCCTTTTCAGGTGCTTCCGCGGCCTCTGCGTGTTGTAAACATTACATATATATATATATATATATATATATATATATATATATATATATATATTTACAATATAATACACAACATATATATATTTACAATATATATTTTTTAGTATAAATACGCAGGTGATTATAGAAAATCACGCGCGCTGATTGGTTGAGCTACTTCGGACTTAGCCTGCGTTTCGGACTAATCTCGATAATCACCCACAGCGTTTATTCAAAATGGCCGCCAGCCAATTTGTCAATGCGACAGAAGAGGAAATTTCAAAGAAAATGCTGCTCGAAAAGTACGAAAATGTGTATTTATACTAAAACAATTATTCACCTCAGGCTCAGTGAAGGCGAATAATTATTAAATATTTAAAATATATATACTTACACTCAGGATTTTCCTTAGAACATAAAAAGGTATGTATGGTAGGGCCGTAACAAGACGAAACCATTTGGGGGGCCTACTGTGACCGTACTGAACAGGGAGGGGGGGGGGGAATACATGCCCCGGGAAATTTGAATATAGGGTTTCTGAAATAGGATTGCCTGGTTTTTGAGAGTATTTCCAGCATGTTTAAACTGATAAAAAATTAATCCTTAATTGTTAAGGTCTTAGGATTTTATCTTCTTTCTCGCTAAGAGACTTGTAACAACAATCGAACAGCGAAAACGAACACTGGAACCCAACATTAACAAGAACGATCGCTGATCAGTTGAGCCAGAGCAAATTATTATGGTGGCTGTTTACTTAGTTTCTGGTAGTGCCAACCCTAATAACATTAGACCTAACTCTAACCCCACCCAACTATTATGTGGACCTCACATAAAGTATTTACGTTCAGGCTCTTTTCCACTCATCGCAGAAACTAGTTCGCAACGAACTCACAAAAAGAACTCATGAGAAAACAAACACTTCCAGTTGTTTTTAATTAGATGCAAACACTCCCAGCGAGCTGCGAGCTGGTTTTTGCGATGACTGGAAAAGAGCCTTTCCGTGTGTTCTCAGGCGTATGTCCGGGGGGTACTCGCTGGAATTCAGGGTAGGGATTAACCTGCTAAACGAAATCCAGAAGGCGGTTGTATAAAAAGCTAAAGTTAACTTTAACTGTTGTTAGCACTTGACTCTAGCCAATCAGGACCAGCGTTTGAAAAGTTAACTACGGTTAAAACTACGCGACTGGTGGTTAAATTGTCGTTATAAGACTGATATACAACTGACCCCAGACCATTTCCAGACCATAGAATTGCGTACTTTTATTGTAACTGTTTCAGACAAAATAGCAAAAAATGGGACTCTGTTCCACACTAGAAAAAACACCTATCCACATGTGCCCAACGGCCCAAACCAAATTACTGGTGTTGTAAAAAACTTAGACCCTGCTCCAGATCAGGAGTAATTTATATATCCTAGCTGTTTCAGGCTGAAATGGCAAAAAACACCCTTCAAAGCAGAACTTCTCAATTCTTCTACGCCCTAGGATGATGAAATGTGGGAAGAAGCTTATGTTGTAGCTGGTGTAGATAGCTGATGCACAATATCTTTATTTCTAAACATTGCTCTTGCATATTGCAAAGTATTCAGACTTATAGATTCTTTTTACAGATAAATAGAAGGAACAATGCGTATCCACTGTAACGTTTTGACTTAACAAATAAAACATAAAGCTCCGTGCATATGTACTCTTATAAAGGCACGTTTGACGTCATTTGAACACGAAAGAAGTTGAGTAGAGGCACGAGGCGATAGCCGAGTGCCTTTACACTTCTCTCGTGTTCAAATCACGTCAAACGTACCTTTATAAGAGTACATATGCACAGGAGCGATATGTTTTATTTGTTTTATAAAATAAGAAGAGGCAAAATCAAACTAAAAGTGAGGTAGTTTAGGAATTTGGCGGGCTTTTCCGGCGTGCTGACGCCATTCTACGTCATTCATGATCTATGTTCTCTTATAAATACACGGAGCCCAGCCAATCAGAGCGTGCGTAGAGGGCACCTTATTTTATAAAATGTAATAGAGTGTATTATGATATCAAACCAGCTGCATCCCAAGCCATATCATAACACCTATATCACAAGCTATATATATCAAAATTCAAAAAAGCCATATTATAAGAGCTATATACTGTACATAACAAGCTGTATTACAATTAAGCTATATTATATATAAGACCCACTGTATACCACATGCAAGACATAAAAGCTATATCATAAGAGCTATCTGATTTGCTGGGGATTTTTTAGCAGATGACACATATTTTAAAAGTTTTAATAATTTATTACACAATTAAAACAATTAAACAGCCCAACAGTAACACAAAACATCATCTATATATCAGATAAAGTAAAATAAAAATATAAATGTTTTTGAACCTCGTGTTCTCATCAACTTTCTATCTCCTCCAGTTCAAAATAAAGTCAAATTTCTTAAATACTGCAGGCAACACTACATTGTACTGATCTAAATCACATTACACTACAGTTACAGATAGATTGCTCATGTCTTTTAAACAAAAACAAAATTACATTTCTTTTCAATTCAATTGAGTAAACTATATTAAATAGCCCGGTAACATACACCAATGGGTGCAAGCCCGAAATATTATTTTGGTCACTAGTACAAAAAATATAATTGTTCTTCAAAAGTTCATCCTTCGAAAAGAAGTAAAGTCCCACTAAAACATTTAAGCACCATCTTAAAACAGTACATGGTGACAACGCATACTCAAGTAACTACCGTTTTATGCAAAACGATGTTATACGTTGTGTTTGTCAGTTTGCGATTATTGAAAAGTTGTGAGCTGTTTCAATATACAGTAAGGACTGATCTGCATGTTAAACCTCCAGAATCAGATTGTGTGTATCCATTCCCGCGAGTACTGAGTCACTTCTTGTGGTTGTTGTCTGACGTTTGACGGTTTTAAAATTAGTTATGTACTGTATAATAAACGAGCAAGAGTGTTTTATCAGATATAAAGACACGAGGCGAAGCCGAGTGTTTTTATATCTGATAAAACACGAACTGCGAGTTTATTGAACGGCTTCAAAAACGAACCACTTGGTAAGCTCATTGGCGTAGTAAGTTTGAAAAATAACCTTGTCTAAGTCGAGAAAATCAAAGCTAAAGTTTATGTAAATCAGGAGATATCTTTATCACATATAAAGACACCATACGGTCATGATTTTGTTTTGTGTTTTCCTCATGAATTATTAATGAGTTTTTGAAAGATTTATAAAGAATCCTAATCTTGAAGTAAAGGTGTAGACAATCAAATGGACGGATTTGATATCGTTCAGACAGACGTATCCTCCAATTAGTTACCAGTCAGCAGTGCAGCGATGGCAGTTCACAATGGCTATTCAAAGCTGGGGGAAATGTTGTATGCAGGTTCCATGTTGAAGATTTCATCTTTGAAAATATGGAAAATAACTGAAGTATAATCTTCAGTTAGTAGGCTGTGAGCACTAGTCACTGAACAGTCAGCACTTAAAGTTCTTAACATAGGTTATGAGCTCAGTTGGTAGGCTGTGAGCACCGCTCACTGAACAGTCAGCACTTAAAGTTCTAAACATCCAGATTTTTTCCATAGTGAAGTCATGTCCCACTCGTGGAAGCATGGATTGATAAGAGCATTAGAAATCAAACCAGAAAAAACCACATGTTGATAACTTAGAAAACTTTGCAAATGTTGATTGTTGATCTTCATACACACGTATCAAACCATCAGTTCAGTAAATAGTTCATCGATGTTTGGCTTGTCGATTTCTAACCTCCTTTAAAATTATAGATGCTCGGTTCTGTCAGTTAATTCCACTGATTTGGCGTGTTTTTCATACATACATAAGTAGCACAGGAATAATATCAACGTACTAAGGTAGACGTAGAGGAATAGACAAATTTTCATGTGACATAAAGGATAAGAATTTTGCGTTCCTTGCTTCTTTTGTTGGTGTAGGTTAGAGAGTGTAACTCATCAACGTAAAAAATAACTTTTCAACAACGCGACAGATGACCCATTGGCGAGGTTGCTTCAATCACTGAAAAGTTACCATGTAACAGTGCTATACTGATTTCAGTTTCTCAGCTGATTTAAGTTCCAGACTGGTTGATGCAATGACCACTGTGTATAGTTACCATCCATTATTATCCATTACGTAACTGTTTTTGTACAATGTTGTCAGCAATGAAGAGATCGACTTCAAATCACAGAATGATTGTCCAAAGTAAACCAACACTTGGTTTCAATGGAAGTATAATGGAACAGCTCAAATCAACTTCATCAGTTAATCGGAAACATTGTCATGTCTTGCTTAAAATCCTATAGACGCAGAAATCTCCTATCCTGGAAAAAGTGCAACTCCAACCACGGTAAAGTATTTGTTGTGAGCAAATCCTTATTATTAGAATTCCAACGAAAAGACAATCTCGAAGTTTAATTTTACAAGAACGAACCTTGGGTAGCAACTTCCAAAAAGAAAGCGATTTTATATGTATAGATTATACAAAAAACAAGAATTTGTTGTAACACCACTTTTCTATTTGATTGCTATAAGCTTCCGAACTGTTGACTCAGGCCTTCATCTAAGCAAATGTGAATATTCGAAATCTCAGCAATCAATAATAACGTGGTGTTACAACAAATTCTTGCTTCTCTTACTATATTTGTCACCACGCAAACATTCAAAGAATGGCAACCATTCGATCAATTCTCGCTGCTCAGCATTCAAAAGGTGACCTGTGCGTTAAGAGATGCATGGTATACATTTTGTTCGGTGTCTTTAATTTTAATTTACACTGTTTGTGTTGTTCAATGAAAGAGAACTTCGTAATCGCTCTAATTCTAAAGGAAATATTTCTGATAAAATTTTCAAACCAGATTTTGCTACGAGTTCATATTGCACAGACAGTATACGTTCAGTGAAACGTATACTGTATGAACAGCGAGAAAAACGGTTGATAACCTTTGAGTCTAGTTTCCGCGTAAATTTTAGTCGTATAACAATAACAATAACAAAGCATTATTATAAGAAATTTGTTAAAAGTTCAGAAATACAAGAATTTAAAACGACAACGTTTTAAGTAAAAGAAACCCCCCAAAAAACACAAACTATATATGCATGTTTGATAATATTTCAGTTAAAATACGTAATCATGTTTTCTTATTCGTTTATTCGAAATTTTGAAGGTAGGCCTAATGCTAATTATTGTTATACGACCTATATGATGATTATTATTATGCAATGTTTCTGTTCAAATACGCCGAAACTGAGAACGTTACAACGATTTTAAAGTCTGAGTGCACTTACAACACACGAGGATCTTTAAATTCCAGTAAAATCTGACGTCATTCAAACAAATTAATTTACTTATTTCAAAAGTCGAAAAGGTGAAGTAATAGGCTACGAGCAACAAACTGCTGCAACATTGTTGCGTTGCAAGTTGAAAAGCGTTGTTGTACGTATTGCCTTAAACATTGTCACGCAGCAAAATTTTGTTGTTGCAAGTTGAATCAACATGTTGCAGCAAGTAGAACTGGAGTCTACTTTTTTCAACAATTTTTTCCAACTTGCAACAAAATCATTGTTGCGTGACAATGTTTAAGGTCGATATTAATACGTGCAACAATGCTTTTCAATTTGCAACAAACTTACGCAACAAAGTGGCGTTGAAAGTTGAAGAAAAATGTTGTTCGTATTACCTCACCTTAAGATTATACTTACGATTAGCGAAATAACCTATATTCCCCATAAAACCGCCACAACGCATTGCTGATACTTCAATAATATCTCCTTTTGCATGTTTGTTTGTTTGTTTGTTTGTTTGTTTGTTTGTTTGTTTGTTTGTTTGTTTGTTTGTTTGTTTGTTTGTTTGTTTGTTTGTTTGTTGTTTGTGTGTGTGTGTGTGTGTTTGTTTGTTTGTTTGTTTGTTTGTTTGTTTGTTTGTTTGTTTGTTTGTTTGTTTGTTTGTTTGTTTGTTTGTTTGTTTGTTTGTTTGTTTGTTTGTTTGTTTGTTTGTTTGTTTGTTTGTTTGTTTGTTTGTTTGTTTGTTTGTTTGTTTGTTTGTCTATCAACCTGTTTATAAATCAATTCACTACTATATCTCAAAATGTATTGAGTCGATTTTGATCTAACATTTTGGAAGGGTTAGCCACAGACCAAGGACCATTAACCCGTTAAATTCTAGTTGAATAAGGTTGAAAATTGGACGAAAATTTCAAAAAAGAAATTGACCGCCAGTTTCTCCGCGTTTAAGAAATGAACAAAAAATTCTTGATTGCGCTTATTATCCTTATATTTTGCAAACTTGTAACTGGATATTTATTACAGCATAAATTAACAACTAACAATGGACGTAACACTTTCCTTGTTTATAGAATAATTCAAGCGATGGTGGACTAAGAGGTATCCAAAGTTAGCTTGTCTCTTTTTCTTGAATAACGGTAGGAGCGCAATCAAGCATTTTATCATGCATGTACATGCACTGCAAATCCAAACAAACTTGTTTTAAGAAAAAAATAAATCTTGTTTTAAGATTTTCTTGTCCCGTCTATATAATAATCTTGCTGGTTTTTCTTGACAAGATATTTACTTTTAAAACAAGATTAAATATCTTAACACAAGAAATAGAATCTTAAAATAAGAAAATTAATCTCGACAAGACTTAGAGATTTTGCAGTGTGTATATAGGCCTGGGAACGAGTTGGCTCGTCTCCGAATATAAACATTCCCTAATAATTCGCTGGAGGGGATAAACAGTCTCTGAGTGCCTTCAATTTAACACATATATACTTACGTCACAACTGAAAGAAATGCATGGTGATTAATCTGTATCTAAAATAGAAACTTATAATGTTACTTATTTACAAACAGATGACGTATTCATTCTTTGATAGTCTAAAAACTTCATTTTAATCAGATGAACCTGAAATTAATTTTCGGCTCTCAAGCAGAACGAAAAACTAAACTATATACCAACCTTCGTGAAAAACAGGAGCTGGAATAGAAGCGTACGTAATAAATTCTATGACCTGCAAACATCTTGTCAATTTTGACAACAGCTTGTACGCAAACGTCCATGAAAATTGTGAAGCAGAATAATATAAAAGTTTTCTCAGCTCTTGTTGTACAATTAGTTGTCCTATAATCTTTTTATATCATATACTGAGAAAAACTCTCAGCTCTAGACAGGATTATAGAAACCCGCAACCTTCCGAAGGCTTTAATCAGTGAACCACTAGAACTCAGAGGGCAGACTGAAATTGTTTTAACGTATTTATGCCTGGGAATGAGTTAAAAATCACGTGTGTCACAAGTATGCACTTGTTGGGCTACAAGTCGCTTTGCTAACTCCAAGCTGGAATTATACTAAACTAATAAAAACATTTACTGGAAATTTACTGCACGAAGCTACTTGTTGTCCACCAAGTACACTTGTAACACACGAATGGTTCAAGTCGTTCTAATGTATAAATAGTACCAAAAACAACGCGGGTTTGAGTTCTGCATGTTTATAGAGCTCAGAGTTTTTCTCAATATTAACAATTTACGACAGTTTGATGTACAGCAAGAACTAATAAAACTTTACTATCACCAAGCTGACAATCCTATAAAGAAACTAAGAATAATACAATTTAAGTCATTTTAAACTTGCCTACAGTAATTATGTAATCTTTGCATCAAACTTTTACATATATACTATACCCAATAAATTACAACAACACGCATCACATGCACTAATAATTCGGTAGTAAAAATAAAAACTATCGCATATGGGAGCAAATACTACCAAGCCAATAGAATTACAATACCACGATACACTATAATACTTTGCGGTAATAGATACAGTAAATATCAAAACTATCACCAAACTGACCTAATAAAAAATTACTATGATCTAAATTCCACTTAGCACACTATCTGGAATATGGCATCATGAACCTCAAAAGCATTCTGTTAATTAAGAAACCACTATTTTTTTCAATATAAGAAAAAAAAACCTACGTTTTTTTATGAATCGTGTCTCCTAAATCTTTTAGTGATAGCAACGCTATCAGAGCATAAAGAAAAACTTAGTCTACATAGTCATGTCGCGAGATTTTCTCTTTATTTCACCAATATCTTTCCGGCTAAACTTGACATCTTCGCCGTAGATAGTAAACGGCGCCCAAATCTGAACATCACGATAAAAATGGTTTTCATGGCGTCGAAGCATGTTCATTGTCCTTCTTAAAGCTTCGCAAACGGACGTTTCACTGCAAATTTCATCGTAGAATTTCTCCATGAAAACCTTTGTACCTGCATCGTGAATTCGCCACAGCGTAGCAAGAACGGAGCGAGCGCCAGCTGCAAGAAATGCACGTGCTAGGCCAACCACTCCTTCCGAGCAAGTTTGACCACTTCCAGTGTTACAACAACATAGGACGACTAATTTAGCATTTATCTCAATGTTAAGAATGTCCTTTTCTTTAAGAAGATATGATTCTTCTTTGGGGAGGGTTGAACTAGGATTAGGGGCAAGAAAAATCTCGCCACGTTCTCTGTCTCCATGAGCTGCAATATGGATTATGCTAGCGCCAGGGATAGATTTTAAAACTCGTTGTTTTATCGCTTCACCCTCTACTAAAGGCTTAGCGTCAAAACGAGATGCCAGTAGCTGTGCTTCTATTGTGGCATTGGGTAGGTCAGAAACATCAAGACTCTCCCCACAAAAACTAACTTCTCCTACTGTAGGATTACCTACAAACAATGCAAAGCCAAGACTAGCGTCATGCGATTCCTTCATCCTGGAATAAAGCGTTTGCAACGATGGCGTAATTTCAACACTGTAATGTTCTGACATTGGGCAAGAATTTTCATCTAGCAATGCGCAAAATGGCACGAAAAATAAAAATTTATCAGGAACAATGACCAGTTTAGTTCCTTTGATAAACTTTTTGACTGGATGTATTAATGCCTGAAATAATGCTTGTAAAATTGCACTGATTTCAGTCGTGTTACAGCAATTTACGGAGCTCTGCTTTACCGGAGATCTTAGCTTGGCGACGTCGATAGCTAGATCATAACGTTGGACTACCTCAACTAACTTTCCCATCTTTAGCTCAGAGTTCTCGGGCATATTGTGGTGAAATATGCTATTGCATGAATGGGATTTTTGCAAATGAATGTTTTTTGAATTCTCCAAATCACTAACACTCGATTTTTCTTTGGCATCACCAAACTTGTCATTGAATGAAATCTGGCTCCATTGTATTTCCGCAATTTTTAGTTGCGCTTCAAAAGAAGAATCTGAATCTAGTTTATACATAGAGGAATCACGACTTAATTCAACACAATGAGCCTTAAGAAACATCTCCAATTTACGAAAAATGTAATCCTCCGGCAAAGTCAGATCTTCATTTCGTCTCAAAGTTTCGTATCTACCTCTACCTTCGACATTTAAAACCCAAATATTGAGAAATTTATCATGATCAAACGAGTAGAATAAAATAGTAGAATTATTTTCTTTAAGCTGGATAGCTTTCCTAAAATCGTCTATTTGCATGTCTTCTTCACTGTGATCAATTTTCCGCCAAATTTCATGTGCATAAGACGGCATGTGATCAACAATGTGCAACTTCTTACGTTTCTCCATAAAAGCAAGCAGTGCCTTGGCCTTGCTAAGATCAATAACTAACAATGCGGCTGTAATACGTTTCAACAAAATGAAACAATGCATTAAGATGACATACCGTCCAAAGTATTCAGTAGTGAATGATATCTTGTTTTCATCAACGCTTAAATCGAAAACTATCTTATCATGGACCTGGACAGATCTCTGTATAAGCGACACAGCATGTTGTAATTTGCTGATAGCTTCCGATTCGCAAGGTATCTCACGACTTAATAAAAAATGAGAGCATCCCATGTTTGCAAGTGACGTACTTTTAGACCACACATCGCCAATTTCGACACTAAGTTCGTAGGATTTTTGGAAAAAAGTAATGGCTTTTCCATAATCCCCCACACTAAGGTAGGCAACACCCAAATTTCCATTGCCACTCATAATTGCTGACTGATTCCCTATTTCAGAGCTAATTGTTAAACTTTTATTAAAACAATCAATAGCCTTTTCAAACTCTCTTAAACTTAGATAGGCATTTCCTATATCTCCACAGCATGAAGCTATTCCTAAAGGTTCCCCTATTTCAGTACTGATTTTGAGACTTTTCTTGAAACATGCGATGGCTTCTTCAGGCCGCTTCATACTACAATAGACAGTTCCTAAAATTCCATTCCCACTTGCTATTCCTGACTGATCCCCTATTTCAGAGCTGATTGCTAGACCTTTATTAAGATACTCAACAGCCTTTTCATACTGCCCTAATTTACCGTAAGCATCCCCTAAGTTATCATAGTTACATGCTCTACCTTTGCAATTCCCTATTTCTGAGTTGATTTCTAGAGCTTTATTGAGATACTCAATTGCTTTTTCATACTGCCCTAACTTAGTATAAGCATTCCCCAAATTATTATTGTTAGATGCTATAGCTGAGCGATCCCCTATTGCAGTACTAATCGCTAGAGCTTCATTGTAATGCTCAACGGCTTTACTATAGTTACCCATATGGAGATATGCACCTCCCAAGTTTCCACAAGCACTACCTACTCCTGACCGATCGCCTATTTCAGTGCTGATAACCAGACCTTGATTGTAACACTTAATGGCTTTTGCATACTTTCCGATCTTCATATAAGCATTTCCCAAATTCTGATTGTTACCTGCTTTTCCTATAGAAAACCCTACATCAGAACCGATTTCTAGACCTTTTTCGAAATGTACAATTGCTTTTTTATACTGCTCTAAATGGAAATAGACATTGCCCAGGTAGCCATTGTTAGTTGCTATCCCTAAGCGATATCCTACTTCAGTACTAAGTTCCAGACCTCTATTGCAATACTCCATAGCTTTTTCATACTGTCCTAAACAACAATAAGCCATCCCACAATGTCCAATTATACTTGCTTCTACTGACCTATTCCCTATTTCAGTGCTGATCTTCAGACCGTTATCGTAATAATCAATGGCTTTTTTATACTGCCCCATTTCCATATAAACTCTCCCCAAACTTTCATTGTTACTTGCTATCTCTGATCGATTTCCTATGTCAGTGTTGATCGCTAAACTTGTTTCAAAATACCCAATTGCTTTTTCGTACTGCCCTAAATTAAGATAGGTATCCCCTAAACTTCCATTGTTGCTTGCTATCCCCGAACGATCCCCAATTTCAGAGCTGATTGCTAGACCCTTATCGTAATGCTCGATGGCTGTCTTATACTGCCCCATACTGGAAAACATAATCCCCAAATTTTCACAGCAATTTGCAATGCCTGATTGATCCTTTAATTCGGTGCTGATTCCCAGACCCTTCTTCAAGTACTCAAAGGCTTGGTTATAACGCCCCCAAATACGATAGACGTTCCCCAAATTTCCATTGCTAGCTGCTATTCCTGATCGATCCCCAATATCTGTGCTGATCACTAAGCCTTTATTGTAGTATTCAGTGGCTTTGTCATAGTCTGCCAAGCGCTGATATGCATGTCCTAAATATACACTACACACATTTTTTCTTGCTTTGTCTTTAAGTTCGTCTGCTATGTTGTCTGCTTTTAGCATGTAATCTATCGCTTCCCAATAACATGCAGTTTTAAAGTATCTTACTCCAATTTTAATCAGGATGTCTATTCTTTCAATACAATTACTCAGCAATTTCTCAAACTCAACATAGTACTTCAACATTCCTTCACACTCTACATCACATTTACTGACAATCTTACATAACATTAGGTTTTTAAGTTCTACGTTACCTTGTAATCCAACCAATCTATCTGCTATGCACACAAAGTCATGCTGTCTCCCTTTTTGAGTCAGGACTCTTGCCAGCTCCGCAACGAATTCTAGTACCATCCAAATGTTTGTGTTTCTTGCCTCAAAAATCTATGTTCGGACAGTTAAAAAAATATATTAAAATACTCATTAACCCATTGCTGCCTAGGATGTCTGAGGGTTTTCATTTGAACGAATAAACTTGTCTGACGTTGAACAGAGTAAAACAAAAAGACCGTTCTTTCTTGCCAGCTCAAGCAGGAATGGGTCAAAGTATCAAGGTTGCTGTGAATACTAGACTGTGTCTGGAACATATTTAATTTAACCCTTTCCCTTCAGTTGATTTTCTCTGCGACGAGTAAAATCGTCTGACGTTAGTCAGTGGTAAAATACATAAAAAATAGAGAGTCGGACGGCGTCAGAAAAACATAAGGGATTCGACTTATACTCGGAATATTGTAAACATTACGATTTTTCTTGTGCACAGAATAGGGATATACAGTACATCACGTCGAGATATATACTACATAGGTTGCAAAATACGGTACTTCAGCCATCAAATGCCATATCGCTGCTATATTTTGGCTGTCAGTATGTTTTTGCCTGTTCTATGCAGAACACAAAAGGTATTACACTTCAGAAAGCTGGAAAAAGTCCTGACTTCAGCGAAGATAACCTACATACACTGCGAATACAAAAGTACAAAAAAAAATTGTGCAAAAGTTTGAAGTGTTTAAAAGGAAAGAGGAAAGGAAAGAAAAGGGAAAATAAGGAAATAAAAGGAAAAGAAAGGATATAAAAATAAATTACAGGAAAAGAAAAGAAAAAAAACAACAGAAAAGAAAGGATAAAAAGAAAGGGAAAGAAAAGGAAGTAAAGAAGCGCAATTAAAGAGATCTTAGGAAGTTAAAAAGCGTTGAACAGGAGTATGAGGAATTGAGAATTAAAACTGCCATCCATCAGTACACATCGACCGACCCAACAGTCGAAGCAGTTGTGCTTACTGACCACTAGAAAAAGAAGATCCATCATGAAACATGCCGAGAAGTTTGCTGAAGAACTAAGGAATTGACATTTGCACAAATAGCAATCTAGAATGGTCCATCAGATATATTACTGAAGATGGTAGCGAGAAAGTTGTTACAGATGAAAGAAAGATAAAGCCTTTACTTCGAGAAGCCAGAATTACCATATTAGGGAAAGCAATTGGAAATCAGTCATGGCTTGGACGTAACACCAACCAGCGGTGGGAAAACGAATATGACAGTGATGGATTCCCATGGCTAAATGGGTGGAAAGGATGTCCTACCGATGTAGTGGCCGACATGGAGGAAATTGTACAGCAGTTGTTTATTACAGCGTCAAGCTTGGGCAAAATACCGCCAGCAACACGTGCGGCCTGTGTGAATCAAAGCAAGAAACCGCCGGTTTCACATCTTATGTCTGGTTGCGAACGGCTCTCCCAGAAGGAGTATCTATATCGACACAATATAGTCTTAAACTGCCTTGATTTTGGCTACAATTACCAGCCGTGGAAAACTCTTCCGTACTATTGCAATAATTTGGCATTATTGAAACAATTCCACCTCCAAATAGTGCAATTGAGTCCAAACCTGTCACGAAGAACAAAGATGTGGAAATTTTGTGGAACATGCCAATCCTCGCCTCTGGTTGTCAAGCAATAACATCAACAGAACAGGGTAATAGACCAGATACACGTATGATAGTAATCAACATGAAACAGAAGACGGCGACGGTCATAGAATGTAGCTGCCGATCGAACAGCAACATGGAAAAAAAAGGATGAAGAAAATACGAGCAAATACCAAGAAGTTCGAGCCGCGATGCAGAAAAGATTCGAGGGATTTGATGTATACCAACTCAATGTTCTTTTGAATGTAATGGGTGGCTATAAAAAAGCAGCCTCGTTAGCCGTTCTGCTTGGCCATATTTAGGTTGTTAAAAATCTCCAGCATACTCAGTTGACCCGTAAGATTATTTTCTGTTATAAATTGTTAAATAAAGACAATTAAACACAAAAAGAAAAGAAAGGAAAAGAGAAAAAAAGGAATAAAAAGAAAGAAAAGGGAAAAAGGAAAATAAAAGGAACGAAAAAAAAGAAAAGAAAAGGAAACGAAAGGAAAAGAAGAAAAGGAAAAGAATGGAAAAGGAAAAAAAAGGAAAGGATTTGCAGCTAATCATCCTTACTTGCAACATGCAGTGGCTGAATTTCAAAGAACGCAAATCAACGTGGGCGAGTTGAAGGCATATCAAAGGCGCTCCAGACAGACGTCATACGACACATGTTAGACCAAACATCACACCTAACATCTATAGGTGTTAATTTCAGCGAGGAAGGAGAACCGGAGAACACGACAAAAAACCCTCACAGCACAGGAGAGATCAACTACAGCTCTTCTCAAATGGGTCCCAAGCTTGACAACAAGGCCACTCCCAGACGGACATGCATGCATGCATGCATGCATGCATGCATGCATGCAGGCATCCATGCATCCATCCATCCATCCATCCATCCATCCATCCATCCATCCATCCATCCATCCATCCATCCATCCATCCATCCATCCATCCATCCATCCAAGTACAACCTTGTCCAACCAGAAGCTGTCCAACCGGACTTAACGTTAGACTGCAGTGGCGAAAGACCGCGCGTGTACTGTTAGTACACGTTCACATAGGTATACGAGCAGGGGTACGAGGTAGAAGCCACCCGTGCTCCCCCGAAGAAAAGAATTGTTTGAAGCTGGAAAAAAATGGGTTAAAAAGAAAAGTAGAGTAAAATGACAGATAGATGATTCATCAAGTATATATAGAGAATGAAATGTGATTCAAAAAAATGCCATCCTGAAAATCGAAGAAACGAGTCAATACAAGAACTAATATGAAACGGCTAAGTTACTTTACTTACTTCACGCCGCATTTTCTTAGCATCAAAACCATCGTGAGATGACGCCATTTTTGAAAAGCTAGATGTACAGTAGTACTAAGGCAGATTTTGACTGAAAAAAAAAAAAGAAAAAAGAAAAGCGAACATTTATTAAATGTGTCAAGTCAAAAGTGAGGATAATATATAAATAACGATTTAAATATAAAGCTTTTTAAATATCTAAAAATAGTCGGAATTCATCGGAATAAAATCGGGAAAATCATCTCACTGTCGTCGGAAGTAGGTTACCAAAGTTTGAAAAAGCTTATGTAGTTTTTGAAGTAATATTTCATCAACGAATGGGAGTGTTTTACCAGGGTTACAAACACGAGAGGACAATGAAAATCACAAGACCGTTAACCGAGTAATTTTCATTGTTCTCGAGTGTTTGTAAAACATGAGAGAATATAATGCCGAGTGATTTTTATTGTTTTCGAATGTTTTACAAACGGGAGAACATTGAAAATTACGAGGTAATAGGCCAAGTGATTTTCCAGTTGTTCTCCAGTGTTTGCAACCCCAGGTAAAACACGATACACGAGTTTATGAAATACTGTAGCTTCTCAATCGTCAATTATAGTAGAGGGATTTGGTGATATTGGTGCATATTAGATTAAACAATGGTTTTATGTTGAATTTAAAATTAAGAAATGTGGTAATAAACGGTTCCTTGTTTGTGCCGTTTATTATCTGATTTCTTAATTATAAATTCAGTTAGCGCGACCTATACCGGGATTCAAAACTCATACACATGACCAAATATTTTTCTGATTGACTAATTAACGACGAGCATAAATGATGTTAAAAACGCTCACGTTCACCTTGCGTTCATTCAACTTCCCAGGATTTACTTCAGTTAGTCTCAACTTTTGCACTATGCATAACAGACAACCATAATCCTACAAGTCTTATATTTTTTTGTTTTTCGATTTTTGGTATTTTTAACCAGAAAATGACGCCACATGTTTGCCAAAATTTTTTTAATATTTTTGCTACGTGAAGACTAAAAGCAAAAAGAAAACTGATGTAGCTTTATTCAATAAAATGTTACAACATTTTGAAATTTGAATTTTTGCCATTTTGTTTCTATAAATAGTTCAAAATGGCCAAAAATTGTGATTGAATAAGGCTATTTCAATTTTTTCTTCGGTATCAAAGTTCATATAGCATGCTGTTTTAGAAGCAGTCATTAAACATGCAACAATATAAAAACAAAATTTTTGCGCCAAACATGTGACGTCATTTCCCGAAAAAAGACAAACAATCGAAAAACAAAGCAAACTTGTTTTTATGTTGCATTTCACCTTTAACATTTTGACAATTCGGTCTTCGTCAGTTAAAAATTATTATTAGGTAATAATTTTAGAAAAGATAAAAAATATTTAAGAGATAGAAAACATTTTCCGTGTTTACTTTATATGCAGAGTGTTTCCACACTATTTCCCAAACTTTCACGAGTGTTTCTATAACTCTATGTAAACACAGAAAACAAGATTTTACAAATGGCGGGAAATGTCCATATTTACATATATAGTTATAGCCTGCGTGTAGATGCTAGGACGAGCGTCTGCACCCAGGGTAACACTGTAGATCGAGTTATAGAAAGACGACTCTTAACTAATCAGCGTGCAGGTTTTACAAATTTATATACGGGCATCGAAGACTACAACACGTATAAACAAAGAATATTTTATCAAGAACTTTAGGTCCTGTTCATGTAGCGTGCCGTAATATCAAGACACAAGAAGTTCACTACCAAACACAGTCTGATCTATTTTCGTACAATTCTCTTCGTATATAATTACAGCTTGTCAAATTTACATGTTTGTCATTTCTATCAAACTTATCTCAGCAGGAAGAAAACTAAAAAGTACTTGTATAACTTACTTTCCTAAACCTATTTATTAAATCTAATTTACTACAACTAATCTTTTAACATAATCCTTGGTAACAACGGTAAATTAAGACAACATATAATAAGATAATAACATGCGGAAGGCCGGAAGATAACAAGATGACCAGTTCTCGATCGTCACATTGATACTGCCAGATAGACCTTCTGTTCACACACAAAACGCCTGTTCAGATGCGTGCGCTATACCAGATAGGTTTTCGCCCCGGCACAAAAAGCTATCCGGTATGGTGTTAACAAAGACTAAAGTTCTTTAGAAAATATTCTTTTTTATATGTGTGTTTTTATACATTTTATATACGTGCGTAAACAAGGCCAAAAATCTTCTTCTTAAAGCTCTTTTCCAGTCATCGCAAAAACCAGCTTGCAGCGAGTGTTTGCATCTAATTCAAAACAACTCACAGTGCTTGTTTTCTCGCTGTGAGTTCTTTTTAATGAGATACAAGTACTTGCAACAAGCTGCGAACTAGTTTCTGCGATGAGTGGAAAAGAGCCTTAAGAGGCTGTCTCTGTAAGAACCGGGCACCCAGTTCTGAAAGGAAAAATGAAATTCTTCCAATTTTGCAGAATAATTTTCTTTTGAGGTACTTGCATAAAAAAAGAAATCGGTTTGGCTTGAAAAGCTTTTTTTGGTAAAGTTTGGCACATTGTTATTTGACACCTTCACGGGTCCAAAATGGCGTCTTGAAACTGGCGTAAATACCAAATTTTCATACCGCTCTCGCGAAGCAAGCAGGTAAGTGAGAATCTTATGTAACCAAATATTGTAACAATCAGTGTTTCTAGTTTCCAACAACAGAAAATCAGGGACATCCATCCAGGATTTGAGGAGAAATAATTTTCTGAAAAAGATACACTTTTACCAGTTTGCAAAGTCACATATTATATGACGAATTAAAGAGAAATTTTCTCAAATCTGGCACTTGATACCAAATATAATTTGAAGTCAACTTTTACTATACTTTTGTTGGAACTTTTCGCAATTAATACCCATATATTTTTTCTAACGTATTCGGTCATTTATTATTGTATGTATTTTTAACGGTGGCTGCAAGTTCATTCCAGCGGCATGCTCACAACATTCAGATTTTATACGGGTGGAAAATGAACACGAAGAAGACATCTTTAAACCGGACCCGAATCCGAAGGAAAGCCAAATATTAATCTTCACATCACTAAAACTTTCAAGTGAATTGCTAAAGTTAGACGGAACGTTTATAGATTCAATAAGCGATTGTTTATTTATATCGTGCGTCAAAGCATTGAGAAGAGAAATTGACATCCTTTTCCGGTCACAGACAATACTCGACCTAATTAGCATGTATAGCATAAAATTTTAAAGTGCATATCAATCTGGTTCCCAGAGCCCACGTTCCCCACCCGGGAAACGAGAGACTCTGGGATAGTCCGTTTCACGTCGATATTTCATTGGCTGATGAACACAGTGAACTCTATATAACTCTTCTTCCGGATAACAAGAATCCTGTGATGGCGTGAACGGATTATCCCAGAGCCTCTCTTTTCCCGCCCGCTGGGTAAGGGGAACGTGGGCTCTGGGAACGAGATTGAGTGCATATAAACCCTCCACAGTTTTTAATTCCCTCTTTAGAGGGGGGAAAAACAGTTGTAAAGTTATTTTACAGTTTTTGATTTGGTTGTTTTGTTTCCGAGATATATCTCTTTGAACATTGGCAAAAACTCCTACTCGCTGGAAATTGCCGCAAATGCTATTTGGTCAATATGGGGACTAGTACAATGGAATTAATGAGGAAATGACGTCACATCAGTAGTTACCAGTCCCAATATTGACCAAATAGCATTTGCGGCAATTTCCAGCGAATAGGACTTTTTTGCCAATGTTCAAAGAGATATATCTCGGAAACAAAACGACGAAATCAAAAACTGTAAATAATTTTACAACTGTTTCTCCACCCTCTAAACAGGGAACTAAAAACTGTGGAGGGTTTATATGCACTGTAACACATATTGATAGCAATTTAATTCCCGAAATGTAACTTTTGTTAAAAGGATAAGAATCGATCAGTTTCAAGGCGTTTGCTAATTTGCTGAAGGTGTTTATGGTACATCTGAGCATGCCGCTGGAATGAACATGCAGGCACCGTTAAAAATAAATTAATACAATAATAAATGACCAAGCACGATAGAAAAAATATTTGCGTATTAATTGCGAACAAAAGTATCATAAAAGTTGACTTAAATTAATTTTGCCAAGAAATTTGGCTAGGCGAGGGTTGTCAAGAAAGAATTCGGTGGCCACGCATTCGTCGCCAGTTACAGGAAATTATCAAACTTTGTAGACGATTCATGGCTATGCCCCCAAGTGCCCACATTTTTGGGGTTTGTCTTTCAAAATACGTAACTCTAGGTCTACAATGCTAGTAATATGTACTTGGTATCAGGTGTCAGATTTGAGAAAATTGCTCTTTAATTCGATCGTCATATAATATGTGACTTTGCAAACTGGTAAAGTGTATCTTTTTCAGAAAATTATCCCCCCCCCCCCCCAAATCCTGGATGGATGTCCCTGGTTTTCTGTTGTTGGAAAGTAGAAACACTGATTATTACAATGTTTGGATACATAAGATTCTCACTTACATACTTGCTTCCCGAGAGCGGTATGAAAAAAACACGCCCGGGCCTGTGTAGCCCTTACTAGGAAGAGCCGAGGCCATCCCCCAGGAAATTTTTTGAATTCTTCAATCTCTGAAAGGGCATTTTCTGCATTTTGAGAGCGCTATTCTTGCATTTTTAGATGCGCCTAACGAACCATTCTGTTGCTCAATGCTCATCCATCCTGTCTATTAACTGATTAATTAAACTGACTAATGAACCAGTCTGTTGCTCATAACTGATTGACTTGTCTAATGAACCATCCTGTTGCATATCCATCCTGTCTATTAACTGATTGAACTGTCTAATGAACCATTCTGTTGCTCATCCATCATGTCTATTAACTATAAATTGTACTGCCTAATGAACCATTCTGTTGCTCATCCATCATATCTATTAACTAATTGAACTGCTAATGAACCATTCTGTTGCTCATCCATCATGTCTACTAACTAATTAAACTGTCTAATGAAGCATTCTATTGCTCATCCATCCTCTCTATTAACTGATTGAACTGCTTAATGAACCATTCTGTTGCTCATCCATCATGTCTACTAACTAATTAAACTGTGTAATGAAGCATTCTATTGCTAATCCATCCTGTCTATTAACTGAATGAACTGCCTAATGAACCATTCTGTTGCTCATCCATCATGTCTACTGCTAATCCATCCTGTCTATTAACTGATTGAACTGCCTAATGAACCATTCTGTTGCTCATCCATCCTGTCTATTAACCAATTGAACAGCCTATTATGAACCACTCTGTTGCTCATACAGAAATTGCTTCCATACATAAATACAAAAAACATTTTTAACACAATATGTTATCAAAGTAAATTATTTTATTCAAAATATTTTGTATTATAGCAATTGACTGTTTACTAGTCAAAAAACTGGTTGGCTGGAAGTGCAAGAGTGGCAAACCATGATACCAAAAAGAATCATGCACCAAAAGCCACAATACCATGGCAATAAGTTAACAGAGCGTAAAAACTGAATAAGCAGCAATGGTGTTGACCAAAAAATCACAGCCTCATTTCTTTTTCAATGCCATTTTAATTCAGAATGACACAACCAAGGCGTCCAAGAAAAACAATCTTGACTAAGAACCACAAGTAGTATAAACAAGTCCAATATTCAGGCAGTGGTGTAACAGAGCTGATCAGGCCTTTAGAATATTAATTTTGTATTTGGGCCCCCACTACCTCCAGTTAGACTCGTTAGTTTAGTCACTAGTTAACACAATAAATTCATCAGGGCCCCTTGATCTTGTTGCAGGCTCTTAAGAGTTCAAGGATAAAGAACTGGGGACTAATCATCCTTACTTGCAGCCAGAGGCTGAATTGCAAAGGATGCAGATCAAAGTGGCTGTGTCGAGGCATATCAACCAGGCAGCCAATATACGACACAGTTCAGACCACGGATCACAGCTAAGATGTTACAGTAAGTGTTGATTTTTATGGAGGGAGGAAAACCAGAGAACCCAGCGAAAAACCCTCAAAGCACAGGAGATCAACTACAACTCTACTCACATAAGTTTAAAGATTGACAACGGGGCCATTCCCAAGCAGTCACCCATCCAAGTACTAACTCCATCTAAGTCTAACCAGACTTCACTTTTTGGTGAGAGGCATCGCACTGACAGCACACGTGACCGTGCTTCCCAGAGTTCCTTTAACCTTGACTATAGTTTGTGATGCAAATGTATTCAGGCAGGGCCAGATTAACCTTCACAGGGGCACATTTTGAAAAATTATGTGAAATATTTTAATTATTTTAATTTAATTTAATTAGGTATGATTAATCAGGGCAGACTGGGTTGTTTAATTCATACTTCACAGAAATTCACATTGAATCTTGTTTATAAGTAGCTCATCTAATTTATCATTTGTTTATTTTGTTAGATTTTTGGTTGCATGAGTCACAACTTTCATGTGCCAACTTTTACATTGCATAGATTATCCATTAATTGCATTTGGTTATTGTAGTATACAGCAACTGTCATAAGAAGGTAATGTCATCCCCATCTGTCAGACTGTCAATTTAGATTCATATGCTCTTATTGTACATATAATTGTCTTCAATCATATATCATCACCATAGTTACAAAAGTAAAGTATATGGCACACTCGATTGCAATCTGAAAATTTTGGTCCTATTGGCGTTTTGAATTGTTGATGTAACAAAAGGTTTCACATGCCTATGTGCCTGATCATTGGAACACACATTCCATTTGTTCAGTGTGGGAACGCGTTGGAACGTGTTCCAAGTATTGTAGACATTACTGGTTATTACAGAAAAAGTACTGTAAGCAATGCAAAGCGGCAAACGACTTAAGGAAAGAAAACAACTAAATTAATAGAGGTTATAAATACTTTATTGAAACACTAGCTAACAAAAACAAGAGCAACAAAGCAAGAAAAGACAGCGCATAACTATTAAAGATAGGTTTTAGGCTAGCCACAGAATAGAAATAGAAGGGGGAAAACAGAGTAGCGACACAAACTCGACTCCATAAACGAGCAGAACTTAAAACTCTCAGAAGAGGACAAGAAGCTATGCTATGCTAAAGACACAACAAAAAAGCTAGTCTGGTCATGCTTTTAACTACAGTTCCAAGAATGGAATTCTAGGAATTAATTGACCTAACACTTGACCACTGTTCAGCTTATTTATATTTTATATCTTAGTTTCAAACCCACATTTTCTAGCACCCCATAACTACCCGTTTATTTTTCGGCATATACGTATTTCTATAAATACAAGAAATGCAATGGCTTACCTTTATTAATGGCCAAATAAATGTCGTGAATCGCCGCTCCCGCGCACTTCCTAGTGCGTCATGGCTGTCGAAGAACCTCTTCGCAGAATGGGCATTAAATTGTTTCGGTCAGCAGTCATCAATTGAGAATTGGCAAGTGCTTCATGTCCACATAACAGTTTGTACACACATGATTAGTCTAAATATACCAGTGGTCATATTCTTCCTATCGAGATTTTCTTCACCAAAAAAATTTTTGAGTCGAACCTCTATTAAGCGGCCACCTTCGGGGAATGGCTTCGTGGTCGGTTTAATAGAGGTGGCCGCTTAATATGTATGAGATGATGACAGTAACAAGTAGACTTTGAAAAAATCAACAAGTAGTTAACACAACAGTTTTCAAAAACCGAAAAAATAATAAAAAGGAGCAACGAAACGAATAACAAAAATGCCACACGTTCCATGCATGTCTACTGACGCCTAGCAAGTTATGTTGGCTTAAAATAGTTATCAATGTGCATCTGTCGCTGCGGTGCACTGAGTTTCAAAGCGCAAAGCAAGTCATTTGTCTTTAAAATTGATAGAGCTAGCTCCTCATATCCACGATACTGTGGGAAATACCGCAGTCTAAGCACGCCAAATCCCTGCACAAGGAGGGATTTGACGCAAAGTACAGAAAGTGTTTCTCTGCACCGGACATGCAGATATTTTTATTACCGACAATGTTTTTGAATTTGATTACATGTAAACTGGAGGCATGAGGTTTCAAGTGACATGTGTTGAATGAAATACGTGTACTTACTGACAGCAACTAAGTGTTCTATCGTAGCAATAGACGAACCAGGCGGAAAGCGTAATCTTGTCAGGAATATTAAAGCCCAGCATATAATTTTAAAAAGCCCCATATTGAAAGAGACATGAGTTATTTCAAATTTTTATTAAAACTAACGTTTCGTTGCTAATCCTGCAACATCTTCAGAGTGAATAATTATTTACAAGGTTATCTCGACTTATATGCTAATATATTTACAATAACAGGAAATGAGTAACTGAGAGAGGGGTGGAAGTGACAGTTAATAAATTACAGTGTGAAGTAACAGGTATGATAGAATGTTTTCAGTTATATGTCAAGACAAGTATAGAAAAATATAAAGAAAAACGTGTGTATAAATCAAAATAAGTTTAAAGGAAGAGAACTGATTTTAGCGTTGAGTGAAGGATTTAACTTATTAATAAGCAGACTTTCTCTAAGAAGGAGTTCAAAATTGGAAGAAGAAGAGCTTAGAATAGAAAAATCTGTTAAAGAAACAGGGTGGCCGGTTTTTTTGTGGTGTGCTAAAACTCCAGACCAGGAACTCAAAGAAAGAGGCTTTCCCGTGTAAGCCGAAACTCCCATGTGTTCAGAAGCACGCGTGTGTAAATGGCGAATGGTTTCACCAACATACAATGACTCACAGTCATGACACTTAAATTTATAAACTACGCGTGATCTTAAAGCGAAAGGAATTTGATCTTTAAAACGGAAAAAACTTGAAAGGCGTCTAATAGGTTTAAAAACAACACGAAGTTGAATTTGTGGAAAAGCAGAAGCAAAGAGCTTAACGATTTGTTGGCGAATTTGAAGGGAGTGTTGACCGGTGAACGGAAGTGTAAATAAAATGATACGTTTGGGTGCTGTGGTAATTTTAGACGCTGGGCAAAAAATTTTTTCAAGAAATTTGCGAATACAACTATCTAAAAATTTGATAGGATAACCATTTTGAAGCATGATAATTTTAAATTTCTCTAGTTCTTCGTGAAAAATTGTGTAGGAGGAAGAAATGTTAAAATAACGAAAAAGTAAAGTCATTACTAAGCCCTTTTTATACACAAGTGGTGTGAAACTTTCAAAATTTGTGAAAAGCCCAGTAAACGTTGGTTTACGATAAACGGAAGTTACAAATTTGCCATTCAAGCGTTGAATTTGGATGTCAAGAAAGGAAAGTGAGTTATTGTTTTCAATTTCATGTGTAAATTGGATACTGGGATGTTGAGAATTCAAGTAATTAAGGAAAGGTAAAATATGATCGCGAGACCGAAAAAGAATAAAGGAATCGTCAACATAGCGTCGATAGTACAGAGGTTTAAACTGAGGCGGACAATCATCAAGCCAATTAGTTTCATGAAAGGACAGAAAAATGTTAGCGAAAAGCGGGCCAAGCGGAGAACCCATCGCAACACCATCAATTTGCTCATAAAATTTCCCGTTAAATATAAAGTGACAATTTTTGACTGTTAAATTTAGTAGTTCTCTAAATTGCTCGGGCGTGAAGTTTTGAAAATGAGTTTTCTGGGAGAAAAGTTGGTTAATAATAATTTCAATGGTTTCATCTAATGGAATATTTGTAAAGAGTGAAGTAATATCAAAACTGGCCATGACTACATTATTAATATCAAATTTCAACTGAAATAAATCTTGTAAAAATAAAAAAGAATCAGTAATCGTATAAAAAGTAGAAGAAATGGGGCGAAGTAGAGGAACAAGAAATTTAGCAAGATTATAAGAGTGAGTGCCAATGGAAGAGAGTATAGGTCTAAGAGGAACATTTAACTTATGTACCTTAGGTAGTCCATATAACACGCCGGGTCGAGAACCGGTTGGTGCTAATGACTTAAAGAGTTCTTGGTCAATAACGTTGGCATTCTTTAGACCGCGAAGGAAGGTTCTGACTTTGTTTTCCCGTTTTAAGGTAGTTTTGATGGGATCTTCATGGATAGGAGCGAATTTAGCGGAGTCGTTGAGAATTTGAGTCATTTTGTCCCAATAATCAGTTCGATTAATGACAACCACGCCATTGCCTTTGTCGGGTTTGATGATAAAAATGGAATCATCGTTTCGAAGTTGTTTTAGAACTTTGAACTCCTCATCTGAGAAAAAAAACGTAGGTCGTGTATAGCTACGAAAACCAGAAAGTGCTATGTCTTTCAACTTGGTTTTGATGAAATCTTTGTCGCAGCCAGATTCAGGGTAGATGGTCTCATGTTGTATTTTCCGGTGGAGAAGTTCAAACGGGATCAAAAAGTCACAATAGTTCAAGGTCTTAGGTGGAATCGAAAAGTTAAGTCCTTTGGCAAGAACAAACTTTTCTTGGTCAGTCAGCGTTCGGTTTGAGTAATTGAAGATGACTTTATCAGGATCAATCGTAGACGTACTATATAGAGACGTTGGCGCTGAGTCGAAATAATTTCTTCTGTTGAACCTTTTCGTGTCGTGAGAGTTGTCTGGTGTTTTCAGAATCTGAAAGAGATTTCAAATGCAAGAGATCCAACGACGACACCAATTTGGCTAGCTCGGAATGTAAGGAGGTTGATTGAGTAGAAAGTTCACGGATACGGCATTGTTTGTTTCGGATTTCCTCGTCCAAAAGTTTTCGTTGGCATTGGCGGTAAGCGGCAGAATTCTGAAGGCGTCGATTCGCAACTTTGAAGTTTAGAAACTGCGGGAAAACTCCAAGGCGTTTACAATTATTCAGGAAAGAAAGATCCAGTTTGGCTTTGCTGAGCTTCAGCTCAGTACGTTGGAACTTGCGAAACATCGCAAGTGCTCCATTATATACGATAATGGAGCACTTGCGATGTTTCGCAAGTTCCAACGTACTGAGCTGAAGCTCAGCAAAGCCAAACTGGATCTTTCTTTCCTGAATAATTGTAAACGCCTTGGAGTTTTCCCGCAGTTTCTAAACTTCAAAGTTGCGAATCGACGCCTTCAGAATTCTGCCGCTTACCGCCAATGCCAACGAAAACTTTTGGACGAGGAAATCCGAAACAAACAATGCCGTATCCGTGAACTTTCTACTCAATCAACCTCCTTACATTCCGAGCTAGCCAAATTGGTGTCGTCGTTGGATCTCTTGCATTTGAAATCTCTTTCAGATTCTGAAAACACCAGACAACTCTCACGACACGAAAAGGTTCAACAGAAGAAATTATTTCGACTCAGCGCCAACGTCTCTATATAGTACGTCTACGATTGATCCTGATAAAGTCATCTTCAATTACTCAAACCGAACGCTGACTGACCAAGAAAAGTTTGTTCTTGCCAAAGGACTTAACTTTTCGATTCCACCTAAGACCTTGAACTATTGTGACTTTTTGATCCCGTTTGAACTTCTCCACCGGAAAATACAACATGAGACCATCTACCCTGAATCTGGCTGCGACAAAGATTTCATCAAAACCAAGTTGAAAGACATAGCACTTTCTGGTTTTCGTAGCTATACACGACCTACGTTTTTTTTCTCAGATGAGGAGTTCAAAGTTCTAAAACAACTTCGAAACGATGATTCCATTTCGGTCCTACTAAACACCGTCCGTGACCGTCCGTGACCGTCCGGGACCGCCCGTGACCGTCCGGGATGTCATTATGACCGTCCGTGATAAATATTAGTTAATTTCACTCTCCTCCGCAGAGGCTTTTTTAGTATTCCGTAATGTCCGTAACGAGAGTCTTGAATAGTAATATGAGCATTTTCACTCATTCTTATTTAATATTTCGTAATGTCCGTAGAGTTCTCGAGAGCCATTTTGATTAGTAATATAACATTTTCACTCATTCTTATATGAAGTTTTAAGTTAGGGGTTAGGGAGCATCCCTTAGTGTCCCCATGTGTACCACATGCTCCCTAACCCCTAACGTAAAACTTCATGTAAGAATGAGTGAAAATGTCATATTACAAATCAAAATAGCTCTCGAGAACTCTCGTTACGGACATTAAGAAATATTAAATAAGAATGAGTGAAAATGCTCATATTACTAATCAAAATAACTCTCGAGAACTCTCGTTACGGACATTATGGAATATTAAAAAAAAGCCTCTGCGGAGGAGAGTGAGTTAATTTTATGTATTAAGCGATGTTAAATCAGCTTTTTAAATACTCTTCAACAATATTAAATGTTCTATTCACTATTCTCAATGCACGATCTATTCACTATTCTCCGATTCACAATTAATGCGCGATGCCGCAATGCTGCCGAAAGAGTGGATTTCTTTTCAGACCTGACAAATGAGTCGTCGTCTCAAAGAAAATTTAAAAATTTGGATGAGTTTATTTTGGCGAGATAACATTCGGCAAAATGTCTTTCGGCAAATTGTCCCTTTGGCAAAATGTACTTTTCGGCAAAAAGTTGTCCATTCGGCAAAAAGGCCGTTAGGTGAAATGTCTTTCGGCAAAATGGCCGTTCGCCAAAATGTCTTTCAGAAGAATACCCGGCAACGTTGCCATTGGGCAAAAACGGTTCTGTATACAGGAATATTTTCAAGCACTTTTCTACTACCGGTATATAGGGGTAAAATACTCAATCTTCAATTGAGTTTTGAAACTCAAATCATCTTCCGTATAACCGTTCTTTAAATTTTCTGAAGGAGCATAGCCCCAGACCCCGTGCGGTATTTACACTTTATAGAAACATGATAAACTCAATCTTCTTCTAAAAAGCGGTAGTAGACTTAAAGACTTAAAGAAACGGGAGTTGTATATTTTTTTAACATTTCATTTCTCGAGTGTTTTTTTAATTGAAAAACCAATTGACGAATGTAATCAAGGTAAGTTATAAGTACATTAAAGATTCTCTTGATCATAGAGGATTAAATTAATGGCACGGACCAGTCCCGGACGGTTCACGGACGGTTCACGGACGGTCCCGGACGGTCCCGGACGGTCCCGGACGGTCCCGGACGGTGTTTAGTAGGACCCTTCCATTTTTATCATCAAACCCGACAAAGGCAATGGCGTGGTTGTCATTAATCGAACTGATTATTGGGACAAAATGACTCAAATTCTCAACGACTCCGCTAAATTCGCTCCTATCCATGAAGATCCCATCAAAACTACCTTAAAACGGGAAAACAAAGTCAGAACCTTCCTTCGCGGTCTAAAGAATGCCAACGTTATTGACCAAGAACTCTTTAAGTCATTAGCACCAACCGGTTCTCGACCCGGCGTGTTATATGGACTACCTAAGGTACATAAGTTAAATGTTCCTCTTAGACCTATACTCTCTTCCATTGGCACTCACTCTTATAATCTTGCTAAATTTCTTGTTCCTCTACTTCGCCCCATTTCTTCTACTTTTTATACGATTACTGATTCTTTTTTATTTTTACAAGATTTATTTCAGTTGAAATTTGATATTAATAATGTAGTCATGGCCAGTTTTGATATTACTTCACTCTTTACAAATATTCCATTAGATGAAACCATTGAAATTATTATTAACCAACTTTTCTCCCAGAAAACTCATTTTCAAAACTTCACGCCCGAGCAATTTAGAGAACTACTAAATTTAACAGTCAAAAATTGTCACTTTATATTTAACGGGAAATTTTATGAGCAAATTGATGGTGTTGCGATGGGTTCTCCGCTTGGCCCGCTTTTCGCTAACATTTTTCTGTCCTTTCATGAAACTAATTGGCTTGATGATTGTCCGCCTCAGTTTAAAGGTGGTCTACAGTCGGTTCTGCGCATGTGCGAAGGTTTGTTTACGTTTTTGTTTTGATCCATATAAATGTCACAACATGAAGTACACCTCATGCGGCCGCGAGGTATTTTCACCGTCATGGCTGACTTACTCGAAGAGCGGAAGAAAGCTTCACGCTTGAAGATTTGGAATTCAGTCAAGTAGAACAGTTCGCGGCATTGCCTAACATCGATAACATAACTACGTGCACATGTCGTGGCCACTGTCTGAGAGAAAAGGGCAGAAATTTTTTTCCTGTAGAAGTCTGAAAATTTTTTGTTCAAGCGGGTGCCATGGCGAAGACTTCGGTCAATGTATGAACAACAGACGAGTTCAAGAAAGCGACAGCGACAGTGATATGGCGGTAAGTTTATTATTTTTTTTGTATCCAACTATATGTAATTTATTTCTGAGCAACGGACTAAATCGGGACTGGAATCTTTGTAGCGAGTGACGCTAAATATTTGGGCTTAATCCGCGCAAAGTTGAAATTATATAATTCAGACTGTTTGTCGATTTTGTCGTTCAATTTCCTTTAAAACATTCTGTATATTAGTTTATTTTTTTCCGGTCCGTATCCTACCAAATCCTGCTTTCTGATTGGTTAACGAGCGGTCCGTATGAGCCCGTACGGACCGCTCGAGATAATTTTTTAATGTGTTTTATAGGCCGTAAAATTGATCGATTTTCATAACTATTTCGCTTGCCACAGAAAAAAATATATTCAACAGAGAGCTACGGGGATACAAATGAGTTTTATTATCCAAATCGCTTTGACAACTTCGTGTGAAAACAGCGAATTTTAAAAGAAAGCGAGAATGCCGTGAAAAAGCAAAATTTCAGCCAGCGACATTTATAAAGTTTTAAAGTATTATTGCTCAACGACGTATGAAAACAGTTTAAAACAATATGCAAAACATACATAAACTTGTGAACACAGTATTTTGAATCACTAAATGAAACTATATAGAAGTATATATTAAAAAAACATACCACGAGAGGACAGAAAAGCTGAAACCTTTTGATACTAAACTGTCATTCTTCTGTTGTCCAACAACAAAACCGCTACAAGTCTTTACCCTTTAGTCAAATATTTTCCACATGCCAACCTCGTATCGTGTCATGTCTTTGAAAAAAGTTTCAAATGGCTTCCTACAAGCATTTTCGTCTTCAAACTCGAACGACCCACTCCTTTCAATTTCCATGCAGTCAGCCGAGTATAGAAAACGATTTTTCAAACGAACAGCCAAAAACGAGCAAGCGACGAAGAAGGCGAAGAATCTTTATCAACTAAACTTTAAAAGTACTGGATCTTCAAGTTTTGACTGTTTTTTTATCACAAAAGACGTTCCAAGCTTCCCTGTCAGACTGCATGTCGGCAGTTGTTTACTGTCGAACGATAAACTTTGGACTTTTGAATATCACGTGAATGTCACGTCGATTACGCAATTAATTATGTTAATTTACATAATTATGTAAATTATAAATCGTACGATTAATAAAAAAAATAAATATGTTATTTACCGTTTTGGTCGGTCCGTATAGAGAAATATTTCCCTCGGTCTCAAAAACGACCCTCGGCCTGCGGCCTCGGGCAGTTTTTGAGACCTCGGGAAATATTTCTCTATACGGACCTCCCAGCCGGCCAGTGTGGAAACTTTGTACTGCGCGCGGAAGATCTTCCGCGCGCATTAAAAAGTCTGTGCGCGCAAATACTAGTCTTGATGCGCGCAAAAAAATTTAGTTGAAAAGCAAAAATATAGAATTACACAGTTAATACTTAATACTAAAGATGTCAAGAAGAATGCCAGAGTCGTCAGCACATCACTATGTCAGTTGCACCCTTGGTAATTATGGCCAGCGGTGACATTTCAATATGGCTGCTCCTAGTCCTTGAGAATGAAACCGGCGAAGCGGGAAGCTGATTTGCATAATTGCATATAAATGTAATATGTATTCTTTCGAAAATTGGTAAGTTCATAAGTTCATTAGTTGCTACGGCCCTGACTCTGTAATACTCTAAATTAATTATACTGTTAAGTGTTAACTGTTAAGTTGTTATTTGGTGATTTGATCTTGTTATTTTATCATATTTAATCATTTATGTGAATTGTGAAGGCAGTGAAGCCAGTTCCGTGGGTTATTTTATTTTATTTAGAGTCACTCTACTCTATAACTCTAGCAGTGAGTCTAGCATTTCGATGAGCTGTCACGTCTGCACTAAAGGACCAGTTGGAACTGCACACAGGTGCAAAAAATGTTTGAAGTATGTTCATGTGTTTTGTGGTATTATATCAAGTGAAGATGAGGAAGGATATGGACAACCAGTAACTTGCAATACATGCAATGAAACTGCTAAAAGTATGTAAAAGTAAACATCTTCGGTATTTTCAAAGTTAAATGAGATCCATCATCCATGCTCTTAGCTCTTACAGCATAATTAGGCAAATTAGCGTTGTTTAAACTTGAAAATGTTTTAGTAAAGTAGTTAGTAGTAAACCATTTTATGATATCAAGTTATCAACGGTCAATAGCCAGCTAATATTATAATTTTGTCATTACATTATTAACATACATGCATTCCAATGTTTATAAAAAGTAAAAACTGATCATGATTCATGAACATCTGTTGTTCATTTACAGGCTTGAAAGCGCAAGAATCATGTCCGACGCCGACAGAGATCCTTACTGAAGGACACAATGAATCAATTGGATCAATGACAAACAAAAGATCAGGTAATCCAGTTGAAATCTTTAATTTTACATACAGTACTTGTTGACTAGAATCAAGAACAATGTTGTACAATTGATTTGTTGCAAGAATGCAACTTACAATGGATTTCCTTTATAGCATTTGATCTGTTGAAGTTCTCCGCAAATGTTCCACAAAAAGTAATGAAACGACCAAATAGTGGCCATGAAAAATCTGTTTCAGGGATGTGCATTACTTGCTTTGAGAACAAGAGAAGGATGTTTACGCTTTCAAGGTTTAACGAGTCCACCATAAACAGGCATAAAAAATTAGTTCACCAAGGAAAGGATGCCGTGATTGTCTCTTCTGATCATCCAAGAGCCATTAAAGCTAAACGTGATATGGAAACGTCCGCAGTGATTGAGAATAAGTAGGTGTTATATTGAATGGCATTAAATGACTGTGTAGTACTAGTAGTTGAATATAATCCTGATAATATAGGTTGTATATATTTCTTTATATTTATTGTCTGGCTATATATGGTTTCTCACTAAATATCAGTGAGACAGTATATTGTTTCAACACGTCTTTACTATATATTATTTTACTTTTCATTTAGAAATGAGGGGGGAGAAACGAGTAAGCGGACAGCAGTGGATATGTCAAATACAAGTAATGAAACACAGCCACAAGTAAAATCTTCACGACTCGAAAGTTCTACTGATGCAGAGGAGGATACAGGAGCTGCAGATGGAAAAAGAGACGATTCTCAAACCACATCGCCCTCGGCATCGAAGGGTACAGCAGAACCAGATCTGTATGAAAATATAGAACCCATGAGCAGGGATAACTTTTCAAAGTCGGCTACTTCAAAACCGATTGACGGTTATTTCGTTGCTTCACAGCCCTCCAATGGAGTTGATAAAAATGATCTAACTGAGTTGTCAAGGAAGCTGGACACGATTTTAAAAATTGTTTCGCCTGCAGCAAATAATCGAAATGACAGCCCCTGCCCAGACAAGAAAGTACGCTCTTCCTATAGCTCCGCCAAAGATCTAAATGAGTTTCTTCGTTTCTGTGATGACTTTGAAATAACAGAAGAAACTAGAAGTAATCCCAGAAAGAAGAGAGTGTTGCGATGCACCACATGCAAAACATATCTTGAAAGCGCACCCCTACTGTCTGCCCGTGCACGTCTACCAACTGGAAATGAAAGTGGTTGTTTATCTTTGGGAATGGAAATCGAAGATCAGTTGTTCACGATCCTTCAGGGTGGACAAGATCCAAAATGGTACAGGTTAAAGAAACGCTTGATGGATCATATTGAAGGCGTCGAAAGCAAGACGCATTGTCAAGCCGTGAAATTTCTTCATGATAGCGCACCAGTGCGGAAACGTGGAGAAACTGTCATCAGAAATCAAATACGAGCTTCCGTCAGCATAGTGAAAAGTAAAGCAGCAGCGATTCACTACGATGGCCAAATGGCAGAACTGTATGCGGCTGGGGCAGATGTTGGTGATTTTGGTCATTCGAGAAAAATGTTTGTGCCAATGATCAGAGCAGCGTGCGCTTATGTCGATTATAAAGTTTCCAGTTTTCTGTCAGAGCCATTATTGAATACAGGATTCCCACCACATTTCTACATTACCGGTGATAAGTCTACCAACCATCGGGTAACGAACCAGGTTACCATGATTTGTCCTGTGATTGACGGTCAAAGGCAAGCCATTGCCCTGAATGCTCGTCCTGTTTATCAAGATGCGACTGGCAATGGTGGTACCGGTCCTGAACTAGCGAAGAAGATGATAGAAGACCTGCATAACCACGCGGGCATATCTGGAAGCGGAATTCTGGCTATGAGTGGGAAAGTAACGGATGGCCAGTACATTTGCGACGGTTTTATTACGGAAATGAACAACGCTCTGTGGATCCACTTACCAACGCCTGTACGAGATCCTTTCTGGTGGCCCCTACAGTGGGATCCCGGACATTGGCTAGATAAGATTTTTAAAAAGTTTGAAGACGACACCTTTGCGACACGACTGTTGACAAGAACGAAACTGTTTCACACACTGTTTGGACATGGAAAGATGCATTCCGTTGCACGGCAAACCGCAGCAGAATTACAGCTCCCCTTCAAAGTAACCATCTCATTTGCCAAACAGCGTTTCACGAGTTCAAGCTACCAGCAATTTCTAAAGTTGGAAAGCAGCTTCGAAGCCTATGCCAACACCTACCGTGACCACAACAACAAAGAAATCAATGAGTATAAGCTGTTGGGCCAAGATTTTGTTTTTGACCTGTTGGGTGTCATTGATCTTCTTTGGCCTGTCACGCTCCTCATGGAACGTGGCCAACTATTGTGGTGTCCTGGATGGAAGGTCGTGAAATGGATCAAAATGGTGAGGTCACAGATGCAATTGTTTGAAAGAGAAATACTCAAGCAAGTTCCATCAAAAGAAGCAGCACCAACGCTGAGCAAGCACGTTGCAGATATCGAGAAGCTAAAGTTTAAGACCACTGATCTTGTCGAAGGTTGGCTTATAGATGGTGATGAGGGTGGCGGGCAGATAGCGTGGACAATGAGGGAATTAGATGATTGTCGTGCTGAGTTGAAGTCTTTAGCACATGGGTTGGTAGAAGAGCTTGATAGAAGACACATAGATAGTGTGCCAGAATTGCTCGAGGTTCTCAGTGAATGTTTTGATTTCGGCGGCCTTTTCGGTTGTTTGACGGGTGATAGAGATAATGCGAATCAATGTGCCTTTAAGAAGTCTGTTTTGGCTCGCTATGGTTGTAATGAGTTTCGGAGATGTGTAGAGTTTGTTGGAAAGCTGCCATATGTTAGGGATCGTGCTGAAACGAATGAGTTAGATATGGATCCGGCATGCAGTGATGTTATCTATTGGAAAGTGAAGGAAGTATTGTCAAATGTTGTCTGGGGTAACCTTTCTCAGGTTTATTTTCCGAAGTTCTTCTTGAGGATAGAGAAAGGAAAGGAAGTGGAGATTTCGATAAAAGATAACTGCATTCTTTCTTTTAAGGTCAATGATCATGGCTTTGACCTACTGGATAAGTTTGATGTTTCTCTTTCTGATGGTGACAAATTTGTCGCAGTGCTAAAGGAGGAGAAGATCATCAAAGCTCTTTACAGTGACCCAAACTTCTATGGAAGTATAGGGCAAGAGTTTTGTTTGATGTATGACATCATGTACGCTAAGGCTGGGACGGAGGCAATAGCTGAGTCGTTTTATAGGGTGATGGAAAATCAGGAAATGGATGGCAACCAAAGCCATGAAGTGCTGGTGATGAGGACCAAACTGGACTGGTCATTGCCGCCCGTCATCCAGTGTGAAACCATGTTAGATGGTATTGCCAAGCTTTATATCGAAGGTGACAGGAAACTTGGACTAAAACGACATTACCTGCCAGTTTACCGAGATGCGCGATCGCAGAGGAACAGAGATGACCTGTCCAAAGTGCTAAAACGACATTCAAAGATTAAACCCAGACTTCCATTCTTACATTGAACAGTGAGCGTTCATGTGTATAGTCATCTGTACAACTGCAGCTGCAACAGTTTGTTGTTCATCATTGCCTGTCCTCCAATGGTTGTCGAACTTCTCTGTTGTGTTCCATTCCATAACTTTCTTCAAACTTCATTACCATCGGTTAGCGTTCTAGATACTTGAATTATCAGTATATCGTAAATGTGATTTTTTTTTATCAAACTCTGTAAATAGTAAAACAAAATTCATTTTGACAAAACCCAAGAATATGTTGTAATACCGCGTGTTGTTTTTCGTGTGGTAAAATTACAAACCGTAAGTTTACGCGAATGCGCGAAAAAAAGGTACAGAATAATAGACAATGCGCGCAAGTTGTGGACTGGCGAGAGTCTTCCGCGCGCAATTATTAAAGTTTCCACACTGGCCAGCCGGTAAATAACATATATATATGATTCTAAATGCATCGTTAGTTATTTCTCCTCCACAAATTCACGCGAAGTTAGCCTGTATACAGTCTCAACCTCCATCAGTCAAAAACATATTGAATGTTTTCGTTTTGAATAAAGACTTAGTGTATGTCTGGGTTTCAATAGACGTAATTTTCAGCCTTTAGCAGCTGCATTACATAATTATAATTATAAATAGAATATTTTCAGATTGATTGTTTATGAAGGGCAATGTTGAAGGTTGATAAATCATGGCTTTTGTCAAGCGTCAAATAATCAAAACAACTTGTATATATAAATATGAATTCATTCATGCTATTCATGTTTTATATTTTGTTTATAATGCGAAAATAGGGTAATTTCTGTTGCGTTTTGCTTTTGCACATCATAAATATTTAGCATGGTGTGTTTACTTTTTTAGGATTCTGAAGAAGAAAGAAGAGGAAAAGGGTGTTGGAGAGGAAGAGGATGTGGGAGAGCTAGGGGACATGGTGGAGGACAAGCAAGGGGTGGTGGTAGAGGACAAGCAAGGGGTGATGGTAGAGGACAAGCAAGGGGTGGTGGTAGAGGACAAGCAAGGGGTGGTGGTAGAGGACAAGCAAGGGGTGGTGCAAGAGGAAGGGATGGTGCAGAGAATGCTGCTCAGAATCAGGCAAATTATAAACAACAATTAATGGTAAGATATTCTTGATAAATAATAATAATATTGTAACCAATCAATGTACTTTTGGTTTAATGGGGTTCATGTGAGTTTACAGCATTCATTTGTTGTCACAACTACAGTAAACCTAACTTTCATGCTGCATGTTTTCTCAACACCAATGTGGAGTGTGGCAGTGATAAGTTTATATAATATCCCATGTTTTCTTGAATTTCCACTAATAGAAAAATATCTCCATATTTCAGAACTTAGTGGAAGCCCTAAATGTTGGGATGCTAAGAAGGCTTGTGTTAGAGCTTCTTCGACTACAACCACCTAATCCCCCACCTGACAACAATGTTCCAGAATGGTGTTATTGTGGCCACTGCACACCTATACCCACTCAAGAAGAAAATAAATGCTGTACCAGAACAGCATGCCCCCGCATTCATTAACTCCACTTTTCAACAGCTTATTCTTGATGCCAATGTTTTAGACATTGCTATGTGCTATAGTGAGGATGTACTTGTCTTGAATTATGTTCGAAATAATGAAAATTTTCAACATGCAGCATATAGACAGTATTATAACTTGGACCTGCAGTAACTAGCTTTTGCTGTTGCAGTGTCCCAGCCAAAATGTTTTCTTTCTGTATAATTATGTTTGTAATTGTAATTGTAATGTGTAACTGGCAAAGCTAATAAAATAAAATTAAAATAAACATGGTCACTTGGGAAGGGGCAACAGGAGAGTTGTACCCAGTTGTTGCATAGATGCTATACATGCTCCGTACCCTTCACCAAATGGTTTATACACTGGGTATAGGCCTGCAAGATTTAATATGAATCATGTGATTTATGAATATTTTTATATGTTACATTTGTAACTCCTATTTTCTACACTCTTCAATACTGTGCTGCTTATATCATTGCATGTATTTTAACACAAAGGAATTCACACTCTATTACATGTATTGCATATGTTGACAAATATGTCAAAATTATAGTTATATATAATATATATACATGTTAGTATACATATCATACTTTTGTCAGTGAATTCCCAACAGTCAATGATATAAGCAACCAGTGTATCAGAAATCGAAATGGAAGGTCTAATATTGATGTTTCGAACGATGGCCCTAATCATATTTTTCTGACGAAGAGTGTTTGCCTGAATGTTAGACCTTCATTTTAGATGTACATTTTTTGACACTATCTGGGGTATTAAAACACTACTTTTCTTGCACTGTAATTCTATTGATACTAAACAATGGATTATATTGGTATTTTAATACATATTCAGCCAGCAGGGTTAGATTAATAATAGTTGGAGAAGTTAAATTAATAAATTCTTTTAACTTTGGTCATGAATCTGTATTGTCTTGGAAATATTGAGAATGGTTTGTCTATATTTTTTTTCCTATATACAAACAAGTGAAATAACATGCAATACAAGTACAGTTAATCACTGAATTAGCATGTTGACTTATAGATCCATAGTATTTAGCTATTTCACCCAATGTCAGGGCTCATCAGCATGCCTAGGAAACACTATCACTGAAGAAATATTAGTAATAAAATCAGTGAGTCCGACATGGATTTATCAGCAGCGTGTAAATCGAGTTCGTTCTTTAGATTATTTTCTAACTTTACCGTTTTCCATCTCTCAAAAGCATCAAGTAAGCACACTCTAGAGGCATCTCTTCTAGCGTAGTACTCTTTTCAATGTATCGTTTGTCTTGACTTGAGGGTTAGGATTCGAAATCGAAGGTTGTGCGTCGGTCATCTTCCCGAGCACTGACAGGGTTGCTAGACTGCTGCGCATGCTCAAGGCCAAAAACCATTTGAAAAAAAGCCAAAATAGGCCAAATAATTACGATTGAGAAAAAGCCAAAAAAAGCCAAACTTACTCAATGTTTTGGTAATTAAGCCAAAAAAAAGCCAAATATTCTGCGAGGTTTATTATTTCCATATACTAAACTTTGTACAATATATAATATAACCATCTAAAATTTAGATTCTAAATTATATACATATTACATTTACATATTACTTTAATTAAAAAGTCTTCAATTATCAGTAACAAAACGCAAATATAAGTGTCATGACTCATGAACTGATTTAATTCAAACGTTCAAAAACAAATGTTCTTCCTATGTTCACGCAACTATATTGTCTATATAGTCAATTTACCAAATTACATAATATAAAATTACACCAGTTTATATTGAATATAAATATAATACAAATAAAAATTACACCGTCCACGGTCCATCACTCATATATATATATACACACGTATTTTTAGAAACTTCCTTTGAATAATTTAAAAAGCCAAAAAAAGGCCAAAAGGCCAAAACTTTTTTCCCAAGCCAATCAAGAAAAAAAAAAGCCAAATTCGAGATATTTGGCTTCGAAAAAGCCAATCTAGCAACCCTGGCACTGACACGATGTGAACAACGCGCACAGCCGATTAGACTGGGAACGATAAACCGATTTCCGGTGGAGCCCCCCACTTGGCACATGCGCAGAACCGACTGTAGACCACCTTTAAACCTCTGTACTATCGACGCTATGTTGACGATTCCTTTATTCTTTTTCGGTCTCGCGATCATATTTTACCTTTCCTTAATTACTTGAATTCTCAACATCCCAGTATCCAATTTACACATGAAATTGAAAACAATAACTCACTTTCCTTTCTTGACATCCAAATTCAACGCTTGAATGGCAAATTTGTAACTTCCGTTTATCGTAAACCAACGTTTACTGGGCTTTTCACAAATTTTGAAAGTTTCATACCACTTGTGTATAAAAAGGGCTTAGTAATGACTTTACTTTTTCGTTATTTTAACATTTCTTCCTCCTACACAATTTTTCACGAAGAACTAGAGAAATTTAAAATTATCATGCTTCAAAATGGTTATCCTATCAAATTTTTAGATAGTTGTATTCGCAAATTTCTTGAAAAAATTTTTTGCCCAGCGTCTAAAATTACCACAGCACCCAAACGTATCATTTTATTTACACTTCCGTTCACCGGTCAACACTCCCTTCAAATTCGCCAACAAATCGTTAAGCTCTTTGCTTCTGCTTTTCCACAAATTCAACTTCGTGTTGTTTTTAAACCTATTAGACGCCTTTCAAGTTTTTTCCGTTTTAAAGATCAAATTCCTTTCGCTTTAAGATCACGCGTAGTTTATAAATTTAAGTGTCATGACTGTGAGTCATTGTATGTTGGTGAAACCATTCGCCATTTACACACGCGTGCTTCTGAACACATGGGAGTTTCGGCTTACACGGGAAAGCCTCTTTCTTTGAGTTCCTGGTCTGGAGTTTTAGCACACCACAAAAAAACCGGCCACCCTGTTTCTTTAACAGATTTTTCTATTCTAAGCTCTTCTTCTTCCAATTTTGAACTCCTTCTTAGAGAAAGTCTGCTTATTAATAAGTTAAATCCTTCACTCAACGCTAAAATCAGTTCTCTTCCTTTAAACTTATTTTGATTTATACACACGTTTTTCTTTATATTTTTCTATACTTGTCTTGACATATAACTGAAAACATTCTATCATACCTGTTACTTCACACTGTAATTTATTAACTGTCACTTCCACCCCTCTCTCAGTTACTCATTTCCTGTTATTGTAAATATATTAGCATATAAGTCGAGATAACCTTGTAAATAATTATTCACTCTGAAGATGTTGCAGGATTAGCAACGAAACGTTAGTTTTAATAAAAATTTGAAATAACTCATGTCTCTTTCAATATGGGGCTTTTTAAAATTATATGCTGGGCTTTAATATTCCTGACAAGATTAAGTGTTCTATGGTGTCTTATTTAGCTCAAGTTTTAGTTTCGGTTCTCTTGCGGTAAAAATTGTGCCTAAGGGTAAAAAACAATACGAAATACCAATTCGGACCGCTCGTATAGGTGGCCATGGCCGCTTAATAGAGGTGGCTAATATTAAATAATAATAATAAACTTTATTTCAGTGTCTAGATTTTTTAGCATGAGGATACAATTGGGGCTGTTTAATAGAGGGGTAATCTATAGTAAATTACAGGAAATATTTTAGAGGTTTTGACAAGTGGCCGCAGAGGTTCGACTGTATGTTGTTTAATAAATGTAAAATGCCAAATATTGCCATAATATACACAATTCTTCACATAGGTCAGAGCGAAGCACTAATTGCATGGAAAAGTCGATGTTGCATTTTCGCAACTGGTCCCGCCGGTTTGATCTTAAAATGTATATATCAAATAGGTTGTACGTATACATGTTGTGCATGTGGTACGTTTGCGAGCTTGGTGTAATGTAACAGACGTTCGGTGGACGTTCGTCAAGCTCAATTACTCAGAAAAGATTTCTGAGACCCTAGACAGGGTTCGAAACTGCGAACCTTCTAATGACCGGTCATTATATATATAAGGTTGCATGTTCGAACCTTGTCCGGGGTCTCAGAAATCTTTTCTGAGTAATTGAGCTTGACGAACGTCCACCGAACCAATGTTTAACTGTTAAGATTGGGGTGCTGTGTATTTCTTACGAACTGTTAGAGCTTGACTCTAGCCAATCAGGACCAGCGTTTGAGAAGTTAATTATATGATTTAAACTACGCGACTGGTGGTTAAGCTGTCGTTATAAGATTGATACAACTGGCCCCAGATCATTTCCAGAATAAAGAATTAAATACTTTAAAAACCGTTTCAGACAAGATAGCAAAAAATGGTACTTTGTTCCACATTAGTCACACTAGAAAAGAGAAAAAACGTACACGTTGTGCCAAGCCAAATAACTGGTGTTGTAAAAAAACTTAGACCTTTCAAACTAAAAATGGCAAAAACCACCCTTCAAAGCGGAACTTCTCGATTTTTCTATGCCTTACTCAGGAGCCTTAGGGAAATGAAATGTAGGAAAAGGATTTTGTTGTAGCCAGTGCAGATACCTGTATGTTGCAACGTTTATTTATAGATTTATAAATTCCTTTCACAAATAAATAGAAGAAACAATTAACGCGCATTCACACTGTAGTTGATACGTATTTAACACTAGCCAATCGTCAATTATAGTGGAGGGGACTTGGTGACAATGGTTTCACGTGGAATTTATAATTAAGAAAAGTGGTAATAAACGGTTCTTTGTTTGTGCCATTTATTATATGGTTTCTTTTAATTATGAATTTGTGCGACCTTTACCAGTTTCAAAACTCGAACACATGACCAAAAAGTTTTCTCTGATTGGTTACTGAGCTCATGAATTATTAATGAGTTTGAGAAATATATATGAAAATTCAAAAGCTATATCATAAAAGCTATACATAATAAGCTAAATCAACAAGCTATGTCGTAAGAGCTATATTAGGTTGACTGGGCATTTTTTTAGCAGATCATGCAGACACATATTTTAACAGTTTCAATAATTTATTAACACAATTAAAATTAACTCAACAATGATACAAAACATCATATATGTCAGATAAAGTAAAAGAAGCGATAAGTGTTCTTAAACCGCGTGTTCTCATAAACGTTCTACCTTTTCCAGTTCAGAATATAGTCAAAATTCCTATATACTGCAATCAACACTACATTATAATGATATATACATTACATTGCAGTCACAGATAGATTGTTATACTGTCCTTCAAACAAAAACAAAACTACATTTCTTTTCAATTCAATTGTGTAACTAAAACTCGGCAACGTACACAAATAGATGCAAGCCCAAAATATTATTTGGGCCACTAGTACAAAAAATATAATTGTTCTTCATATTAAGTTTGAGTCACAAACAAATTAAGACATTTAAGCCACACTTTAAAACAGTTTTTAGCAACAAAGGATACTGCATGTAACTAAATTTTTAAGCAACACAATCATGTCATACACCTGTTTACGATTATTGAGGAGTTGTGAGCTGTTTCGCAAGTAAAATTTAAGAATAATGCGTTGAACCTCCAGAATAAGAGTGAGTCAGTCTTTGTATCCATTCCTGCATATAAGTCACTTGATTGTAGTTGTGGTCTGACATTTGATGGTTTCATAATTAGTTAGATCTCTAAAGGATCATAGTTTTGAAGTAATGCTGCATGTAGCCAACCAAAATAGGGGGAAACATGGGAGATAAAATCTACACAGTCAGACTTTGATCGTTCTGACAGACGTATCGTCCAATTAGTTGCCAGTTATAGCAGTACAGCTATGTTTGTTCACAATGGCAATTCAAAGCTGGACAAAATGTTGTATGCAGGTTCCATTTGAAGATTTTATTTCTTTGAAAAAAAGGAAAATAACTGAAGTTTAATCCTCAGTTGGTAGGCTGTGAGCACTGCTCACTGAGCAGTCAGCAAAATTCTGAACCATCCAGATTTTTCCCATAGTGAAGTCATGTCCCACTCGTGGAAGCATCGATTGATAAGGGCATTATAAATTAAACCAGGAAAAACACATCTTGATAACTTAGAAAACTTGGCAAATGTTGATTGTTCATCTCACAAGTAGCAAACCATCAGTTCAGTATAATAGTTCATCGATGTTTGGCTTGTAATATATATGCTCGGTTCTGTCAATTAATTCCACTGATTTGGCGTGTTTTTCATACATAAGTAGCACAGGAATAATATTAATGTACTAAGGTAGACGTAGAGGAATAGACAAATTTTCATGTGTCATAAATGATAAGAATTTTACGTTCCTTGCTTCTTTTGTTGGCGCAGACTAGAGAGTGTAACTCATCAACATAAGAAATAACTTTTCCTTAAACAACGCAACAGATTACCCATTGGTGAGGTTGCTTCCTTCAATCACTGAAAAGTTACCATGTACTGTACTATATTGATTTCAGTTCCTCAGATGATTTAAGTTCATCAGACTTAATGCAATGACCACTGTTGATTGTTACAATCCATTATTATCCATTATGTAACTGTTTTTGTACAATGTTGTCAGCAATGAAGAGGTCGACTTCAAATCACAGAATGATTGTGCAAAGTAAACCAACAAATGGTTTCACTGGAAGTATAGTGGAACAGCTCAAACCAACTTCATCAGTTAATCGGAAACATTGTTATGTACTGCTTAAAATCCTAAACGGAGAAATCTCCTATCGTGGAAAAAGTTCAACCCCAACCACGGTAAACTATTTGTTGTGAGAAAATTCTTATCATCATAATTTCAATGAAAAGGCAATCTCGAAGTTCAATTTTAAAATAATGAATCTTGGGTCGCAATTTCCAAAAGACAACAGTTTTATATGTACAGATTACATAAAAGCAAGAATTTGTGGTAAAACCACTTTATTATTTGATTACTATAAGCTTTCCAATTGTTGACTCAGGCCTTATCAGAGCAAATGTCAACATCCGAAATCTCAGCAATCAATAATATAGACGTGGTGTTACAACAAATTCTTGCTTCTCTTACTATCTTTGTCACAACGCAAACATTCAAAGAATGACGACCATTCGATCAATTCTCGCTGCTCAACATTCATGTTATCTGTACGTTCAGAGACTGGTACACATATTTTGTTCATCTTGAATTTCAATTTACACCGTTTGAAGTAATGTTGTGTTCAATGAAAAGAAGTTCGTAGTCACCTTAATTTTAAAGGAAATATTTCTCATAAAATTTCCAAACCAGATTTTGCTATCAGCTCAAATTGCACAGACCTTTAACCGTATGAACAGTAAGAAAACCGGTAGATAATTAGTTTCTGCGTAATTTTTAGTCGTATAAAAACAACAAAGCATTATTTTGCTAAACAAGCGTATTTTTTAAACCAGACAAAATGGAACAAGGAATTTGTTTAGCGATTCAGAAGTACACGAATTTAAAACGACAATGTTTTAAATAAAAAAACACAAACAAACAAACAAACAAACAAACAAACAAACAAACAAACAAACAAACAAACAAACAAACAAACAAACAAACAAACAAACAAACAAACAAACAAACAAACTAACAAACAAACAAACAAACAAACAAACAAACAAACAAACAAACAAACAAACAAACAAGAAAACATGCAAACAAGAAAACAAATACGCAAACAAGAAAACAAATAAGCAAACAAACAATTATACTTGATAATATTTCAGTTAAAGTGAGTATAATTGCACGATGTTTTCTTATTTCTTCATTCGAAATTTCAAGGTAATCCTAATTATTGTTATACGATCTATATGACGATTATTATGTAATATTTTTGTTAAAACACGCCACTAAGTCGGAAAGCGTTACCAGGATTCGAAAGTCGGAGTGCATTTTTAACGCACGAGGGTTTGGAAATTCCAATGTCAAGTATATTTGAAATGACATCTCAAACAAAGTAATTTGGATATTTCAAAAGTACGAAGGACATGCATGATAATTTAAAGTGTATATGAAACGAAAATTAAGTTTGTCTTATTTGAAAGAACTCTTAAAATAATGGGGAATATCAATTTACAGCTTTTTCATATTTTACTTAGTTCTTGAGATATTTTGACTTATGTGATATTCAAATGAGATAACTTATGGTTCGTTTTTTTTCTAATTAACATATTCGAAAATGGTGAATATTTTTAAGATTATTGATCAAAATCACTTGTAACTTGTCTTTCATGTTTAGTTGCATGTAATAATATGCAAAGTTTCAAGTGATTTTGTTCAATAATCTTAAAAATATTCGCGATTTTCGAATATGTTAATTAGAAAAAAACGAACCATAAGTTATCTCATTTTAATATCACATAAGTCAAAATATCTCAAGAACTAAGTAAAATATGAAAAAGCTGTAAATTGATATTCCCCATTATTTTAAGAGTTCTTTCAAATAAGACAAACTTAATTTTCGTTTCATATACACTTTAAGAGTACTAGTATTTTAGAAATAATTTCAAAGCATACTTCCAAAGATCCGGTTTCGGTTTCAAAACACTCATTAAACATTATTTCTTTTGTATTTGGTTCGTGGATAATTATAATGATTCTAGAATATTATTTGAACATGGTCGCATCCCATAAAACGAGAGGTTAGTTCGCTGGCTTCACAGTGACATTGTCTTAATATTTCATAATATTAAGAATAAGAATACTTTAGATTATGAAAAATTGTCAGTCTGAAGCTAGCGAAATAACGTACATTTTCCCCATAAACCAGCCACAACGCAAGGTCAATGTTTCAGTAATATCTCCATCCATTCATTCATTCGTTCGTTCGTTCGTCCGTCCGTCCGTCCGTCCGTCCGTCCGTCCGTCCGTCCGTCCGTCCGTCCGTCCGTCCGCCCGCCCGCCCGCCCGCCCGCCCGCCCGCCCGCCCGCCCGCCCGCCCGCCCGCCCGCCCGCCCGCCCGCCCGCCCGACCGCCCGCCCGCCCGCCCGCCCGACCGCCCGCCCGCCCGCCCGCCCGCCCGCCCGCCCGCCCGCCCGCCCGCCCGCCCGCCCGCCCGCCCGCCCGTTCGTTCGTTCGTTCGCTTCGTTCGTTCGTTCGTTCGTTCGTTCGTTCGTTCGTTCGTTCGTTCGTTCGTTCGTTCGTTCGTTCGTTCGTTCGTTCGTTCGTTCGTTCGTTCGTTCGTTCGTTCGTTCGTTCGTTCGTTCGTTCGTTCGTTCGTTCGTTTCGTTCGTTCGTTCGTCGTTCGTTCGTTCGTTCGTTCGTTCGTTCGTTCGTTCGTTCGTTCGTTCGTTCGTTCGTTCGTTCGTTCGTTCGTTCGTTCGTTCGTTCGTTCGTTCGTTCGTTCGTTCGTTCGTTCGTTCGTTCGTTCGTTCGTTCGTTCGTTCGTTCGTTCGTTCGTTCGTTCGTTCGTTCGTTCGTTCGTTCGTTCGTTCGTTCGTTCGTTCGTTCGATTCTCAGTGTTTAAGAAATAAATGAAAAAACGCTTGATTGCGCTCATTATCCTTATATTTTAAAAACTAATTGTAACTGGATATTTATTACAGCATAACTTAACCTTTTCATTGATTATATAATAAAGCGTGCATGGTAGATTAAGGGATATGCAAAGTTGGTTGTGTGTGTGTGTGTGTGTGTGTGTGTGTGTGTGTGTGTGTGTGTGTGTGTGTGTGTGTGTTTCTTTAATGATTGGTATAGGACAGCAATCAAGCATTTTATTCACAGTTACGTGTATAGGCCTGGAAAACGAGTTGGTTCGTCTCCGCATATAAACATTCCTTAACAAGCCGCTGGAGGAGGTAAACAGTCTCCGGGTAACCCCAAGTTTAACACATATCTTACAACTGAAAAACTCTGTATGGTGATTAATCTGCATCTAAAATACAAACTTATAATGTTAATTATTTACAAACAGATGACGTATTCATTCTTTTGGTAGTCCAAAAAAGTCATTTTATCAGATGAATCTGAAATTAATTTTTGGCTCTCAAGCAGAACGAAAAACTACACTATATACCAACCTTTGTAAAAAGCAAGAGCGGAAATGAAAGCCCAATAAATTTAATATGACCTGGAAACATCTTGTTATTTTGATAACACCTTGTCCGTATACTTTCATGAAAATTACGGAGTAGAATAACACATACAAAAGTTTTCTAAGTTCTTGTAGTACAAGTTGCTGTAAGTTGTTAATAGGGACCTTAAGATCTAGGACGGTAACCTAAACGGCGACGTCATTTAAACAAAATAATTATATTGGCAAAACAACAAGAATGAATAATTTTTACTCCCTAGAGTAGTATCAACACCCTCCTCGTTCTTTATGCCACTTAGAGCGTTTTCACGTCTACACGTGGCAAGATGGCAGATCGGGGATGTTTTATGATATTTATATGTATAGGTAATTGCATGGTTTCAAGTGCAATTTCGAAAAAAACCTACACGGGTGAGTTTTTCAAAGACTATCAAAATTGCACGAGTCCGAAGGACGAGTACTATTTGAGGACTTTGAAAAACTCACGAGTACGTGTTTTTTTCAAATTGCACGAGAAATCATGCTATTACTTATTAATAATATACATGAAAAAATTTATCATAAAGATAATCTTTCTAATCAAAATGCTTTGTTCAAATAACATACATGAAAAAAAATTAACAGGAAGAGCTTTTTTTCTAGTAAAAAATGATTTTTGTGCAAATTTAAAAAATTACAAAATTTGCACTGTATTTCATTTTTCTGCACTGAACACTCCTCTCAGCCAATCAGAATTGAGAACTTTTTTCATGTATATTAATTACTAAAAGCAAGAGCGGAAATAAAAGCCCAATAAATTTAATATGACACCATCCTCGTTCTTTATACAATGCCACTTAAAGCGTTTTCACGTCTACAGGACGCAAGATGGCAGATCGGGGTTGTTTTATGGTATTTATATAGCTGCGAATAAGTAGAACCGAACGTCTATCACAAGTATACTTGTTACACTACAAGTCGTTTTGTTAACTCCAAACTGAAAATCCTAGACTAACAACATTTACATGAAAATTTACCGATACAAAGCGTAGTGGTTACCGATTAATTGATTGATGTAGAATAGGATTGTACATTTTAGTAAACTTTTTTCATTCTTTTGTTTTCTTAAAAGTTTTGTTGAAGTTACCGCGTGCAGTTACCGCGACTGCATGACAATATATAAACAGACCGTAAATGTTCGTTTTTGTTGTTAAACTTTGGTTATCGTTAGATACTCTCTGGTATTTTTCTTGAAAAATGACTTTCTTATTCTTGACATGATTTTGTATATTTTGTAATAAGCGCCCTTCTCCAATAAGCACCCCTCCAGTAAGCGTCCCTCCTTTTAGTCTCAAAATTAATAAGCGCCCCGGGGAGCTTAATCGAGGAAATACGGTAGTTCAACAGGTATATACTTTCATATACAGTTCAACTCCCAGATATATCATAAACAAATAATAAATGTGGTCTTCCATATGGGTCCTAGTGACTCAAGTGGTTAGAGCGTCTGGGTAGCATTCGGAATGTTGTGGGTTGGAGTCCTGCCTATAGAGCTCAGAGTTTTTTTGAGTATTAACAACTTACGACAACTTGTACAGCAAGAACTGACAAAACTTTACTACATCCAAGATGAAAATCCTAAACAAACTAAGAATAATACAATTTAAATCATTTTAAACTTGCCTACAGTATATCTATCTAATCTTTATACCAAACTTTTACATATACTATACCCTAATAAATTACAACAACACGCATCACACTATAATAATTCGGTAGTAAAAATCAAAACTATCACCAAACAGACCTATAATGAAAATTAAATTATTATAGATACAGCGGCCATGTTGGAGGAAAACATACTTCAAATACAATAGCTGCCAATGAGATTCTTTTGTTAAAGTTCCTCCAAAATGGCCACCATGACGTCAAGTGCAAACCAAGAATTGAGAATTACTGATTTTTTTTGTAAAAATGAAAAATGCATTGATCTGAGTTCCTGATAGTTTAGTATTCAAGTTTGAATCAAGACCACACATGATAATTTAGAAAAAATATTAAATTTAATAATAAAATAATTTAGAGTAGTATTAAAAAGAAATAATTATAATAGTATATTTAGTTGTAATTACAGTATATTAGTATATTTAGTAGTAAATATACACTTTAAAAAAATTAAACCTTACTTTAGTTTTTAGAAGTGGAATTTTCTTTCTATATTTCTATATTTTATATCAAACATGTAGAAAATTATAATGTTCTGCTAAAACTGTACAAGAGAATTCAATGACAGAACTGTTTTAAAAATTTTCTTTGTTTTGGTTTAAAAATGTTTTTTAAAGTCAATGACAAAGTAAAGCAAAATATGATGAACACACGGAGTAAATATTTTACATTTTATTTCAGGTCAAGGTGTTTATAAACAGTCCAACTCCTCGTTTTTGTTTTCGTTAAAAAATAAAGACGACATACCTGCATTCAAATGTGATATTCACAAGAAGCAATATGCAATCTACAGCCATCCTAACTACGGACCAACCTTTGGTGGAGGTTTTGATTTCCACATCAGTGATAACTCCAATCACAATCAACAATCACACACCAACCTTGGCCCCACATATCAACCACCCCCAGGATACCAATATGGCACTGCACAAACCAAATCTCTTCTGGCTGGAAGTTACGACTTTACTCCAACTGAAATAGAAGTATTTTACTGAGTAATACCGCTGACAACACATTGCACACGCTCACAGTCGAAATACAAATCGAAAATGTCAAAATTAAAGGATCTCCGACTATTTGAACAATGGCATCAAAATGATGTTACCATCGTCTATTTTAAAAACGCCTTGTAAGAAATTAAAAAATAATTTACTTTTCCAAATGGGTCCTAGTGACTCAAGTGGTTAGAGCGTCTGGGTAGCATTCGGAATGTTGTGGGTTGGAGTCCTGCCTATAGAGCTCAGAGTTTTTTTGAGTATTAACAACTTACGACAACTTGTACAGCAAGAACTGACAAAACTTTACTACATCCAAGATGAAAATCCTAAACAAACTAAGAATAATACAATTTAAATCATTTTAAACTTGCCTACAGTATATCTATCTAATCTTTATACCAAACTTTTACATATACTATACCCTAATAAATTACAACAACACGCATCACACTATAATAATTCGGTAGTAAAAATCAAAACTATCACCAAACAGACCTATAATGAAAATTAAATTATTATAATTTAAATTCTACTTAGTACACTATCTGGAATATGGCATCACGAACCTCAAAATAATTCTGTTAATTAAGAAACTATACTATCTTTTTCTATATGAAAAACAAAAAACCTAATTTTTTGCGAATCGTCTCTCCTAAATACTGTAGTGCTAGACAGGCTATTAGTGCATGAGGAAATACTTGGAAAAATATCTCTGGGAATGAAATAGTCTAATTAAGAAACCACTATGTAAGAAACAAAAAACCTACGGGGTTTTTTATGAATCGTGTCTCCTAAATGTTTTAGAGCTAGGAACGCTATCACTACTGCATAAAGAAATACTTAGAAAAATATTTCTGAGGGAAAAAAAAGTCTACATAGTCATGTCGCGAGATTTTCTCTTTATTTCATCAATGTCTTGCCGGCAGAACTTGACGTCCTCGCCGTAGATAGTAAACGGCGCCCAAATCTGAACATCACGATAAAAATGGTTTTCATGGCATCGAAGCATGTTCATTGCCCTTCCCAAAGCTTCGCAAACGAACGTTTCATTGCAAATTTCATCGTAAAATTTCTCCATGAAAACCTTTGTGCCTGCATCGTGAATTCGCCACAGCGTAGCAAGAACAGAGCGAGCGCCGGCCGCAAGAAATGCACGCGCTAGGCCAACCACTCCTTCCGAGCAAGTTTGACCACTTCCAGTGTGACAACAACATAAGACGACTAATTTAGCATTTATCTTAATGTCAAGAATGTCCTTTTCTTTTAGAAGATAGGATTCTTCTTTGGGGAGGGTTGAACAAGGATTAGGGGCAAGAAAAATTTCGCCACGTTCTCTGTCTCCATCAGCTGCAATATCGATTATGCTAGCGTCAGGGATACATTTTAAAACTCGTTGTTTTATCGCCTCATGTTCCACCAAAGGCTTAGCGTCAAAACGAGATGCCAGAAGCCGTGCTTCTATTGTGGCATTGGGTAGCTCAGAAATATCAAAACTCTCCCCACAAAAACTAACTTCTCCTACTGTGGGATTACCTACAAACAATGCAAAGCCAAGACCAGCGTCATGCGGTTCCTTCATCCTAGAATAAAGCGTTTGCAACGATGGCGTAATTTGAACACTGTAATGTTCTGACAGTGGGCAAGAATTTTCATCTAGCAATGCGCAAAATGGTGCAAAAAATAAAAATTTATCAGGAACAATGATCAGTTTACTTCCTTTGATAAACTTTTTGACTGGATGTATTAATGCCTGAAATAATGCTTGTAAAATTGCAGTGGTTTCGGTCGTGTTAGAGCAATTTACGGAGCTCTGCTTTACCGGAGATCTTAGCTTGGCGACGTCGATAGCGAGATCATAACGTTGGACTACCTCAACTAACTTTCCCATCTTTAGCTCAGAGTTCTCGGGTATATTGTGGTGGAATATGCTATTGCATGAATGGGATTTTTGCAAATGCATGCTTTTGCAATTCTCCAAATCACTAACACTCGATTTTTCTTTGGCATCACCAAACTTGTCATTGAAGGGAATCTGGCTCCATGGTATATATTTCCGCAATTTGTAGTTGCGCTTCAAAAGAAGAATCTGAATCTAGTTTATACATAGAGGAATCACGACTTAATTCAACAGAACAAACCTTAAGAAACATCTCCAATTTACGAAAAATGTAATCCTCCGGCAAATTCAGACCTTGGCTTCGTCTGAAAATTTCGTGTCTACCTCTACCTTCGGCATTTAAAACCCAAATATTGAGAAATTCATCATGATCAAACGAGTAGAATAAAATAGTAGAATTATTTTCTTTAAGCTGGATGGCTTTCCTAAAATCGTCTATTTGCGTGTCTTCTTCACTGTGATCAATTTTCCGCCAAATTTCATGTGCATAAGACGCCATGTGATCAACAATGTGCAACTGCTTACGTTTCTCCATAAAAGCAAGCAGTGCCTTGGCCTTGCTAAGATCAATAACTAACAATGCGGCTGTAATACGTTTTAACAAAATGAAACAATGCATTAAAGTGACATACAGTCCAAAGCATTCAGTAGTGAATGATATCTTGTTTTCATCAACGCTTAAATCGAAAACTATCTTATCATCGACCTGGACAGATCTCTGCATAAGCGACAAAGCATCTTGTAATTTGCTCATAGCTTCAGATTCGCAAGGTATCTCACGACTTAATACAAAATTAGAGCATCCCATGTTTGCAAGTGACGCACTTTTATACCACAGATCGCCAATTTCGACACTAAGTTCGTAGGATTTTTGGAAAAAAGTAATGGCTTTTTCATAATTCCCCACATTAAGGTGGGCAACACCAAAGTTCCATTGCCACTCATAATTGCTGCCTGATTCCCTATTTTAGAGCTAATTGCTAAACTTTTATTAAAACAATCAATAGCCTTTTCAAACTCTCCTAAACGTAGATAGGCAGTTCCTATACCTCCACAGCATGAAGCTATTCCAAAAGGATCCTCTATTTCAGTACTTATTTTGAGACTTTTCTTGTAACACGCGATGGCTTCTTCGTGTTGCTTTATACTACAATAGACACACCCTAAAATCCCATTCCCGTTTGCTATTCCCGACTGATACCCTATTTCAGAGCTGATTGCTAGAGCTTTATTAAGATACTCAACAGCTTTTTCAAACTGCGCTAATTTATTGTAAGCATACCCTAAGTTATCATAGTTACATGCTCTACCTTCGCAATTCCCTATTTCAGAGTTGATTTCTAGAGCTTTATTAAGATACTCAACAGCTTTTTCAAACTGCGCTAATTTATTGTAAGCATACCCTAAGTTATCATAGTTACATGCTCTACCTTCGCAATTCCCTATTTCAGAGTTGATTGCTAGACCTTTATTAAGATACTCAACAGCTTTTTCAAACTGCGCTAATTTATTGTAAGCATACCCTAAGTTATCATAGTTACATGCTCTACCTTCGCAATTCCCTATTTCAGAGTTGAGTTCTAGAGCTTTATTAAGATACTCAATTGCTTTTTCATACTGTCCTAACTTAGTATAAGCATTCCCCAAATTATCATTGTGAGATGCTATAATTAAGCGATCCCCCATTTCAGTACTAATCGCTAGAGCTTCATTGTAATGCTCAACGGCTTTAGCATACTGCCCCATGTTGAGATATGCACCTCCCAAGTTTCCGCAAGTAATACCTACTCCTGACCGATCCCCTATTTCAGTGCTGATAACCCGACTTTGTTTGCAATACTTAACAGCTTTTGTATACTGCCCGATTTTCATATAAACATTACCCAAATTCCCATTGTTACTTGATATGCCTAAACGATGCCCCATTTCAGTGCTAATTTCTAGACTTTTTTCAAAACACCCAATTGCTTTTTTATACTGCCCTAAATTGAAATAGATATTGCCGAAGTACTCATTGTTAGTTGCTATCCCTAAGCGATATCCTACTTCAATACTGAGTTCCAGACCTTTATTGCAATACTCCATAGCTTTTTCATATTGTCCTAAACGACAATACACCATCCCAAAATGACCAACTATACTTGCTTCTCTCGATCGATCCCCTATTTCAGTGCTAATTTCCAGACCTTTATTGTAAGAGTCAATGGCTTTTTCATACTGCCCCATTTTCACATACACAACCCCCAAATTTTCATTGTTACTTGCTATTTCTGACCGACTTCCTATGTCAGTGCTGATTGCTAAACCTATTTCGAAATACCCAATTGCTTTTTCATACTGCCCTAAATGAAGATAGGCATCCCCTAAACTTCCATTGTTGCTTGCTATCCCCAAACGATCCCCAATTTTAGAGCTGATTGCTAGACCCTTGTCGAAATACTCGATGGCTGTCTTATACTGCCCCATACTGGAATAAACAATCCCCAAATTTTCACAGCAAGTTGCAATTCCTAATTGATCCTTTAATTCGGTGAGGACTCTCAGACCTTCCTTCAAGTACTCAATGGCTTTGCCATAATGCCCCAAAATACGATAGACATTCCCCAAACTTCCATTGCTAGCTGCCATTCCTGATCGATCCCCAATATCTGTGCTTATTACTAGGCCTTTATTGTAGTACTCAGTGGCTTTGCCGTAGTCTGCCAAGCGCAGATATGCATTTCCCACATTTACGCAACACATATATTTTCTTTCTTCGTCTTTAAGTTCGTCTGCTATGTTGTCTGCTTTTAGCATGTAATCTATCGCTTCCCTATAAAATGCAGTCTTAAAATATCTTACTCCAATTTCAATCAGGATATCTATTCTTTCAACACAATTACTCAGTAATTTCTCAAACTCAATATAGTACTTCAACATTCCTTCACACTCTACATCACATTTACTGACAATCTTACATAACATTGGGTATTTAAGTTCTAAGTTACCTTGTAGTAATCCAACCAATCTATCTGCTATGCACACAAAGTCATGCTGTCTCCCTTTTTGAGTCAGGACTCTTGCCAGCTCTGCAATGAATTCTAGTACCATCCAAATGTTTGTGTTTCTTGCTTCAAATATCTATGTTCGGACAGTTAAAGAAAATTAAAATACTCATTAATCCATTGCTGCCTAGGATGTCTGAGGGTTTTCATTTGAACGAATAAACTTGTCTGGCGTTGAACAGAGTAAAACAAAAAGACCGTTCTTTCTTGCCAGCTCAAGCAGGAATGGGTCAAAGTATCAAGGTTGCTGTAAATACTAGACTGTGTCTGGAACCTATTTAATTTAATTACCCTTTCCCTTCAGTTGATTTTCTCTGCGACGAGTAAAATCGTCTGACGTTAGTCAGTCGTAAAATACATAAAAAAAACTAGAGAGTCGGACGCCGTCAGAAAAAGTTAAGGGATTCGACTTATACTCGGAATAATGGGAAAATTACGATTTTTCTTGTGCAGAAAATAGGGATATACAGTACACCACTTTACTTCAAGAATAAAATAGAATAAAATGTCTGAAGTAGAGTAAAATGACAGAAAGATGATTCATCAAGAATAGAATAAAATGTGATTCCAAAAAATAATGCCATCATGAAAATCGAAGAAACGAGTCAATACAAGAAGAACTAATATGAAACGTTCTCAAACTCATTAATAATTCATGAGATAATCAATCAATCAGAAGCGCTGAATTGCACCACGTGAAGGGACTTGAAATACCAGGGAAGTACTGAGGACTTGAAATATTACTTCACACAATCGGTTATTCATCCATACACTAATTACTAATGCACTAATTCATTTTGGGAATACACTAAGTGATTTTGAGAAGTCATGTAAAGGCCTCCAATTCGGATTAGACCGGGTTTTCAAGTACTCGGAATTCGTTGCAGTCCTCGGCTTTGCCTCGGACTGGAACGAATTCCTCGTACTTGAAAACCCGGTCTAGTCCTCATTGTCGGCCTTTACATATTACGTAATATTTCGACTTTATTTCAATCCTTTATTTAAACCAGTTAAGTTACTTTACTTACTTCACGCCGCATTTTCTCAGCATCAAAACCATCGTGAGATGACGCCATTTTGACAAGCTACATGTACAGTACTAAGGCAGAATTTGACTGAAAAAAAAAAGAAAAGAGTTAGCGAACATTTATGAAATATGTCAAGTCAAAAGTGAGGATAATAAATAAATAACGATTTAAATATAAAGCTTTTTAAAGATCGAATTCACAGGAATAAAATCGGGAAAATATCTCACTGTCGTCGGGAGTAGGTTTCCGACGTTTGTAAATGCTTACGTAGTTTTTGAAGTAATATTTCATAAACGAGTAGAAGTGTCTTACCAGGGGTTACAAACACGAGAGGACTATGAAAATCATGAGGCCGTTAACCGAGTAATTTTTATTGTTCTCGAGTATTTGTAAAACATGAGAGAATAATGAAAATCACGAGTCTGAACGTCGAGTGATTATTATTGATTTCGAATGTTTTACAAACACGAGAACATTAAATTATGAGGTAATACAGTAGCCAGTAGGCCAAGTGATTTGTATTGTTTTCGAATGTTTTACAAACACGAGAGAAAATTGAAAATTACGAGGTGATAGGCCAAGTGACTTGTTGTTCTTGAATGTTTGTAACCCATGGTAAAACACGATACACGAGTTTATGAAATAGCTTCTCAATCGTCAATTATAGTAGAGGGACTTGGTGATATCAGGGACGTAGGCAGGATTTTGAAAGGGGGAGCCGAAATCAAAATAAATTTTTAGGGGGTCCGGGGGCATGCTCCCCCGGGAAATTTTGAAATCGAGAGTCGCTGAAATGCCATTTCCTGGCTTTTGGAGGAAGATTTTACAGACTCTAAAGGTTAAAAAACGTCATATAAATACTTAAACACGCAAACGTCACATAGATACTCAAAATGCATACACTCAGTACCTTGAATACACTGTTTATCAGTTTTGTAGTCACATGTCTGTTTTTTTATATCAAAAGGGGGGGAGCCGCGGCTCTGTCCCTGGGTGATATTGGTGCATATTAGATTAGACAATGGTTTCAAGTTGAATTTATAATTAAGAAATGTGGTAATAAACAGTTCTTTAGTAGTTTTATAACTGCTTTGCATGGGGAAGAATGTTACAACAAAATGTTTGTGGATAGGTAAGATATATTTATTCTACCTCTTCCTCCGCTGAGCTTTCGTCAATAGATTGCTCTGATGATGTCCAGAGCAACACAGGACGAAAGTGCAGCAGAATAAATATATTTTACCTATCCGCAAACATTTTATTATAACATTCTTCCCCATGGTTGTTTCCGCAAACATTTTACGGTGCTGTTTATCTGATTTCTTAATTATGAATTCAGTTTGCGCGACCTTTACCGGGTTTCAAAACTCATACATATGACCAAATATTTTTCTCATGAATTAATTCGTGAATTATTAATGTTTGAGACTACAATTAACGACGAGCATAAATGATTACAGATCTTTTTTTTTTTTTATTTTTCGATTTTTTTGTATTTTTAGCGAGAAAAAGACGTCACAAGTTTGGAAAATTTTTTTTAATATTTTTGCATCTTTGATTTTTTTTCAAAAACAGCATGTTACGTGAACTCTAAAAGCAAAAGAAAACTGAAATAGCTTTATTCAATAAAATGTTGTAACGTTTTGGAATTTGAATTTTCGCCATTTTGTTTCTATAAATAGCTCAAAATGGCCAAAATTCCAGTTTCAAAAAGTAAAAGTTAAGTTTTGATTGAATAAGGCTATTTCATGCTGTTTTTGAATAAGTCATCAAACATACAACAATATAGACGAAATCGGAGTTTCGACTGCGCGTACAATCTGAGTCAGGATAAAACGTAGTTCATTTATACATGAGGCTGAAGCAGCCGTAGTAAACATAACAATATTTCTGATGTCAGAAACTTTTTAATATTTAGGTATTCTATATAAGGATAAAATTTGCTTATCGATTATCCTTGACAATAATCCTACTGTAAACGTAGTGTCTAAAAATAATGAACTCAAAACATGAAAAAACAGCCCCGTCCCAGCCCGTTATTTTCCCGTTATATGCATTAATAGACACAATGTAATTTGCATAGGGACAGCCTAAATGAAACCACGATTTGGTGTACAAAAAAACCCATTTTCCACCAAACGTGACGTCATTTCCCGCAAAAATACAAAAAAATCGAAAAACAAAAAAACATGGTATTACAAGGATTATGGATGTTTGTTATAGTGCAAAAGTTGAGACTAATTGAAATAAAAGTTGTAAAGTAGAATGAACGTACGGTTAACGTGAGCGTTTGTAATATGCACTTGTTGACTGGCGCCGAGGGAAACATCGAGTTTTACGGACCCGAAGGCTTCAATGTCACCCGAGGACGACATTGAAGCCTGAGAGACCGTAAAACTCAATGTTTCTCGAGGCAAAAGTCAACAAGCGTTTTGTTATATACCAAAGACTTTTAAAATACAAAACTGCCTTGAAACTTGCAAACGGCGAAAAGACTTACCAAAACACTTTGACTTTGTAATTTCAATTCAAGTCATTCAACTAAACAAATACACCAGACTCAACACTAAGAACAGCTTTAAATTTCTCCAAGTGTTTTTCAGAACTTTTTTGAAGATGTGTATAGAAATTCTTTCTTTTGGAAAATGGACTATTACCAAATGGACTACGTACCAAAGAAGCTCGAAACAAGCACTTGTTTTCAAAATGCTCAAAGAGTCCAAAGTTCTTGATCTCGTGCAATCGTGTATTCACGTGAACAACGCATGATTAAAGCGACGTCAGAGGGAAACATTGCACTGTTTCCCTCTTCATTGTTGACGTCAGAGGGGAACAGTGCAATGTTTCCCTCGGCAGAAAGAAACATTGGGTTTGTTGAACAACACGTGACCATGATTTGACCAATAGGATTTCATCTTTGGCAAACAAAAGTCTTTGGTATATAACAACATCATTTATGCCCGTTGTATTCATGTGCCAACTTTTTCAACAAAACCTTGTCACCTTAATTACTTCATTATATACAGTAGTATGACATAAAGCAAACTTGTTTTTATGTTGCATTTCACCTTTAACATTTTGACAATTCGGTGTTCATCAGTTACAAATTATTATTAGAATTTTCAAGTGATTATGTTTGATAATAGCAAAGATATTGTAACCTCTGAGAACTCATTATGCACATGTGACGTCAAGTTGTTTAATTTACATTTCAAGCAAAATGAAATATCTCAACAACGAAGCAAGGAAACGAAAAACGGAAAAATTCATTACTCTATTATTTTAAGTGTTCTTTCAAATAAGACAAACTTAATTTTCATTTCATGTGCACTTTAAGTCTGTCAAGGTAAGGACTATCCACCCCCTCTATGTAGCAGGCCACTGACCCCACAATTTGTGAGTACAACTGACCTACCAATGTTCTACGGGTATCAGCCTATTATAATCTGGAGTTAAAACTATTGTGTAATGGGGGTGATATGTGGTCGACTTTTTCTCGCTTCACCTCCTTGACATCAGGGCAGTGATTTTCATATTGTTTCTCACTTAGTGCAGCAGTACCAGGCATTTTTCTCTTTGAAACCACTCTATGACATCATCAAAAGTGAGCTGTCATTACCTAGTCCACCACACTTTTCCAGCAGGGCTGGCAACACCTCATTGCACTCAATTTCACTGCCATTTTGATTCAGAATGACAGAGCCAAGGTGTCCAAATAAAACAATATTGATTGGGGACCACAAGTAATATAGACATGTCCAATATTCGGAAATGAGTTCCCTAATCCTCAAATCATAGTTTTACAGAATTGCCTGAAGCTACTGTAAGTTCTGTAAGTTGTCTAAGTTTTCATATGCCTCGGCTTGATCATTGGAATACACATTTCATTTCATTGTAGAACCATACAGGGGACTGGGAACGCGTTCTAACTCCACGGGCAACGCCTTGGGACGTGTTTGAATTACTGTATATATTAGGTTATTTCACAAAAGTATTGTAAGGAATGTACATGTAAGCAGTGGAAAGCAACTAAAACAACGATTTAAAGCAAGAAGAGTTAACTATAGTGATAGAGGTTTATAGTACTCAGTGGAACTAGCTAACAAAAACAAGAGCGACTATTAAGCAAGAAAAAACAGAGAACAATTAAGATAGGTTTAGTCCGACACAGAATAGAAAGCGTCAAAGCGAAGGCAAAATCAGATACTGTACTTTAATAGCGACACAACTCGACTCCATAAACGAGCTGTCAGGACGTGAAAACTCTTAGAAAGAGACAAGAGGCTACGTTAAAAACAAGGTATTAAAGCTCGGCTGCTCATGCTTTGATCTAACCATATTTCCCAGAACTAAATTTAATTCTAGGACTAGGAACTATGATCAAACACTTGACCACTGTTCAACTTGTTCAATTTATATCTTGTAGTTTCAACCCCACATTTACTAGCACTACATAACATAACTAGGCGACATTGTTTTGCATATATCTATTCTATTTCTAATACAAGAGTCAAGAAATACAGTAGCTTACCTTTATTAATGGCCAAAAAGATGTCTGAATCGCTCCCCCACTTTTCTTCTCATGCAAAGATTGAAGAAGCAAATGAGCAATAGTTTTTCGGTCAGCAGTTCATCAATTGAGAATTGGCAAATACTTCATGTTAGGTGCACATAGTGATTCTAAAATGTTTACACTCTTTCTATCGAGAATAGATTTACCAAAAAACCTTAGAACATGTTGTTTAATCGGGTAAAATGACAAATATTGCCGATAATATACACAATTCTTCATCGGCTTTACCACCATTACATGGTCAGAGCGAAGCACTGGTATCGAAGATTCGCGAATCGCGAGTTCGATTCCTAGCCGGCCAGCCGGGAAAAGTTGATATTGCATTTTTGCAACTGGTCCCGTTTTGGAAATATACTAATATATATATATATATATATATATATATATATATATATATATATATATATATATATATTACTTACACTCGGGATTTTCCTTAGAACATAAAAAGGTATGTATGGTGGTTGTTTACTTATATTTTCTGGTACTAAACATTTATACTCTGTTAAACCCCAACTTTTTTGTGGACCTCACATAATAGTTACGTCAAGGCTCTTTTCCACTCATCGCAGAAACTAGTTCACAACGAACTCACAAAAAGAACTCATAACGAAAAAACAAACACTTCGGTTTGTTTTTAATTAGATGCAAACACTCGCAGCGAGCTGGTTTTTGCAATGACTGGAAAAGAGCCTTTACGTGTGTTCTCAGGCGTGTGTCCTGGGGTGCTAAAAGAAATCCAGAAGCCGGTTGTAAAAAGCTATAGTGAACTTTAACTGTTGTTAGACTTTAATTCTAGCCAATCAGGCAGGGCCGCTTTATCCTATGGACAAAAGGGGCAGCTGCCCAGGGCCCCGCGTGAGTGGGGGGCCCCCGGCCCAATGAGAAAAAAAAGTTTATTAATTGTGAAACGACTTAAAGAATATTTGAATTTTGAGTTTTTAGTATCTGCACAATGTACATATTGAATATGTGCCGATTAAATAGGCTCATGAAAATTGCAACGATATATGTGCTGTACCACTTTCCTTTCCGACACACAATTAGATAACGAAATTTGCTTTATTTCGCTCGAGAAGGTTCTGGGAACTACACTTGGAGACTGCGGGAAGCAGTAAACCGGAAACATGGCAGCTCTTATGTTTAGAGATGTTGATATGTTGTTCTGCCATATTCTATTTATAACCTATTCTATGCAAGGAAAAGAAACATATCAATTGCCCCTGTACATACAGACGCTATAAAATTAACTTCAATATGCATGGGACCACTTACAACGTCAACGCTGTTCTCGGCTATGCCTCGACCAACTCTTAACGCTTTTTTCGTGCTCTCCGAACTTCCTGCGTGCATCCATAACTCGATGGAGCACGCCAAACCATGAACCATGCATAGTCAATCGAGATATGGTCTGGAAACTCAGCTAAAGTCTTCGGTCTATCTTTTTGTTCGCCTTTATGCATTTTTGTGCACGGTGCATGGTCACTGAACACATTGTATTTTAGTATAATGAACAAATTGTCCAATAGCAACGTTTCAGTTCAATCATTCAACCGTGCTATTTAAATATTAATAAACCTAAAACAAAGGATGTGCACGGTGTAAGGTACGGTTCAACATAAAATCACAGCTCATTATAGGCGCTTTGAAGTTTGCCGAGTTTCCAGACCATATCTCGATTGACTATGCATGAACTATTTCTTAAATATCAAAACTTGTTATAATAGGGTTACTATATATTACCCGTTATATTAGGGTTACTATTATTATGGTTACTATGTTACTAATATTTGGGTTTAACCTATTTTCCAAAAATCCTATTTCCGCCTTTCCCAACATTTTCCTATATAGGGGCCCCATCATATCTCTGCCCAGGGCCCCATAATCTGTTAATGCGGCCCTGCAATCAGGACCAGCGTTTGAGAAGTTAACTACGATTAAAACTACGCGTTATAAGATTGATACAACTGGCCCCCAGGTCATTTCCAGTCTAAAGAATTGAGTACTTTTATTGTAACCGTTTCAGACAAAATAACCAAAAATGGTAACTCTGCTTCACACTAGTCACAATAGAAAAACGGCCCAAACCAAATAACTGGTGTTGTAAAAAAACTTAGACCCTGTTCCAGATCAAGAGTAATTTATATACCTGTTCCAGGCTAAAATGGCAAAAACCACCATGCAAAGCGGAACTTCTCAATTCTTCTACGCCTTAGGATGATGAAATGTAAGCTGATGCAGAATATCTTTATTTCTAAAGCATTGCTCTTGCACATTGCAACGTATTCAGACTTATAGATTCTTTTTACAGATAAATAGAAGGAACAATGCGTATCCACTGTAACGTTTTGACATGTACACTGTATTTAACAATATACCAAAATGTTTCGTCAAGTTAATGGTTGCAATGTAATAAAGTGTATTAATTTATTATTGAGTCGGTTTTCTTTGATGTACCGCGGGCTGTATATAGCATACAGCCCTTGAATACTAATTAGATAAGAAATGAAGGGAAAAACTAGGAAAATCTTTGTCCAAGGTAGAAAAAAAGATAAAGCTTTGTTGGAAAACCTCCTCAATAATAAATTAAGTCAGATAAATCCCTCGAACGTCGGGCTGTATATCGTATACAGCCCGACGTTCTCGGGCTTTATCTCTTACTTACGATATCAAACGAGCGGCATCCCAAGCCATATCATAACACCTATACACAAGCTAAAGACCACTTGCACTTATTTCCCTGGTGGAGGAAAAATGTTTATAAACAAAAGTATTTTCATTGATTATTCGCTCTGTTTCGCATCGGAACTTTGAAGTTGTCCTCCAGATGAACCGTTTTGACATCATGTGCAAGTGGTCTATATATCAAAATTCAAAAAAGCTATGTATATGGGTTAGTTACGGCCGAGGTTGAGGTAACTAACCTGTTTAGTTCAAGATCACCGAGGTTGCCTAAGAAAACTGAGATACTGAGTTCGTTATCACAGAGGTTGTCTAAAAAACACTTCGGTCGCGATAAATCCTTTACAACATTGGTTAACCACACATAAATCAAGTTAATTGCCCCGGCCAAATATATACTATGTTTTGTGTTACTGTTGGGCTATTTAATTGTTTTAATTGTGTAATAAATTATTAAAACTTTTAAAATATGTGTCATCTGCTAAGAAATCCCCAGCAAACCACATTGTATTGATTTAAATTACATTACATTGCAGTTACAGATTGATTGCTTATGTCTTTTAAACAAAAACAAAATTACATTTCTTTTCAATTCAATTCAATTCAATTGAGTAAACTATATTAAATAGCCCGGTAACATACACCAATGGGTGCAAGCCCGAAATATTACTTTGGCCACTAGTACAAAAAATATAATTGTTCTTCAAAAGTTCATCATTCGAAAAGAAGTAATGTCCCACTAAAACATTCAAGCACCATCTTAAAACAGTACATGGCGACAAAGCATACTCAAGTAACTAACGTTTATACAGAATGATGTTATACGTTGTGTTTGCGATTATTGAAAAGTTGAGAGCTGTTTCATTATACAGGAAGACCTGATCTGCATGTTAAACCTCCAAAATCAGAATAAGTGTATCCATTCCTGCGAATATCGAGTCACTTCTTGTGGCTGTTGTCTGACATTCGACGGTTTCAAAATTAGTTACAGATTTATAAAGAATCCTAATCTTGAAGTAAAGATGTAGACAATCAAATGGACGGATTTGATATCGTTCAGACAGACGTATCCACCAATTAGTTACCAGTTAGCAGTGCGCGATGGCAGTTCACAATGGCAATTCAAAGCTGGGGAAAATGTTGTATACAGGTTCCATGTTGAAGATTTAATCTTTGAAAATATGGAAAATAACTGAAGTATAATCTTCAGTTGGTAGGCTGTGAGCACTAGTCACTGAACAGTCAGCACTTAAAGTTCTTAACATAGGTTATGAGCTCAGTTGGTAGGCTGTGAGCACCGCTCACTGAACAGTCAGCACTTAAAGTTCTAAACATCCAGATTTTTTCAAAAGTGAAGTCATGTCCCACTCGTGGAAGCATGGATTGATGAGAGCATTAGAAATCAAACCAGAAAAAACACATCTTGATAACTTTGCAAACTTTGCAAATGTTGATTGTTGATCTTCATACACACGTAGCAAACCATCAGTTCAGTATAATAGTTCATCGATGTTTGGCTTGTCGATTTCTAACCTCCTTTGAAAGTATATATGCTCGGTTCTGTCAGTTAATTCCACTGATTTGGCGTGTTTTTCATACATAAGTAGCATAGGGAAAATATTAATGTACTAAGGTAGACGTAGAGGAATAGACAAATTTTCATGTGTCATAAATGATAAGAATGTTACGTTCCTTGTTTAAACAACGCGACAGATGACCCATTGGCGAGGCTGCTTCAATCATTGAAAAGTTACCATGTAACAGTACTATAATATGATTTCAGTTCCTCCAATGACCACTGCCTATAGTTACCATCCATTATTATCCACCATGTAACTGTTTTTGAACAATGTTTTCAGCAATGAAGAGATCGACTTCAAATCACAGAATGATTGTCCAAAGTAAACGACCACTTGGTTTCACTGGAAGTATAGTGGAACAGCTCAAATCAACTTAATCAGTTAATCGGAAACATTGTCATGTATTGCTTAAATCCTAGACGCAGAAATCTCCTATCGTGGAAAAAGTGGCACTCCAACCACGGTAAAGTATTTGTTGTGAGCAAATTCTTATTTCATTAGAATTTCAATGAAAAGGCAATCTCGAAGTTCAATTTTACAATAATGAACCTTAGGTAGCAATTTCCAAAAAGACAATAGTTTTATATGTATAGAGTACATTAAAGCAAGAATTTGTTGGAAAACCACTTTATTATTTGATTGCTATAAGCTTTCGAACTATTGACTCAGGCCTTCATCTGAGCAAATGAGAGCATTCGAAATCTCAGCAATCAATAACAGACGTGGTGTTATAACACATTCTTGCTTTGCTATAATATTTGTCACCATGCAAACATTCAAAGAATCGCGGCCATTCGATCAATTCTCGCTGCTCAGCATTCAACAGCTGATCTGTACGTTAAGAGACCGTTACACATTTTGTTTGGTATCTTCACTTTTAATTTACACCGTTTGTGTTGTTCAATGAAGGAGAACTTCGTAATCGCTCTAATTCTAAAGGAAAGATTTCTGATAAAATTTTCAAACCAGATTTTGCTACGAGATCAAACTGCACAGACCACTACACGTATATTGTATGAACAGCGAGAAAAACGGTTGATAACCTTTGAGTCTAGTTTCCGCGTAAATTTTAGTCGTATAACAATAACAAAGCATTATTATACAAAGCAAGCATATTTTATTTTAGACCAGACAAGATAGAAACAGGAAATTTGTGAAAAGGTTCAGAAATACAAGAATTTAAAACGACAATGTTTTAAATAATAAAGAAAAACAACTGGAAAACATGAAAACAAGAAAACAAATAAGCACACAAACAATTATATTTGATAATATTTCAGTTAAAGTGAGTATAATTGCATGATGTTTTCTTATTTGTTCATTCGAAATTTCAAGGTAATGCTAATTATTGTTATACGACCTATATGACGATTATTACGTAATATTTCTCATTTCTGTTCAAATACGCCAAGACGGAAAACGTTACGAGGATTTGAAAGTCTGACTACATTTTTAACGCACGAGGGTTTGGAAATCCGGTTGAGTCCAACATCAAGTATTTGAAATGACATCTCAAACAAAGTAATTTGCATATTTCAAAAGTACGGAGGACACGTACTAACAGCATGATAATTTAAGAGTGCTAGTATTTTAGAAATAATTTCAAAGCATACTTCGAAAGATCTGGTTTCGGTTTCAAAACAGCATTGTCTCTTTCGTGTTTAGTCCATGGATTATTTATAATTTTAGAATATTATTTGAACATGGTCGTATCCCATAAAACGAAAGCGGTTAGTTCGCTGGCTTCACAGTGACATTGTCTTAATATTTCATAATTTTAATAATAACAACAACAACAACAACAACAACAACAACAACAACAACAACAACAACAACAACAACAACAACAACAACAACAACAACAACAACAACAACAACAACAACAACAACAACAACAACAACAACAACAAAAACAACAACAACAAGAGAAGGAGGAGGAAGAATAAGAAGAAGAAGAAGAAGAAGAAGAAGAAGAAGAAGAAGAAGAAGAAGAAGAAGAAGGAGAAGGAGAAGGAGAAGGAGAAGGAGAAGAAGAAGAAGAAGAAGAAGAAGAAGAAGAAGAAGAAGAAGAAGAAGAAGAAGAAGAAGAAGAAGAAGAAGAAGAATGGTACTACTACTAATAATAATAATAAAAGTTATACTTTAGATTATGACGAATTGTCAGTCTGAAGCCAGCGAAATAACGTACCTTTACCCCATAAACCAGTCACAACGCAATGCTAATGTTTCAGTAATATCTTCGTTCGTTCGTTCGTTCGTGCGTTCGTTCGTCCGTCCGCCCGTCCGCCCGCCCGCCCGCCCGCCCGCCCGTCCGTCCGTTCGTCCGTTCGTCCGTTCGTCCGTTCGTCCGTCCGTCCGTTCGTCCGTTCGTCCGTCCGTCCGTCCGTCCGTCCGTCCGTTCGTCCGTTCGTCCGTTCGTTCGTTCGTTCGTTCGTTCGTTCGTTCGTTCGTTCGTTCGTTCGTTCGTTCGTTCGTTCGTTCGTTCGTTCGTTCGTTCGTTCGTCAATCCGTAGTGTTTGTATGTCAATTCACTATTATCTCAAACAATCTTGAACCAATTTTGATGTAACTTTGTAGAAAGGTTGGCCACAAACCAAAGACCAATTAACTCATTAAATTTTGGTTGAATTGGGTTAAGAACTGGATAAAAATTTCCGAGAAAAATTTGATCGCAAGATTCTCAGTGTTTAAGAAATAAATGAAAAAACGCTTGATTGCGTTCATTATCCTTATATTTTAAAAACTAATTGTAACTGGATATTTATTACAGTATAACTTAACCTTTTCATTGTTTATATAATAATAAAGCGGTGCATGGTAGACTAAGGGATATGAAAAGTTGGTTGTGTGTGTGTGTTTTTTTTTTCTTTAATGATGGTATAGGACCGCAATCAAGCATTTTATTCATAGTTACGAGTATAGGCCTGGAAAACGAGTTGGTTCGTCTCCGCATATAAACATTCCTTAACAAGCCGCTGGAGGAGGTAAACAGTCTCTGGGTAACCTCAAGTTTAACACATATCTTACAACTGAAAAAACTCTGTATGGTGATTAACCTGCATCTAAAATAGAAACTTATAATGTTAATTATTTACAAACAGATGACGTATTCATTCGTTTGGTAGCCTAAAAAAGTCATTTTATCAGATGAATCTGAAATTAATTTTTGGCTCTCAAGCAGAACGAAAAACTACACTATATACCAACCTTTGTAAAAAGCAAGAGCGGAAATGAAAGCCCAATAAATTTAATATGACCTGGAAACATCTTGTTATTTTGATAACACCTTGTCCGTATACTTTCATGAAAATTACGGAGTAGAATAACACATACAAAAGTTTTCTAAGTTCTTGTAGTACAAGTTGCTGTAAGTTGTTAATAGGGACCTTAAGATCTAGGACGGTAACCTAAACGGCGACGTCATTTAAACAAAATAATTATATTGGCAAAACAACAAGAATGAATAATTTTTACTCCCTAGAGTAGTATCAACACCCTCCTCGTTCTTTATGCCACTTAGAGCGTTTTCACGTCTACACGTGGCAAGATGGCAGATCGGGGATGTTTTATGATATTTATATGTATAGGTAATTGCATGGTTTCAAGTGCAATTTCGAAAAAAACCTACACGGGTGAGTTTTTCAAAGACTATCAAAATTGCACGAGTCCGAAGGACGAGTACTATTTGAGGACTTTGAAAAACTCACGAGTACGTGTTTTTTTCAAATTGCACGAGAAATCATGCTATTACTTATTAATAATATACATGAAAAAATTTATCATAAAGATAATCTTTCTAATCAAAATGCTTTGTTCAAATAACATACATGAAAAAAAATTAACAGGAAGAGCTTTTTTTCTAGTAAAAAATAATTTTTGTGCAAATTTAAAAAATTACAAAATTTGCACTGTATTTCATTTTTCTGCACTGAACACTCCTCTCAGCCAATCAGAATTGAGAACTTTTTTCATGTATATTAATTACTAAAAGCAAGAGCGGAAATAAAAGCCCAATAAATTTAATATGACACCATCCTCGTTCTTTATACAATGCCACTTAAAGCGTTTTCACGTCTACAGGACGCAAGATGGCAGATCGGGGTTGTTTTATGGTATTTATATAGCTGGGAATAAGTAGAACCGAACGTCTATCAAAAGTATACTTGTTACACTACAAGTCGTTTTGTCCACTCCAAACTGAAAATCCTAGACTAACAACATTTACATGAAAATTTACCGATACAAAGCGTAGTGGTTACCGATTAATTGATTGATGTAGAATAGGATTGTACATTTGAGTAAACTTTTTTCATTCTTTTGTTTTCTTAAAAGTTTTGTTGAAGTTACCGCGTGCAGTTACCGCGACTGCATGACAATATATAAACAGACCGTAAATGTTCGTTTTTGTTGTTAAACTTTGGTTATCGTTAGATACTCTCTGGTATTTTTCTTGAAAAATGACTTTCTTATTCTCGACATGATTTTGTATATTTTGTAATAAGCGCCCTTCTCCAATAAGCACCCCTCCAGTAAGCGTCCCTCCTTTTAGTCTCAAAATTAATAAGCGCCCCGGGGAGCTTAATCGAGGAAATACGGTAGTTCAACAGGTATATACTTTCATATACAGTTCAACTCCCAGATATATCATAAACAAATAATAAATATGGTCTTCCATATGGGTCCTAGTGACTCAAGTGGTTAGAGCGTCTGGGTAGCATTCGGAATGTTGTGGGTTGGAGTCCTGCCTATAGAGCTCAGAGTTTTTCTAAGTATTAACAACTTACGACAACTTGTACAGCAAGAACTAACAAAACTGTACTATATCCAAGATGAAAATCCTAAACAAACTAAGAATAATACAATTTAAGTCATTTTAAACTTGCCTACAGTATATATATCTAATCTTTATACCAAACTTTTACATATACTATACCCTAATAAATTACAACAACACGCATCACACTATAATAATTCGGTAGTAAAAATCAAACTTAGCGCCAAACAGACCTATAATGAAAATTAAATTACTATGATTTAAATTCTACTTAGTACATTATCTGGAATATGGCATCACGAACCTCAAAATAATTCTGTTAATTAAGAAACTATACTATCTTTTTCTATATGAAAAACAAAAAACCTAAGGGATTTTTTGCGAATCGTCTCTCCTAAATACTGTAGTGCTAGACAGGCTATTAGTGCATGAGGAAATACTTGGAAGAATATCTCTGGGAATGAAATAGTCTAATTAAAAAACCACTATGTAAGAAACAAAAAACCTACGGGTTTTTTTTATGAATCGTGTCTCCTAAATGTTTTAGTGCTAGGAACGCTATCACTACTGCATAAAGGAATACTTAGAAAAATATTTCTGAGAGAAAAAATAGTCTACATAGTCATGTCGCGAGATTTTCTCTTTATTTCATCAATGTCTTGCCGGCTGAACTTGACGTCCTCGCCGTAGATAGTAAACGGCGCCCAAATCTGAACATCACGATAAAAATGGTTTTCATGGCGTCGAAGCATGTTCATTGCCCGTCTCAAAGCTTCGCAAACGGACGTTTCATTGCAAATTTCATCGTAAACTTTCTCCATGAAAACCTTTGCGCCTGCATCGTGAATTCGCCACAGCGTAGCAAGAACAGAGCGAGCGCCGGCTGCAAGAAATGCACGCGCTAGGCCAACCACTCCTTCCGAGGAAGTTTGACCACTTCCAGTGTGACAACAACATAAGACGACTAATTTAGCATTTATCTCAATGTTAAGAATGTCCTTTTCTTTAAGAAGATATGATTCTTCTTTGGGGAGGGTTGAACCAGGATTAGGGGCAAGAAAAATCTCGCCACGTTCTCTGTCTCCATGAGCTGCAATATGGATTATGCTAGCGTCAGGGATACATTTTAAAACTCGTTGTTTTATCGCCTCATACTCCACCAAAGGCTTAGCGTCAAAACGAGATGCCAGAAGCCGTGCTTCTATTGTGGCATTGGGTAGTTCAGAAACATAAAGTCTCTCCCCACAAAAACTAACTTCTCGTACTATGGGATTACCTACAAACAATGCAAAGCCAAGACTAGCGTCATGCGATTCCTTCATCCTGGAATAAAGCGTTTGTAACGATGGCGTAATTTGAATACTGTAATGTTCTGACAGTGGGCAAGAATTTTTATCTAGCAATGCGCAAAATGGTGCAAAAAAAATAAATTTATCAGGAACAATGATCAGTTTAGTTCCTTTGATAAACTGTTTGACTGGATGTATTAATGCCTGAAATAATGCTTGTAAAATTGCACTGGTTTCGGTCATGTTAGAGCAATTTACGGAGCTCTGATTTACCGGAGATCTTAGTTTGGCGACGTCGATGGCTAGATCATAACGTTGGACTACCTCAACTAACTTTCCCATCTTTAGCTCAGAGTTCTTGGGTATATTGTGGAAAAATATGCTATTGCATGAATGGGATTTTTGCAAATGCATGTTTCTGGCATTCTCCAAATCATTACCACTCGATTTTTCTTTGGCATCAAGGAACTTGTCATTGAATGAAATCTGGCTCCATCGTATTTCCGCAAATTTTAGTTGTTCTCCAAGAAAAGAATCTGAATCTAGTTTATACATAGAGGAATCACGACTTAATTCAACACAATGAGCGTTAAGAAACATCTCCAATTTACGAAAAATGTAATCCTCCGGCAAATTCAGATCTTGACTTCGTCTCAAAATTTCGTATCTAACTCTACCTTCGGCATTTAAAACCCAAATATTGAGAAATTTATCATGATCAAACGAGTAGAATAAAATAGTAGAATTATTCTCTTTAAGCTGGATAGCTTTCCTAAAATCGTCTATTTGCGTGTCTTCTTCACTGTGATCAATTTTCCGCCAAATTTCATGTGCATAAGACGCCATGTGATCAACAATGTGCAACTTCTTACGTTTCTCCATAAAAGCAAGCAGTGCCTTGGCCTTGCTAAGATCAATAACTAACAATGCGGCTGTAATACGTTTTAACAGAATGAAACAATGCATTAACATGACATACCGTCCAAGGTATTCAGTAGTGAATGATATCTTGTTTTCATCAACGCTTAAATCGAAAACTATCTTATCATGGACCTGGACAGATCTCTGTATAAGCGACACAGCATGTTGTAATTTGCTCATAGCTTCAGATTCGCAAGGTATCTGACGACTTAATAAAAAATGAGAGCGTCCCATGTTTGCAAGTGACGCACTTTCAGACCACAGATCACCAATTTCGACACTAAGTTCGTAAGATTTTTGTAAAAAAGTAATGGCTTTTTCATAATTCCCCACACTATGGTAGGCAACACCCAAATTTCCATTGACACTCATAATTGCTGGCTGATTCCCTATTTCAGAGCTAATTGCTAAACTTTTATTAAAACAATCAATAGCCTTTTCAAACTCTCCTAAACTTAGATAGACATTTCCTATATTTCCACAGCATGAAGCTATTCTTAAAGGATCCCCTATTTCAGTACTGATTTTGAGACTTTTCTTGTAACACGCGATGGATTCTTCGTGCCGCTTCATACTACAATAGACACCCCCTAAAATTTCATTCCCGCTTGCTATTCCTGACTGATCTCCTATTTCAGAGCTGATTGCTAGACCTTTATTAAGATACGCAACAGCTTTTTCAAACTGCCCTAATGCATAGTAAGCAGTCCCTAAGTTATCCATAATTACATGCTCTACCTTTGCAATCCCCTATTTCAGAGTTGATTTCAAGAGCTTTCTTGAGATACTCAATTGCTTTTTCATACTGCCCTAACCTAGTATAAGCTTCCCCCAAATCATTATTGTTAGATGCTATAGTTGAGCGATCCCCTATTTCAGTACTAATTCCTAGAGCTTCATTGTAATGCTCAACGGCTTTAGCATACTGCCCCATGTTGAGATATAGACCTCCCAAGTTTCCGCAAGTAATACTTACTCCTGACCGATCCCCTATTTCAGTGCTGATAACGCGACTTTGTTTGTAATACTTAACAGCTTTTGCATACTGCCCAATTTTCATATAAACATTACCCAAATTCCCATTGTTGTTTGATATGCCTAAACGATACCCCATTTCAGTGCTAATTTCTAGACCTTTTTCATAATAATCAATTGCTTCTTTATACTGTCCTAAACACAAATAGACATTGCCCAGATAGCCATTGTTAGTTGCTATCCCTAAGCGATATCCTACTTCAGTACTGAGTTCCAGACCTTTATTGCAATACTTCATAGCTTTTTCATATTGTCCTAAATAACAATAAGCTATCCCACACTGTCCAATTATACGTGCTTCTACTGACCTATTCCCTATTTCAGCGCTAATTTCCAGACCTTTATTGTAAGAGTCAATGGCTTTTTCAAACTGCCCCATTTTCATATACACAATCCCCAAATCTTCATTGTTACTTGCTGTTTCTGACCGATTTCCTATGTCAATGTTGCTTGCTAAACCTATTTCGAAATACCCAATTGCTTTTTCATACTGGCCTAAATTATGATAGGCATCCCCTAAACTTCCATTGTTGCTTGCTATCCCCAAACGATTCCCAATTTCAAAGCTGATTGCTAGACCCTTATCGTAATACTCGATGGCTGTCTTATACTGCCCCATACTGGAATAAACAATCCCCAACTTTTCACAGCAAGTTGCAATTCCTGATTGATCCTTTAATTCGGTGCTGATTCCCAGACCTTTCTTCAAGTACTCAATGGCTTTGTCATAATGCCCCAAAATACGATAGACGTTCCCCAAACCTTCATTGCTAGCTGATATTCCTGATCGATCCCTAATAGCTGTGCTGATTACTAAGCCTTTATTGCAGTACTCAGTGGCTTTGTCATAGTCTGCCAAGCGCACATATGCATGTCCTAAATATACACTACACACATATTTTCTTGCTTTGTCTTTAAGTTCATCTACTATGTTGTCTGCTTTTAGCATGTAATCTATCGTTTTGTCATAACACGCAGTTTTAAGATATCTTACTCCAATTTTAATAAGGACATCTATTCTTTCAACACAATTACTCAGTAATTTCTCAAACTCAATATAGTACTTCAACATTCCTTCACACTCTACATCACATCTACTCATAATTATACATAACATTAGGTTTTTAAGTTCTACGTTACCTTGCAGTAATCCAACCAATCTATCTGCTATGCACACAAAGTCATGCTGTCTCCCTTTTTGAGTCAGGACTCTTGCCAGCTCTGCAATGAATTCTAGTACCATCCAAATGTTTGTGTTTCTTGCTTCAAATATCTATGTTCGGACAGTTAAAAAAAATATTAAAATACTCATTAACCCATTGCTGCCTAGGATGTCTGAGGGTTTTCATTTGAACGAATAAACTTGTCTGGCGCTGAACAGAGTAAACCAAAAAGACCGTTCTTTCTTGCCAGCTCAAGCAGGAATGGGTCAAAGTATCAAGGTTGCTGTGAATACTAGACTGTGTCTGGAACCTATTTAATTTAACCCTTTCCCTTCAGTGGATTTTCTCTGCGACGAGTAAAATCGTCTGACGTTAGTCAGTCATAAAATACATAAAAAAACTAGAGAGTCGGACGCGTCAGAAAAAGATAAGGGATTCGACTTATACTCGGAATATTGCAAAAATGACGATTTTTCTTGTGCAGAAAATAGGGATATACAGTACATCATGTCGAGATATATACTACATAGGTTGCAAAATACGGTATTTCAGCCATCAAATGCCATATCGCTGCCAAATTTTGGCTGTCAGTATATTTTTGCCTGTTCTATGTAGAACACAAAAAGTATCACACTTCAAAAAGCTAGAAAAAGTCCTGACGTCAGCGAAAATAACCTACATACATTGCGAATACAAACGTACAAAAAAAAATTGTGCAAAAGTTTGAAGTGTTTAAAAGGAAAGAGGAAAGGAAAGAAAAAATAAGGAAAGCAAATGAAATGAAATGAAAGGATAGGAAAGGAAAAGAAAGGATATAAAAAGAAATTAAAGGAAAAGAACAGAAAAAAACAACAGAAAAGAAAAAAAAGAAAGGATAAAAAGAAAGGGAAAGAAAAGGAAAGAAAGAACTTTGCTACACCTCCCGAAAGCGCAAAGAGATCTTAGGGACTTGAAAAGCGTTGAACAGGAGTATAAGGAAGCCAGAATTAAAACTGCCATCCATCAGTACGCATCGAACGACCCAACAGTCAAAGCAGTTGCGCTTACTGACCACTAAAAGAAGAAGATCCATCAAGAAACACGCCGACGAGAAGTTTGCTGAAGAACTATAAATTGACATTTGCACAAATAGCAATCTAGAATGGTCCATCAGATATATTACTGAAGATGGTAGCGAGAAAGTTGTTACAGATGAAAGAAAGATAAAGCCTTTACTTCGAGAAGCCAGAATTACCATATTAAGAAAAGCAATTGGAAATCAGCCATGGCTTGGACGTAACACCAACCAGCGGTGGGAAAACGATATGGCAGTGATGGATTCCTATGGCTAAATGGGTGGAAAGGATGTCCTACCGATGTAGTGGCCGACATGGAGGAAATTGTACAGCAGTTGTTTATTACAGCGTCAAGCTTGGGCAAGATACTACCAGAAACATGTACGGCTTATGTGAATCGAAGCAAGAAACCGTTTCACATCTTTTGTACGGTTGCGAACGGCTCTCCCAGACGGAATATTAATATCGACACAATAATGTCTTAAAATGCCTTGATTTTGGCTACAATTTCCAGCCGTGCGTGGAAAACTCTTCCGCACTATTGCAACAATTTGGCATTATTGAAACAATTCCGCCTTCAAATAGTGCAATTGAGTCCAAACCTGTGGAAATTTTGTGGGAAATGCCAATCCTCGCCTCTGGTTCTCAAGCAATAATAACATCAACAGAACAGGGTAATAGACCAGATATAGAGGTATGGTACTAATCAACATGAAACAGAAGACGGCGGGCGACGGTCATAGAATGTAGCTGCCCATCGAATAGCAACATGGGAAAAAAAGGATGAAGAAAATACGAACGAGCAAGTACCAAGAAGTCCGAGCCGAGAAGCAGAAAAGATTCGAGGGATTTGATGTATACCAACTCAATGTTCTTTTGAATGTGGTGGGTGACTATAAAAAATCAGCCTCGTTAGCCGTTCTGCTTGGCCAAGAAAAGTTAGCAAAGGCTGTTTTAAAAAGAATGCAGAAGACGGTCATTTTTGGATTGATTCGCGTAAAAAACTTATTTAACTCGCTAGGATATAAATACTTTTATAGTGTACTTTCTTCTTTTAATTTGTACGACTTTTGTAAATATTTTTATTTAGGTTGTTAAAAATCTCCAGCATACTCTGTTGACCCGTAAGATTATTTTCTGTTATAAATTGTTAAATCAAGACAATTAAACACAAAAAAGAAAAGGAAGGAACAGGAAAAAAAAGAAAATAAAAGAAAGAAAAAGAAAAAAAGAATATAAAAGGAAGGAAGGAAAAGAAAGAAAAGGAAAAGAATGGAAAGGGGGGAAAAGGAAAGGATTTGGAGCTAATCATCCTTACTTGCAACATGCAGTGGCTGAATTTCAAAGAACGCAAATCAACGTGGTCGAGTTGACGGCATATCAAAAGCGCTCCGGCAGACGTCATACGACACATGTCAGACTAAACATCACACCTAAAATCTATAGGTGTTAATTTCAGCGAAGGAGGTGAACTGGAGTACGCGACAAAGAACCCTCGCAGCACAGGAGAGATCAACTATAACTCTTCTCAAATGAGTCCCAAGCTTGACAACAAGGCCATTCCCAGATGGACATCCATCCATCCATCCATCCATCCATCCATCCATCCATCCATCCATCCATCCATCCATCCATCCATCCATCCATCCATCCATCCATCAAAGTACAACCCTCATCCATCCAAGTACAACCCTGTCCAACCACAACGCTGTCCAACCAGACTTAACTTTAGACTGCAGTGGCGAAAGACCACGCGCTAACAGTACACGTTCATAGAGGTATACGAGCAGGGGTACCAGGTAGAAGCCACCCGTGCTTCCCCGAAGAAAATAATTGTTTGAAGTTGAAAAAAAAGGCGGTTAGAAAAGAAAAGTATAGAGTAAAATGACAGAAAGATGATTCATCAAGCATAGAGTAAAATGCGATTCCAAAAAATAATGGCATCATGAAAATCGAAGAAACGAGTCAATACAAGAAGAACTAATATGAAACGGTAATATTTCGACTTTATTTCAATCTTTTATTTAAACCAGTTAAGTTGCTTTACTTACTTCACGCCGCATTTTTTCAGCATCAAAACCATCGTGAGATGACGCCATTTTTGAAAAGCTACATGTACAGTACTAAGGCAGAATTTGACTGGAAAAAAAAAAGAAAAGAGTTAGCGAACATTTATGAAATATGTCAAGTCAAAAGTGAGGATAATAAATAAATAACGATTTAAATATAAAGCTTTTTAAAGATCGAATTCACCGGAATAAAATCGGGAAAATATCTCACTGTCGTCGGAAGTAGGTTTCCGGCGTTTGTAAATGCTTACGCAGTTTTTGAAGTAATATTTCATAAACGAGTAGGAGTGTTTTACCAGGGGTTACAAACACGAGAGGACAATGAAAATTACGAGGCCGTCAACCGAGTAATTTTTATTGTTCTCGAGTATTTGTAAAACATGAGAATAATAAAAATCACGAGGCTGAACGCCGAGTGATTATTATTGATTTCGAATGTTTGACAAACACGAGAACATTAAATTATGAGGTAATACAGTAGGCGAAGTGATATGTATTGTTTTCGAATGTTTTACAAACACGAGAACATTAAATTATGAGGTAATACAGTAGGCGAAGTGATATGTATTGTTTTCGAATGTTTTACAAACACGAGAACATTAAATTATGAGGTAATACAGTAGGCGAAGTGATATGTATTGTTTTCGAATGTTTTACAAACACGAGAGAACATTGAAAATTACGAGGTAATAGGTCGAGTGACTTTTGTCGTTCTTGAATGTTTGTAGCCCCTGGTAAAACACGATACACGAGTTTATGAAATAGCTTCTAAATCGTCAATTATAGTAGAGGGACTTGGTGATAACAGGGACGTAGCCAGGATTTTAAAAGGGGGAGCTACGGGGGCATGCTCCCCCGGGAAATTTTGAAATCGAGAGTCGCTGAAATGCCATTTCCTGGCTTTTGGAGGAAGATTTTACAGACAGGTTAAAAAACGTCAGATAAATACTTAAACACGCAAACGTCACATAGATACTCAAAATGCATACACTCATACTGATACAATTCATATTGCATCAGTTTGGTAGTTACATGTCTGTTGTTTTATATCAAAAAGGGGGCGGGATCCGCGGCTCCCCCGGCTCCCCCCTGGGTGATATTGGTGCACATTAAATTAGACAATGATTTCAAGTTGAATTTATAATTAAGAAATGTGGTAATAAACAGTTCTTTAGTAGTTTTATAACTGCTTTGCATGGGGAAGAATGTTACAACAAAATGTTTGCGGATAGGTAAAATATATTTATTCTGCCTCTTCCTCCGCTGAGCTTTCGTCCATAGATTGCTGATGATGTCCAGAGCAACACAGGACGAAAGCTCAGCAGAATAAATATATTTTACCTATCCGCAAACATTTTATTATAACATTCTTCCCCATGGTTGTATCCGCAAACATTTTACTATAAACGGTTCTTTGTTTGTGCTGTTTATCTGATTTCTTAATTATGAATTCAGTTTGTGCGACCTTTACCTGGTTTCAAAACTCATACATATGACCAAATATTTTTCTCATGAATTAATTCATGAATTATTAATGATTTGAGACTACAATTAACGACGAGCATAAATGATTACAGATCTTATATATTTTTTATTTTTCGATTTTTGTATCTGCGCTTGCGCAGATATATTGCTATCGTGTTGTGTGTGTGTTAGCTTTTTTGTGTAACCACTGACCTGTAGTGTGTGCTGTGGTGTAACTCGAACCAATGCGCGACAATTACATCGGGGACAATCGATCGAAGCTCAGAATTTTTTGGCGTCAACGTACGAGCTGTCAGGTTGAACGATGGAAACAAGTATTCTTTAATCCCGATCGTGTTTATAATATCAAAAGAGCAAGTGCGCAACACTATTTCCGAAGAAAGACAATATTGCTGATACAAATGGCAAGTATTTTTAACATGACTTATAGTAAACTTGCAAGTGTGATCTACTGATCTACCACATTTCTTGTGCGTCATACAGAACGATTGAAGAGTTGACAAAAGGTTTTCAACATGTTGGGCGATTTTATATCGACTCAGGCGACTCAGGCCAACACGTGTAAACTGTTTATGATTTAGGACCGTGGTCTTCAAGTGACAAACATTTATACTCTTCGGAAGACAGACAATTCTCTTTGGAGGAAACTTACAAGTATATATTTCACAACCGGTAGCATCATTTGACATTGTTAATGCAATCAAGTTTTATTAGCAGTACACACATGTACTCATTCACTGCTTGCTATATAAAGTTGTATCTAATAAACATTCTTCTTTTACATTTTTAAAGTAATCAAGTTTATTAACTTAATAAACCTAATAAACCACAATCTGCCCTACGATTTACTTTCTTTAATATCAAGGGATTGGCTTGTCATCTCATTCATTTATTAGTTATTACGTTCACTGAAGTGGCCTGTTTACAAGGAGGTAGGGTTAACCCTAGCACCCGGGTCAAAGCTAGGGTCATCCTGCTGCCCAGGTCAACTTTATTAGACCTGGTTACCAACCACTAATAACAAGTAGGCAGGTAGGTGCGTTATCCCTACCAAATGCATTTACGAGGACAAAACATAACCTGGCCACTGGGGTAACCCTGGCAGCCAGGTTACCCTAGCATCCTTGTAAACACAACAAACAAAAAATTCAAGAAACGTATGATAGCTCGGGTAATACTAGCCTCCTCCCCAGGCAACTCTGTGTCTTCCCAAATGGCAGCTTTTCAATGTTTGGCTGAGCACGAAGGGACAGCAAGGGGCAATTTAGCTCTAGGGACGAGATTGGGACAGCAAGGGATTGGGAGCGGCTCACGCTCAGTCTCCCGCGTGAACTCGGTCAATATGGCTCCCTTGTCAGATAATCACCTTTTCGGATGCCACAGAGTTGCCTGCGGAGAAGGCTAGGCTAATACGAGTGCTTTAGACACTTCCCAAATTTGCTTCAATGGGCATGAACAATGGGTTGAAATCGAGGTGAATATCAGTGATGATAGTGAAAGCATTACGATTTCATGTGAACCTCGCGTTCATGCCATTGTTTCATAGGCACTATTTATAGGCTATAAATTCGCTTCTAATGTGTTCGGCGCAGATACATGTACGCTATGCGTACCTTTTGTTTGTATTTTTAGCGAGAAAAAGACGTCACATGTTTGGAAATATTTTTTTAATATTTTTGCATGTTTGATATTTCTTTTCAAAAACAGCATGTTACGTGAACTCTAAAAGTAAAAGAAAACTGAAATAGCTTTATTCAATAAAATGTTGTAATCGGGTGATAAATATTATTGCCCAGCAGATAACTTTTAAAAACACCATATCGAATAGGAATACATTGAGAAGATTGAAATACTTTAATAAAAAACTAACGTTTCGTCACTAGTTTTTTATTAAGGTATTTCAATCTTCTCAATGTATTCCTATTCGATATGGTGTTTTTAAAAGTTATCTGCTGGGCAATAATATTTATCACCCGACTACGCTTTCCGCCTGGTACTTCCATCGCTAAAATGTTGTAACGTTTTAAAATTTTAATTTTCGCCATTTTGTTTCTATAAATAGCTCAACATGGCCAAAATTCCAGTTTCAAAAAGTAAAAGTTAAGTTTTCACTGAATAAGGCTATTTCATGCTGTTTTTGAATAAGTCATTGTAACTCCTGGGCCGCCGATAGATATGAGTAATCCCACGAGTCACAGGGGTAGCAAATGGTACAAATAATTTCGAACTCAACGGTAAAACAATTAAACTTTATTGACAATGGGTACACTGAAGTAGGTCACGAAATGTTCTATGTGAACGTAGATTTAGCAATAGGTCGAGTGCGGTCGAGTGTAGAATAATCGGTGGGTGTAGAACTGTAGAATGATTGTAGCTGGACGAATGTAGAATAACTGTAGGTTCGAACTGAAACACGACAGTGGAATAGATCTAGCTTAGCTAAATGTTAACTAATGTTACGCATGCAATACTGACGATCACTGATACTAACTATAAATTTACGATTATATATACAAGATTAATGAACTTACTTTGGTTTACACCTGTACCAAGTAGCGATCGATTGGGTAGCGATTGAAGTAAATCCTTAACTTTTATCAAATTCCTTAACTGACTTTGGTCGCGTCTATACTGTAACACAGTCTTGACTATACTAACAACACTAACAATGTACACATACATGTCACGAATCTTAGATCTATCCTAAGGGCATTTCCGTAGCGAACAAAGAAGTACTAAAGAATGAAAGGCCCTATTTATACGAACCAAATATTCGCCAATAAAATAAGCGTTTCAAACTAACAGTCATCAAACATGCAACAATATAGACGAATTCGGAGTTTCGACTGCGCGTACAATCTGAGTCTGGATAAAACGTAGTTCATTTGTACATGAGGCTGAAGCAGCCGTAGTAAACATAACAATATTTCTGATGTCAGAAACTTTTTAATGTTTAGGTATTCTATATAAGGATAAAATTTGGTTATCGATTATCCTTGACAATAATCCTAAACGTAGTGTCTAAAAACAATGAACTCAAAACATGAAAAAACAGTCCCGTCCCAGCTTATGTTATTTTCCCGTTATGCATTAATAGACACGATGTAATTTGCATAGGGGCGGCCTAAATGATACTACGATTTGGTGTACAAAAAAAAATATTTTCCGCCAAACGTGACGTCATTCCCCACAAAAATACAAAAAAATCGAAAAACAAAAAAACATGCTATTACAAGGATTATGGATGTTTGTTATAGTGCAAAAGTTGAGACTAATTGAAATAAAAGTTGTAAAGTAGAATGAACGCACGGTTAACGTGAGCGTTTGTAACATCATTTATGCCCGTTGTACCAACTTTTTCAACAAAATGTTGTCACCTTAATTACTTCATTATATACAGTAGTATGACATAAATCAAACTTGTTTTTATGTTGCATTTCACCTTTAACATTTTGACAATTCGGTCTTCATCAGTTAAAAATTATTATTAGGTAATAATTTTAGAAAAGATAAAAACCATTTAAGAAATAGAAAACATTTTCTGTGTTTACTTCAACAGAGTGTTTCCACACTATTTCCCAAACTTTCACGAGTTTCTATAATTCTATGTAAACAGTGGCGGATTACCTATGGGGCAAAGGGGGCATTTGTCCCCGGCCCCCAGATTCTGACCGGCCCAAAAAAATGAGTGAATAAAAAACTTATGCAGTTTCTCTTTGAAAGTCCGAACTAGCCTGAGAAAATCACACGCTATCTCAGCCACGGGTCCCCTTCTGTTTGAAAGAGGGAGGGGAGTGGCCCCTGAGGTAAGTACGAACCTCCGATGATCCGATCAACCTACTTACCACCACTTAAGGAGTAAAAATAGTGATTAAGTACAGTCTTAGGTGCATGTCATTTTCTGTAACATGAGCCTTTATTATATAGAGACGGTAGTGATAGTGAGACAGTGAGCAAGTGTGATTGTGACCACAGTGATTAAATATATTCTTCAAATCTTAGAGACTTCGCACGCCTTTGGATAAATCCCTAATAGTAAGGGGCAAATTTACTATACGTGGCACCTCCCGACGGGATTACAAATGTAAAGCGAGGAAATCTTGTCCTCATATTCATCAAATATCCAGATGGCGTCGATCGAAACCAAGTTAACGCAACTGCACCTCACAACAGAACGAACCAACGAGATTATAGCTAGTTCTGATGAAGAAACAATCACAAGACACCAAGCAACCCTCCGAGCGGTTATAAACGAAGTCGACAATCTGCGACGAGAAATCGAGGCCAATAAAATCGAGGCCAAAGAAGAAGTGACAGAATGGAACGCCGAGATAAACAAAAGGCTAGCCGACGCAGATGGCCACGTCCGAACGACAAAGAAATGGTCAGACGAAAATAAAAGAAAACAAGAGACTATCGAACGCGAAGAGATATTACAATTTGAGATGAAGCTCCTGGAGACGAAACTACAGCTTCAAACCCAACACGAGACGTCGTCGAAAGAAACTCCACCGAACGTGGTATCTATGAGTGAAACCCAAGCTAAACTGCCAAAACTAGTCATTACGAAATTCGACGGTTCGTATATGGACTGGCCAAGATTCTGGGGGCAGTTCACTGAGAACGTCGAGAAAAGTAAGGCTGCACCTATCACGAAATTTACATATCTTCGCGAACTTCTCGACCCTAAGGTAAGAAGAGAGGTAGAATCACTCCCTTTCACGACGGAAGGATACAACCGCGCGAAAAGTATTCTTAAAGATAAATACGGAAACGAAACCGAAATTTTCAAGGCCTACACTCGAGAAATCTTAAGCTTACCAACGATTTCAAGCGCTAACCCTAGAAAGATTCACGATTTTAGCGACAAATTAATGCACTCGGTTCTGGCTCTACAAACGATGGAAAAGCTCGATCAAATAAACGGCGCAGTTTCGATGACCCTAGACAAATTGTCAGCCATACGAGGTGACCTGGTCCGAACAGATCCGGATTGGGAGAGATGGGACTTCGCAAAACTGGCTGAGGCACTTAGGCAATGGACAAGAAGAAATCCAGTAGAAAACAAAGAAGAGCGAGACCACGAACAAGGCAATAAACGCAGAGACAAAGACAAGCTGTTTCATGCCCGTCGTTGCGACAAGAAACCACGTGGGTGTACTTATTGTGATGACAGCAACCACAAAGCCGTCGAGTGTTTGAAATTCACAACAGTTCCGGTTCGGAAACAGATATTATCGAAACGAAGATTATGCTTTAATTGCACTTCAGCGCATGCACCACAAAGCATCCGAATGCCTGAGTAAGACGTCGTGCCAGCATTGTGGTAAACGACATCACACGTCAATCTGCGAGTCGGTAGAGAAGTTCAACGAAGATCCCGTCAAAGAGATCCTTGGCATGACGACAAACCAGAGAAACGAAGGTGTTTTTCCTGTCGTAGTCATCGAAGCAAATGGCATCAAATGCAGAGCTTTAATAGACTCTGGAGCCGGCAGTTCGTACATTTCGTCAAAACTAACCCAACTTCTCCGAATAAAACCAACCGAAGTACAAACGAAAAACATTGATATGATGTTGACATCCACAACCGCCAAACTTGAAGTCTATGATGTAACTCTTCAGTCAGTCGACCACCAATTCTCCTTACCAGTCAGGGCAACAAAGGTAAACAAAACAGAACTCCTGGCAATAGAAAACCCAAGATACAGCGAACTCATAGAGAATACCCCCATCTGAAAGGCGTATCTGTTTATAACGACACCAAAGCGTCTCTACCAATCCACATGGTCCTTGGAAATGGAGAATACGCCCGGATAAAGACAGAAACGACGCCAAGAATTGGAAAACCGAACGCACCCGTTGCAGAGCTCACCAAGTTTGGATGGTTTCTGATGTCACCAGGCAAAGAATTCGACAACAATACCGTACTTCTCACACAAACAAGCCAGAGCGACTACGAGCGATTGTGCAGACTAGACGTCCTCGGATTAGAAGACAAACCGGAGCATGATCAGTCGACCGTCTTCGACGAATTCAAAGAACAGTTGGCGCGCGACCCAGAAGGCTGGTATGAAACTGATTTGCCCTGGAAACCAAACCATGTAGTTCTACCCACAAACGAGCAACGTAGCCTCAAGCGTCTTCAGAGCCTGAGAAAGAAGCTGCAACGAGATGGCTTGACAGAAGAATATGATGCAATCATACAGCAACAGCTACAAGAAGGGATCATAGAACGAGCACCACCTGTCTCGCAACCACGAGAGTTCTACATCCCACACAAGAGCGTAATCCGCAAGTCCGCTGAAACGACAAAGATGAGGATTGTGTATGACGCCTCCGCTAGAGAGACTCCTAACGCACCGTCGCTCAACGATTGTCTATACGCTGGTCCGGCCCTACAAAACAAGTTATGGGACGTACTAATTCAGCAAAGAGCCTACCCAGTCGTAGTATCTGGTGATATAAAGAAGGTGTTCCTTCAAATTCGGATCCGTGAAAGCGAAAGGGACGCGCTTCGCTTCCACTGGCAACCAGACGACAACACCAAGATCGACACCTACCGCTTTGCGCGAGTACTGTTTGGTCTCGCCCCTTCTCCTTTCCTTTTAGGAGGAGTCCTCGAGTGTCATCTGGACGCCTGGGCAAAGAAATATCCTGAAGAAGCCGAGAGAATACGAAGAAACCTTTACGTAGACGACCTTTTGACGGGTGGCCAAAATGTCGAAGAAGCCCAGCGTCGCAAATCTATCGCGGTAGAGGTGATGAGTGATGCAAGATTTGAGTTGCACAAGTGGCATCCTGAACCCAGCGACGACCAGTTCTACGCTAAACAACACCTATTTGTCCATCCAAGCGAATCGAAGCTGTTGGGCCTTAAATGGGACAAGTTAGAAGACACCCTAACAGTATACTGTTCCCAACCATAAGTTCCACATCAACAAAACGTGAAGTCCTAGGGAAACTGGCGAAGATTTATGACCCACTAGGATTGGTATCCCCCACCTCACTGCAAGGCAAGCTAATCTACAGAGATGTGTGCGAGTCTAAAGTACCATGGGATGCACCAATCCCGCAAAGCCTCCAACTACGCTGGAAAAGGTGGGAGCAGTCATTACCGGCAGAAGTCTTCGTTCCGAGACCGTTAACACCTTACCAACAACCAGTCGAGAGCCTGGAGCTACATGCATTTGGCGACGCTTCTACCCTCGGTGTTGGCACCGCCGTCCACTCTATCATCCGACAGCAAGGAAGAGTGACCCAGACCCTGGTGACGGCAAAATCCAGGCTAGCCAAAAGAGGACTAACTGTGCCCAGGTTAGAGCTCGTCAGTGCCCACATGGCAGCGAACCTTGTCATGAACGCAAGCAACGCCTTGAAAGATCTACCCAAACCAACAATCTATGGATGGCTGGATAGCACTGTAGCTCTTCACTGGATTCTTGGAAAGGGACAGTACAGACAGTTCAGCTCATTGGTGGAACGGACCAAAATGGCTCCAGGACCCCCAAAAGTGGCCGAAATGCTCAGTAATTGAGAAATCACAAGCCTCAGAAGCTGAAGCAAAGGTGGCGAAAGAGCAGTTCAACTTAGCACAGCAGCAGTTAGAGGAATTCAACGAAGACGAATTTGACGATCTGCTCAAACGTCACAATTTGCGCAAAACGTTACGCATACAAGCTTGGATTCGTCGGTTCACAACGAACAGAAAACGCAAAGGCCCACTCACGAGCGAAGACCTGAACGAAGCACGGAACTGGTGGATAAAGAGAGCCCAACAGCAAGACTCGCAGAAACATCACTTTACACAAACCCGCCAGAGCCTCAACCTCGTGCCCAACGCAGAAGGTATACTTAAGTGCCAAGGAAGGATACAGGGCGAACACCCCGTCTACCTACCAGCCAAGAGCCTTTTCTCCAGAAAGCTCGTGCAGCGAATCCACGCCGAAACCTTACACGGGGGAGTGTCCTTGACAATGGCAGCGGTGCGTGAAAACTACTGGATCCCAACCCTTAGACAAATGGTGAAGTCTATCCTATCGGAATGTGAGGGATGCAAGCGTTTCAGAGCTCTCCCGATCACCAAACCACCTCCTGGACAACTGCCCACCAACCGTACCGAAGGGAGAACAGCTTTTGAGGTCATTGGGACTGATTTCGCAGGTCCAATACGCTACAAGAAAACCAAAGCTAGCGAAGGAAAGGCGTACCTCCTTATCTTCTCCTGCAGTTTATCGAGAGCTGTGCACTTGGAAGTAGTTCCAAATATGGAGACGACAACCTTCTTGAAATGCTTTAAACGCCTGATCGCCAGAAGGGGACGACCCAGAGTTATCTATTCTGACAACGGTGCCTCGTTTGTCAAGGCGGCCAAGTGGTTAAAACAAATCCGAAAAGATGAAAGAGCCCAAGGGTTACTAGAGCAGCACGAGATTGCCTGGAAATTCAACTTGAGCCGCGCCCCATGGTGGGGTGGACAATTTGAACGGCTGATTGGAGTCGTGAAATCCGCTTTCTACAAAGTGATTGGGGGAGCTACACTGACGTTTGCCGAACTGGAAGAGGTGATGCTTGATGTCACTCTCCTCCGCAGAGGCTTCTTGGGCTTTAAGGAGGTGGGATTTTGCGGGCAGATCGGGCTATCCAGAACCATGCCCCCTTTCCCCCACGCATCCCCTCTTTTCCCCCACGGATCCCCGCTATGTTATAAAGTGCTCCCTCCTTCCCCCTCCTATTATTATTATTAAAAAGCTCAAGAAGCCTCTGCGGAGGAGAGTGGCTTGATGTGGAAACACAGATCAACCGACGACCACTATGCTACATGGAGGATGATGTCCAGTTACCTACGCTAACTCCCGCCGGGTTCTTATTCCAGCGTTCAAACCAGATACCAGAGGAAGAGTCGTGGAGAATCGAAAATAATGATCTTCGAAAGCGAGCAAGGCACCTTATAAATTGCAAGAACAGCTTATGAAACAGATGGAAGAGAGAATACCTCACAGCACTGAGAGAGAGGCACAACATGATGCACGAAACGAGTAGGTTCCAACCAAAGGAAGGAGACCTGGTTATCGTGAAAACGGACAACAAAAATCGAGGTACTTGGCCCCTAGCCATTGTGGAACAAGTCTACCCAGGCAAGGATGGAATCGTTCGCGCCGTGCAACTGAAGACCGCCAATGGACACTTGGAAAGACCTGTGCAACATTTATTTCCACTTGAACTCCAGTGCGATATTGAAGAAAAGGGAACAGCGAAACTTAACCCAGAAGCTCAAGAATTCCGCCCAAGAAGAGATGCAGCAGCAGCAGCGAATCTCAGGATGAAACAAGTCATGGAAGTGGAAAACAGCGAGTGACAATCAGAACAAATACAATGACATTTTTAACGGTTGTCAATCAGAAAGGAACTCTTTAATATAACTCAATTTGTTTAATTTTGTTCTTGTTACGCATACGTGGGGAACGTTTAGTACAGCTATAAAGAGACTTTATTGTACATATGTTGCCATTTAGGCAAACATATGGGGGGAGCGTGTCGGAAACTAATGGTAACACGTCACCACTTAAGGAGTAAAAATAGTGATTAAGTACAGTCTTAGGTGCATGTCATTTTCTGTAACATGAGCCTTTATTATATAGAGACGGTAGTGATAGTGAGACAGTGAGCAAGTGTGATTGTGACCACAGTGATTAAATATATTCTTCAAATCTTAGAGACTTCGCACGCCTTTGGATAAATCCCTAATAGTAAGGGGCAAATTTACTATCGTTTCTCTTTGAAAGTCTGAACTAGCCTGAGAAAATCACACGCTACCTCAGCCACGGGCCCCTTCTGTTTGAAAGCGGGAGGGGAGTGGCGCCTGAGGCAGCCTAAGTACGAACCTCCGATGATCCGATCAACATACGCTTTCAGTTCACCGTGCTCCGGGGATGGCTCTCATTTTGTGACCGGCCCTAAAATATTTTTGCCTCCGGCCCTGGGAAGGTTAATCCGGCACTGCATGGAAAACAAGATTTTACAAATGGCGGAAAATTTCCATGTTTACATAATATAGAGTTATCGCGTGCCTGCAGACGCTAAGATGAGTGTCTGCACCCAGGGTAATAGATCGAGTTATAGAAAGACGGCTCTTAACCAATTAGCGCGCAGGTTTTATAAATGTTATTTCATAAATTTACATATAAACGGGCATCGAAGATTACGACACGTATTAACAAAGAATATTTTATCAAGAACTTTAGGTCCTGTTCACACTCAGATAGACCTTCTGTTCACACGAAAAACGCCTGTATTTCTATATCTTTTTCATCGGAAATATTCAGTTTGGATTTAAGTTGGGAGCTCGTGCGCATTTTGCCCTATATAGATAGAGTTTTTTCACCAAGTGAGTTTATCAAGCAAGAATACAAGAGGTATTTATACACAATTTTATTTCGTTAAGTCGCTTTTAAAACGTGAACTGATCACACCTTTTTGCTGTGTTTTCGTAAGTAAATTTTCATAATTTAAAGCATTTTGTTGAGCTTGTTGGGGTTTTTTGTCGAAACTTCTCGTACTTCAAGCCCTTACGCATTCCTTTTTTGTTTATTTATGGCAATAATACGTTGCTTATTTCAACAATTCAGATCGAGTTTTTGTTTACCATACGGCGTTTGGTTTCTTCAAGTTCTCTGGATTCTTTTCAAGATATATTAAACGGGTTGTTTTTATCCTTCTTTTCTTTGTGCTCCATTTCGTTTCGTTTATATAAACGAAAGCAAAATACTGTTTGTTTGAGAGTTTATAGTTTTCTTCGTCGCTAGTCATCAGTGCCCAACAATTCCTACCGCGTGACACCGTACCAAACACACACACACACACACACACACACACACACACACACACACACACACACACACACACACACACACACACATATATATATATATATATATATATATATATATATATATAAACTATTTCCCAGATTTCGTCTCCTTCACGTTTTCTACACGCGTGTAAAGTGGACTACACGCATGTCGAGATTAGCACCCTCACCGGGCTCCGGGCCACAGAATAAGGATCAACCAGAAGTCCAACTCTCTGTCGGCACCTTTGATGTAAGCGTCCTCGGGAATGTCGGCCTCTCGGTCCCGGCGCCATTTTGAAAGTAAGTGTACCCGGGAAATTAGCCCTATCGTCCTTGCGACCCTCGGCCTCCTGTATTCAATTACTCTTGGCCTTGGTGTGACCTTTAATTAAATTTATATTGTTATCTATATATATAAATAATATTTAGTTAAGTAAATAAGTAATTTACTTTAGAAAACGTTTCGTTGGAGATGAAATTCTTTGACCACGAGGTTATTAAAACTTCAGTACGCGGATACTACGGGTAAAAGTCCGTGGCAAAAAAGTCCTGTACTCACGAAGCGGGTTTTACATTTCTCGATTTTGCCGACACATTTGTTTATAGAAAAAGATGGCTAAAATTTTCGGAACTACGCATTGTTGAAATACGTATGTTGTTAGAAATTTTATAAGCTTTCATTCGGTATATAGTTCAAATTTTAGTGTTACCTGTAACTTTTTAAAATGTTCAAAATGTTCTCACCATTGCTCGTAAAATAAGAACTATATAATGGGAAATGGACTCCTCACAAGTGTTATAGAATTTTGGATTTTGTTTTTAAATACTAAACGCACAGCCCTGAACAAGATATTAAACAAAGGGTACTGTCAAGTGCTATTCATGTCAGAACTTTTAATTTTCTTGCTGGGAAGTATTTTAAAATATGAAAAAAAACACATTATTATTTTGACGTGGACCGTCTGATATGGATGAATTTCTTAAGTTTGTTTTGTCTTTTGTTGTTTTGCTGTTTGCTATAACCTCAGAAAGACTTCTGGCATGGACCTAAGATATTTCTTGAACAGAAGCTAATTCAAATATGAAAGGAGTGGAAAAGTTTGCAGATTTCTAGTTGAAGTTGAAAACGTTTTTGGTGCAAATTAGTGATCATACCTTTTGAATATATGATAAAATATTAAAACTTTTATGGTCAATGGTCAGAACATTTTGAACATTTTAAAAAGTTACAGGTAACACTATGATTTGAACTATATCCCGAATGAAGGCTTATAAAATTTCTAACAACATACGTGCCCGATGTATTTCAACAATGCGTGGTTCCGTAAATTTTAGCCATCTTCTTCTATAAACAAATGTGTCGGCATTAATCGAGAAATGTAAAACCCGCTTCGTGAGTACAGGACTTTTTTGCCACGGACTTTTACCCGCAGTATCCGCGTACTGAAGTTTTAATAACCTCGTGGTCAAAGAATTTTATCTCCAAAGAATCGTTTTCTAAAGTAAATTACTTATTTACTTAACTAAATATTATTTATATATATAGATAACAATATAAAGTTAATTAAAAGGTCACAAGAAGGCCAAGAGTAATTGAATACAGGAGCCCGAGGGTCGTAAGGACGAGGGGGACAATTTCCCGGGTGCACTTACTTTCAAAATGGCGGACTGGCGCATGCGCATAAAAATAATGGGACACTTTTTTCCGCAAGTTGGACTTCTGGTTGATCCTTATTCTGTGTCCGGGCCTTCGGCCACACGCCCGGGCTCGGGGACAATAATACGAAAAGCTGACGGTCCCAACTGGGTGGGAATCGAACCGAGGGTCGCCGAAGGTCCGCGCACTGACTCGGAGCAGTGGCGTAGCCAGAGAAATTGTAACGCTCGGGCCTGTGTAACCCTTACTAGGAAGAGCCGCGCCATACTCCCGCGGAAAATTTTTGAATTCTTCAATCTCTGAAAGGGTAATTTCTGCATTTTCAGAGCGACTCGGACTGCTTAATGAACCATTCTGTTGCTCATCCATCATGTCTATTAACTGATTGAACTGCCTAATGAAGCATTCTGTTGCTCATTCATCCTGTCTACTACTGTAACTGATTGAACTGTCCTAATAAACCATTCTGTTGCTCATCCATCATGTCTATTAACTGATTGAACTGCCTAATAAACCATTCTGTTGCTCATTCATCATATCTATTAACTGATTGAACTGCTTAATCAACCATTCTTTTGCTCATTCATCATATCTATTAACTGATTGAACTGCTTAATCAACCATTCTTTTGCTCATTCATCATATCTATTAACTGGTTGAACTGGTCCTAATCAACCATTCTGTTGCTCATCCATCATGTCTATTAACTGATTGAACTGCCTAATGAACCATTCTGTTGTTCATCCATCATATCTATTAACTGATTGAACTGCCTAATAAACTATTAACTGTCTCATAAACGATTCTGTTGCTCATCCATCATGTCTATTAACTGATTGAACTGCCTAATGAACCATTCTGTTGCTCATCCATCGTGTCTTTCAACTGATTGAACTGGCTATTGAATCATTCTGTTGCTCATCCATAAGCATCCTGTCTATTAACTGGTTGAACTGTCTAAAGAACCATTCTGTTGCTCACTCATCATGACTATTTTATCAAGGAACTTGCATCGCCATAATGGGTTAACAAGGAATTAATAAAATTATTTAGGGTTACTTGAAGTAGGAGACTTTTTAAAATTTAATTGTTTGGGATCACACTTTTCATTCTTATGAAACCCCTTTCTTAAGTTTCTTAACTACCTCTCCCAATACTTTCTTCTCGGTTTGGAACAAATTAGAAAATTGACCTTGGTGAGAAGGGGGGCTCATCTACCCAGTCCCCTCCCTGGTGATGCCCCTGGTGTGAGGCTCTGATTTTTTTATCCAAGTGGCCAGCATTTCACAAGTACTGTACTATTTTACAGCTGAGACTGCCACTGCAGTGACTTTCATATTGTTTCACACTTAGAGCAGCAGTACCAGGCATTTTTCTCTTTGAAACCACTATGACATCATCAAAACTGTGATGTCATTACCTAGTCCATCCACTTTTCCAGGGCTGGCAATGCCCACCTCAGTTTCACTGCCATTTTGATTCAGAATGACAGAGCCAAGGTGTCCAAGTAAAACAATGTTGATTGGGGACCACAAGTAATATCGACATGTCCAATATTCAGACAGGAGTCCCTGTTCCTCAAATCATAGCTTTACAACAAAATTGAATTGCACCAAGCTACTGTAAGTTTTCATATGCGTCTGCTTGATCATTGGAATTTGAAATCAGGGGTAGCACCAGACGGGGTGGTCAGGGAACCATAGCCCTCCCCCCCCCCTCCCCCCCCCCCCCCATCAGGGAAAATTTACAGATTTGTCGGGGAATGATCTGGAAGAAAAATTGTATTTTTGACAATTGGCAAAGAAGTCTTTAACTGGTTAACCCAGACAAGTCTGTAATTAATGCTTTAATAGTGAAAACTCCTTTAGAAACACAGGATACGGTATACTGTATATTGTGTAGAAGCCAACAGTATTAATAATTACAACACACAACATTCCATTTTCTGTCTGCAATATTGGACAAAAATGGTAAAGGTTAATGACTACACTAGGTGTTCAACAAATTTTTCTTTATTCATAGCATGAAAATACATGCTGTAGCTTGTCGGTTATTGCGATAATTTCACACGGAGAAGATGGAAAAAGCTATTCTAGACATTCATATTTTGAAAATTTTCTGGGGGAGGATGCCCCTGGACCCCCTGTGTCGGGGAATTCCTAGTGCCACCCCTGATTGGAATACACATTTCATTTCTTTGTAGAACCGTGGTATAACACATTCCAACTTCGTTCCAATTGTACAGGGAACTGGGAACGCATTCTAACTCCACGGGCAAGGCACTGGAATGGGTTCGAACTCCAAATGCAGTAATGTAATAAGTATAGATACTGTATTAGGTTATTTCAGAAAAGTATTGACTTTTTTTTGATTTTTTTAAAATTTATTTATTAACTTTACACCCATGCAAGAATGCAAATATACAGTAAATAAAGAGTGTAATACTTGAACATAATTGAAGGAATGATCAACAGATCAATAATCAATGATCCCATGTGAAGACCAACCCAAAAGTAAGGAATGTAAGCAGTGGAAAGCGACTAAAACAACGAATTAAAGAAAGAAAAAAACTAAAGTGGTAGAGGTTAATACTCAGTGAAACTAGCTAACAAAAGCAAGAGCGACTATTAATAAGCAAGAAAAGACAAAGCACAATTAAGATAGGTTAGACCAAGGGAGCACGTTAGAATGTGATAGTTCTTGTATAAAATAAAATAAACTTTACTTACCTAAGTTGTTGACGTTTTGTGCGAGGCGCCGAGTTCGATCGTCAGCGGTTTTATCGAACTCGGCGCCTCGCTAAGTAAAGTTTATTTTATTTTATACAAGAACTATCACATTCTAACGTGCTCCCTTGGTTCTTGATGGCAAGAACGTCTATACTCTATAGATGATTTTACTTTTTAAACAAACCAATAATCATCTGTGCTAATAAGTATGCAAGCAAACTCTTTCCCCCAGCTAATGAAGAGATATATAAAACAGTTTCAGAAGTGGAATATATAGGGGGTCATTGGCCTAATTAGAAAACCAAAAAAGTACAACAAAAATAGTTTATTTCATGAATGCCACAGAGGGTATAATCCTGCAAACTAGACTTTAATAATTGTCAGTTGTTTGCTGTACAAGCTGTGTAAGTTAGTAATACTCAGAAAAACTCTGAGCTCTAAGACTGGGCACAATCTAAGGTATAAGTACCTTAATTAACCTTGCTCCGCTATCTGAGTTCTAGTGGCTCAATGGTTAGAGCGTCTGGCTAGCATTCAGAAGGTTGTGGGTTCGAGTCCGGCTTAATAGAGCTCAGAGTTTTTCTGAGTATTACTAACTTACACAGCTTGTACAGCAAACAACTGACAATTATTACTAACATCAAGCTGCAATTTCTGAAACTAACAAACTAGATTTTTATGTTACAAAAAATGTTAACTTTATAATAATATACATGACAAAATTACGGCATCCTGATTAGTAATACATTGTTTGAACGACAGACTATATGACAGTACAGAAAATAAAATCACATGTAGTGCCACAATATTGAATTGCATAACACCATAGTACAGAAGTCCTTGGGCTTGACTTAATAGTTGCCTCAGTTGTTTACCCACACAGTCCAGCCTTTTATAGCTTACTCTAGCTGTTTCCATCCACTTCTTTCAGATTTTCCTTTGTAGTATTAGCTGTTAATATACAAAAAATAAATTACAAGCTACACTATGGAACACCATCAGAAAATGTAATTTAGAATGTACATGAACTTAGGATATCAAGTAAAACAAAGTGTAAATTAAGTTAAAATTCAGAAGCTATTGAGAGCTCGAGGCAGTTTTTAATGAATCAGGATAAACTATAACTAATTGATATTTTCTTATGAAATGCTCGAGGCCGGACAAGCATTTGGATGTTTGAATGTAAAAAATAGAATATCATACGGACTGCATTTCGATTAGACAATTGTGAAATGCAATTGTTATTGGACATCCTAAAATCAGAGATTCTTACAAGACAATGTAACCTGTGATTTGCTAAAACCCCAAAATTTCCGCCAGCTTCTGCATGAGCTTATGCAATGAGATAACTTTGAAAACTTATATAGCTATCGTTTTGCTTTGCTCAAAAGGACTCAACGCTTCCAAGCAAACAAAACTGCCCAGAAAAATAGTTTTTAATATCAAGTATAACACTCTTCTAGATTATTTCTACAGGTAAAATGCTTCAAAATGTTTGATAAACTATAAACTTTAGAAAACACAACTGCCTGAAACTTGTTTGTAAAAATAATAACATTCGCTGTGGGAAATTCTGAAATTTGAATTATCGAAGTGATATCTCAAACAAAATACATGATCTTGTGAACACAATTTCATTTCAAAATGTCTTGCTAACAAGTGTTACACAAGCAGTAACTAGACGGATAAACGAGTAAAACGACCAACACACCAGCTTTTAAATGAAATATATCTATGAAAACGCTTTTGGAGGAACTAGAAACAGAAGACATCTACTGTAAAACATCGGTTTATTAACCGAAGCTATATCTGCCGTAAAAATAGTTGACATGAATTTGCTTCTAAAGATTCGGTAAAATATGCATTTGAGAACACTATCTATAAACGTTTTACTGCAAAAGATGTAAAATTTGGTCCAGAAATTACACTTACCTTGAGGCGTTCTTGATCATCAACACGTACCAACCTCGTTCCCAGGGCCTTCGGGGGTTTGGGGCGCGCGGAAATACGCGGGGCATTGCAACACGTACCGCAAAACTTGGAAATTAAACGAGACTTACCTGGAAGTCGAAGTTTGATTGAAATTCTATGAGTCATCAGCCAGGAGTGGAGGAGTTGTACGAGAGACAGTACCACGCATGCGTAAACCAGTCTTTAGAGCGTTAATATTGGTCCAATGACGAGTGGAGGAGTTTGGGAAAGGGTAATAAGGGAGGGCGTACAACTCCTCCACTCCTGGCTGATGACTCATAGAATTTCAATCAAACTTCGACTTCCAGGTAAGTCTCGTTTAATTTCCAATTCTATTTCGTCATCAGCCGAAGTCGTTACGGAGTTGGACGAGATTTTAGAGCAGTCATTGAACCAATATTACATCCCGCCAGTGTAATGAGTAGGTAATTTATCAAACAAACGGGAACATATAAATTCTTGTAATTTATTCTACCAAAAAAAAACTCGACATAACTATTAAGATTTATAATATATAGACATAAGTGTTCAACTTAGAGAATCTAAGATAGCACTTCCAAAGTTAAAGCTTGAACCAATGTTACGATTATAAAAGCGTTGAAATGTTTCTTCTTTGGACCACCCTGCTGCCTTCATAATATCTTTGATATCAAACTGTCTTGCTGCGAGATGAGATGTGGAAGCTGCCCGTGTACTATGACTTGTATACTTAGAAGTGTCAATGTCAGCAGAAGTCATAAAGTTCTTTATCCAATTTGAAATTGTGTCTTTAGACACTGGTTTATGAGGTTGAATAAAGCTAATTAGTAACTGTTTGTTAACACCTCGTAAGGTGCTAGTCTTTTGCAAGTATAGGGTCAGATGGGCAACAATACATAAATTTGTATCTGCAGGGTATGCTATGAATTGCAAAGGTTCTTGATGTGTGCCTACTCGGGTGTGCTTCAGTTTTTCAGTTATAACAAATGTCACTTTGGATTGATCGATTGACATATTTTCAATGGACAACTTGCTAAGAGTCTGACATCTTTGTCCACTAAGCAAGCACAATAGGAATGCAACTCTATGCGAAAGGTCCTTCAATGAGAGTAGTGATAAAGGTTTTTGTTGTCTAATGTAGTCAAATGCAACCTTTATATTCCATGTGGAACTATATCTTGGCAAGGATGGTCGCGTTTCGAAAACACCTTTCATAAATCTTTTTACAATAGGTAATTGACCAAACGGTATGCTAGTATTATTACAACATAGAATGGAGGATAAAGCACTTCTAGCTGTGTTTATGTAACTGTATGACAATCCAGCATTAAACAACTCTGACAGAAAACTCATTGCAAGAGGTAATGTAGGAGAAACAGCATCACAATTGTTTTTCTCACAAAACTCAAACCACTTCTTTGCAACAGATTGATATTGAGACTTAGTACCATCTCTCCAAGAGCTCAAGATTATGTCTATAGTAGCCTTAGAAAAACCTTTTACCTGTAATTTTGTCCTGATACAAGACAAATAGCTAGTCTCAACTTTTTGTGAAGTGGATGGCATAGGTCTGGCTGAGATGGCATTTGCAACTAAATGGGGGAAAGCAATAAAATTGTTCACTTGACCATGATATGGTAAATGCATCAATATGCTTGGCATTTGGATCTGGTCGATATGATACATACACATCAAATTGCTTGTTTATCCGGGATGCAAATAAGTCAATTATTGGGGAGAATGGAATACTGCATAAGGCCTCTGCTAAACATTGAGGATTTAGCATCCATTCAGTATCAATGTTTTTGTTTCGGGATTCCAGGTCAGCTGTGATGTTTTGTTTACCTGGTATGTATGCTGCAGTAAGCCAAATACCATTTGTCTCACAATATTTCCAGATTTCACAAGCAATAGAATTGCATGGATCACTGTGACAAGTGCCCATATTGTTGATTACAGCAACTGCTGTTGTGTTATCAGTCATTATTTTAACATGCTTCTCAATATCTTGGTGAAATGATTTTAAAACAAAATAAGCTGCCAAAAGTTCTAAATAATTTATGTGGTGTTTGGCTTCATCAGGTGTCCAATGCCCCCCTGTAGGTACTGCACCCATGACTCCACCCCAACCAGAGAGTGAGGCATCTGAATTCAAAGTAACATCTACGGCAGGTTTTTCAACAAAATGAAAGGAGTGGGGCAGATTTAATAACCACCAGTTTAGTTCGTGGACTGCAAATGCAGATAAACACATATGGGAGTCAAAATCTCCTTTAGCATGCTTCAAGGCAATAATTTTGTCATTTTCTATGGCTCGATAATGACATTTGCCATATTTAACAGCTGGTAAACTAGACACAATAAGGCCAATTACTTGGGCTACCTCTCGGATAGTGGGTGAGGATGACTCAAGTAATTTTGAGATATAACATGTCATCTTCACAATTTTTTCTCTGGTGAGGGTAATCTTCATTGTAGAAGAATTTATAGCAAATCCCAAGAAGGTGACATTTCTTTGAGGAATGAACACCAACTTTTCTGAGTGGACTACAAAAACTAATTTTGACAAAAGTTGAACAGTCTCAATAACAGTTTCACAACACTTACCAAATGAGGTTGCTATCAAAAGGTCATCGATAAAAATAATGATTATATGTCCCTTAGTTCTTAAAACACATAAAACAGGTTTCATGAGTTTAGTGAAGTTTCGTGGGCACGAAGAGAGACCATTAGGATATGCAGTGTATTTATAAAGTTTTGACTTGTATGCAAATTCGAGATACTTTTGAAAATCTGGATGTATTCCTACACTGTAGTAAGCATCCTTCAGGTCAAGGGATGCCATCCAATAGTTTTGTGTAACCAAGTCTAATGCAGTATGGATTGAATCCATTTTAAAATGAGAGTATTTTACATACTCATTAAGGTTTTTCAAATTTAAAATTAAACGCACTTTATCATTCTTTTTGGGGACAGAAAAAATCGGTGATAAGAATTCGCCATATTCATGTTGACATTCTACTAAAACTTTTTTATCGAGGAGACTTTCTATCTCTTGATGAATCTTAGAATGATGTTCTTTTGCAATAGAATTACCTGCACAAATAGACTGCATTGGGGGTTCTGCTACAAATTCAATTTTTTCCCCTTTTACAATTTGTAAGATAGTCTGATCAGATGTTATAGCTTCCCATTGTGGGAATGATTTACTTATTTGCCCACCAATAAAAAACTTGATGCACTTTTCTAGGTATGGTTTGACATACTTGTCAATAATAAATGGAAATTCATTTACCTGGAGAGTCACTTTCTGAAAGGTCTGTTCTTCCTTTGGTGGGGAGGGAAGGAGCCCCTCCCCCGATTGAATAAAAAAGGGGTTCTATACTGATTTTGGTATTGTTGTGCTGGCCTTTGTGGGTAAGGTGTGTACCTTGGCTTGAATGTCTGATCATGGGCCATTATCTTGCCCTGAAGCTTAGAATCAGATATGGTTTTGGATAAATCATCTCCAAAAAGCAATTTTTGTGGCTTGTTTGAGTGAAGACAAGAAGGTTTTAGTTCAGTGCATAACAATGGCTTGAGTGAGTCTCTACGTTTAAATGAGAGCTCAGTATTGACATGACCAAGCAATGCAATAGAGTCAAATAATCGTGTTGCAACTGTACGATAGTCAGGGTTACTCTTATCTTCACGAGATTTTAAAAGCTCATCTATGGTTACGGATAAGGCACTTGAAACCGGACAAGTGAATCTTGGAGAACAGCAGTGCACAAGTCACGTTGTCTGTGAAAACCTTTCAATTTTGCCCAGATAACCTCATTTACTTTTGGTACAAAGAAATTTTCACAGTTTACAGGTGTCTTGTATTTCTCAAGAATTTCTTTGCGTTTAGTACATGTAATGCCCAAATCTGTAGAAAATTTGTCATTGACAATTTTGGCAATTTTTTCTGGGACCCATAAGAGTCAGATGGTCAAAGAGACTCGTCTATAGACTCTAGGAAACGGTCATTATCTTCCTCAATGGGAAGATCGAAGTCATTTCCTCCAAAAATGCTTAGTGCATCATCCTCACTGTTGCGCAATGGCACATGGGTTTTGGCTTCCTCTGAAGCTGGCGTATTGGCTTCCTCTGAAGTCATTTGTTGTGCTTCCTCTGAAGCTGGTGTGTTGACTTCGTCTGAAGCCGAGGTACCTGCTTCCTGTGAAGCTGGAGTAGCATGAGGTCGGAGAGAATTGTCTGCCTTAAATTCAGCGAACATTTGGTGTGTTTCAGACATACTCTGCTGCATAGCAGACAAAATATTTAACAAGGTCTGATTTTCATTCGGTCGAGGGAGGCGCTTCCTCGATGTTTAGTTATCGCTCGGTTCCATTGTACAATGAAACGAAAACAACAAATTATGTTAACAAAAGGATTTATACTTATCTTTAGGAGACTGTATCAATAAAATTCTTGCTCTACTTGGGTGATCAACCATAAAATTCTTCTCGGTTATAAAAACGCGTGACTAGTTTGCCGCCATGAATGGTACAACTGGTTTACGCATGCGTGGTACTGTCTCTCGTCCAACTCCGTAACGACTTCGGCTGATGACGAAATAGAATTGAGGTTTGGCGTCGGTGACTTGACTTCACGGACGTGATGTCCTCAAACCCCGCGAAAACAACGACAGTTTACTTCCGGTTGACGTCCGTGTTGACAAAAACGCCGCTTGCTTAAGCCACAGAGTAAGGATCAACCAGAAGTCCAACTCTCTGTCGGCGCCTTTGATGTAAGCGTCCTCGGGAAATGTCAGCCTCGCGATCCCGGCGCCATTTTGAAAGTAAGTGCACCCAGGAAATTAGCCCTCTCGTCCTTGCGACCCTCGGGCTCCTGTATTCAATTACTCTTGGCCTTGGTGTGACCTTTAATTAAATTTATATTGTTCTCTATATATTTAAATAATATTTAGTTAAGTAAATAAGTAATTTACTTTAGAAAACGTTTCGTTGGAGATGAAATTCTTTGACCACGAGGTTATTAAAACTTCAGTACGCGGATACTACGGGTAAAAGTCCGTGGCAAAAATGTCCTGTACTCACGAAGCGGGTTTTACATTTCTCGATTTTGCCGACACATTTGTTTATAGAAAAAGATGGCTAAAATTTTCGGAACTACGCATTGTTGAAATACATCGGGTACGTATGTTGTTAGAAATTTTATAAGCTTTCATTCGGTATATAGTTCAAATTTTAGTGTTACCTGTAACTTTTTAAAATGTTCAAAATGTTCTCACCATTGCTCGTAAAATAAGAATTATATAATGGGAAATGGACTCCTCACAAGTGTTATAGAATTTTGGATTTTGTTTTTAAATACTAAACGTACAGCCCTGAACAAGATATTAAACAAAGGGTACTGTCAAGTGCTATTCATGTCAGAACTTTTAATTTTCTTGCTGGGAAGTATTTTAAAATATGAAAAAAAACACATTATTATTTTGACGTGGACCGTCTGATATGGATGAATTTCTTAAGTTTGTTTTGCCTTTTGTTGTTTTGGTGTTTGCTATAACCTCAGAAAGACTTCTGGCATGGACCTAAGATATTTCTTGAACAGAAGCTAATTCAAATATGAAAGGAGTGGAAAAGTTTGCAGACTTCTAGTTGAAGTTGAAAACGTTTTTGGTGCAAATTAATGATCATACCTTTTGAATATATGATAAATTAGCATATACCTCGCAGGTGAATAGTGCTTTTCGCGCAACCTGATTGGCTCCTCTAGCTCGGGATATCCTGCACTATTCACCTGCGGGCAAAACAAGATGGCGGCCAGTTTTACTTTGTTTACCGAGGCAGGAGATTTTGTTGATAAACAAGGGTGATGTAGTAGAATAACGAGAAAATTCAACAAAATTACGTAGAAGAGTGTCCACAGGTATGTTTCTTTACAATTTTCTAGCCATTAATATATCAAAAGTTGTATCAAAAAACTGTTTTGACGACAAATATCGAGTACGCCAAGTGTCCAAGTTGCTAGCGGTCGTGTCTTCAAAATACCGAAAAATATGAGTTAACAATGTTAAACTTGTTATTTCATTTATGAGGTATATGCTAAAACAATTATTCACCTCAGTGTCGGCGAATAGTGTGGATATTCACCTCGCCGAAGCGGCTCGGTGAATATCCAGCACTATTCACCTCCACTTCGGTGAATAATTGTTAAATATTAAAACTTTTATGGTCAATGGTCAGAACATTTTGAACATTTTAAAAATTTCCAGGTAACACTATGATTTGAACTATATACCGAATGAAAGCTTATAAAATTTCTAACAACATACGTACCCGATGTATTTTAACAATGCGTAGTTCCGAAAATTTTAGCCATCTTCTTCTATAAACAAATGTGTCGGCATTAATCGAGAAATATAAAACCGGCTTCGTGAGTACAGGACTTTTTTGCCACGGACTTTTACCCGTAGTATCTGGGTACTGAAGTTTTAATAACCTCGTAGTCAAAGAATTTTATCTCCAAAGAATCGTTTTCTAAAGTAAATTACTTATTTACTTAACTAAATATTATTTATATATATAGATAACAATATAAAGCTAAATTAAAGGTCACAAGAAGGCCAAGAGTAATTGACTACAGGAGCCCGAGGGTCGTAAGGACGAGGGGGATAATTTTCCGGGTGCACTTACTTTCAAAATGGCGGACTGGCGCATGCGCATAAAAATAATGGGACACTTTTTTCCGCGAGTTGGACTTCTGGTTGATCCTTATTCTGTGCTTAAGCTCTCTATTATAAAAGCTCGGCTGCTCATGCTTTGATCTAACCATATTTCAAAGAATTAAATTTAATTCTAGGAACTATGATCTATTATTAAACACTTGACCACTGTTTAACTTGTTCAATTTTATATCTTGTAGTTTCAACCCCACATTTTCTAGCACCGCATAACTAGGCGACATTTTTTTTCCATATATCTATTCTATTTCTAATACAAGAAATACAGTAGCTTACCTTTATTAATGGCCAAAAAAATGTCGCGAATCGTTTGAAGTCTTTGAAGAGGAGCATACTTTTTCGGTCAGCAGTCATCAATTGAGAATTGACAAGTGCTTCATGTTAGGTCCACATAACAGTTTTTATTTTTTCCCGGTCCGGAATTCCTTAAAATCCTGCTTTCTAATTCCTTAAAATCCTGCTTTCTTATTGGCTAACGAGCGGTCCGGAATTTTAGAGTACGGACCTCGCAGGCTAAAACTGCCCGACAAATGTTTTAAAATTTGGTTTTGAAATTACTTTTTAATATAAAAGATATCGAAAAATGAATTGGGACGAAAGCGAGCATAGCGAAAGTGAATTTTATTATCCGTCAGATGATTGGACTGAAGAACAGCTTGTGAATAATGAATGCCCAACAACTCACTGCCCAACTAGCGACACTGCAGCAGTTGTAAACACAGAAGACGAAAGTAACGCCGACGATATAAACATAATTCAAAACTTTATTGAGAAACGACCTCAAGCTACGAAGAAGAAGACGGAATACGACCTAAATGTCCTCAAAAGGTACTTTTTATCAATTAAGGAAACAAGAGAAATTGAAATCATACCTGCTCATGAATTAAATGTTCTGCTTTGTAAATTTATTATGAACGCACGAAAAAAAAATGGCGAAATGTATGAGCCGTCGTCCCTTACTTCATTCCAGAGAAGTTTGCAGAGATATTTGAATAACAAGAATTCAAGGGTAAATATATTCAAAGACCAAGAATTCTCCAAGTCCAGAGAAGTTCTCTTGGCGAAAAAACGAGAGCTTGTGCAGCAACACGCTAAAGGAAACAGGCCGCAGGCAGCTAGAGAGTTGACAACAGCTGAAGAAGATCGTCTTTTTGAAACCGGGATGTTTGGTGACCACGAACCCGAAGTGCTACAGAGAACCGTTTGGAGGGTTCTATCACTTCACTTTGGATTTAGAGCTCGTGACGAATCAAGAAGGCTGAAGTGGGGAGATTTGGCTCTTGGGAAGGATCCAGAAACAGGAGACGAAGTCTTGATATGGAAAGCCGAACGTGGATCCAAAACAAGACATGGCAACGGCGAAGACAGACGGGCGTTTAATCCAACAGCTCAAGCAACCAACAACGAGCGTTGCCCAGTTAAATTGTTTAAATCCTTTGCCAGCCATCGGTCCGAAGAAATGAAAAGCCAGATTCACCGTTTTACCTGACCATTAACCACCGACGAAAACCAGGCTCCAAAATTTGGTACACAAATGGTCCGTTGTAAAAACGAAATCGGAAAGCTGCTCGTAAAAGCTGCCAAGTCTGTTGGTTTGCCAGGTAAAATCACCAATCACTCTGTTCGGAAAACGTGCATTTCGCGGTTAATGGATGCTGACATTCCAGAAAATTACGTGGCCCAACTAAGCGGACATAAGAATCTTAAAAGTCTGGATTCCTAGAAGTCAGCTTCAACAAGCCACCAGCGAAAGATGTCCATGGTCTTGAGTCGGTCAAACTCTTCAAGCATCACTGCCTTGTCTGGAAGTTTACCAGAACACCAAGCCGCAAGCTCAGCATCGCAGTCGTTGCAACAACAAGAATTTTCTTTTACGCGAAGGTCGGCTATTGAAGGAGTGTTTTCCGGAGCAACGATTTCAAATATCGAAGGCTGTACCTTTAATTTTTGCCTAAATCCGATGTCGAACGAAGATCGTGGCGAAGTTTCAACACACAAGAAACGCCGTGTGATCGTCAGCGACGAGTCCGAATCAGACTGAATTAATTTCTTACAGTAACAAAGCATTGATTCGGTTGTAAAATTCTTGTATTTAAAAAAAAAGTTACGCTAAACACGAACGAATTAAGTCAACTAACCTTTCTCGTTTAATCGTTTTGCCAGACATCGAAAGCAATGTTCATAGAACAGTTTCAAAGCAAGCAAAAAACAATGTGTAACTAAGCGCGATGATCCAGACTCCGACTAAGTTGCATCTCATTTACCTTCCTTTGTAAGATCCAAGTATTTTGATGTAAACTTTTCGTTAACGTAATGCCAAAAATTAGGTTACAACAAACAACCGATGTTAAAGAACTTTGTTCGCTTTGCCTGTTTTGAAATAAATATTTTTTTACCCCCAGCTGACTTCCCTATTTGGTCGCAGCTGAGTGGCTTTTTGTTCTGACGTCAATGTTAAGTTTGTTCATTTTTTTGGTTGGGAGGGAGGGGTGGAGGCATGAACGTACACCATCAGGGAAAAAATAAATACGTTATTTACCGTTTTTGTCGGTCCGTACTAGAAAAATATTTTCCCTCGGTCTGCAAAAACGTCCCTCGGCCTGCGGCCTCGAACTGTTTTTGCGACCTCGGGAAAATATTTTTCTAGTACGGACCTCCAAGCCGGTAAATAACATATATGTACACAACATTGGTACACTAGAGCAAAAATATCCGGATTCACATTGTTTTTTATTCCCACGAGGATGAAAAACAATGTGAATCCAGATACTTCTGCTCTAATGTAAACGCACCAGTGAAATCGAGATTTTCTTCACCAAAAAACCTTAGAATATGTTGTTTAATCGGGTAAAATGCCAAATATTGCCTATTATATACACAATTCGTCATCGGCTTTACCGCCATTACATGGTCAGAGCGAAGCACTAGCAGGGAAAAGTTGATATTGCATTTTCGCAACTGGTCCCGGTTTGGTCTTAATATATATATATTTACAATATAATACACAATATATATATATATATATTTACAATATATATTTTTTAGTATAAATACGCAGGTGATTATAGAAAATCACGCGCGCTCATTGGTTGAGTACTTCAGACTTAGCCTGCGTTTCGGACTATTCCGATATCACCCACAGCGTTTATTCAAAATGGCCGCCAGCCAATTTGTCAATGCGACAGAAGAGGACATTTTAAAGAAAATGCTGCTCTAAAAGTACGAAAATGTGTATTTATACTAAAACAATTATTCACCTCGACTTCGTCTCGGTTATTATTGACCGATATTGACTGAGCCTTCGGCGAATAATTATGAAATATTTAAAATATACATACTTACACTCGGGATTTTCCTTAGGACATAAAAAGGTATGTATGGTGGGGCCGTAACAAGACGAAACCATTTGGGGGGCCTACTGTGACCGTACTGACTAGGGAGGGGGGGGGGGGGGGCGGAGGCATGCCCCGGGAAATTTTTGAAATATAGGGTTTCTGAAATAGGATTTCCTGGTTTTTGAGAGTGATTTCCAGCATGTTTAAACCGATAAAAAATTAATCCTTAATTGTTAAGGTCTTAGGATTTTATCTTCTTTACCGCTAAGAGACTTGTAACAACAATCGAACAGCGAAAACGAACACCGGAACCCAACATTAACATGAACGATTGCTGATCAGTTGAGCCAGAGCAAATTATTATGGTGGCTGTTTACTTAGTTTCTGGTAGTGCCAACCCTAATAACATTAGACCTAACTCTAACCCCACCCAATTATTATGTAGACCTCATATAAAGTAGTTACGTTCAGGCTCTTTTCCACTCATCGCAGAAACTAGTTCGCAACGAACTCACAAAAAGAACTCATGAGAAAACAAACACTTCGAGTTGTTTTTAATTAGATGCAAACACTCCCAGCGAGTTGCGAGCTGGTTGTTGCGATGACTGGAAAAGAGCCTTTCCGTGTGTTCTCAGGCGTATGTCCGGGGGGTACTCGCTGGAATTCAGGGTAGGGATCAACCTGCTAAACGAAATCCAGAAGCCGGTTGTATAAAAAGCTATAGTTAACTTTAACTGTTGTTAGCACTTGACTCTAGCCAATTAGGACCAGCGTTTGAGAAGTTAACTACGGTTAAAACTACGCGACTGGTGGTTAAACTGTCGTTATAAGACTGATATACAACTGACCCCAGACCATTTCCAGACTAAAGAATTGTGTACTTTTATTGTAACTGTTTCAGACAAAATAGCAAAAAATGGTACTCTGTTCCACACTAGTCACACTGAGAAAAAACACCTATCCTGCATGTGCCCAACGGCCCAAACCAAATAACTGGTGTTGTAAAAAACTTAGACCCTGCTCCAGATCAAGAGTAATTTATATACCCTAGCTGTTTCAGGCTAAAATGGCAAAAACCACCCTTCAAAGCAGAACTTCTCAATTCTTCTACGCTCTAGGATGATGAAATGTAGGAAGAAGCTTATGTTATAGCTGGTGTAGATAGCTGATGCACAATATCTTTATTTCTAAAGCATTGCTCTTGCATATTGCAACGTATTCAGACTTATAGATTCTTTTTACAGATAAATAGAAGGAACAATGCGTACCACTGTAACGTTTTGACATGTATTTCACAATATGCCAAAATGTTTCATCAAATTAATGGTATACAATGTAATAAAGTGTATTGTGATATCAAACCAGCTGCATCCCAAGCCATATCATAACACCTATATCACAAGCTATATATCAAAATTCAAAAAAGCCATATTATAAGAGCTATACTGTACATAACAAGCTATATCACAATTAAGCTATATTATATATAAGACCCACTGTATACCCCATGCAAGACATAAAAGCTATATCATAAGAGCTATCTGATTTGCTGTGGATTTTTTAGCAGATGACACATATTTTAAAAGTTTTAATAATTTATTACACAATTAAAACAATTAAACAGCCCAACAGTAACACAAAACATCATCTATATATCAGATAAAGTAAAACAAAAATATAAATGTTTTTGAACCTCGTGTTCTCATCAACTTTCTATCTTCTCCAGTTCAAAATAAAGTCAAATTTCTTAAATACTGCAGGCAACACTACATTGTACTGATCTAAATCACACTACACTGCAGTTACAGATAGATTACTTATGTCTTTTAAACAAAAACAAAATTACATTTCTTTTCAATTCAATTCAATTCAATTGAGTAAACTATATTAAATAGCCCGGTAACATACACCAATGGGTGCAAGCCCGAAATATTATTTTGGCCACTAGTACAAAAAATATATATTGTTCTTCAAAAGTTCATCCTTCGAAAAGAAGTAAAGTCCCACTAAAACATTTAAGCACCATCCTAAAACAGTACATGGCGACAAACTAACGTTTATACAAAACGATGTTATACGTTGTGTTTGACATTATTGAAAAGTTGAGAGCTGTTTCATTATACAGTAAGGACTGATCTGCATGTTAAACCTCCAAAATCAGAATAAGTGTATCCATTCCTGCGAATATCGAGTCACTTCTTGTGGTTGTTGTCTGACGTTCGACTGTTTCAAAATTAGTTACAGATTTATAAAGAATCCTAATCTTGAAGTAAAGATGTAGACAATCAAATGGACGGATTCGATATCGTTCAGACAGACGTATCCTCCAATTAGTTACCAGTTAGCAGTGCAGCGATGGCAGTTCACAATGGCAATTCAAAGCTGGGGAAAATGTTGTATACAGGTTCCATGTTGAAGATTTCATCTTTGAAAATATGGAAAATAACTGAAGTATAATCCTCAATTGGTAGGCTGTGAGCCTGCGCACTAAGCATGCAGTCAGCATTTAAAAGTTCTTAACATCCAGATTTTTCCCAAAGTGAAGTCATGTCCCACTCGTGGAAGCATCAATTGATAAGAGCAATAAAGGATACAAAGGATACTGCTTGTAACCAAATTTTGAGGCAACACAATCCTGTCATACACCTGTTTACGATTATTGAGGAATTGTATGTGTTAAACCTCCAGAATAAGAGTGAGTCAGTGTTTGTATCCATTCCTGCGAAGAAGTCACTTGATTGTAGTTGTGGTCTGACACTTGATGGTTTCATACTTAGTTAGATCTCTAAAGGATCATCGTAGTCAACCAAAATAGGGGGAAACATCTGAGATAAAATCTACACAGTCAGACTTTGATCGTTCTGACAGACGTTTGTCCAATTAGTTACCAGTTATAGAGTACATGAAGTGATGACAGTTCAGAATGGAAATTCAAAGCTGGGCAAAATGTTGTATGCACGTTCCATGTTGAAGACTTCATTTCTTTGAAAATATGGAAAATAGCTGAAGTTTAATCCTCAGTTGGTAGCCTGCATGTCAGCACTGCTCACTGAACAGTCAGCATCTAAAGTTCTTAACATCCAGATTTTTTTCCAAAATGAAGTCATGTCCCACTCGTGGAGGTATAAATTGTTTATTGATAAGAGCATTAGAAATTAAACCAGAAACAAGACATCTTGACAACTTAGAAAACTTTGCACATGTTGATTGTTGATCGTGATACACACACGTAGCAAACCATCAGTTCATTAATAATAGTTCATTGATATTTCGCTTGTCGATTTCTGGTCTCCGTTAAAGGCATATATGCTTGGTCCTGTCAGTTAATTCCACTGATTTGGCGAGTTTTTCATACATAAGTAGCACAGGAATAATATTAACATACTAAGGTAGACGTAGAGAAATACACAAATTTCCATGTGACATACATAAATGATACGAATTTTACGTTCCTTGCTTCTTTTGTTGGGGTAGACTAGAGAGTGCAACTCATCAGCATAGGAAATAACTTTTCCTTAAAGAACGTGACAGATGACCCATTGGCGAGGCTGCTTCAATCACTGAAAAGTTACCATGTAACAGAACTATACTGATTTCAGTTCCTCAGGTTATTTAAGTTCCACAGACTGGTTAATGCAATGACCACTGTGTATAGTTACCATCCATTATTATCCATTATGTAACTGTTTTTGCGCAATGTTGTCAGCAATAAAGAGATCGACTTCAAATCACAGAATGATTGTCCAAAGTAAACCAACATATGGTTTCACTGGAAGTATAGTGGAACAGCTCAAATCAACTTCACAGTTAATCGGAAACATTGTCATGTATTGCTTAAAATACAAGACGCAGAAATCTCCTATCGTGGAGAAAGTTCAACTCCAACTACGGTAAAGTATATTTGTTGTGAGCAAATTCTTATCATTAGAATTTCAATGAAAAGGCAATTTCGAAGTTCAATTATACAATAATGAACCTTGGGTCGCAACTTCCAAAAGACAAACGTTTTATATGTATAGAGTACATAACATTACATTTTTATTTGATTGCTATAACTTTCGAACTGTTGACTCCTTCATCTGCAGCAAATGTATAAACATTCGAAATCTCAGCAATCAATAACAGACGCGGTGTTATAACAAATTCTTGCTTTGCTATACTATTTGTCACCACGCAAACATTCAAAGAATGGCAACCATTCGATCAATTCTCGCTGCTCAGCATTCAAAAACTGATCTGTACGTTAAGAGACCGGTAGCTACATATTTTGTTCGGTATCTTTAATTTTAATTTACACCGTTTGTGTTCTTAAATGAAAGAGAACTTCGTAATCGCTCTAATTCTAAAGGAAATACTTCTGATAAAATTTTCAAACCAGATTTTGCTACGAGTTCAAATTGCACAGACCACTAAACGTATATTGTATGAACAGCGAGAAAAACGGTTGATAACCTTTGAGTCTAGTTTCCGCGTAAATTTTAGTCCTATAACAATAACAAAGCATTATTATACAAAGCAAGCATATTTTATTTTAAACCAGACAAAATGGAAACAGGAAATTTATTAAAAGTTCAGAAATACAAGAATTTAAAACGACAACGTTTTAAGTAAAAGAAACCCCCCAAAAAACACAAACTATATATGCATGTTTGATAATATTTCAGTTAAAATACGTAATCATGTTTTCTTATTCGTTTATTCGAAATTTCAAGGTAATGCTAATTATTGTTATACGACCTATATGATGATTATTATTATGCAATGTTTCTGTTCAAATACGCCGAAACTGAGAACGTTACAACGATTTGAAAGTCTGAGTGCACTTACAACACACGAGGATCTTTAAATTCCAGTAAAATCTGACGTCATTCAAACAAATTAATTTACTTATTTCCAAAGTCGTAAAGGTGAAGTAATACGAGCAACAAACTGCTGCAATATTGTTGCATTGCAAGTTGAAAAGTGTTGTTGTACGTATATATTACCACCCTCAAACATTGTTACGCAACAAAATTTTGTTGTTGCAAGTTGAAAGAGCATCTTGCGGCAAGTAGAACTGGAGTCTACTTTTTTTCAACAGTTTTTTCCAACTTGCAACAAAATCATGCTTTTCAACTTTTGAAGAAAAATGTTGCGCATATTTAAAAGTGCTAGTATTTTTGATATAATTTTAAAGCGTATTTCGAAATTTTTACCATCGGTTCCAAATGACCCATTAAACATTATTTCTTTAATGACTTTGAGAATGGTATTTCAACATTAGTTCGCTGGCTTCACATGAGTGACAATGTGTTAATACCTTATCATTTTAATAATTATACTAATACTGTTGTTGCACCCCTAACTAAACTTTAGATCAATTTCAAATCACATTGCAAAAGGTTATACTTCCGATTATGACAAAGTGTCTGTCTGAAGCCAGCGAAATAACCTATATTCCCCATAAAACAGACACAACGCAATGCTGATGTTTTAATATATCTCCTTTTGCATGTTTGTTTGTTTGTTTGTTTGTTTGTTTGTTTGTTTGTTTGTTTGTTTGATTGATTGATTGATTGATTGATTGATTGATTGATTGTTTGTTTGTTTGTTTGTTTGTTTGTTTGTTTGTTTGTTTGTTTGTTTGTTTGTTTGTTTGTTTGTTTGTTTGTTTGTTTGTTTGTTTGTTTGTTTGTTTGTTTGTTTGTTTGTTTGTTTGTTTGTTTGTTTGTTTGTTTGTTTGTTTGTTTGTTTGTTTGTTTGTTTATATGTTTGTCTATCAATCTGTTTGTAAATCAATTCACTAATATATCTCAAAATGTACTGAGTCGATTTGGATGTAACATTTTGGAAGGGTTAGCCACAGACCAAGGACCATTAACCCGTTAAATTCTAGTCAAATAAGGTTGAAAATTGGATGAAAATTTCAAAAAAGAAATTGACCGCGAGATTCTCTGCGTTTAAGAAATGAATAAAAAATGCTTGATTGCGCTTATTATCCTTATATTTTGCAAAGATGTAACTGGATATTTATTACAACATAAATTAACAACTAACAATGGACGTAACACTTTCATTGTTTATAGAATAATTCAAGCGATGGTGGACTAAGAGGTATCCAAAGTTAGCTTGTCTCTTTTTCTAGAATAACGGTAGAAGCGCAATCAAGCATTTTATCATACATGCACTGCAAATCCCTAAAAACTTGTTTTAGTGTGTGTGTGTCGGGGAGGGGGGGGGGGGGGGGGGGGGATCTTGCTTTAAGATTTTCTTGTCCCGTTGCAAGACAATAATTTTGTTGGGTTTTCTTGACAAGATATTTGGTCTTAAAGCAAGATTAAATATCTTAAAATAAGAAATAGATTCTTAAAATAAGAAAATTTATTTCGACAAAATTTAGAGGTTTTGCAATGTGTGTATAGGGCTGGGAACGAGTTGGCTCGTCTCCGAATATAAACATTCCTTAATAATCCGCTGCAGGAGGTAAACAGTGTCTGCGTGCCTTCAATTTAACACATATATACTTATGTCACAACTGAAATAAATCTGTATGGTGATTAATCTGTATCTAAAATAAAAACTTATATATAATGTTACTTATATACAAACAGATGACGTATTCATTCCTTTGGCAGTCTAAAAACTGCATTTTAATCAGATGAACCTGAAATTAACTTTTGGCTCTCAAGCAGAACGAAAAACTAAACTATATACCAACCTTCGTTAAAAACAGAAGCTGGAATAGAAGCGTACGTAATAAATTCTATGACCTGCAAACATCTTGTCAATTTTAACAACAGCTTGTACGCATACTTCCATGAAAATTGTGAGGGAGAATAATACAAAAGTTTTCTCAGTTCTTGTTGTACAAGTTGTCCTAACCTTTTTATGCCATATACTGAGAAAAATCTCTTAGCTCAAGACAGGACTAGAGCCGCAACCTTCGGAAGGCTTTAATCATTGAGCAACATGAACTCATAGGGCAGACTGAAGTTGTTTTAACGTATTTATGCCTGGCAATGAGTTAAAAATCACGTGTTACAAGCATGCACTTGTTGGGCCACAAGTCACTTTGCTAACTCCAAGTTGGAATTATACTAAACTAATAAAAACATTTATTATATGGCTGGGTTTGATTTCCGGTCCGTACGCAAAACGACGGACGCTGATTGGTTCCTGAGAGGTCGGGATTTTACGATATTGATGACCTCGGGGTCAATACGCTTTTTTCTCGGCCCTGTAAGTTTTGGCGATATTTCTGAGTTGATTTGAATAGAAATAAAAGAGTACTGGGTATCTTTATTCAAATATTCTGAACAATAAAATGTGTTGAACATCACTGCTGGTTTTCTTTAAAGCTCCTTATCTAAAAACACGACAAATAAAAGCCGAACTTGTGTAAATAAGAAGGCCAAGAAGCGACACGAAAAAGTCAACATGCAGGTAAGGTAAACAGCATACTCCGAAGACGAAAACAACGCTCGAAGCTTAAAAATAAAATGAACCAATAGCTATATAATAGATTCCTTCTTAACCTCGTTTGCTCGGTCGGTACTGGAAAGTATTTCCCCTCGGTTTTATCGCACAAACCTCGCACAAATTCACAAATTCGTTCTAAAATAACGCAATAAACAACGCAGGTTTGAGTTCTGCATGTCTATAGAGCTCAGAGTTTTTCTAAGTATTAACAATTTACGACAGTTTGTACAGCAAGAATTAATAGAACTTTACTATACCTCCAAGCTGACAATCCTAAACAAACTAAGAATAATACAATTTAAGTAGTTTTAAACTTTTGATATATATATATATATATATATATATATATATATATATATATATATATATATATATATATATATGTATATATATATATGTATATATATATGTATATATATATATGTATATATATATATGTATATATATATGTATCTATATATATATATATATATATATAAGTATGTATATATATATATATATGTATGTATATATATATATATATGTATGTATATATATATATATGTATGTATATATATATATATATATATATATATATATATGTATGTATATATGTATATATATATATATATATATATATATATATATATATATGTACTATTTAAAAACCGAGTCAGAGTGCTTTATCATTGTATATAGACGCGAGCCGAAGGCGAGCGGCTATATACAATGATAAAGCACGATGACGAGGTTTTTAAAAGGCTTCTAAAATCACCTTTTGTCTTATATAAATGAATAGAACAATAAAGTTGAATTTTGCAATGCAGTCATGTGTTTATGTTTTGACTGATCTGGGAATAGTTAACAATTTTTTATGGTAATGACAAAGCAGTATGAAGTGGGTTTGAAATATTCAAATTTACTCTTTTGAGGATGTGTTCATGGTTCGTTTTCGAAGTTCACGAAGCACTGAGGAAGAGCGAGAATTATTTAAAAAGTCCACTCCTCCCAGCACAAGATACGCCACGAAGTGGGCAATTAAGATTTTTAATGAATGGAGGGGAGCCAGGGAAGTGAAAGAGGTGGAGACAAACGATGTTGGCTTTGGAATTGACGATGGTAGTTCAATACAGTCGTTATGCATCCCACTGCAAGAGATGGATGCGGTGTCCTTGGCCTTTTGGCTAAGGAAATTTGTTGGAGAAGTGGCTAATGCAAATGGAGAGCGTTATCCTCCACGTACTTTGTACTGTTTGATATGTGGTTTAAATCGGTTTCTATCAGACGTTAAGGGAACTGATACAATAAACATTTTGGACAAGAAAGATCGAAGGTAGGTAAGTTTATTCATGCTTGCATGTCGTTGAGGGATTGCATAACAGTAGTGGACATTGTTATATTTGTTATTTATTGTAGGTTTATATGGTTCCGTAAGGCATTGCACGCTGAAATGAAGGACGCTACAGGGTCTGGCATCGCTGTGGCAACCAAGAAGAAAGAGCGTAATGAAATTACGGAAGAAGAGGAAAAAGTTCTTTGGGAGAAGAAACTACTGGGAGGACATACAGCCGAATCGCTATTGCACACGGTGTATTTCTACGATGGAAAGCTATTCGCAATAAGAGCTGGTGAGCACCGGCTGTTGCGGTTGAAGAACTTCTCATTGTCGGACAATTCTATAATATTTAACGAAAGTATGTCAAAGACTTTTCATGGTGGTTTAAACGATCTTAAGTATACACCTCGTAGTGTAGAGCATGTGTGTCATAAGTCAGGAGAGAAGCACGAGCATTGTCTTTTGTCACTGTACAAGTTGTATTTCTCCAAAGTTGATAAATTAGCAGAAGGAAAAGAGTCGTTTTACTTTAAGCCGCACCGAGATAAGTCTGTTTCGTTATGAAAACAGTGTGGTTGGTATGAATACGTTGAACAGTATTCTTCCTGAAAAGCTTTGTGTAAGGGCTGGTCTTGAACGTAAGACGGCTCATAGTTTAAGAGTGACGTGTGCCAGTCGTTTGTACCAAAATTCCATAGATAATAAACGAATTCGTGAACGTACAGGCCACAAGTCAAATGCACTACAGAGGTACGAGAGACCTTGTAGAGAACAAATATGTCAAGCAAGTGAATGTCTCGGAGTACCAAAGATGTTGAATTTGTCAACCAGCATTGGTGACCCAGAAGACGGTGTCAGTAATGTGACATTAATCCAGCAGAGAGCAAAATCAGATGATTTTAATTTCAGTGAGTTTGATGATGGTGTTTCGGATGAGGTTTTGGCGAATATTGATGAGAGTTTTTTGTGTGAGGATATGTCAGATAATATGTGTGGTGGAAACGCCAATTGTGTTGTAAGTCCTGTATTTAATAATTGTAACATTACGATTAATTTTGGAAAATAAAGAGAATTTGCTATGGTTTAATTTCGGTAACTAGAAGAATGACATGAGCCAATAAATATCATAAAGGCACATGTGATCTATATCATAAAGGTACGTGTGATCTATATACGCATATTAAATGAATACGCTGTAGTCTATATCACGGTATAAAGAGGTCTTCATGTGACGTATTGTGATGAATTTTATTGGACGATTATCTCATGAATTATTAATGAATTTTAGAAATATATTTAAAACACTCATTAATAATTCATGAAGAAAACACAAAAGAAATCATGACCGTGAAGGAGGTTGCATATCTGATACAAACCACACGTGGTTGTATCACATATATAAGCACTAGTGGTTGTATATCAGATCACTATCTCCGCTCTAAAACATTGAAATTGAGCTTTTTCTGAATTAATCTGAACAAATATTACTCATATTAACATCAAAGACTCGGCGTGTTTTAAGCTGTTTACAACATTCGCGTCAGTGTTGTATCGAATATATAATCACTCGCCTTCGGCTCGTGATTGTATATTCGATACAACACGGCCGCTCATGTTGTAAACATTATATATATATATATATATATATATATATATATATATATATATATGTATATATATATATGTATGTATATATATATATATGTATGTATATATATATATGTATGTATATATATATATATATATATATATATATATACATATGTATGTATATACATATGTATGTATATATATATATATGTATGTATATATATATATATGTATGTATATATATATATATATATATATATATATATATATATATATATATATATATATATATATATACGTGTGCGTTTTGGTCTACGAAACGCAAAGAGTGCTCGATAACATATAGTTAGAGCAAATATAGATTTTCGCTTACCTCAAAAGTCTGCAAAAGGCTGTTTCATCTAAAAAAGAATCTTCAAGCAGATGACCTGAAGATTTTTTTTAGATGAAACAGCCTATTGCAGACTTTTGAGGTAAGCGAATATATATATATATATATATATATATATATATATATATATATATATATATATATATATATATATATATATATATATATATATATATATATATATATATATATATATATATATATATATATATATATATATATATATATATATATATATATATATATATATATATATATATATATACATGCACATACACATAACCTTTGTAAATAATCAAAGTTTCACATATGGGAAGAAATACTAATTAATACTACCAAGCCAATAGAATTACAATAATACGCATCACAATATAATATATTTGCAGTAATACTGTAGCTAAATACAGTAAATACAAAAACTATCGCCAAACTGACCTAATAAGAAATTACTATGATCTAAATTCCACAGAATCTGGAATATGGCATCATGAACCTCAAAATAATTCTGTTGATTAAGAAACCACTATTTTTTTTATATAAGAAACAAAAAACCTAAGGGATTTTTTGGGAATCGTCTCCCATAAATGTTTTAGTGCTAGGAACGCTATCAGCTATGCATAAAGAAATACTTAGAAAAACATTTCTGACAGAAAAAAATAGTCTACATTGTCATGTCACGACATTTTCTCTTTATTTCATCAATATCTTGCCGGCTAAACTTGACGTCTTCACCGTAGATAGTAAAAGGCGCCCAAATCTGAACATCACGATAAAAATGGTTTTCATGGCGTCGAAGCATGTTAGTAGTGATACCCCCCCATCCAGACCACAAAGGGATGCCGCCTCATTAAATATTCAACTTATTATTTATTCATTTTATAGCGTCGCGTTACGTCACTAAGTTCTAACCCTAGTCCCGGCACCCCCGTACCCCCGCTTTTAGCCAACCCTCCGGGATTTTTACTACGTCATTCATTCTCATGCTCCTTCAGAACCCCCTAGCCCTAACTTTCCCGCGATTTATTCAATCTCATGCTCCTTTGCGACCCTCTAACCCTAATCTCGTTACGTCATTATGTCTCGTGCTCCTATATGACCCCCTAACCCTAATCTCACTCAACCCCCCCGTTATTCACTACGTCATATTCACCTTATTATTTATTCATTCTCAGACTCCTTTGGGATAGTCTAACCCTAACCCCTAAACCCTGGCTGATACTAACCCCCGGTTTTTATTACGTCATAACTGACTCGAGCTCTTCCGAAACCCCCTAGCCCTAGATGTTACTTAACCCCCTGTCATTCCCGATTGGTCTCCGACTGATTTCCGAAGTTACGTAAAAGGCACTGGACTTATCTCTTTATAACTAATAGAAACCAACTTTCATTTAAACCCTTAACCCTACTTATAGTCAACAGTTGTGGGACACGTATACGTACAGAGCATGCGTACAGTAAACTTTAACAAAATAGACGTTCTTTACAAGGAACTAGAGAGAAATTGATAGAGGCACTTTATATTTTTTTATCTGAAACCTTGTCTCGATGAGTATAGAGAGTTTTGAGCAGCCGAAGTGTCTGAATTGGCAGAGCTCGTATAGACTTAAATTAATAGCATATAATGAATATTATAATAGAACCTAAACATTCAATCATCCTAGAATCCTTGCTAGCTAAACCCTTCGTTTGTAAGTGAAGAAATCGTAAGAACTTAAGATTTTAGATGATTCGAAAAAGCCGTAGGAACAATTTTATGTGACGGTATATAAACGAAATATTATTTGGCGACAGGATGGCTCAGTGCACACGTAGGAGGTAGGAGCAGTGATATTTGCATAGTGTAGAATATTTAACACGGTATTCAAGAGACGGTTGAGGATGATAAGGGGTAAAATTACTGATATTTGCATAAGCCACATGTAGGAAACTCGTTAAAAACTCATTAAAAACTCATTAACAAATGAAACAAAAGAACATGTTTGGGCAATCTTAGGATGTAACCATAGAGAATGTACAGCGTCGCGTCGTCTCATTCGATTTCTGTTCTCTTACGAGTAACGTCGAAAGTCTTTTGGAGTGTGTCTTGGAAAGTGTTTTATTGGAAAGTTTTTATTCTACTGTGATCAAGATGTCTCAAACGGTAAGTTTGTGTTTCGAGCGTTATTTTCGTGCGAAACTTGAGTGTATACTTATGATTTTGCGAATGTATACTTATGATTTTGCCACTTATGTTTTTAGATTGATATGGTTGACCTGATTAAGAGTTGTGAGACGGAGAGTGCTTTGGAGTTTTTGGAGCAGTCTTTTGTTCTTACGGAAGAGCAGAAGCGGGCTGCTTTACAGCAGAGGATTGTCTTTTGGACGAATGCTATGGCTGATGATCTTCAACGAGAGACAGAGACGCCATCTGGTGTTGTAAGCGAAATGATGGCCAATTGGACCGATGACGAACGCCGTCAGTTCAACGAAGATTGGGGCAACGACGAGTTTCTGTGCCATAACGAGGAAGCTGAGCAGCCAGATTCTATCGAAAACCAAGTGGGAGAAGGCAGTAAGCGAAAACGTGGCGACGTTGATGAGTCTACACCGAAGCGCCAAAAACCCGACGAGGAGTACTTCACTATCAAATCGGCGAAACAGGTCAACGTCCGAAAGTTCAGGACCACAGGTACCGATTACACTATTCAGTTTTCACGATTTTAAATGTTCATGGCGTGTGGTTTCCACGTTAAACTGCGCTTTTAAGCGCTCACTTGACCGTTTGGCGTGTGATAATAAATTAAAGTTTACCATGTTTTTTAATCCTTATGTGTGTGGTTTCCACGTTAAACAGCGCTTTTAAGCGCTCACTTGACCGTTTGACGTGTGATATGAAATGAGGTTTACCATGCTTTTAATTCTTATGACCTGGTCAAATGTGTAAGATAGTGTACTATGTTTTAGGTACGGATTATACCATCCAGTTCAACCCGTTAAATGTTCATGGTGTTTCAAATGTTGTGTCAACGCTAAACCGCGCTTTTCAGCACCTGTTTGATCGTCTAACCACCGATATGGCCCCTCATGACCAAGTTCGCCTGATTCTAAACTCCCATCAACTCGACCGTCCCATTTCATTACCTTTCCTTCAACGAGACCGCCTAACCCCCGAGAAATTCTTGGCTGCTGTGGAACGTGTCGTACAATCCAATACCCAGTTTACGTTGGATGAATCGGTTAACGTCAACGTAGTTCACGTCGAAATGCCTCATGGTGGTGCAGGAAAACGGCGCGATGTAGTCAATCTACAGAGCTACCTGAACAAGAAGCAGTGTTTCATTCAGATCAAAAACAAAGATGAACTTTGTTGTGCGAGAGCCATCGTCGTTGCCAAAGCGAAATTGGACAAAGACTCACGCATCAACTCTATTCGCAACCCCCGTTGTCATTTGCAAGCACATTTAGCCCACGAACTTCACGAGACCGCTGGTGTCCCCCTGGGTCCCTGCGGGATCCCGGAGATCCAGAAGTTCCAGGCTGTCCTCCCTGGATACCAGCTCAACGTCGTCTCCAAGGAACACTTGAACGCTTTAATTTATTCTGGTCCCGAAGCTGACAAACACCTTTACCTTTACCACCACGATAACCACTACGACGTGATTACGAGTATGCCAGCCTTCCTTGCCAGAAAACAGTACTGCCATAGATGTAAGAAAGGTTATGATAAGATCACCGACCATCCGTGTGGGGATTTATGCAAGCTGTGCCATACCCAAAACTGCCCTGTTATCAAGTGGAAATACTGTCGAGAATGCAATCGGTTTTTCAAGAGCGACGACTGCTTTGCCCGCCACAAAGCTGCAGTTGGACAACAAAAACCTCTCTGTTCTTCCCTGACAAAATGTAAAAAGTGCCAACGCGTCGTGACAAGAGCCAGCATGCATGATCATCATTGTGGCCTAGTGCGCTGCTCCGTTTGCCAAAAATACGTGAAACCTGACAACCACCAGTGCTATATTCAGCCCATAGTTGAGAGGAACCAGCAACGTGCCCAAGAAAGCCAACGCAACGATTTCGTCGACGACGATGTTGCTGTGGATGATGACAACGGCAGCGGCGAACGAGAACAGAACCTGATGTTCTTTGACTTCGAATGTACACAAGACGACGGACAACACATTCCCAATCTCTGCGTGGTCCAGAACGAAAGCGGTGATGAGATCGTGTTTTCTGGTCCAAACACCAAGGAGGAATTCTGCGAATGGCTCTTCAAGGAGAGCGCCAACACTACGTTCATCGCGCACAATTTTCAGGCGTATGATGGGTACTTTATCCTTCAGTACCTGTACAAGAACGGTATCGTCCCTGAAGTGATTACCCGCGGTGCCAAAATCTTGTCTCTCTCCGTGCCAGAAAGGAATATCAAATTTATAGACTCGTTATGTTTTATTCCAATGCGTTTGGCAGACTTTCCAAAAACGTTTGGTATAACCGAACTCCAGAAAGGCTACTTTCCACATTTTTTTAACCGCGCCGAGAACCAAGACTATGTTGGACCCCTTCCTGAAGCCAAATTCTACGATCCTGATGGTATGAGTCCCGGTGATCGAGAGAAGTTTTACGTGTGGTACAACGAGCTTCAGAATCAAGAGTATGTCTTCGACTTTCAAGCCGCCATCCTGAGCTACTGCCAGTCCGATGTCGATATTCTCCGTCAATGTTGTCTGGAGTTTCGTGAGTTGTTCCGTCAAGTCACCGATGTGGACCCTTTTGCCTCTTGCCTCACTATCGCCTCCGCTTGCAACCTGGTTTTTCGCAAAACGTTCCTAGAGGAGAACACTATCGCTGTTATTCCACCCTGTGGTTATACACCTGAGAATAAGCAGTCGGTGATTGCACTGAAGATGTTGGCTTATATCGCCCAGCGTGACAATATCGCCATTCGACATGCCCGCAATCATGGAGAGCAACGCATTGGGAAATACCTCGTCGATGGGTACAACGCCGAAACGAACACAGTGTGGGAGGTGCAAGGCTGTCTGTGGCATGGTTGTACCAAATGTTATGCCAGGGATACCATCAATCCTGTCAACGAGTTAACCATGCATGAACTTCATCAAAGAACCCTGGAAAAAGTTCAGTTCTTAACGGACAATGGCTATAACGTTGTGGAAATATGGACTTGCGACATCGACCGTCAGCTCGCTGCAGACCCTGATATGAAAAGGTTCTTTGACGACTTCGAGATCTCCGAGCCCCTACAGCCAAGAGAAGGTTTCTTCGGTGGAAGAACCAATGCGACTCGTCTCTTCTACGAAGCCCAGCCTAACGAGAAAGTCCACTACGTGGATTTTTGCAGTTTGTACCCGTGGTGCAACAAGTACGGTGAATATCCCATTGGCCATCCCGAAATCATCACCGAAAATTTCAAACCGGTCAGTGAATACTTTGGTTTAGTGAAATGCTCTGTCCTTCCTCCTCGTGGCCTTTACCATCCTGTCCTCCCGTACCGCACCCAAGGAAAACTCATGTTCCCGTTATGTCGCACCTGTGCTGATACCCTTCAACAAGAACCATGTCGCCATTCCGACATCGACCGAGTTGTCCATGGAACCTGGGTCACTCTCGAACTCCAAAAAGCGTTGGAGAAAGGCTACCAGTTGGTGAAGATCGACGAAGTGTGGCATTTTCCGGAGCACACCGACGGTCTGTTCAAGGACTACGTCGACACGTTCCTCAAGATTAAGCAAGAGGTAAGATATTAGTATTGTTTTTTCACATTTTTTAGTACCAATTATGACTTAATATTCTCATTCTTCTTTAGGCGAGTGGTTTCCCTGCAGACTGCGACAACGACGAGAAGAAGGCGCAATATATCGCGGATTACGCTGCTAACGAGGGTATTCAGCTGGATCCGAATCAGATTGTCAAGAATCCTGGTCTGAGGGCGCTGGCAAAGCTGATGTTGAATTCTTTTTGGGGTAAGTCGAACAAAACACATATTAAATGTGAATGGAAGGGTGAGTGGAGGGCCTGGGGGAGACGTAATGCAGTTGTTTACACAGTGGTTAATGTTTTTCTTTTTTTCTTTTTATATTACTATAGGTAAATTTGCACAGCGTCCCAACATGACCCAGGTCAAGATAGTTTCGGATCCGGCTGAATACTTTGACTTGTTGTCGAGCGACAAAATCACCGTGACAGACGCCAACTTCATCAACGACGAACTGATTGAGGTCCACTTCGAGAACGTCGACGAGTTTGTTGAAGCCAGTGGAAAGACAAACGTTGTTATCGCCGCCTTCACGACAGCCCACGCCCGTCTCAAGCTCTATGGTGTCCTGGAACAGTTGGATCGCCGAGTCTTGTATTTTGATACAGACTCTGTGATCTACGTGTCAAAGGAAGGAGACTGGGAACCACCCACCGGATCCTACCTTGGTGAGCTCACTGACGAACTGGACGGCAATCACATCACCACATTTGTGTCCGGCGGGCCCAAAAATTACGCGTATGAGACGAACTCGGGTAAAACCGTGTGTAAAGTTAGAGGGATCACTCTCAATTACAGAACTGTACAGAAAGTTAATTTTAATGTCATGTGTGATATGGTGTACCTTAATGTTATGTGTGATGTGGTAGATCCGTTGTCTGTAAATATTCCGTATAAAATAGTGCGTGAAAGAAAAGAAAAGAGTGTGTCAACCAGGGGGGAAACTAAAGATTATAGAGTTGTATATAATAAACGTGTGATAGTTGATAATTTTGATACTTTACCTTATGGATTTTAACTTTGTGTGTTTGTAAATAATTTTAAAAATTTTGTGTGTGTTTGTAAATATATCTTTTATTAATACTATCTATTGTCAATTTTCTGGCGTGGCGGTTTAAGGGCTTAATGAGGGTCTTTTAGAACACAGGGTTAGGGGTGGGGGTGGAGGGTCAGGGGACAGGGAGTGTATTCAAGCGATAGGGCCACAGGGCCTCGAAAAAGGCCCCCAGGGCCATATAAAGTATTTATTGTTGAGTACCATTTTCAAATCGTTCATTTGTTATCATGCCTCGAAGGCGTAAGGATTGTCCTGTCTGTGGCAAGCAAGGTTTATTAAGATTAGCAAATCATTTATCCAATGTTCATCAACTCTCTTCAAAAGATAGGCAACCGTATTTGATTCGAGCTAAAGCTTCTCCTATAGATTTAGAAACTTTGTTAAACGAATTACACAGACTTATTCGAAATACTAAGTACACAAAACGAGTACAATGTACGAAGCGGCCAAAATGGTATAAATAAGATTTCACAAGCGTTCTGTTCAGTTTAACTATGTACTCCATACAGTTAACACATCCGTTTGGGCTCATGGTCTCTGGGGGGACCAAGACGGGGAAGACATCCTTTGTGAAACAATTGTTAGCCAACGCCCAAATTATGATCGACCCTGCTCCAGAAAATATCATGTATTTCTACTCGGAATATCAAGATACATTTGCTGGAATAGAAACCCTAATTCCAGGGATTCAGTTTATCCAAGGTTTGCCCCAATCGATGTTGGATAACATTAACCCCCAAACAAGAAATCTATTTATAATTGACGATATGATGGGTGAGAAAGACGCAGAAATCGCTAAACTATTTACGAAAAAATCGCACCATGGGAATCTAAGTGTGATTTATATCGTGCAAAACCTATTTCATCAAAGCAAAGATCATCGTACCATTTCCCTTAACGCCAGTTATTTATGTCTGACGAAAAACGTTCGAGATGCAAGTCAAGTAGTTCATTTGGCTAAGCAACTGTATCCTAGCAACACAAAATTTTTCCAACAAGCCTATCAGATGGCGACTAAAGAGCCGTATTCCTACTTGTTTGTCGATCTCACTCCGACCTGTCCCGATGAAATCCGAGTAAGATCCGGGATCTTTCCGACTGACACCCACTACGTGTACCAGCCCAGAGTATAAAAGGGGCTGTTCAGTGACAATGCGATCATTTGACCATGTCTGCTTGTATAAGAAGGAACTGCGATGTTTTAAAAGTATTGGCAAAGTGTAATCCTCAACTGCGAAACGCAATTATAAAAGCTGCCGACGACGATATATTAGAAGCCACGGAGACCAATCGGGAATGACGTAGTGAATACCAGGGGGGTTGAGTGACAGCTAGGGTTAGGGGGGAAAGTTAGGGTTACTACGTCCCAAAGGAGTCTGAGAATGAATAAATAATAAGTCGGTATGACGTAGTGAAAACCGGGAGGGTTGAGTGAGATTAGGGTTAGGGGGTCATATAGGAGCACGAAACATAATTACGTAACGAGATTAGGGTTAGAGGGTCGCAAAGGAGCATGAGAATGAATAATTAAAAATTGAATATTTAATGAGGCGGGTAATCCGTACCTAAAACATAGTACACTATCTTACACATTTGACCAGGTCATAAGAATTAAAAGCATGGTAAACCTCATTTCATATCACACGTCAAACGGTCAAGTGAGCGCTTAAAAGCGCTGTTTAACGTGGAAACCACACACATAAGGATTAAAAAACATGGTAAACTTTAATTTATTATCACACGCCAAACGGTCAAGTGAGCGCTTAAAAGCGCAGTTTAACGTGGAAACCACACGCCATGAACATTTAAAATCGTGAAAACTGAATAGTGTAATCGGTACCTGTGGTCCTGAACTTTCGGACGTTGACCTGTTTCGCCGATTTGATAGTGAAGTACTCCTCGTCGGGTTTTTGGCGCTTCGGTGTAGACTCATCAACGTCGCCACGTTTTCGCTTACTGCCTTCTCCCACTTGGTTTTCGATAGAATCTGGCTGCTCAGCTTCCTCGTTATGGCACAGAAACTCGTCGTTGCCCCAATCTTCGTTGAACTGACGGCGTTCGTCATCGGTCCAATTGGCCATCATTTCGCTTACAACACCAGATGGCGTCTCTGTCTCTCGTTGAAGATCATCAGCCATAGCATTCGTCCAAAAGACAATCCTCTGCTGTAAAGCAGCCCGCTTCTGCCTCTTCCGTAAGAACAAAAGACTGCTCCAAAAACTCCAAAGCACTCTCCGTCTCACAACTCTTAATCAGGTCAACCATATCAATCTAAAAACATAAGTGGCAAAATCATAAGTATACATTCGCAAAATCATAAGTATACACTCAAGTTTCGCACGAAAATAACGCTCGAAACACAAACTTACCGTTTGAGACATCTTGATCACAGTAGAATAAAAACTTTCCAATAAAACACTTTCCAAGACACACTCCAAAAGACTTTCGACGTTACTCGTAAGAGAACAGAAATCGAATGAGACGACGCGACGCTGTACATTCTCTATGGTTACATCCTAAGATTGCCCAAACATGTTCTTTTGTTTCATTTGTTAATGAGTTTTTAATGAGTTTTTAACGAGTTTCCTACATGTGGCTTATGCAAATATCAGTAATTTTACCCCTTATCATCCTCAACCGTCTCTTGAATACCGTGTTAAATATTCTACACTATGCAAATATCACTGCTCCTACCTCCTACGTGTGCACTGAGCCATCCTGTCGCCAAATAATATTTCGTTTATATACCGTCACATAAAATTGTTCCTACGGCTTTTTCGAATCATCTAAAATCTTAAGTTCTTACGATTTCTTCACTTACAAACGAAGGGTTTAGCTAGCAAGGATTCTAGGATGATTGAATGTTTAGGTTCTATTATAATATTCATTATATGCTATTAATTTAAGTCTATACGAGCTCTGCCAATTCAGACACTTCGGCTGCTCAAAACTCTCTATACTCATCGAGACAAGGTTTCAGATAAAAAAATATAAAGTGCCTCTATCAATTTCTCTCTAGTTCCTTGTAAAGAACGTCTATTTTGTTAAAGTTTACTGTACGCATGCTCTGTACGTATACGTGTCCCACAACTGTTGACTATAAGTAGGGTTAAGGGTTTAAATGAAAGTTGGTTTCTATTAGTTATAAAGAGATAAGTCCAGTGCCTTTTACGTAACTTCGGAAATCAGTCGGAGACCAATCGGGAATGACAGGGGGTTAAGTAACATCTAGGGCTAGGGGGTTTCGGAAGAGCTCGAGTCAGTTATGACGTAATAAAAACCGGGGGTTAGTATCAGCCAGGGTTTAGGGGTTAGGGTTAGACTATCCCAAAGGAGTCTGAGAATGAATAAATAATAAGGTGAATATGACGTAGTGAATAACGGGGGGGTTGAGTGAGATTAGGGTTAGGGGGTCATATAGGAGCACGAGACATAATGACGTAACGAGATTAGGGTTAGAGGGTCGCAAAGGAGCATGAGATTGAATAAATCGCGGGAAAGTTAGGGCTAGGGGGTTCTGAAGGAGCATGAGAATGAATGACGTAGTAAAAATCCCGGAGGGTTGGCTAAAAGCGGGGGTACGGGGGTGCCGGGACTAGGGTTAGAACTTAGTGACGTAACGCGACGCTATAAAATGAATAAATAATAAGTTGAATATTTAATGAGGCGGCATCCCTTTGTGGTCTGGATGGGGGGGTATCACTACTCATGTTCATTGTCCTTCTCAAAGCTTCGCAAACGGGCGTTTCATTACAAATTTCATCGTAGAATTGCTCCATGAAAACCTTTGTACCTGCATCGTGAATTCGCTACAGCGTAGCAAGAACGGAGCGAGCGCCGGCTGCAAGAAATGCACGTGCTAGGCCAACCACTCCTTCCGAGCAAGTTTGACCACTTCCAGTGTGACAACAACATAAGACGACTAATTTAGCATTTATCTTAATATTAAGAATGTCCTTTTCTTTTAGAAGATATGATTCTTCTTTGGGGAAGGTTGAACTAGGATTAGAGGCAAGAAAAATCTCGCCACGTTCGCTGTCTCCATGAGCTGCAATATGGATTATGCTAGCGCCAGGGATACATTTTAAAACTCGTTGTTTTATCGCTTCATACTCCACCAAAGGCTTAGCGTCAAAACGAGATGCCAGAAGCCGTGCTTCTATTGTGGCATTGGGTAGCTCAGAAACATAAAGCCTCTCCCCCAAAAAACTAACTTCTCCTACTGTAGGATTACCTACAAACAATGCAAAGCCAAGACAAGCGTCAGGCGATTCCTTCATCCTGGAATAAAGCGTTTGCAACGATGGCGTAATTTGAACACTGTAATGTTCTGACAGTGGACAAGAATTTTCATCTAGCAATGCGCAAAATGGCGCGAAAAATAAAAATTTATCAGGAACAATGATCAGTTTAGTTCCTTTGATAAACTTTTTGACTGGATGTATTAATGCCTGAAATAATGCTTGTGAAATTGCACTGGTTTCAGTCGTGTTACAGCAATTTACGGAGCTCTGCTTTACAGGGGATCTTAGTTTGGCAACGTCGATAGCTAGATCATAACGTTCGACTACCTCAACTAACTTTCTTATCTTTAGCTCAGAGTTCTCGGGCATATTGTGGTGAAATACGCTATTGCATGAATGGGATTTTTGCAAATGAATGTTTTTGGAATTCTCCAAATCACTAACACTCGATTTTTCTTTTGCATCACCAAACTTGTCATTGAATGAAATCTGGCTCCATCGCAATTTTTGGTTGTTCTCCAAGAGAAGATTCTGAATCTATTTTATACATAGATGAATCACGACTTAATTCAACAGAATGAGCCTTAAGAAACATCTCCAATTTACGAAAAATGTAATCCTCCGGAAAAGTCAGATCTTGACTTCGTCGTCTCAAAATTACGTGTCTAACTCTACCTTCAGCATTTAAAACCCAAATATTGAGAAGCTTTTCAGGACCAAACGAGTAGAATAAAATAGTAGAATTATTTTCTTTAAACTGGATGGATTTCCAAAAAATTGTCTATTTGTGTGTCTTCCTCACTGTGATCAATTTTCCGCCAAATTTCATGTGCATAACAGGCCATGTGATCAATAATGTGCAACTTCTTACGTTTTTCCATAAAAGCAAGCAGTGCCTTGGCCTTGCTAAGATCAATAACTAACAATGCGGGTGTAATACGTTTTAACAGAATGAAACAATGCATTAACATGACATACCGTCCAAAGTATCCAGTAGTGAATGATATCTTGTTTTCATCAACGCTTAAATCGAAAACTATCTTATCATGGACCTGGACAGATCTCTGTATAAGCGACACAGCATCTTGTAATTTGCTCATAGCTTCAGATTCGCAAGGTATCTGACGACTTAATAAAAAATGACAGCATCCCATGTTTGCAAGTGACGCACTTTCAGACCACAGATCACCAATTTCGACACTAAGTTCGTAAGATTTTTGTAAAGAAGTAATGGCTTTTTCATACTTCCCCACGCTAAGGTAGGCAACACCCAACTTTCCATTGCCACTCATAATTGCTGACTGATTCCCTATTTCAGAGCTAATTGCTAAACTTTCATTAAAACAATCAAAAGCCTTTTCAAACTCTGCTAAACTTAGATAGACATTTCCTATATCTCCACAGCATGAAGCTATTCCTAAAGGATCCTCTATCTCAGTACTGATTTTGAGACTTTTCTTGAAACACGCGATGGCTTCTTCGTGCCGCTTCATACTACAATACACAGTCCCTAAAATTCCATTCCCGCTTGCTATTCCTGACTGATCCCCTATTTCAGAGCTGATTGCTAGACCTTTATTAAGATACTCAACAGCTCTTTCACACTGCCCTAATTTATTGTAAGCAGCCCCTAAGTTTCCATAGTTACATGCTCTACCATTGCAATCCCCAATTTCAGAGTTGATTTCTAGAGCTTTATTGAGATACTCAATTGCTTTTTCATACTGCCCTAACTTAGTATAAGCATTCCCCAAATTATTATTGTTAGATGCTATAGCTGAGCGATGCCCTATTTCAGTATTAATTGCCAGAGCTTCGTTGTAATGCTCAACGGCTTTAGCATATTGCCCCATGTTGAGATATGCACCTCCCAAGTTTCCGCAAATAATACCTACTCCTGACCGATCCCCTATTTCAGTGCTGATAACCCGACTTTGTTTGTAATACTTAACAGCTTTTGTATACTGCCCGATTTTCATATAAACATTACTCAAATTCCCATTATTACTTGATATGCCTAAACGATACCCCATTTCAGTGCTAATTTCTAGACTTTTTTCAAAATACCCAATTGCTTTTTTATACTGCCCTAAATGGAAATAGATATTGCCGAAGTACTCATTGTTAGTTGCTATCCCTAAGCGATATCCCACTTCAGTACTGAGTTCCAGACCTTTATTGCAATACTCCATAGCTTTTTCATATTGTCCTAAACAACAATACACCATCCCCAAATGACCAACTATACTTGCTTCTCTCGATCGATCCCCTATTTCAGTGCTAATTTCCAGACCTTTATTGTAAGAGTCAATGGCTTTTTCATACTGCCCCATTTTCATATACACAAGCCCCAAATTTTCATTGTTACTTGCTATTTCTGACCGACTTGCTATGTCAGTGCTGATTGCTAAACCTATTTCGAAATACCCAATTGCTTTTTCATACTGGCCTAAATTATGATAGACATCCCCTCAACTTCCATTGTTGCTTGCTATCCCCAAACGATTCCCAATTTCAGAGCTGATTGCTAGACCCTTATCGTAATACTCGATGGCTGTCTTATACTGCCCCATACTGGAATAAACAATCCCCAAATTTTCACAGCAAGTTGCAATTCCTGATTGATCCTTTAATTCGGTGCTGATTCTCAGACCTTTCTTCAAGTACTCAATGGCTTGGTCATAATGCCCCAAAATACGATAGACGTTCCCCAAACTTACATTGCTAGCTGCTATTCCTGATGGATAACTAATAGCTGTGCTGATTACTAGGCCTTTATTGTAGTACTCAGTGGCTTTGTCATAGTCTGCCAAGCGCAGATATGCATGTCCTAAATATACACTACACGCATTTTTTCTTGCTTTGTCTTTACGTTCGTCTGCTATGTTGTCTGCTTTTAGCATGTACTCTATCGTTTTGCCATAACACGCAGTTTTAAGATATCTTAGTCCAATTTTAATAAGGATATCTATTCTTTCAACACAATTACTCAGTAGCTTCTCAAACTCAATATGGTACTTCAACATTCCTTCACACTCTACATCACATTTACTGACAATCTTACATAACATTAGGTTTTTAAGTTCTAAGTTACCTTGCAGTAATCCAACCAATCTATCTGCTATGCACACAAAGTCATGCTGCCTCCCTTTTTGAGTCAGGACTCTTGCCAGCTCTGCAATGAATTCTAGTACCATCCAAATGTTTGTGTTTCTTGCTTCAAATATCTATGTTCGGACAGTTAAAAAAAAATATTAAAATACTCATTAACCCATTGCTGCCTAGGATGTCTGAGGGTTTTCATTTGAACGAATAAACTTGTCTGGCGTTAGTCAGAGTAAAACAAAAAGACCGTTCTTTCTTGCCAGCTCAGGCAGGAATGGGTCAAAGTATCAAGGTTGCTGTAAATAGCAGTCTGTGTCTGGAACCTATTTAACCCTTTCCCTTCAGTGGATTTTCTCTGCGACGAGTAAAATCGTCTGACGTTAGTCAGTCATAAAATACATAAAAAAACTAGAGAGTCGGACGCCGTCAGAAAAAGGGATTCGACTTATACTCGGAATAATGTAAAAATTACGATTTTTCTTGTGCACAAAATAGGGATATACAGTACACCACGTCGACATATATACTACATACGTTTCAAAATACGGTATTTCAGCCATCAAATGCCATATCGCTGCCAAATTTTGGCTGTCAGTATGCTTTTGCTTGTTCTATGCAGAACACAAAAAGTATTACACTTCAAAAAGCTGGAAAAAGTCCTGACGTCAGCGAAAATAACCTACATATACTGCGAATACAAACGTACAAAAAAAAAATTGTGAAAAAGTTTGAAGTGCTTGAAAGGAAAGAAGAAAAGAAAGAAAAAATAAGGAAAGGAAATGAAATGAAAGGAAAGGAAAGGAAAAGAAAGTATATAAAAATAAATTAAAGGAAAAGAACAGAAAAAAACAACAGAAAAGCAAAAAAGAAAGGATAAAAAGAAAGGGAAAGAAAGAACTTTGCTACACCTGCCGAAAGCGCAAAGATATCTTAGGGACTTGAAAAGCGTTGAACAGCAGTATAAGGAATTGAGAATTAAAACTGCCATCCATCAGTACGCATCGAACGACCCAACAGTCAAAGCAGTTACGCTTACTGACCACTAGAAGAAGATAAAGCCTTTACTTCAAGAAGCCGGAATTACCATACAATTAAGAAAAGCAACTGGAAATCAGCCATGGCTTGGACGTAACAACAACCAGCGGTGGGAAAACGAATATGACAGTGATGGATTCTCATGGCTAAATGGGTGGAAAGGATGTCCTACCGATGTAGTGGCCGACATGGAGGAAATTGTATGTTCAGCAGTTGTTTATTACCACGTCAAGCTTGGGCAAGATACCACCAGCAACATGTACGGCCTATGTGAATCGAAGCAAGAAACCGCCGGTTTCACCACTTTTGTTTGGTTGCGAACGGCTCTCCCAGACGGAATATCTATATAGACATAATAATGTCTTAAAATGCCTTGATTTGGGCTACAATTTCCAGCCGTGCGTGGAAAACTCTTCCGCACTATTGCAACAATTTGGCATTATTGAAACAATTCCGCCTTCAAATAGTGCAATTGAGTCCAAACCTGTGACGAAGAACAAAGATGTGGAAATTTTGTGGGACATGTCAATCCTCGCCTCTGGTTGTCAAGCAATAATATCAACAGAACAGGGTAATAGACCAGATACAGGTATGGTACTTAATCAACATGAAACAGAAGACGGCGACGGTCATAGAATGTAGCTGCCCATCGAATAGCAACATGGAAAAAAAATGATGAAGAAAATACGAGCAAATACCAAGAAGTCCGAGCCGTGATGCAGAAAAGATTCGAGGGATTTGATGTATACCAACTCAATGTTCTTTTGAATGTGGTGGGTGGCTATAAAAAATCATCCTCGTTAGCCGTTCTGCTTGGCCAAGAGAAATTAGCAAAGGCTGTTTTAAAAAGAATGCAGAAGGCGATCATTTTTGGATTGATTCGCGTAAAAAACTTATATAACTCGCTAGGATATAAATACTTTTAGAGTGTACTTTCTTCTTTTGATTTGTACGACTTTTGTAAATATTTTTATTTAGGTTGCTAAAAATCTCCAGCATACTCTGTTGACCCGTAAGATTATTTCCTGTTATAAATTGTTAAAACAAGACAATTAAACACAAAAAGAAAAAAAAGAAAGGAAAAGAAAAAAAAGAAAAGAAAAAAAAAAAAGAATAAAAAAGGAAGGAAGGAAAAGTAAGAAAAGGAAAAGAATGGAAAGGGGAAAAAAAGGAAAGGATTTGGGGCTAATCATCCTTACTTGCAACATGCAGTGGCTGAATTTCAAAGAACGCCAATCAACGTGGTCGAATTGAAGGCATATCAAAAGCGCTCCGGCAGATGTCATACGACACATGTCAGACCAAACATCACACCTAAAATCTATACATGTAGGTGTTAATTTCACTGAGGGAGGAGAACCGGAAAACATGACAAAAAGCCCTCACAGCACAGGAGAGATCAACTACAACTCTGCTCAAATGAGTCCCAAGCTTGACAACAAGGCCATTCCCAGACGGACATCCATCCAAGTACAACCATGTCCAACCACAACGCTGTCCAACCGGACTTAACTTTAGACTGCAGTGGCGAAAGACCGCGCGCTAACAGTACACGTTCATATACTGTAGGTATACGAGCAGGGGTACGAGGTAGAAACTCCACCCGTGCTCCCCCGAAGAAAAGAATTGTTTGAAGCTGAAAAAAAAGGGTTTAAAAAGAAAAGTAGAGTAAAATGACAGAAAGATGATTCATCAAGCATAGAATAAAATGTCTGAAGTAGAGTAAAATGACAGAAAGATGATTCATCAAGTATAGAATAAAATGTGATTCCAAAAAATAATGCCATCATGAAAATCGAAAAAACGAGTCAATACAAGAAGAACTAGTATGAAACGGTAATATTTAAACTTTATTTCAATCCTTTATTTAAACCAGTTAAGTTACTTTACTTACTTCACGCCGCATTTTTTCAGCATCAAAACCATCGTGAGATGACGCCATTTTTGAAAAGCTACATCTACTGTACTAAGGCAGAATTTGACTGCAAAAAAAAAAGAGAAAAGAGTTAGCGAACATTTATGAAATATGTCAAGTCAAAAGTGAGGATAATAAATAAATAACGATTTAAATATAAAGCTTCTAAAAGATCGAATTCACCGGAATAAAATCGGGAAAATATCTCACTGTCGTCGGAAGTAGGTTTCCGACGTTTGTAAATGCTTACGTAGTTTTTGAACAAATATTTCATTAAACGAGTAGGAGTGTTTTACCAGGGGTTACAAACACGAGAGGACAATGAAAATCACGAGGCCGTTAACCGACTAATTTTTATGGTTCTCGAGTATTTGTAAAACATGAGAGAATAATGAAAATCACGAGGCTGAACGCCGAGTGATTATTATTGATTTCGAATGTTTTACAAACACGAGAACATTAAATTATGAGGTAATACAGTAGGCCAAGTGATTTGTCTTGTTTTCGAATGTTTTACAAATACGAGAGAACATTGAAAATTACGAGGTAATAGGTCGAGTGACTTTTGTTGTTCTTGAATGTTTGTAGCCCCTGGTAAAACACGATACACGAGTTTATGAAATAGCTTCTCAATCGTCAATTATAGTAGAGGGACTTGGTGATATCAGGGACGTAGCCAGGATTTTGAAAGGGGGAGCCGAAATCAAAATACATTTTTAGGGGGGTCCGGGGGCATGCTCCCCCAGGAAATTTTGAAATCGAGAGTCGCTGAAATGCCATTTCCTGGCTTTTGGAGGAAGATTTTACAGACAGGTTAAAAAACGTCATATAAATACTCAAACACGCAAACGTCACATAGATACTCAAAATGCATACACTCAGTAGATTGAATACACTGTTTACAGTTTATTTCCTGATACAATTCATATTGCATCAGTTTTGTAGTTACACGTCTGTTGTTTTATATCAAAATGGGGGGGAGCCGCGGCTCCCCGCTGGCTACGTCCCTGGGTGATATTGGTGCATATTAGATTAGACAATGGTTTCAAGTTGAATTTATAATTAAGAAATGTGGTAATAAACAGTTCTTTAGTAGTTTTATAACTGCTTTGCATGGGGAAGAATGTTACAACAAAATGTTTGCGGATAGGTAAAATATATTTATTCTGCCTCTTCCTCCGCTGAGCTTTCCGTCCATAGATTGCTCTGATGATGTCCAGACCAACACAGGACGAACGCTCAGCAGAATAAATATATTTTACCTATCCGGAAACATTTTATTATAACATTCTTCCCCATGGTTCTATAAACAGTTCTTTGTTTGTGCTGTTTATCTGATTTCTTAATTATGAATTCAGTTTGTGCGACCTTTACCGGTGCATTGGAAAACAAGATTTTACAAATGGTGGAAAATTGCCATGTTTACATAATATAGAGTTATAGCGTGCGTGCAGACGCGAAGACGAGTGTCTGCACCCAGGGTAATAGATCGAGTTATAGAAAGACGGCTCTTAACCAATTAGCGCGCAGGTTTTATAAATGTTATTTCATAAATTTACATATAAACGGGCATCGAAGATTACGACACGTATTAACAAAGAATATTTTATCAAGAACTTTAGGTCCTGTTCACACTCTCAGATAGACCTTCTGTTCACACGAAAAACGCCTGTTCAGATGCGTGCACTATACCAGATAGGTTTTCGCGCCAGCACAATAAAGAAATACAAAATGATTTTCCGTGCAGGATACTCTGATCCAAACACGCGCGAGAAAATAACTGACTTTAAAAAATGGTATATTTAGTCGAAAAAACATGATGAAAATACAAATTCTCTCAGAATTTATCAACTACCAATCACATTTCTTCTATTAACACTTTAACGACGGAACCACCATTCAAATTTTCATTTCTAACACTTTGATGACGTAACTGAACTGCAGGCGAAATGGAGACGTTGACAAGCCGAAACATTTCTTGGCTTTGTTTTGCCGAATTAAATGGAGAAAAATTAGGTAAATAGTCAACTCTGAATATCGAAAAACAGTGAAAAGTATTTCCAACTACCGTAGTCAGCCATCTCAGCGTCTGGATCATGTTTTAAAACATCGTTGGCCGTAAAAAGCTACTCAGTGTGCATGAAACGATCTAACGATCTTTTTCATCGGAAATATTCAGTTTGGATTTAAGTTGGACTTCATCCTGTCTGTTAACTGATTGAACTGCCTAATGAACCATTCTATTGCTCATCCATCCTGTCTATTAACTGATTGAACTGCCTAATAAACCATTCTGTTGCTCATTCATCATACCTATTAACTGATTGAACTGCCTAATGGACCATTCTGTTGCTCACTCATCATAACTATGAACTGATTGAACTGCCTAATGAACCATTTCGTTGCTCATTCATCATATCTATTAACTGATTGAACTGGCTAATGAACCATTTTGTTGCTCATTCATCATATCTATTGACTGATTGAACTGCCTAATGAACCATTCTGTTGCTCATTCATCATGTCTATTAACTGATTGAACTGCCTAATAAACCATTCTGTTGCTCATTCATCATATCTATTAACTGATTGAACTGCCTAATGAACCATTTTGTTGCTCATTCATCATATCTATTAACTGATTGAACTGCCTAATAAACCATTTTGTTGCTCATTCATCATATCTATTAACTGATTGAACTGCCTAATGAACCATTCTGTTGCTCATTCATCATATCTATTAACTGATTGAACTGCCTAATGAACCATTCTGTTGCTCATTCATCATGTCTATTAACTGATTGAACTGCCTAATGAACCATTCTGTTGCTCATTCATCATATCTATTAACTGATTGAACTGCCTAATGAACCATTCTGTTGCTCATTCATCATATCTATTAACTGATTGAAGTGCCTAATGAACCATTCTGTTACTCATTCATCATATCTATTAACTGATTGAACTGCCTAATAAACCATTTTGTTGCTCATTCATCATATCTATTAACTGATTGAACTGCCTAATGAACCATTTTGTTGCTCATCCATCATGTCTATTAACTGATTGAACTGCTTAATCAAGCATTCTTTTGCTTATCCATCATATGTCTATTAACTGTTTGAACTGTCTAATAAAGCATTCTGTTGCTCATCCATCCTATTACTGTAACTGATTGAACTGCCTAATAAACCATTCTGTTGCTCATTCATGTCTATTAACTGATTGAACTGCCTAATGAACCATTCTGTTGTTCATCCATCATATCTAATAACTCATTGAACTGCCTAATAAACTATTAACTGTCTCATAAACGATTCTGTTGCTCATCCATCATGTCTATTAACTGACTGAACCGTCTAATGAACCATTCTGTTGCTAATCCATCCTGTCTATTAACTGATTGAACTGCCTAATGAACCATTCTGCTGTTCATCCATCATATCCATTAACTGATTGAACTGCCTAATAAACTATTAACTGTCTCATAAACGATTCTGTTGCTCATCCATCATGTCTATTAACTGATTGAACCGTCTAATGAACCATTCTGTTGCTAATCCATCCTGTCTATTAACTGATTGAACTGCCTAATAAACCATTCTGTCACTCATCCAACCTGTCTATTAACTGATTGAACTGCCTAATAAACGATTCTGTCACTCATCCAACCTGTCTATTAACTGATTGAACTGCCTAATGAACCATTCTGTTGCTCATCCATCGTGTCTATCAACTGATTGAACTGCCTAATGAACCATTCTGTTGCTCATCCATCATGTCTATTAACTGATTGAACTGCCTAATGAACCATTCTGTTGCTCATCCATCGTGTCTATCAACTGATTGAACTGCCAATGAACCATTCTGTTGCTCATTCATCATGACTATTTTATCAAGGAACTTGCAGCCTCATAATGGGTTAACAAGGAATTAATAAAATTATTTAGGGTTACTTGAAGTACAGTAAAAGATAAAAAAGAATCAGAGCCTCACTCCAGGGGCATCACCAGGGAGGGGACTGGGTAGATGAGCCCCCCCCCCCCCCCTTCTCACCAAGGTCAATTTTCTAATTTGTTCAAAACCAAGAAGAAAGTATTGGGAGAGGTAGTTAAGAAACTTAAGAAAGGGGTTTCATAAGAATGAAAAGTGTGATCCCAAACAATAAAAATTTAAAAAGTTTCCTACTATTTTACAGCTGAGACTGCCACTGCAGTGACTTTCATATTGTTTCACACTTAGTGCAGCAGTACCAGGCATTTTTCTCTTTGAAACCACTATGACATCACCAAAAGTGTTACCTAGTCCATCCACTTTTCCAGGGCTGACAATGCCCACCTCAGTTTCACTGCTATTTTGATTCAGAATGACAGAGCCTAGGTGTCCAAGTGAAACAATGTTGATTGGGGACCACAAGTAATATGGACATGTCCAATATTTGGAAAAGAGTTCCCTGTTCCTCAAATCATGAATTGCGCCAAGCTACTGTAAATTTTCATATGCCTCTGCTTGATCATTGGGATTTGGAATCAGGGGTAGCACCATAGGGGGTGGTCAGGGAACCCTAGCCCCCCCTGCCCCCCCCCCCCCCGATGAGGGAAAATTTACAGATTTGTCGGGGAATGATCTGGAAGAAAAATTGTATTTTTGACAATTGGCAAAGAACTCTTTAACTGATTAAGCCAGACAAGTCAATAATTAATGCTTTAATAGTGAAAACTCCTTTAGAAACATAGGATACGGTATAGATTGTGTAGAAGCCAACAGTCTTAATAATTACAACACACCAAATTCCATTTTCTGTCTGCAATATTGCACAAAAATGGCAAAGGTTAATGACTACACTAGGTGTTCAACAAATTTTTCTTTATATTCATAGCATGGAAATACATGCTGTAGCTTGTCAGTTATTGCGATAATTTCACATGGAGAAGGTGGAAAAAGCTATTCCAGACATTCACATTTTGAAAATTTTCTGGGGGAGGATGCCCCTGGACCCCCTGTGTCGGGGAATTCCTGGTGCCACCCCGGATTGGAATACACATTCATTTCTTTGTAGAACTGTGGACCGGTATAACACATTCCAACTTCGTTCCAATTGTACAGGGAACTGGGAATGCATTCTAACTCCACGGCCAAGGCACTGGAATGGGTTGGAACTCCAAATGCAGTAATAAGTGTAGATACTGTATTAGGTTATTTCAGAAAAGTATTGATTTTTTTTTGATTTTTTTAAAATTTATTTATCAACTTTACAACCATGCAAGAATGCAAATATACAGTTTATAAAGAGTGTAATACTTGAACATAATTGAAGGAATGATCAACAGATCAATGATCAATGATCCCATGTGAAGACCAACCCAAAAGTAAGGAATGTAATCAGTGGAAAGCGACTAAAACAACGAATTAAAGAAAGAAAAGAACTAAAGTGGTAGAGGTTAATACTCAGTGAAACTAGCTAACAAAAACAAGAGCGACTATTAATAAGCAAGAAAAGACAGAGCACAATTAAGATAGGTTATGCCAACACAGAATTGAAAGCGAAGGCAAAAATAGACGAGAAAAACAGATACTTTTATAACAGTGACACGTTAAAACTCTTAGAAGGAGACAAGATGCTACGCTAAAGACAACATATTATGAAAGCTCGGCTGCTCATGCTTTGATCTAACCATATTTCAAAGAATTAAATTTAATTCTAGGAACTATGATCTATTATTAAACACTTGACCACTGTTCAACTTGTTCAATTTTATATCTTGTAGTTTCAACCCCACATTTTCTAGCAGCGCATAACTAGGCGACATTTTTTTTCCATATATCTATTCTATTTCTAATACAAGAAATACAGTAGCTTACCTTTTATTAATGGCCAAAAAAATGTCGTGAATCGTTAGAAGTCTTTGAAGAGGAGTATACTTTTTCGGTCAGCAGTCATCAATTGAGAATTGACAAGTGCTTCACGTTAGGTCCACATAACAGTCTGTACATAGAGCAAAAATATCCGGATTCACACTGTTTTTTATTCCCATCTGGATTCACATTGTTTTTCATCCTCATACTTCTGCTCCAATGTAAACGCGCCAGTGAAATCGAGATTTTTTTCACCAAAAAACCTTAGAATATGTTGCTTAATCGGGTAAAATGCCAAATATTGCCTATTATATACACAATTCGTCATCGGCTTTACCACCATTACATGGTCAGAGCAAAGCACTAGCCGAGAAAAGTTGATATTGCATTTTCGCAACTGGTCCCGGTTTGGTCATAATATATATATATATATATATATATATATATATATATATATATATATATATATATATATTTAGCCACGGGAAATTTTTGAAATATAGGGTTTCTGAAATAGGATTTCCTGGTTTTTGAGAGTGATTTCCAGCATGTTTAAACCGATAAAAAATTACTCCTTAATTGTTAAGGTCTTAGGATTTTATCTTCTTTATCGCTAAAAGACTTGTAACAACAATCGAACAGCGAAAACGAACACCGGAACCCAACATTAACATGAACGACCGCTGATCAGTTGAGCCAGAGCAAATTATTATGGTTGTTTACTTAGTTTCTGGTAGTGCCAACCCTAATAACACTACACCTAACTCTAACCCCACCCAACTATTATGTGGACCTCACACAAAGTAGTTACGTTCAGGCTCTTTTCCACTCATCGCAGAAACTAGTTCGCAACGAACTCACAAAAAGAACTCATGAGAAAACAAACACTTCGAGTTGTTTTTAATTAGATGCAAACACTCCCAGCGAGCTGCGAGCTGGTTTTTGCGATGACTGGAAAAGAGCCTTTCCGTGTGTTCTCAGGCGTATGTCCGGGGGGTACTCGCTGGAATTCAGGGTAGGGATCAACCTGCTAAACGAAATCCAGAAGCCGGTTGTATAAAAAGCTAGAGTTAACTTTAACTGTTGTTAGAACTTGACTCTAGCCAATTAGGACCAGCGTTAGAGAAGTTAACTACGATTAAAACTACGCGTTATAAGATTGATACAACTGGCCCCAGACCATTTCCAGAATAAAGAATTGCGTACTTTTATTGTAACTGTTTCAGACAAAATAGCAAAAAATGGTACTCTGTTCCACACTAGTCACACTGAGAAAAAACACCTGCATGTGCCCAACGGCCCAAACCAAATAACTGGTGTTGTAAAAAACTTAGACCCTGCTCCAGATCAAGAGTAATTTATATACCCTAGCTGTTTCAGGCTAAAATGGAAAAAACCACCCTTCAAAGCAGAACTTCTCAATTCTTCTACACCCTAGGATGATGAAATGTAGGAAGAGGCTTATGTTGTAGCTGGTGTAGATAGCGGATGCACAATATCTTTATTTCTAAAGCATTGCTCTTGCATATTGCAACGTATTCAGACTTACAGATTCTTTTTACAGATAAATAGAAGGAACAATGCGTATCCACTGTAACGTTTTGACATGTATTTAACAATATACCAAAATGTTTCATCAAATTAATGGTTGCAATGTAATAAAGTGTATTACGACATCAAACCAGCTGCATCCCAAGCCATGTTATAACACCTATATCACAAGCTATATATCAAAATTCAAAAAAGCCATATTATAAGAGCTATACTGTACATAACAAGCTATATCACAATTAAGCTATATTATATATAAGACCCACTGTATACCACATGCAAGACATAAAAGCTATATCATAAGAGCTATCTGATTTGCTGGGGATTTTTTAGCAGATGACACATATTTTAAAAGCTTTAATAATTTATTACACAATTAAAACAATTAAACAGCCCAACAGTAACACAAAACATCATCTATATGTCAGATAAAGTAAAACAAAAATATAAATGTTTTTGAACCTCGTGTTCTCATCAACTTTCTATCTCCTCCAGTTCAAAATAAAGTCAAATTTCTTAAATACTGCAGGCAACACTACATTGTACTGATCTAAATCACATTACACTGCAGTTACAGATAGATTACTTATGTCTTTTCAACAAAAACAAAATTACATTTCTTTTCAATTCAATTCAATTGAGTAAACTATATTAAATAGCCCGGTAACATACACCAATGGGTGCAAGCCCGAAATATTATTTTGGCCACTAGTACAAAAAATATATATTGTTCTTCAAAAGTTCATCCTTCGAAAAGAAGTAAAGTCCCACTAAAATATTTAAGTACCATCTTAAAACAATACATGGCGACAAAGCATACTCAAGTAACTAACGTTTATACAAAACGATGTTATACGTTGTGTTTGCGATTATTGAAAAGTTGAGAGCTGTTTCATTATACAGTAAGGACTGATCTGCATGTTAAACCTCCAAAATCAGAATAAGTGTATCCATTCCTGCGAATATCGAGTCACTTCTTTTGGCTGTTGTCTGACGTTGGACGGTTTCAAAATTAGTTACAGATTTATAAAGAATCCTAATCTTGAAGTAAAGATGTAGACAATCAAATGGACGGATTTGATATCGTTCAGAGTTCAGACAGACATATCCTCCAATTAGTTACCAGTTAGTGTAATAAAAGTAGTGTGCTGCGTAGGCAGTGTTGAAACAACAATCGAAATATGGTATAGCAGGTTAATACTGCCGAAACAGAGAACGTAAGTGGTCTAACGTTTCGAGCGAAGGCCCTTCGTCAGAGAGAAACGTGGGCTCTCTGACGAAGGGCCTTCGCTCGAAACGTTAGACCACTTACGTTCTCTGTTTCGGCAGTATTAACCTACTATACCATATTTCGATTGTAGTTACCAGTTAGTAGTGCAGCGATGGCAGTTCACAATGGCAATTCAAAGCTGGGGAAAATGTTGTATACAGGTTCCATGTTGAAGATTTCATCTTTGAAAATATGGAAAATAACTGAAGTATAATCTTCAGTATAATTTTCAGTTGGTAGGCTGTGAGCACTAGTCACTGAACAGTCAGCACTTAAAGTTCTAAACATCCAGATTTTTTCCAAAGTGAAGTCATGTTCCACTCGTGGAAGCATGGATTGATAAGAGCATTAGAAATCAAACCAGAAAAAAACACATCTTGATAACTTTGAAAACTTTGCAAATGTTGATAAAACTTTGCAAATGTTGATTGCTGATCTTCATACACACGTAGCAAACCTTCGGTTCAGTAAATAGTTCATCGATGTTTGGCTTGTCGATTTCTAACCTCCTTTAAAAGTATATATGCTCGGTTCTGTCAGTTAATTCCACTGATTTGGCGTGTTTTTCATACATACATAAGTAGCACAGGAATAATATTAACGTACTAAGGTAGACGTAGAGGAATTGACAAATTTTCATGTGACATAAATGATAAGAATTTTACGTTCCTTGGCTTCTTTTGTTGGTGTAGACTAGAGAGTGTAATCATCAACATAAGAAATAACTTTTCAACAACGCGACAGATGACCCATTGGCGAGGTTGCTTCAATCACTGAAAAGTTACCATGTAACAGTACTATACTGATTTCAGTTCCTCAGCTGATTTAAGTTCCAGACTGGTTGATGCAATGACCACTGTGTATAGTTACCATCCATTATTATCCATTATGTAACTGTTTTTGTACAATGTTGTCAGCAATGAAGAGATCGACTTCAAATCACAGAATGATTGTCCAAAGTAAACCAAGACTTGATTTCACTGGAAGTATAGTGGAACAGCTCAAATCCAATTCATCAGTTAATCGGAAACATTGTCATGTATATTGCTTAAAATCCTAGACGCAGAAATCTCCTATCGTGGAAAAAGTGCAACTCCAACTACGGTAAAGTATTTGTTGTGACCAAATCCTTATTATTAGAATTTCAATGAAAAGACAATCTCGAAGTTTAATTTCACAAGAATGAACCTTGGGTAGCAACTTCCAAAAAGACAACAGTTTTATATGTATAGAGTACATAAAAGCAAGAATTTGTGGTAACACCACCTTATTACTTGATTGCTATAACTTTCGAACTGGCAAATGTGAACATTCGAAATCTCAGCAATCAATAATAAACGTGGTGTTACAACAAATTCTTGCTTCTCTTACTATATTTGTCACCATGCAAACATTCAAAGAAAGGCAACCATTCGATCAATTCTCGCTGCTCAGCATTCATAACATGATATGTACGTTAAGAGACCGGTACATATTTTGTTCGATATCTTTAATTTTAATTTACACTGTTTGTGTTGTTCAATGAAAGAGAACTTCGTAATCGCTCTAATTCTAAAGGAAATATTTCTGATAAAATTTTCAAACCAGATTTTGCTACGAGTTCAAATTGCACAGACAGTGTACGTTTAGTGAAACGTATACTGTATGAACAGCGAGAAAAACGGTTGATAACCTTTGAGTCTAGTTTCCGCGTAAATTTTAGTCGTATAACAATAACAAAGCATTATTATAAGAAATTTTTTAAAAGTTCAGAAATACAAGAATTTTTAAGTAAAAGAACCCCCCCAAAAAACACAAACTATATATGCATGTTTGATAATATTTCAGTTAAATATGTAATCATGTTTTCTTATTCGTTTATTCGAAATTTCAAGGTAATGCTAATTATTGTTATACAACCTATATGATGATTATTATTATGCAATGTTTCTGTTCAAATACGCAGAAACTGAGAACGTTACAACGATTTGAAAGTCTGAGTGCATTTATAACGCACGAGGATCTTTAAATTCCAGTAAAATCCGACGTCATTCAAACAAATTAATTTGCTTATTTCAAAAGTCGAAAAGGTGAAGTAATACGAGCAACAAACTGCTGCAACATTGTTGCATTGCAAGTTGAAAAGTGTTGTTGTACGTATTACCACCCTCAAACATAGTCACGCAACAAAATTTTGTTGTTGCAAGTTGAAAGAGCATCTTGCGGCAAGTAGAACTGGAGTCTACTTTTTTTCAACAGTTTTTTCCAACTTGCAACAAAATCAATGCTTTTCAACTTTTGAAGAAAAATGTTGCCCATATTTAAAAGTGCTAGTATTTTTGAAATAATTTTAAAGCGTATTTCGAAATTTTTACCATCGGTTCCAAATGACTCATTAAACATTATTTCTTTAATGACTTTGAGAATGGTATTTCAATATTAGTTCGCTGGCTTCACACGAGTGACAATGTGTTAATACCTTATCATTTTAATAATTATACTAATACTGTTGTTGCACCCCTAACTAAACTTTAGATCAGTTTCAAATCAGATTGCAAAAGGTTATACTTCCGATTATGACAAAGTGTCCGTTTGAAGCCAGCGAAATAACCTATATTCCCCATAAAACAGCCACAACGCAATGCTGATGTTTTAATAATATCTCCTTTTGCATGTTTGTTTGTTTGTTTGTTTGTTTGTTTGTTTGTTTGTTTGTTTGTTTGTTTGTTTGTTTGTTTGTTTGTTTGTTTGTTTGTTTGTTTGTTTGTTTGTTTGTTTGTTTGTTTGTTTGTTTGTTTGTTTGTTTGTTTGTTTGTTTGTTTGTTTGTTTGTTTGTTTGTTTGTTTGTTTGTTTGTTTGTTTGTTTGTTTGTTTGTTTGTTTGTTTGTTTGTTTGTTTGTTTGTTTGTTTGTTTGTTTGTTTGTTTGTTTGTTTGTTTGTTTGTTTGTTTGTTTGTTTGTTTGTTTGTTTGTTTGTTTGTTTGTTTGTTTGTTTGTTTGTTTGTTTGTTTGTTTGTTTGTTTGTTTGTTTGTTTGTTTGTTTGTTTGTTTGTTTGTTTGTTTGTTTGTTTGTTTGTTTGTTTGTTTGTTTGTTTGTTTGTTTGTTTGTTTGTTTGTTTGTTTGTTTGTTTGTTTGTTTGTTTGTTTGTTTGTTTGTTTGTTTGTTTGTTTGTTTGTTTGTTTGTTTGTTTGTTTGTTTGTTTGTTTGTTTGTTTGTTTGTTTGTTTGTTTGTTTGTTTGTTTGTTTGTTTGTTTGTTTGTTTGTTTGTTTGTTTGTTTGTTTGTTTGTTTGTTTGTTTGTTTGTTTGTTTGTTTGTTTGTTTGTTTGTTTGTTTGTTTGTTTGTTTGTTTGTTTGTTTGTTTGTTTGTTTGTTTGTTTGTTTGTTTGTTTGTTTGTTTGTTTGTTTGTTTGTTTGTTTGTTTGTTTGTTTGTTTGTTTGCTTGTTTGTTTGTTTGTTTGTTTGCTTGTTTGTTTGTTTGTTTGTTTGTTTGCTTGCTTGCTTGCTTGCTTGCTTGCTTGCTTGCTTGCTTGCTTGCTTGCTTGCTTGCTTGCTTGCTTGCTTGCTTGCTTGCTTGCTTGCTTGCTTGCTTGCTTGCTTGCTTGCTTGCTTGCTTGCTTGCTTGCTTGCTTGCTTGCTTGCTTGCTTGCTTGCTTGCTTGCTTGCTTGCTTGTTTGTTTGTTTGTTTGTTTGTTTGTTTGTTTGTTTGTTTGTTTGTTTGTTTGTTTGTTTGTTTGTTTGTTTGTTTGTTTGTTTATATGTTTGTCTATCAATCTGTTTGTAAATCAATTCACTAATATATTTCAAAATGTATTGAGTCGATTTGGATGTAACATTTTGGAAGGGTTAGCCACAGACCAAGGACCATTAACCCATTAAATTCTAGTTGAATAAGGTTGAAAATTGGACGAAAATTTCAAAAAAGAAACTGACTGCAAGATTCTCTGCGTTTAAGAAATGAATAAAAAATGCTTGATTGCGCTTATTATCCTTATATTTTGCAAACTTGTAACTGGATATTTATTACAACATAAATTAACAACTATAACAATGGACTAACACTTTCATTGTTTATAGAATAATTCAAGCGATGGTGGACTAAGAGGTACCCAAAGTTAGCTTGCCTCTTTTTCTTGAATAACGGTAGAAGCGCAATCAAGCATTTTATCATACATGCACTGCAAATCCCTAAAAACGTGTTTTAGGGGGGGGGGGATCTTGCTTTAAGATTTTCTTGTCCCGTCTGCAAGACAATAATCTTGTTGGGTTTTCTTGACAAGATATTTTGTCTTAAAGCAAGATTAAGTATCTTAAAGCAAGAAATAGATTCTTAATATAAGAAAATTTATTTCGACAAGATTTAGAGGTTTTGCAGTGTGTGTATAGAGCTGGGTACGAGTTGGCTCGTCTCCGAATATAAACATTCCTTAATAATCCGCTGCAGGAGGTAAACAGTCTGTGCATGCCATTAATTTAACACATATATACTTATGTCACAACTGAAATCTGTATGGTGATTATTCTGTATCTAAAATACAAAGTTATATATAATGTTACATATCTACAAACAGATGACGTATTCATTCCTTTGGCAGTCTAGAAACTGCATTTTAATCAGATGAACCTGAAATTAATTTTTGCTCTCAAGCAGAACAAAAAACTAAACTATATACCAACCTTCGTAAAAAACAGAAGCTGCAAAGAGAAGCGTACGTAATAAATTCTATGACCTGCAAACATCTTGTCAATTTTAACAACAGCTTGTACGCATACTTCCATGAAAATTGTGAGGCAGAATAATACAAAAATTTTCTCAGTTCTTGTTGTACAAGTTGTCCTAATCTTTTTACGCCATATACTGAGAAAAATCTCTTAGCGCTAGACAGGACTAGAACCGCAACCTTCGGAAGGCTTTAATCATTGAGCAACATGAACTCAGAGGGCAAACTGAAGTTGTTTTAACGTGTTTATGCCTGGGAATGAGTTAAAAATCACGTCGACAAGCATGCACTTGTTGGGCAACAAGTCACTTTGCTAACTCCAAGTTGAAATTATACTAAACTAATAAAAACATTTGTTATATGGCTGGGTTTGATTTCCGGTCCGTAGGCAAAACGACGCACACTGATTGGTTCCTGAGAGGTCGGGATTTTACGATATTGACCTCGGGGTCAATACGCTTTTTTCTCGGCCCTGTAAGTTTTGGCGAGATTTCTGAGTTGATTTGAATAGAAATAAAAGAGTACTGGGTATCTTTATTCAAATATTCTGAACAATAAAATGCGTTGGAACATCACTACTGGTTTTCTTTAAAGCTGTTTATCTAAAAACACGACAAATAAAAGCCGAAATTGTGTAAATAAGAAGGCCAAGAAGCGACACGAAAAAGTCAACAGGCAAGGTAAACAGCATACTCCGGAGACGAAAACAACGCTCGAAGCTTAAAAATAAAATGAACCAATAGCCATATAATAAATTTCTTATCAACCTCGTTTGCTCGGTCTGTACTGGAAAGTATTTGCCCTCGGTTTTATCGCACAGACCTCGCTCCTTCGTCGCTCGGTCTGTACGAAAACCTCAGGCAAATACTTTCCCGTACAGACTTCGCACTCGGTTAATAAGTCTTTATTACTGGAAATTTACTGCACAAAGCTACTTGTTGTCCAACAAGTATACTTGCATGTAATACACGAATGGTTCAAGTTGTTCTAATGTATAAATACCATAAACAACGCGGGTTTGAGTTTTGCATGTCAAAAGAGCTCAGAGTTTTTCTCAGTATTAACAATTTACGACAGTTTGTACAGCAAGAATTAATAAAACTTTACTATACCTCCAAGCCGACAATCCTAAACAAACTAAGAATAATACAATTTAAGTGGTTTTAAAGTTTTGCTATATATATATATATATATTTAGTAGAAACTTACTAGTATTCTATTGCAAATGCTGCAATCTGAGTGGCTACTCCACTCGGTATCTATTCGTCAATAGATAGCGAGAAGCAAATTGAGTACCAGTACTCAGGCGGCCATGCAGTAAAACAACATGGAGGACACGAGAAGTGAAAGATTGTTTTGCCTTGGTTTTCGCACAGAATCCAATTGTTATATATATATATATATATATATATATATATATATATATATATATATATATGGGAGGAAATACTAATTAATACTACCAAGCCAACAGAATTACAATAACACGCATCGCAATATAATATACTTTGCGGTAATACTGTAAATACAGTAAATACCAAAACTATCGCCAAACTGACCTAATAAGAAATTACTATGATCTAAATTCCACTTAGCACAGAATCTGGAATATCGCATCATCAACCTCAAAATAATTCTGTTGATTAAGAAACCACTATTTTTCTTTATATAAGAAACAAAAAACCTAAGGGATTTTTTTGGAATCGTCTCCCATAAATGTTTTAGTGCTAGGAACGCTATCAGCTATGCATAAAGAAATACTTAGAAAAACATTTCTGATGGGAAAAATAGTCTACATGGTCATGTCGCGAGATTTTCTCTTTATTGCATCAATATCTTGCCGGCTAAACTTGACGTCTTCGCCGTAGATAGTAAACGGCGCCCAAATCTGAACATCACGATATACATGGTTTTGATGGCGTCGAAGCATGTTCATTGCCCTTCTTAAAGCTTCGCAAACGGACGTTTCACTGCAAATTTCATCGTAGAATTTCTCCATCAAAACCTCTGTACCTTCATCGTCAATTTCCCACAGCGTGGCAAGAACGGAGCGAGCGCCGGCTGCAAGAAATGCACGCGCTAGGCCAACCACTCCTTCAGAGCAAGTTTGACCACTTCCAGTGTAACAACAACATAAGACGACTAATTTAGCATCTATCTTAATGTTAAGAATGTCCTTTTCTTTCAGAAGATATGATTCTTCTTTGGGGAGGGTTGAACTATGATTAGGGGCAAGAAAAATTTCGCCACGTTTGTTGTCTCCATGAGCTGCAATATGGATTATGCTAGCGTCAGGGATACACTTTAAAACTCGTTGTTTTATCGCCTCGCCCTCAACTAAAGGCTTAGCGTCAAAACGTGATGCCAGAACCTGGGCTTCTATTGTGGCATAAGGTAGCTCATGAAGATAACGTCTCTTCCCACAAAAACTAACTTCTCCTACTGTGGGATTACCTACAAATAATGCAAAGCCAAGACTAGCGTCATGCGATTCCTTCATCCTGGAATAAAGCGTTTGCAACGATGGCGTAATTTGAACACTGTAATATTCTGACAGTGGGTAAGAATTTTCATCTAGCAATGCGCAAAATGGCGCGAAAAATAAAAATTTATCAGGAACGATGATCAGTTTAGTTCCTTTGATAAACTTTTTGACTGGATGTATCAATGCCTGAAATAATGCTTGTAAAATTGCACCGGCTTCAGTCGTGTTAGAGCAATTTACAGAGCTCTGCTTTACCGGAGATCTTAGCTTGGCGACGTCGATAGCCAGATCATAACGTTGGACTACCTCAGCTAACTTTCCCATCTTTAGCTCAGAGTTGCCGGGTATATTGTGGTGAAATATGCTATTGCATGAATGGGACTTTTGCAAATGCATGTTTTTGGAATTCTCCAAATCACTAACAGTCGATTTTTCTTTGGTATCACCAAACTTGTCATTGAATGAAATCTGGCTCCATCGTATTTCTGCAAATTTTAGTTGCGCTTCAAAAGAATCCGAATCTAGTTTATACATAGAGGAATCACGACTTAATTCAACAAAATGAGCCTTAAGAAACATCTCCAATATACGAAAAATGTAATCCTCCGGCAAAGTCAAATCTTGACTTTGTCGTCGTAAAATTTCGTGTCTAACTCTATCCTCGCCATTTAAAACCCAAATATGGAGAAGTTTTCCACGGCCAAACGAGTAGAATAAAATAGTAGAATTATTTTCTTTAAGCTGGATAGCTTTCCTAAAATCGTCTACTTGCATGTCTTCTTCACTGTGATCAATTTTCCGCCAAATTTCATGTGCATAACACGCCATGTGATCAACAATGTGGAACTTCTTACGTTTCTCCATAAAAGCAAGCAGTGCCCTGGCCTTGCTAAGATCAATAACTAACAATGCGGCTGTAATACGTTTTAACAGAATGAAACAATGCATTAAGTTGACATACTGTCCAACGTATTCAGTAGTGAATGATATCTTGTTTTCATCAACGCTTAAATCGAAAACTATCTTATCATGGACCTGGACAGATCTCTGTATAAGCGACACAGCATGTTGTAATTTGCTCATAGCTTCAGATTCGCAAGGTATCTGACGACTTAATAAGAAATGAGAGCATCCCATGTTTGCAAGTGACGCACTTTAGACCAGAGATCGCCAATTTCGACACTAAGTTCGTAGGATTTTTGAAAAAAAGTAATGGCTTTTTCATAATTCCCCACATTAAGGTGGGCAACACCCAAATTTCCATTGCCACCCATAATTGCTGACTGATTCCCTATTTCAGAGCTAATTGCTAAACTTTTATTAAAACAATCAATAGCCTTTTCAAACTCTCCTAAAGTTAGATAGGCATTTCCAATATCTCCCGAGCCAGAAGCTATTCCTAAAGGATCCCCTATTTCAGTACTGATTTTGAGACTTTTCTTGTAACACGCGATGGCTTCTTCGTATTGCTTTATATTACAATAGACACACCCTAAAATTCTATTCCCGCTTGCTATTCCCGACTGATACCCTATTTCAGAGCTGATTGCTAGACCTTTATTAAGATACTCAACAGCTTTTTCAAACTGCGCTAATTTATTGTAAGCATGCCCTAAGTTAGCATAGTTACATGCTCTACCTTCGCAATTCCCTATTTCAGAGTTGATTTCTAGAGCTTTATTGAGATACTCAATTGCTTTTTCATACTGCCCTAACTTAATATAAACATTCCCCAAATTACCATTGTTAGATGCTATAGCTGAGCGATCCCCTATTTCAGTACTAATTGCTAGAGCTTCATTGCAATGCTCAACGGCTTTACTAGACTGCCCAATGTTGAGATAGGCACCTCCCAAGTTTCCACATGTAATACCTACTCCTGACCGATCGCCTATTTCAGTGCTGATAACCAGACCTTGATTGTAACACTTAATGGCTTTTGCATATTTTCCGATCTTCATATAAGCATTTCCCAAATTCTGATTGTTATCTGCTATTCCTATAGAAAACCCTATTTCAGAAGTAATTTCTAGACCTTTTTCGAAATGCACAATTGCTTTTTTATACTGCCCTAAACATAAATAGACATTGCCCAGACAGCCATTGTTAGTTGCTATCCCTAACCGATAGCCCACTTCAGTACTGAGTTCCAGACCTCTATTGCAATACTCCATAGCTTTTTCATATTGTCCTAAACAACAATACACCATCCCCAAATGACCAACTATACTTGCTTCTCTCGATCGATCCCCTATTTCAGTGCTAATTTTCAGACCTATATTGTAAGAGTCAGTGGCTTTTTCATACTGCCCCATTTTCATATACACAAGCCCCAAATTTTCATTGTTACTTGCTATTTGTGACCGATTTCCGATGTCAGTGCTGATTGCTAAACATGTTTCAGAATATCCACTTGCTTTTTCATACTGCCCTAAATTACAATAGGCATCCCCTAAACTTCCATGGTTGCTTGCTATCCCCAAACGATCCCCAATTTCAGAGCTGATTGCTAGACACTTATCGTAATACTCGATGGCTGTTTTATACTGCCCCATTCTGGAATAAACAATCCCCAAATTTTGAAAGCAAGTTGCAATGCCTGATTGATCCATTAATTCAGTGCTGATTCCCAGACCTTTCTTCAAGTACTCAATGGCTTGGCCATAATGCCCCAAAATACCATAGACGTTCCCCAAACTTACATTGCTAGCTGCTATTCCTGATCGATCTCTAATAGCTGTGCTGATTACTAGGCCTTTATTGTAGTACTCAGTGGCTTTGTCATAGTCTGCCAAGCGCAGATATGCATGTCCTACATTTATGTAACACATATATTTTCCTGCTTTGTCTTTAAGTTCATCTGCTATGTTGTCTGCTTTGAGCATGTAATCTATCGCTTCCCTATAACATGCAGTCTTAAGATATCTTACTCCAATTTTAATAAGGATATCTATTCTTTCAATACAATTACTCAGTAATTTTTCAAACTCAATATAGTACTTCAACATTCCTTCACACTCTACATCACATTTACTGACAATCTTACATAACATTAGGTTTTTAAGTTCTAGGTTACCTTGTAGAAATCCAACCAATCTATCTGCTATGTACACAAAGTCATGCTGTCTCCCTTTTCGAGTCAGGGCTCTTGCCAGCTCTGCAATGAATTCTAGTACCATCCAAATGTTTGTGTTTCTTGCGTCAAATATCTATGTTCGGAGAGTTAAAAAAAATATATTAAAATACTCATTAACTCATTGTTGCCTAGGATGTCTGAGGGTTTTCATTTGAACGAATAATCTTGTCTGGCGTTGAACAGAGTAAAACAAAAAGACCGTTCTTTCTTGCCAGCTCAAGCAGGAATGGGTCAAAGTATCAAGGTTGCTGTAAATACTAGACTGTGTCTGGAACCTATTTAATTTAACCCTTTCCCTTCAGTGGATTTTCTCTGCGACGAGTAAAATCGTCTGACGTTAGTCAGTGGTAAAATACATAAAAAAATAGAGTCGGACGCCGTCAGAAAAACTTAAGGGATTCGACTTATACTCGGAATATTGTAAAAATTACGATTTTTCTTGTGCACAGAATAGGGATATACAGAACATCACGTCGAGATATATACTACATACGTTGCAAAATACGGTATTTCAGCCATCAAATGCCATATCACTGCCAAATTTTGGCTGTCAGTATGTTTTTGCCTGTTCTATGCAGAACACAAAAGGTATTACACTTCAGAAAGCTGGAAAAAGTCCTGACTTCAGCGAAAATAACCTAGTACATACACTGCGAATACAAAAGTACAAAAAAAAATTGTGCAAAAGTTTGAAGTGTTTAAAAGGAAAGAGGAAAGGAAAGAAAAGGAAAAATAAGGAAAGGAAAGGAAAAGAAAGGATATAAAAATAAATTACAGGAAAAGAAAAGAAAAAAACAACAGAAAAGAAAAAAGAAAGGATAAAAAGAAAGGGGAAAAAAAGGAACTAAAGAAGCGCAATTAAAGAGATCTTAGGAACTTAAAAAGCGTTGAACAGGAGTATAAGGAATTGAGAATTAAAACTGCCATCCATTAGTACACATCGACCGACCCAACAGTCGAAGCAGTTGTGCTTACTGACCACTAGAAAAAGAAGATCCATCATGAAACATGCCGAGAAGTTTGCTGAAGAACTAAGGAATTGACATAATTGCACAAATAGCAATCTAGAATGGTCCATCAGATATATTACTCAGGGGCGGATCCAGGATTTTTCGTACGTTAGTCAAAATTTTCGTTTGTGAACATTCGGGTGGGGTTTTTTCCGGGGGGGGGGGGGGGTTATGACTAGTTATTAATACCCACACTAGATCTTTTTCGGGATTTTCGGTAAATAAAACGCGAGGTGCAAAAATGACTGTTTCGCCCAATATCAGGGCTCATCAGCATGCCTAGAAAACACATAATACCACACGCCAAGCTTGTGATTCCAACATGGACAGCCTTTGGAAGGCCGAAAAAGGGCAAACTTGTTTTAAATCAATTTATTTAAATCAATTATTATCAAATCACAATTTATCACATCTGAACTAGAGATCGTATTACACCAAGCCATGTCAACAAGTCAACAAGACACTGACAGTCCATATACATTATATGGATAATAGATATCCAAATCAAAATCTTATACTAATATCAGGAGACAAAAAGCATAAACAAAATGGCTACACTACAGTAATAATAATAATAAACTTTATTTCATGAGGGTAAATAACATTATTACCCAAGAGAGTATTCTTCCTAATGGCCCTCTAACTAAATACAAAGGAAAGGCGATAAATAAATAAATATTTTAACAAATAATATAAATAAGAATGTTCAATAACATGCATGCATTACAACTAACTAAATACAATAAAATACCCTAAGAGTAGCACGTACATTCAACAAGATGTTTGCAACTAGAACATGAAAATTGTTCTAAATGGTCGACTTTATAATTCAATTGGAGGAAAAATTGTTTCAATTGAGATTTGTAAGATATTACAGTGAAATCATTAATATTTTTCAACTCAGTAGGCAATGAATTAAAAAGCATTGCTCCACTGTATGAGAGTTTTGATTTGGCTAATTCAGACTTTACTTTCGGTAGTTTTAAATCAGTGGAAGATGATCTCGTATCAACTTTATGTGCATCTCGGGAAAATGTGAACAGATTACGAACTTCAACAGGCATTGACGTTCGCAAACAGTTGAACACGAGTAGTAACTTTCTCATTTTAATAAGATTTTGGATAGGAATCCATTTTAATTTACGGAACAAGGCGACGAGGTTGTCTCAATGCCTACATTCAGAATCAAACGAGCTGCTCGTTTTTGTAGTTTTAAAAGATCATTGATTAACTCCATCCGCGCATTGCCCCATATCGTACAACAATATAAAAAATGTGGATGTATCAAAGCATAATAGAATTTAGTTCTTGAACTTGTAGATAGGCAATCTCGAATACGTTTGAATAAGTATAGCCTTGAAGTGACTATCTTATGAACAATGTCAATTTGATTATCCCATTTTAGATTACTATCAAAGGTGATTAGTTTGCCATGTGTAATTTCATCGATTTTATCAGAGTTATATGCAATTGTAAGATTGGTTCGGCTGGGTTCACGGTATATAAGCGAAATATTTAATATTAATAAACTTTTGACCGCAGTAATATGCTAATTTCATAAACGATCATGCCAGCCGGTCATGGCGCACAGATTGTTCGGTTAATACAAGTCCAAAACTATTATAATAAGAGTCAAATTTAGTTAAAACAGAATATATTTACGTTATGGCTGTACAAAACTTGTTTTTCCTTTCTCGAACATACTTCGGGATGAAAGATTCGGCACCAAAATTTCTACTGAGGCAGAAGCTCGTGTTGTTGATAGCACTCAACAGCTCTTCAACAGAACTCTTCGGCAAAGCGTCGATTCGCTTCATCAGGTCAGCGTAAACATCTTGAAGATATGGCCGATCGTTTCTCTCAAACGCGGACTGCACAGTCTCGTAAATACTACAAGACATTGCAGTATATTCGCTATTTCGCTTTTATATTTCTGTGGCACTTGAAATTGAACCTTCGCGTTCAAGCTGCGATCAGATCAGAAAGGCTATAGAATCATGCCGTAAACACTGAAGGCTGATGCATATGATCGATCAAAAAATGTAGCCAATGAGAATTCAGATATTTTTTGAATTAGCCAATTGGATAGCTTGTATACGAGCCCCTGATCCACAACCGATCAGAACTCCCCACAGATCAATCAAAAAGCAAATTGGCCAATCGGATGGCTGGAATCAGACTACAGAGCGATCAAAACTCACGCGCACGACCGCTGTTCTCTGTTCTGTGACTTGATATATTATATCGAAGGCCTTGCCGCTGTATGAAACTTGATAATTGGACTACAAATTTTGAATATTAATGTCTTTGCTATGGACTGCAGTTTGAATTAATTAACTTAATTAATTAACTGCGCAATTTTTACCTTAGTCGCGTGATCGGTTTGACTACCCCTAGATCCGCCCCTGATATTACTGAAGATGGTAGCGAGAAAGTTGTTACAGATGAAAGAAAGATAAAGCCTTTACTTCGAGAAGCCAGAATTACCATATTAGGGAAAGCAATTGGAAATCAGCCATGGCTTGGACGTAACACCAACCAGCGGTGGGAAAACGAATATGACAGTAATGGATTCCTACGGTTAAATGGGTGGATAGGATGGAGGAAATTGTACAGCAGTTGTTTATTACAGCGTCAAGCTTGGGCAAGATACCACCAGCAACATGTACGGCCTATGTGAATCGAAGCAAGAAACCGCCGGTTTCACATCTTATGTCTGGTTGCGAACGGCTCTCCCAGAAGGAGTATCTATATCGACACAATATAGTCTTAAACTGCCTTGATTTTGGCTACAATTTCCAGCCGTGGAAAACTCTTCCGTACTATTGCAACAATTTGGCATTATTGAAACAATTCCACCTTCAAATAGTGCAATTGAGTCCAAACCTGTGACGAAGAACAAAGATGTGGAAATCTTGTGGGACATGCCAATCCTCGCCTCTGGTTGTCAAGTAATAACGTCAACAGAACAGGGTAATAAACCAGATACAGGTATGTTACTAATGAACATGAAACAGAAGACGGCGACGGTCATAGAATGTAGCTGCCCATCGAATAGCGAAATGGAAAAAAAGGATGAAGAAAATACGAACGAGCAAGTACCAAGAAGTCCGAGCCGAGATGCAGAAAAGATTCGAGGGATTTGATGTATACTAACTCAATGTTCTTTTGAATGTGGTGGGTGGCTATAAAAAATCAGCCTCGTTAGCCGTTCTGCTTGGCCAAGACAAATTAGCAAAGGCTGTTTTTTAAAAAGAATGCAGAAGGCGGTCATTTTTGGATTGATTCGCCTAAAAATCTTATTTAAGTCGCTAGGATGTAAATACTTTTATAGTGTACTTTCTTTTAATTTGTACGACTTTTGTAAATATTTTTATTTAGGTTGTTAAAAATCTCCAGCATACTCTGTTGACCCGTAAGATTATTTTCTGTTATAAATTGTTAAATCAAGACAATTAAACACAAAAAGAAAAGAAAGGAAAAGAAAGGAAAGGAAAAGAAACTAAAAGAAAAGAAAGAAAAAGAAAAAAAAGAATATAAAAGGAAGGAAAGAAAAAAAAAAGGAAAAGAAAAGAATGGAAAGGGGGAAAAAGGAAAGGATTTGGAGCTAATCATCCTTACTTGCAACATGCAGTGGCTGAATTTCAAAGAACGCAAATCAACGTGGGCGAGTTGAAGGCATATCAAAGGCGCTCCAGGCAGACGTCATACGACACACATGTCAGACCAAACATCACACCTAAAATCTATAGGTGTTAATTTCAGCGAGGGAGGAGAACTGGAGAACACGACAAAAATCCCTCACAGCACAGGAGAGACCAACTACAACGCTACTCAAACAAGTCCCAAAGCTTGACAACAAGGCCATTCCCAGACGGACATCCATCCAAGTACAACCCTGTTCAACCACAACGCTGTCCAACCGGACTTAACTTTAGACTGCAGTGGCGAAAGACCGCGCGCTAACAGTACACGTTCATATAGGTATACGAGCAGGGGTACGAGGTAGAAGCTCCACCCGTGCTTCCCCGAAGAAAAGAATTGTTTGAAGCTGAAAAAAAAGGGTTTAAAAAGAAAAGTAGAGTAAAATGACAGAAAGATGCTTCATCAAGCATAGAATAAAATGTCTGAAGTAGAGTAAAATGACAGAAAGATGATTCATCAAGCATAGAATAAAATGCGATTCCAAAAAATAATGCCATCATGAAAATCGAAGAAACGAGTCAATACAAGAAGAACTAATATGAAACGGTAATATTTAAACTTTATTTCAATCCTTTATTTAAACCAGTTAAGTTACTTTACTTACTTCACGCCGCATTTTTTCAGCATCAAAACCATCGTGAGATGACGCCATTTTTGAAAAGCTACATGTACAGTACTAAGGCAGAATTTGACTGCAAAAAAAAAAGAAAAGAGTTAGCGAACATTTATGAAATATGTCAAGTCAAAAGTGAGGATAATAAATAAATAACGATTTAAATATAAAGCTTTTTAAAGATCGAATTCACCGGAATAAAATCGGGAAAATATCTCACTGTCGTCGGAAGTAGGTTTCTGACGTTTGTAAATGTTTACGCAGTTTTTGAAGTAATATTTCATAAACGAGTAGGAGTGTTTTACCAAGGGTTACAAACACGAGAGGACAAGCCAGGATTTTGGAAGGGGGAGCCGAAATCAAAATAAATTCTTAGGGGGGTCCGAGGGCATGCTTCCCCGGGAAATTTTGAAATCGAGAGTCGCTGAAATGCCATTTCCTGGCTTTTGGAGGAAGATTTTACAGACGGCTCCCCCCTGGCTACGTCAATGGGTGATATTGGTGCATATTAGATTAGACAATGGTTTCAAGTTGAATTTACAATTAAGAAATGTGGTAATAAACAGTTCTTTAGTAGTTTTATAACTGCTTTGCATGGGGAAGAATGTTACAACAAAATGTTTTCGGATAGGTAAAATATATTTATTCTGCCTCTTCCTCGCTGAGCTTTCGTCCATAGATTGCTCTGATGATGTCCAGAGCAACACAGGACGAAAGCTCAGCAGAATAAATATATTTTTCCTATCCACAAACATTTTATTATAACATTCTTCCCCATGGTTGTATCCGCAAACATTTTACTATAAACGGTTCTTTGTTTGTGCTGTTTATCTCATTTCTTAATTATGAATTCAGTTTGTGCGACCTTTACCGGGTTTCAAAACTCATACATATGACCAAATATTTTTCTCATGAATTAATTCATGAATTATTAATGATTTGAGACTACAATTAACGACGAGCATAAATGATTACAGATCTTATATATTTTTTATTTTTCGATTTTTTGTATTTTTTAGCGAGAAAAAGACGTCACATGTTTGGAAAAATTTTTTAAATATTTTTGCATGTTTGATATTTTTTTTTCAAAAACAGCATGATACGTGAACTCTAAAAGCAAAAGAAAACTGAAATAGCTTTATTCAATAAAATGTTGTAACATTTTGGAATTGGAATTTTCGCCATTTTGTTTCTATAAATAGCTCAAAATGGCAAAAATTCCAGTTTCAAAAAGTAAAAGTTAAGTTTTGATTGAATAAGGCTATTTCATGCTGTTTTTGAATAAGTCATCAAACATGCAACAATATAGACGAAATCGGAGTTTCGACTGCGCGTACAATCTGAGTCGGGATAAAATGTAGTTCATTTATACATGAGGCTGAAGCAGCCGTAGTAAACATAACAATAGGGACTTTAAGATTAAGACAACGGACTACGGCTACGGTAAAAAGTTTAACAGTGGTATTAAATGGTGGTGTATTTATACATTCAAATTTCAAGATACATTATCGCACGGACTCGTTTTGTTCTTAAATTCTTGAAGAGATACGCTTGTTCAATCTATGCTAGTCGCGAGAGTAAGGTTAAGCTTTTCCAAGGCTTCTGTAGTGATTCAGGTTCTGCGTTGTCTTTACAACATAAAAATGCTTTTTCTACGTTGTCAACAGTCACGACGGCATGTATATTACTCTTGGGACCGTCATTTGCAAAAGTTCTTTGTATATAACATAAAATTCTATTGTTCAAACACGTTGCTGTAGCCTTAGCGTTGTGTTTTCTTAAAGTCCCTAATATTTCTGATGTCAGAAACTTTTTAATGTTTAGGTATTCTATAAGGATAAAATTTGCTTATCGATTATCCTTGACAATAATCCTAAACGTAGTGTCTAAAAATAATGAACTCAAAACATGAAAAAACAGTCCCGTCCCAGCCTATGTTATTTTCCCGTTATGCATTAATAGACACGATGTAATTTGCATAGGGGCGGCCTAAATGAAACTACGATTTGGTGTACAAAAAAAAAAATTTCCGCCAAACGTGACGTTATTTCCCGCAAAAATACAAAAAAATCGAAAAACAAAAAGACATGGTATTACACGGATTCTGGATGTTTGTTACAGTGCAAAAGTTGAGACTAATTGAAATAAAAGTTGTAAAGTAGAATGAACGCACTGTTAACGTGAGCGTTTGTAATATGCACTTGTTGACTGGCGCCGAGGGAAACATTGAGTTTTACGGACCCGAAGGCTTTATGCCAACCGAGGGCTTTACCCGAGGGCGACATTGAAGCCTGAGGGACCGTAAAACTCGATGTTTCTCGAGGCAAAAGTCAACAAGCGTTTTGTTATATACCAAAGACTTTTAAAATACAAAATACAAAACTGCCTTGAAACTTGCAAACGGTGAAGACTTGCCAAAACACTTTGACTTTGTCTTTGTAATTTCAATTCAAGTCATTCAACTAAACAAATAGCTACGCCAGACTCAACACTAAGAACAGCTTTAAATTTCTCCAAGTGTTTTTCAGAAGTTCTTTGAAGATATGTATAGAAATTCTTTCTTTCGGAAAATGGACTATTTCGTACCAAAGAAGCTCGAAACAAGCTCTTGTTTTCAAAATGCCCGAAGAGTCCAAAGTTCTTGATCTGATGCAATAATCGTGTATTCACGTGAACAACGCATGATTAAAGCGACGTCAGAGGGAAACATTGCACTGTTTCCCTCTTCATTGTTGACGTCAGAGGGAAACAGTGCAATGTTTCCCTCGGCAGAAAGAAACATTGGGTTTGTTGAACAACACGTGACCATGATTTGACCAATAGGATTTCATCTTTGGCAAACGAAAGTCTTTGGTATATAACAACATCATTTATGCCCGTTGTATACACGTACCAACTTCTTCAACAAAACGTTGTCACCTTAATTACTTCATTATATACAGTAGTATGACATAAAGCAAACTTGTTTTTATGTTGCATTTCACCTTTAACATTTTGACAATTCGGTCTTCATCAGTTAAAATAAAAACCATTTAAGAAATAGAAAACATTTTCTGTGTTTACTTCAACAGAGTGTTTCCACACTATTTCCCAAACTTTCACGAGTTTCTATAATTCTATGTAAACAGTGGCGGATTACCTATGGGGCAAAGTGGGTATTTGCCACCGGCCCCCAGATTCTGACCGGCCCAAAAAAATGAGTGAATAAAAAAATTATGCCGTTTCTCTTTGAAAGTCCGAACTAGCCTGAGAAAATCACACGCTACCTCAGCCACGGGCCCCCTTCTGTTTGAAATCGGGAGGAGAGTCGCGCCTGAGGTAGCCTAAGTACGAACCTCCGATGATCCGATCAACCTACGCTTTCAGTTCACCGTGCTCCGGGGATGGCTCTCATTTTGTGACCGGGCCTAAAATATTTTTGCCCCTGGCCCTGGAAAGGTTAATCCGGCACTGCATGGAAAACAAGATTTTACAAATGGCGGAAAATTTCCATGTTTACATAATATAGTTATAGCGTGCCTGCAGACACTAAGACGAGTGTCTGCACCCAGGGTAATAGATCGAGTTATAGAAAGACGGCTCTTAACCAATTAGCGCGCAGGTTTTATAAATGTTATTTCATAAATTTACATATAAATGGGCATCGAAGATAACAAAGAATATTTTATCAAGAACTTTAGGTCCTGTTCACACTCTCAGATAGACCTTCTGTTCACACGAAAAACGCCTGTTCAGATGCGTGCGCTATACCAGATAGGTTTTCGCGCCGGCACAATAAAGAAATGCAAAATGCTTTTCCGTGCAGGATACTCCGATCCAAACACGCGGGATGTTGCGAGACTTGAGAAAATAACTGACTTTAAAAAAATTGGTATATTTAGTCGAAAAAACATGATGAAAATACAAATTCTCTCGAAATTTATCTACTACCAATCACATTTCTTCTATTAACACTTTAACGACGCAACAACTAATCAAATTTTCATTTCTAACACTTTTATGACGTAACTGAACTGCAGGCGAAATAGAGACGTTGACAAGCCGAAACATTTCTTGGCTTTGTTTTGCCGAATTAAACGGAGAAAAATTTGGTAAAAAGTCAACTCTGAATATTGAAAAACAGTGAGAAGTATTTCCAACTACCGTAGTCAGCCATCTCAGCGTCTGAATCATGTTTTAAAACATCGTTGGCCGTAAAAAGCTACTCAGTGTGCATGAAACGATCTTTTTCATCGGAAATATTCAGTTTGGATTTAAGTTGGACTTCATCCTGTCTATTAACTGATTAAACTGCTTAATAAACAATTCTGTTGCTCATTCATCCTGTCTATTAACTGATTGAACTGCCTAATGAACCATTCTATTGCTCATTCATCATGTCTATTAACTGATTGAACTGCCTAATAAACCATTCTGTTGCTCATCCATCATGTCTATTAACTGATTGAACTGCCTAATGAACCATTCTGTTGCTCATCCATCATGTCTATTAACTGATTGAACTGCCTAATAAACTATTAACTGTCTAATATTAAACGATTCTGTTGCTCATCCATCATGTCTATTAACTGATTGAACTGTCCTAATGAACCATTCTGTAATGTTGTTCATCCATGATGTCTATTAACTGATTGAACTGCCTAATAACCATTCTGTTGCTCATTCATCATCTCTATTAACTGATCGAACTGCCCAATGAAACATTCTGTTGCTCATCCATCAGCATCCTGTCTATTAACATGTAGAATTTTCAAGTGATTATGTTTGATAATAGCAAAGATATTGTAACCTCTGATAACTCATTATGCACATGTGACTTCAAGTTGTTTAATTTACATTTCAAGCAAAATGAAATAATATCTCAACAACGAAGCAAGGAAACGAAAAATGGAAAAAGATGTTACTCTATCATTTTAAGTGTTCTTTCAAATAAGACAAACTTAATTTTCGTTTCATGTGCACTTTAAGTCTGTCAAGGTAAGGACCACCCACCCCCTCTATGTAGCAGGCCACTGACCTCACAATTTGTGAGTACAACCGACCTAGCAATGTTCTATGGGTATCAGCCTATTATAATCTGGAGTCAAAACTATTGTGTAGTGGGGGTGATATGTGGTTGACTTTTTCTCGCTTCTCCTCCTCGACTAGATCATCAGTGCAGTGATTTTCATATTGTTTCTCACTTAGTGCATCAGTACCAGGCATTTTTCTCTTTGAAACCAGTCTATGACATCATCAAAAGTGTGCTGTCATTACCCAGTCCACCACACTTTTCCAGCAGGGCTGGCAACACCTCACCTCCACTCAATTTCACTGCCATTTTGATTCAGAATGACAGAGCCAAGGTGTCCAAATAAAACAATATTGATTGGGGACCACAAGTAATATAGACATGTCCAATATTCGGAAATGAGTTCCCTAATCCTCAAATCATAGCTTTACAGAATTGCCCGAAGCTACTGTAAGTTGTCTAAGTTTTCATATGCCTCTGCTTGATCATTGGAATACACATTTCATTTCATTGTAGAACCGTGGTAGAACGCATTTCAACTTCGTTCCAAATGTACAGGGTACTGGGAACGCGTTCTAACTCCACGGGCAACGCGTTGGAACGTGTTTGAATTACTGTATATATTAGGTTATTTCACAAAAGTATTGTAAGGAATGTAAGCAGTGGAAAGCAACTAAAACAACGATTTAAAGCAAGAAGAGTTAACTATAGTGATAGAGGTTTATAATACTTGGTGGAACTAGCTAACAAAAACAAGAGCGACTATTAAGCAAGAAAAAACAGAGAACAATTAAGATAGGTTTAGTCCGACACAGAATAGAAAGCGTCAAAGCGAAGGCAAAATCAGATACTGTACTTTAATAGCGACACAACTCGACTCCATAAACGAGCTGTCAGGACGTGAAAACTCTTAGAAAGAGACAAGAGGCTACGTTAAAAACAAGGTATTAAACCTCGGCTGCTCATGCTTTGATCCAACCATATTTCCCAGAATTAAATTTAATTCTAGGAACTACATGTATGATCAAACACTTGACCACTGTTCAACTTGTTCAATTTTATATCTTGTAGTTTCAACCCCACATTTACTAGCACCACATAACATAACTAGGCGACATTGTTTTGCATATATCTATTCTATTTCTAATACAAGAGTCAAGAAAGTAGCTTACCTTCATTAATGGCCAAAAAGATGTCTGAATCGTTCCCCCACTTTTCTGCTCGAGATTGAGATTGCGAAGATTGAAGAAGCAAATGAGCAATAGTTTCTCGGTCAGCAGCTCAATTGAGAATTGGTAAATACTTCATGTTAGGTGCACATAGTGATTCTAAAATGTTTATATTCTTTCTATCGAGAATGGATTTACCAAAAAACCTTAGAACATGTTGTTTAATCGGGTAAAATGACAAATATTGCCTATAATATACACAATTCTTCATCGGCTTTACCACCATTACATGGTCAGAGCGAAGCACTGGTATCGAAGATTCGCGAATCGCGAGTTCGATTCCTAGCCGGCCAACTGGGAAAAGTTGATATCGCATTTTTGCAACTGGTCCCGTTTTGGAAATATACTATATATATATATATATATATATATATATATATATATATATATATATATATATATTACTTACACTCGGGATTTTCCTTAGAACATAAAAAGGTATGTATGGTGGTTGTTTACTTATATTTTCTGGAAAAAAACATTTATACTCTGTTAAACCCCAACTTTTTTGTGGACCTCACATAATAGTTACGTCAAGGCTCTTTTCCACTCATCGCAGAAACTAGTTCGCAACGAACTCGCAAAAAGAACTCATAACGAAAAAACAAACACTTCGGTTTGTTTTTAATTAGATGCAAACACTCGCAGCGAGCTGGTTTTTGCAATGACTGGAAAAGAGCCTTTACGTGTGTTCTCAGGCGTGTGTTCTCAGGCGTGTGTTCTCAGGCGTGTGTCCTGGGGGTGCTAAAAGAAATCCAGAAGCCGGTTGTAAAAAGCTATAGTGAACTTTAACTGTTGTTAGAACTTAATTCTAGCCAATCAGGACCAGCGTTTGAGAAGTTAACTACGATTAAAACTACGCGTTATAAGGTTGATACAACTGGCCCCCAGGTCATTTCCAGACTAAAGAATTGAGTACTTTTATTGTAACCGTTTCAGACAAAATAGCCAAAAATGGTAACTCTGCTCCACACTAGTCACAATAGAAAAACGGCCCAAATGGCAAAAACCACCATGCAAAGCGGAACTTCTCAATTCTTCTACGCCTTAGAATGATGAAATGTAAGCTGATGCAGAATATCCTTATTTCTAAAGCATTGCTCTTGCACATTGCAACGTATTCAGACTTATAGTTCTTTTTACAGATAAATAGAAGGAACAATGCGTATCCACTGTAACGTTTTGACATGTACACTGTATTTAACAATATACCAAAATGTTTCGTCAAATTAATGGTTGCAATGTAATAAAGTGTATCATAACACCTATACACAAGCTATAGACCACTTGCACTTATTTCCCTGGTGGAGGAAAAATGTTTATAAACAAAAGTATTTTCATTGATTATTCGCTCTGTTTCGCATCGGAACTTTGAAGTTGTCCTCCAGATGAACCGTTTTGACGTCATGTGCAAGTGGCCTATATATCAAAATTCAAAAAAGCTATGTACATGGGTTAGTTACCGCCGAGGTTGAGGTAACTAACCTACTTAGTTCAAGATTACCGAGGTTGCCTAAGAAAACTGAGATACTGAGTTCGTTATCACAGAGGTTGTCTAAAAAAACACTTCGGTCGCGATGATAAATCCTTGACAACATTGGTTAACCACACATAAGTCAAGTTAATTGCCCCAGCCTAATATATATTAGCCCGGGGCAATTAACTTGATTTATGCGTGGTTGGGAGTAACTATTATAAATAAACAACCGCGGTACATCAAAGAAAACCGAGGTGATCGTGAACTAAATTATAAGAGCTACGGTACATAACAAGTTATATCACAATTAAGCTATATCATATACAAGACATAAAAGCTATACCATAAGAGCTATCTATAATGTTGCCTGTCGTATTTAATTGTTTTGAACTGGAGAAGATAGAACTTTGATGAGAACACGAGGTTCAAAAACATTTATCGTTTTGTTTTACTTTATCTGACATATAGATGATGTTTTGTGTTACTGTTGGGCTATTTAATTGTTTTAATTGTGCAATAAATTATTAAAACTTTTAAAATATGTGTCATCTGCTAAAAAATCCACAGTAAACCACATTGTATTGATTTAAATTACATTACATTGCAGTTACAGATAGATTGCTTATAATGTCTTTTAAACAAAAACAAAATTACATTTCTTTTCAATTCAATTGAGTAAACTATGTTAAAAAGGCCCGGTAACATACACCAATGGGTGCAAGCCCGAAATATTATTTTGGCCACTAGTACAAAACATATAATTGTTCTTCAAAAGTTCATCCTTCGAAAAGAAGTAAAGTCCCACTAACACATTTAAGCACCATCTTAAAACAGTACATGGCGACAAAGCATACTCAAGTAACTAACGTTTATACAAAACGATGTTATACGTTGTGTTTGGCAGTTTGCGATTATTGAAAAGTTGTGAGCTGTTTCAATATACAGTAAGGACTGATCTGCATGTTAAACCTCCAGAATCAGAATAAGTGTATCCATTCCTGCGAGTACTGAGTCACTTCTTGTGGTTGTTGTCTGACGTTCGACGGTTTCAAAATTAGTTATATATTTTTAAAGAATCCTAATCTTGAAGTAAAGATGTAGACAATCAAATGGACGGATTTGATATCGTTCAGACAGACGTACCCTCCAATTAGTTACCAGTTAGCACTGCAGCGATGGCAGTTCATAATGGCAATTCAAAGCTGGGGAAAATGTTGTATACAGGTTCCATGTTGAAGATTTCATCTTTAAAAATATGGAAAATAACTGAAGTTTAATCCTCAATTGCAGGTAGGCTGTGAGCCTGCGCACTGAGCATGCAGTCAGCACTTAAAAGTTCTTAACATCCAGATTTTTCCCAAAGTGAAGTCATGTCCCACTCGTGGAAGGTTCAATTGATAAGAGCAATAAAGGATACAAAGGATACTGCATGTAACCAAATTTTGAAGCAACACAATCCTGTCATACACCTGTTTACGATTATTGAGGAGTTGTATGTGTTAAACCTCCACAATAAGAGTGAGTCAGTGTTTGTATCCATTCCTGCGAATACGTCACCTGATTGTAGTTGTGGTCTGACATTTGATGGTTTCATAATTAGTTAGATCTCTAAAGGATCATAGTTTTGAAGTAATGCTGTGGCCAACCAAAATAGGGGAAAACATGGGAGATAAAATCTACACAGTCAGACTTTGATCGTTCTGACAGACGTTTGTCCAATTAGTTACCAGTTATAGCAGTACATGAAGTGATGACAGTTACGTTCAGAATGGAAATTCAAGGCTGGGCAAAATGTTGTATGCAGGTTCCATGTTGAAGACTTCACTTCTTTGAAAATATGGAAAATAGCTGAAGTTTAATCCTCAGTTGGTAGCCTGCATGTCAGCACTGCTCACTGAACAGTCAGCATCTAAAGTTCTTAACATCCAGATTTTTTCCAAAATCATGAAGTCATGTCCCATTCGTGGAGGTATAAATTGTTTATTGAGAAGAGCATTAGAAATTAAACCAGAAACAAGACATCTTGACAACTTAGAAAACTTTGCACATGTTGATTGTTGATCGTCATACACACACGTATGCAAACCATCAATTCATTAATAGTTCATCGATATTTCGCTTGTCGATTTCTGGTCTCCGTTAAAGGCATATATGCTTGGTCCTGTCAGTTAATTCCACTGATTTGGCGAGTTCTTCATACATAAGTAGCACAAGTATAATATTAACATACTAAGGTAGACGTAGAGGAATAGACAAATTTCCATGTGTCATAAATGATAAGAATTTTACGTTCCTTTCTTCTTTTGTTGGCGTATAGACTAGAGAGTGCAACTCATCAGCATAAGAAATAACTTTTCCTTAAAGAACGCGACAGATGACCCACTGGCGAGGCAGCTTCAATCACTGAAAAGTTACCATGTAACAGAACTATACTGATTTCAGTTCTTCAGGTTATTTAAGTTCCACAGACTGGTTAATGCAATGACCACTGTGTATAGTTACCATCCATTATTATCCATTACGTAACTGTTTTTGTACAATGTTGTCAGCAATGAAGAGATCGACTTCAAATCTCAGAATGATTGTCCAAAGTAAACCAACACTTGGCTTCAACGGAAGTATAGTGGAACAGCTCAAATCAACTTCACAGTTAATCGGAAACATTGTCATGTATTGCTTAAATCCTAGACGCAGAAGTATCCTATCGTGGAAAAAGTGGAACTCCAACCACGATAAAGTATTTGTTGTGAGCAAATTCTTATATCATTATAATTTCAATGAAAAGACAATCTCGAAGTTCAATTTTACAATAATGAACCTTGATTAGGAACTTCCAATATATGTATAGAGTACATAAAAGCAAGAATTTGTGGTAACACCACTTTTTTTATTTGATTGCTATAACTTTCGAACTGTTGACTCAGGCCTTCATCTGAGCAAATGTGAACATTCGAAATCTCAGCAATCAATAACAGACGTGGTGTTATAACAAATTCTTGCTTTGCTATACTATTTGTCACCATGCAAACATTCAAAGAATGGCGACCATTCGATCAATTCTCGCTGCTCAGCATTCAAAAACTGATCTGTACGTTAAGGGACCGGTACATATTTTGTTCGGTATCTTTAATTTTAATTTACACCGTTTGTGTTCTTCAATTAAAGAGAACTTCGTAATCGCTCTAATTCTAAAGGAAATATTTCTGATAAAATTTTACAAACCAGATTTTGCAACGAGTTCAAATTGCACAGACCACTAAACGTATACTGTATGAACAGCGAGAAAAACGGTTGATAACCTTTGAGTCTAGTTTCCGCGTAAATTTTAGTCGTATAACAATAACAAAGCATTATTATACAAAGCAAGCATATTTTATTTTATTTTAAACCAGTTGTCTGGTAAACTATATATGCATGTTTGATAATATTTCAGTAAAAATATGTCATCATGTTTTCTTATTCGTTTATTCGAAATTTCAAGGTAATGATAATTATTGTTATTGTTATACGACCAAGGATTATTATTATTATTATTATTATTATTATTATTATTATTATTATTATTATTATTATTATTATTATGCAATGTTTCTGTTCAAATACGCCGAAACTGAGAACGTTACAACGATTTGAAAGTCTGACTGCATTTATAACGCACGAGGATCTTTAAATTCCAGTAAAATCCGACGTCATTCAAACAAATTAATTTGCTTATTTCAAAAGTCGTAAAGGTGAAATAATACGAGCAACAAACTACTGCAACGTTGTTGCGTTGCAAGTTCAAAAGCGTTGTTGTACGTATTACCACCCTCAAACGTTGTGACGCAACAAAATTTTGTTGTTGCAAGTTGAAAGAGCATGCATGTTGCGGCAAGTAGAAGTGGAGTCTACTTTTTTTCAACAGTTTCTTCCAACTTGCAACAAAATTTTGAAAACTTTTGAAGAAAAATGTTCCCATATTTAAAAGTGCTAGTATTTTTTAAATAACTTTAAAGCGCATTTCGAAATTTTTACCATCGGTTGCAAATGACTCATTAAACATTGTTTCTTTAATGACTTTGAGAATGGTATTTCAACATTAGTTCGCTGGCTTCACACGAGTGACAATGTGTTAATACCTTATAATTTTAATAATTATACTAATACTGTTGTTGTACCCCTAACTAAACTTTAGATCAGTTTCAAATTAATTGCAAAAGGTTATACTTCCGATTATGACAAAGTGTCAGTCTGAAGCCAGCGAAATAACCTATATTCCCAATAAAACAGCCACAACGCAATGCTGATGTTTTAATAATATCTCCTTTTGCATGTTTGTTTGTTTGTTTGTTTGTTTGTTTGTTTGTTTGTTTGTTTGTTTGTTTGTTTGTTTGTTTGTTTGTTTGTTTGTTTGTTTGTTTGTTTGTTTGTTTGTTTGTTTGTTTATATGTTTGTCTATCAATCTGTTTGTAAATCAATTCACTAATATATTTCAAAATGTATTGAGACGATTTGGATGTAACATTTTGGAAGGGTTAGCCACAGACCAAGGACCATTAAGGGGACTCTCTACCCTGAATTTTGGTTATATGGGCAAAATTTGAAAATTAGTCTCAATTTATGGTGGTAACATTCCTTGTAAAGGTACTTTTTACAGAATGTTAAAATTCCGCTTAGTTTCTAAGATATGGCCTTTTTTCTGACAAGTGTCTTTAAAATGCAATTTCCCAACTCCCGTTGCCATGGAAACGGGAAAAGTTTTTCTTCAAAAACGGCAAGAAATTCGGTCAAAAATGGATGAATATTCATGAAGTTTTGTTTGGACGTGTTTCAACATACATTTCTAAGAGGTCTGGAAACGAATGTATTTCAGGGGGGAGGGAATCCCGAGGGATATTTGTGCGCATGTTCGTCACGTCAGTTAGCTCCACTGTGTTTCAAAGGTATTCGATCAAATTTACAAAGAAAAGTCAGAGTTTTATGCTCATTTTGTTTGAAGAATGCCTAGAAGAAAGTCTAAAGACAGATTTTGTGGTATTTCTTCGTGGGAGAAGGCAAAACAAACGAATGAGGATCGGGATGACCAGTCCCAAAATTTCTCTGAATGTTGTAGTTCTTGTAGTTCCATTTGTGAACCTGCTGTTTCAGAACAAGATGGCGATTTGAACAGCAACAGTGAAGAAAATCTGGCAAGGACAGCTAGTGAAAAGAAGATTATGGCATCTGCTGAATCTAGTGACAGTGATTTTGTTGGTGAAGGTGACTCAGGTGAGAGTGATGAGGAAATTGATGAGCATTGTGACCCATCAAAGGCATATTTTGTTGAAGATCCTGGTTATCGTTTTTTTCATTTGTCCAATGTCCATCAAGCATTTCAAGATAACCACAAATGTAAAAATACAAATATTCTTTTTGTCGAAGATCAGGCAAAACGTTGTGGTCAGAGTGCTCTGTTTTGTTTGCAATGCTCGAAGTGCAAGAAGAAAACTTATCTTCCCCCATCAAAATCAACTGCGAACTCGTGGGATCCTAATGATGCCACTGATATAAATCGACGGTTGGTGTATGCAGCATCAGAAACTGGCACTGGCAGAGAGGGCATGGCTACAATTTGTAGCATATTGAATATGCCTCAACCAATGTCATCTCAAGCCTGGAACACCCACATCAATGTTCTCTATGATGCCCACAAGCAAGCTATTGAGCAACACCTTGGTTCCACCCGTGAAAAGCTTCGATGTAAGCTTAAAAAAGATAATCTGGACATCTTAGATGATGATATAGTTGACATTGCTGTCACTTTTGATTGGTACCTGGTCCAAAAGGGGACACACAGCTAACTATGGATTTGGATTTGTCATCTCAGAGCAGGAAGCCAGAGACCGAGAGGGTGGGCCATCTTATGCCAGTGGTGCTTTCAATGAAAAAGCACTACCCGGACCAAAACCAGCCAAAAGACCAAGAAAGAAGGCTAACTAGTGTATTGGGATTATTGGACAGATCTAAACTTTGAAATATGGATGAATAGTTTGCTGTTTGATAAAAGTTTGTGTAACAGGATATATATAATTAAGGGTATGATGCGAAGACATATTAGTCCAACGTTACCTTTGATTTTCCGAAGAACTAGATTTCCGCACATTTTAACCTATAAAATGCTAAAACTCAAAGAGCTTTTAATGGATTTGGCTGAAATTTTCTCAGGTTGCTCACATAATTGTTCTTGAAAACTTAATGAGAGCTTTTTATCATATACCAAATTCTGGGAAAGATAACAAGAAAGTAGCTTCTTGGATGCTTTTATTGTTACCATGGTAACACCAAGGGTCCAATCAAAAAAATGAATCATTAATTTGTTCCTTGGTGCATGTTGCACAAATGTGGTAAGTTTCATACTTGCATGTTTAATTGCCTTTGAGTTTTAGCATTTTATACATGTACTGAAATATTTGAATAATCGGGTCTTCTGGGAATGTGTAACCCCCCTGAAGTTATGTGGAATGAGTAAAGTAAGGTTTTTGTAAAGTTTAAGTACTATTCTTAAAGAAACATTCACATTTAACTAACTGTAGATTTGTTTTTTGTTGAAATTCACTGATTCCAAAAAATCGACCAGATTTGCTATATTTAGTTTGTTTGTTTGTTTGTTTGTTTGTTTGTTTGTTTGTTTGTTTGTTTGTTTGTTTGTTTATATGTTTGTCTATCAATCTGTTTGTAAATCAATTCACTAATATATTTCAAAATGTATTGAGACGATTTGGATGTAACATTTTGGAAGGGTTAGCCACAGACCAAGGACCATTAACCCGTTAAATTCTAGTTGAATAAGGTTGAAAATTCGATGAAAATTTCAAAAAAGAAATTGACCGCAAGATTCTCCGCGTTTAAGAAATGAATAAAAAAATGCTTGATTGCGCTTATTATCCTTATACTTTGCAAACTTGTAACTGCATATTTATTACAGCATAAATTAACAACTAACAATGGACGTAACACTTTCCTTGTTTATAGAATAATTCAAGCGATGGTGGACTAAGAGGTATCCAAAGTTAGCTTGTCTCTTTTTCTTGAATAACGGTAGGAGCGCAATCAAGCATTTTATCATACATGCACTGCAAATCCCTAAAAACTTGTTTTAGAGGGGGAATCTTGCTTTAAGATTTTCTTGTCTCGTCTGCAAGACAATAATCTTGTTGGGTTTTCTTGACAAGATATTATATCTTAAAGCAAGATTAAATATCTTAAAGCAAGAAATAGATTCTTAAAATAAGAAAATTTATTTCGACAAGATTTAGAGGTTTTGCAGTGTGTGTATAGGGCTGGGAACGAGTTGGCTCGTCTTCGAATATAAACATTCCTTAATAATCCGCTGCAGGAGGTAAACAGTCTCTGCGTGCCTTCAATTTAACACATATATACTTATGTCACAACTGAAATAAATCTGTATGGTGATTAATCTGTATCTAAAATACAAACTTATATATAATGTTACTTATCTACAAACAGATGACGTATTCATTCCTTTGGCAGTCTAAAAAATGCAAAACTCTCAAGCAGAACAAAAAACTAAACTATATACCAACCTTCGTTAAAAACAGAAGCTGGAATAGAAGCGTACGTAATAAATTCTATGACCTGCAAACATCTTGTCAATTTTAACAACAGCTTGTACGCACACTTCCATGAAAATTGTGAGGGAAAATAATACAAAGGTTTTCTCAGTTCTTGTACAAGTTGTCCTAATCTTTTTACGCCATATACTGAGAAAAAACTCTTAGCTCTAGACAGGACTAGAACCGCAACCTTCGGAAGGCTTTAATCATTGAGCAACATGAACTCAGAGGGCAGACTGAAGTTGTTTTAACGTATTTATGCCTGGGAATGAGTTAAAAATCACGTGCGACAAGCATGCACTTGTTGGGCAACAAGTCACTTTGCTAACTCCAAGTTGGAATTATACTAAACTAATAAAAACCTTTATTATATAGCTGGGTTTGATTTCCGATCCGTACGCAAAACGACGCATGCTGATTGGTTCCCGAGAGGTCGGGATTTTACGATATTGACCTCGGGGTCAATACGCTTTTTTCTCGGCCCTGTAAGTTTTGGCGAGAAGATTTCTGAGTTGATTTGAATAGAAATAAAAGAGTACTGGGTATCTTTATTCAAATATTCTGAACAATAAAATGTGTTGGAACATCACTGCTGGTTTTCTTTAAAGCTGTTTATTTAAAAACACGACAAATAAAAGCCGAACTTGTGTAAATAAGAAGGCCAAGAAGCGACACGGAAAAGTCAACAAGTACGGTAAACAGCATACTCCGAAGACGAAAACAACGCTCGAAGCTTAAAAATAAAATGAACCAATAGCCATATAATAAATTCCTTATTAACCTCGTTTGCTCGGTCTGTACTGGAAAGTATTTGCCCTCGGTTTTATCGCACAGACCTCAGGCAAAACCTCAGGAAATACTTTCCCGTACAGACCTCGCACTCGGTTAATAAGTCTTTATTACTGGAAATTTACTGCACAAAGCTACTTGTTGTCCAACAAGTATACTTGCATGTAATACACGAATGGTTCAAGTCGTTCTAATGTATAAATACCATAAACAACGCGGGTTTGAGTTCTGCATGTCTATAGAGCTCAGAGTTTTTCTAAGTATTAACAATTTACGACAGTTTATACAGCAAGAATTAATAAAACTTTACTATACCTCCAAGCTGACAATCCTAAACAAACTGAGAATAATACAATTTAAGTGGTTTTAAACTTTTGCTATATATATATATATATATATATATATATATATATATATATATATATATATATATACATACATACACACAACCTTTGTAAATAATCAAAGTTTCACATATGGGAGGAAATACTAATTAATACTAACCAAACCAATAGAATTACAATAACACGCATCACAATATAATATACTTTGCGGTATAATACTGTAGATAGTAAATACCAAAACTATTACTATGATCTAAATTCCACTTAGCACACAATCTGGAATATGGCATCATGAACCTCAAAAGAATTCTGTTGATGAAGAAACCACTATTTTTCTCTATATAAGAAACAAAAACCTAAGGGATTTTTTGGGAATCGTCTCCCATGAATGTTTTAGTGCTAGGAACGCTATCACCTATGCATAAAGAAATACTTAGAAAAACATTTCTGATGGGAAAAAATAGTCTACATAGTCATGTCACGAGATTTTCTCTTTATTTCATCAATATCTTGCCCGCTAAACTTGACGTCTTCGCCGTAGATAGTAAACGGCGCCCAAATCTGAACATCACGATAAAAATGGTTTTCATGGCGTCGAAGCATGTTCATTGTCCTTCTCAGAGCTTCGCAAACAGGCGTTTCATTACAAATTTCATCGTAGAATTTTTCCATGAAAACCTTTGTACCTGCATCGTGAATTCGCCACAGCGTAGCAAGAACGGAGCAAGCGCCGGCTGCAAGAAATGCACGCGCTAGGCCAACCACTCCTTCCGAGCAAGTTTGACCACTTCCAGTGTGACAACAACATAAGACGACTAATTTAGCATTTATCTTAATGTTAAGAATGTCCTTTTCTTTAAGAAGATATGATTCTTCTTTGGGGAGGGATGAACTAGGATTAGGGGCAAGAAAAATCGCGCCACGTTCTCTGTCTCCATGAGCTGCAATATGGATTATGCTAGCGTCAGGGATACATTTTAAAACTCGTTGTTTTATCGCCTCATGCTCCACCAAAGGCTTAGCGTCAAAACGAGATGCCAGAAGCCGTGCTTCTATTGTGGCATTGGGTAAGTCAGAAATATCAAAACTCTCCCCACAAAAACTAACTTCTCCTACTGTGGGATTACCTACAAACAATGCAAAGCCAAGACTAGTGTCATGCGATTCCGTCATCCTGGAATAAAGCGTTTGCAATGATGGCGTAATTTGAATACTGTAATGTTCTGACATGGGGCAAGAATTTTCATCTAGCAATGCGCAAAATGGCGCGAAAAATAAAAATTTATCAGGAACGATGATCAGTTTAGTTCCTTTGATAAACTTTTTGACTGGATGTATCAATGCCTGAAACAGTGCTTGCAAAATTGCAACGGCTTCGGTTGTGTTAGAGCAATGTACGGAGCTCTGCTTTACCGGAGATCTTAGTTTGGCAACGTCGATGGCTAGATCATAACGTTGGACTACCTCAACTAACTCTCCTATCTTTAACTCCGAGTTGTCGGAAACATTGTGGAGAAATATGCTATTGCATGAATGGGATTTTTGCAAATGCATGTTTTCGGAATTCCTCAAATCACTAACATTCGATTTCTCTTTGGCATCAACAAACTTGTCATTGAAGGGAATTTGGCTCCATCGTATTTCCGCAATTTTTAGTTGTGCTTCAAAAGAAGAATCTGAATCTAGTTTATACATAGAGGAATCACGACTTAATTCAACACAATGAGCGTTAAGAAACATCTCCAATTTACGAAAAATGTAATCCTCCGGAAAAGTCAGATCTTGACTTCGTCGTCTCAAAATTACGTGTCTAACTCTACCTTCAGCATTTAAAACCCAAATATTGAGAAGTTTTTCAGGACCAAACGAGTAGAATAAAATAGTAGAATTATTTTCTTTAAGCTGGATGGCTTCCCTAAAATCGTCTATTTGGGTGTCTTCCTCACTGTGATCAATTTTCCGCCAAATTTCATGTGCATAAGACGCCATGTGATCAACAATGTCCAACTTCTTACGTTTCTCCATAAAGGCAAGCAGTGCCTTGGCCTTGCCAAGATCAATAACTAACAATGCGGCTGTAGCACGCCTTAACAAAATGAAACAATGCATTAAAGTGACATAAGACCCAAACTGTCTAGTAGTGAATGATATCTTGTTTTCATCAACACTTAAATTGAAAAACACATGATCATGGCTCTGGACAGATTTTTGTATAAGCGAAACAGCATGTTGTAATTTGGACATAGCTTCAGCTTCGCAAGTTATTAGACCACTTAATGCTATGTAAGGCAATCCCATGTTTCCAAGTAACGCACTTTCAGTCAAGTGATCGCCAATTTCGACACTAAGTTCGTAGGATTTTTGTAAAGAAGTAATGGATTTTTCATAATTCCCCAGCCGATAGTAGGCAACACCCAAAATTGCATTGGCATTTATAATTGCTGGCCGACTCCCTATTTCAGAGCTAATTGCTAGAGCTTTATTAAGATACTCAATGGCTTTTTCATACTTCCCTAAACCTACATAGACATCCCCTAAATCTGTCCAACTGCACGCTAAACCTAAAGTATCCCTTATTTCAGAACTGACTTTGAGACTTTTCTCTTGACACTCGATGGCTTCGTTATACTGTTTCATATTACAATAGGCCATCCCTAAAACTCTATTCCCGCATGCTATTAATGACTGATCCCCTATTTCAGAGCTGATTGCTAGACATTCATTAAGACACCGAACAGCTTTTCCATGCTGCCCTAATTGATTGTAAGCATCTCCTAACCTACCATAGTTACATGCTCTACCTGAGCAATCCCCTATTTCAGAGTTGATGGCTAGAGCTCTTTTAAGATACTCAATTGCTTTTTCAAACTGCCCTAACATAGTATAAGCATTCCCCAGATTATCATTGTTAAATGCTACTGCAGAGCGATCCCCCATTTCAGTACTAATTGCTAGAGCTTCATTGAAATGCTCAACGGCTTTCATATACTTTCCCATGTGAAGATAGGCAACGCCCAAGTTTCCACAGGTAACACCTATTCCTGACCGATCCCCTATTTCAGTGCTGATAACCCGATTTCGATTGAAATACTTAATTGCTTTTGCATACTGTCCGACCCTCATATAAAGATTCCCCAATTTCTGACTGTTCTTTGCTATTCCTAAACGATATCCTATTCCAGTTTCAAACTCAATATAGTACTTCAACATTCCTTCACATTCTACATAACATCTACTGATATAATATAACATTTGTTTTTTACGTTCTACGTTACCTTGCAGTAGTCCAACCAATCCATCTGCTATGTACACAAAGTCATGCTGTCTCCCTTTTTGAGTGAGAATTCTTGCCAGCTCTTTAATGAAATCTAGTACCATCCAGATGTCTGTGTTTCTTGCCTCGAATATCTGTGTTCAGTTAATAAGGAAATTTAAAATACTCATTAATTAGGATGTGTGTGGGTTCTCCCGTGAATGAGCGAGGGTCCTCCTTTTGGCCGGCTCAGGCAAGAATGACTTAATAAGTATTACTAGAAATACATAAACGCAACAACCCCTCACCCACTTTTACATGCTTTTTTGAAACACCCCCACCCACCCAAATCCACTGAGAAACACTGCAATTCAGATCGAGTTTTTGTTTACCCTACGGCGTTTGGTTTCTTCAGGTTTTCTGGTTTCGCTTCAAGATATATTAAAACGGCTGTTTGTTTCTTAGCTCATCTCAATTGACTCTTTCACTATCCTTTTCTTCGTTGTTCTCTTTTAAGTTTTAAGTAGAGCTTGAATAATTTAACAGGTTAGTTACCAGTACCCTGCTATCCGAACTGCGCAAGTTGTGGATTTGATAAGATACATGTATGTATAGATATATAAACTATATAAACAGGTTTCAGAATTACTTTCAGCTTTTCATCTCGCGTGTAAAGTGGACTCCACGCATGTCGAGATTAGCACCCTCACCGGGCTCTGGGCCTTCGGCCCTACGCCTGGGCTCGGGGATTAAAGTTTCTGTAAAGATTAACAAGATTAACACCACCCGCGCGTTCTCCCGAATAAAAGAACTGTTTGAAACAGCAAAATAAGGGTTTAGAAAAGAAAAGTAGAGTGCAATGCCAGTCCATCTTGTAAAACCAAGATAAGAGCTAATACAAAAGAAACTTCTATGATACTGGAATATTTCGACTTCATTTCAAAGTCATCTTCAGACAGAGTGAAAATACAAAAACAAGCTTTGTTTGTTTTTGAAATATGGCCGACAGTTATATTTGTTCCATTTTGTATTGACTTACATCTTGAGTTTTCAACATGGCATTATTTTCAGCCAGAATAATGAGAATATGTTTAATTCCTACAGAGTCTTGTTAGGAAAATAATAGCCCAGCAAATATACTTTATTCTATACTTTTCCAAGTTGTTGGTTGCTCGTGGTTTGTGATTTATCAAGTGCCACGTCTTCCAGTAAAGTTACTTTACTTACTTCACGCCGCATTTTTTCAGCATCAAAACCATCTCGAGATGACGCCATTTTTGAAAAGCTACATGTACAGTTGGTACAGTACCAAGGCAGATTTTCGCTACAAGAAAAGACAAAATTAATAAACATTTATGGGATATAACAGTCAGACAGAAAACTGCCTATATCAAAGATCGGGGGACGACAAAGCGAATAATTGGATAAATTATAAACATGAAATAAATTAATGGACGGCAAAGATTACTGAAGTAATCAATAAGTAATCAATAAATACAGAGAATTATATATATTTCAAAACGTTAAAAGCTTTAAAACGACATTTTTTGCAGCTTCTGCAACATTTGACAAAGTTAATATTTGAAAAAACAACATACTAGTCAAAAAGTTCTGTGTAAAAAGTCAATGACTGCGTCGAAGATATTGTAACCCATTCTTGCCTAAGCCAGGCAAAACTGGTCCCTTTATAGTGTTACTCAGCAGTTTTACTCATCAAAAGCAGACATCCTTACCCTCAGACATCCTAGGCAGTAACGGATTAATAAACATCCATTTTATAAAATGACTCCACACTACTATTGCATAGCGGATTCGATATGGTGCTGTTTCAAAAATTTGTAGGTATATAGTACTAGAAAAACGAAAAGGTAGACAACTTCATACTTGTACTTTTTTTACTTCTTCATCTTATGAAACTAGAGGATGGTGTGAAAATTTCCAATTTGGGAATATGCTTTTGTAACTGGAAATTTAGTCAAATTCAAAATGGCGCATTGATGGAAACGCTTTCGGAAATTGCAAGTTGACGTACGTCACAGTTGACATTGCACCAAAGTTGTCATGAAATAAGCTTTACCATATCCCATCCGCTGTAGACTCGAACACCATTTACTTAAATGATGCTCTTCCGCTTTTCCCCAAGTTTCTTTACGCTTTATTTTCCAGTCAGGACGTCGCTTGTCCAGTTTCTTTTCTACCGTATTCCCAAGCTTCTAAGATGGCGTGTGGTATATAAATGCTGTGCGGAGCAATGTATTTGGGACAACCTCGGCGCCGTGAATCTACAGTACGCGTAGGTATCTCAGAACACATGGGAGTTTCGCCGTTGACGGTTAAGAATTGGCAACCCATGCCCTTTTTGCCATTCAATAACACATCCACTATACTGATCACTGATCACACTATTCCATCTAACGATTTCTTATCATCTATCCTATCATTCTACTTCCAATTTTAAGCTCCTTATCCGAGAAATTAATTCTTACTTATTTCTAAATTAAAACCTCCTTTCCTCAACGAAAACATCTCATCTACATGTACCACTTCTTTATTCTAGTCATTTCCTGCACCGTGTGACTTGACACTTCAGTCTTGTTAGTTTTTATTGGCTTGCCACCTAATTAATTATTCCATATGTAAATATGAATCTATATATATACTCTCAATAACTCAGTTAATATTTTTTATTCCCCTTGACGGGTAAAATCGTCTGGCGTTAGACAGAGTAAAAATATAAAGTTGTTCGACAACAACGATGCGCATGAAAGGGTTAACAGGGACAATAAAATGTTCTTTTCTTTATACATGCATGTTCGTATGTATTTATACATTTTACACGTAATAAGATTTTAATTACATTTTCTTGTAATAAGATGTTCACGTCGCAATATTGAAAAGGGAAAAATACGAAAAGTCTGACTGTCCCAATCAGAAATCAAACGGACGGTCTCCGAATCAAACGGCGCTCTGACTCGGAGCCGCGACCTCGGGTACGATTCCCAGTTCCCAGAAAGTCAGATTCTTCATATTATTTAAAATATTGTATTAAATCCTCCCTTAGTTAAAAAAAGAAAGAAAAGAATGGAGAACTGAGAGCTATATAGCTGAATAATACTGACGTTTTAAATTAACGCACTAATTAGTAAACTTTTAAAAAATTACATCATAGGGTCACATCTCTTTTTTAATAAATAATCCGAAGTACCTAATTAAATTCAACTGTGAAAATAACAAACACTGTGTACTGCACAGTATAAGTATTATTTAAAACACAAGCAAAAGTATTATCAAGGTGATAGCCAGATTTTATTAGATCTAATAAAACACGTAGTACGTAATATGCTACGTTGTCTAAGCCAAGAAAATCAACGCCAAAGTTATATCAAACAAGAGGATTTTTATCAGATATAAAACCACTGACACGGTGCCGATTTACTTTGTGTTTCCCTCATTAATTATTAAGGATTTTATTGAATAGAATGACAAAGTCCTTCTTCAAATTTACTACAGTTTAAATCTTGATCAGTATACCTCGAAATTTAATTACATGTGATTTATTTAATATGCAATAACGTGACTTCTCATGTGCGCATTTTCATTGGTTGTTGACCGTGATGTATTAAAGGGGACACACACAGATTGCGTCAAATCTATGTCAGATCACGTCAACAGATTTCTTTGCTTCTTTTTCATGCCTCAAAAACCGTTCAATAAACTACTGGAATTTTGAACTTCACCATTTACTTGTTGGTCATCCATCCTGTCTATTAACTAATTGTACTGTCTAATGAACTATTCTTTTGCTCATCCATGCACGTCCATTAATTGATTAAACTGCCTAATGAACCATTCTTTTGCTCATCCATCATGTCCATTAACTGATTGAACTGCCTAATGAACCATTCTTTTGCTCATCCATCATGTCCATTAACTGATTGAACTGCCTAATGAACCATTCGTTTGCTCATCCATCATGTCCATTAACTGATTGAACTGCCTAATGAACCATTCTTTTGCTCATCCATGTCTATTAACTGAGAACCCGTTTACACGATGCCGGTACAATTTGAAAACGGAACAAAATCATGCCGTTTACGCCTTGCGTTTACACGATACCGGCACAAAAATGACATGAAAACGGCACAAAATGAAGACGGGTTCCTTGACGGCATGAAATGAAAACGGAACACTAACCGCTATCGTGTAAACGCCCGTGCCGTTGTCACAGGAAATGTGTCCCCCCCAAAAATGTGTCCCCCCCGGGACAGATTTCCTAGGAAATATGCCCCCCTCTTCGGAAATTTGTCCCCCCTCAGAATGATTCCTTACAGGATAATTGATATACGTGTAATGTGGACAAAACTTTTTAAAAGTAAAAAATAAAAGTAACAGTTTGATGACGGTAATCACGATATATACGACCACAGTATTCGGATCAGCAGTATTCACAAAGTCTTCTCAATTCTCATTGGAAGAGAATAGTCACATGTTAATCCGTCATTATACCGGCACCGTTGCAAACGCAAGACGTTTTGGGCCTTTTGGCCTGTATTTACACATTTTGTTCCGTTTTCAAATTGTACCGGCATCGTGTAAACGGGGTCTGATTGAACTGTCTAATGAACCATTCTGTTGCTCATTTCATGTCTATTAACTGACTTAACTGATTGAACTGCCTAATGAACTATTCTTTTGCTCATCCATCATGTCTATTAACTGATTGAACTGCCTAATGAACCATTCTGTTGCTCATCCATCATGTCTATATTAACTGATTGAAGTGTCTAATGAATCATTCTTTTGCTAATCCATCCTGTCTATTAATTGATTGAACTGCCTAATGAACCATTCTGTTGCTCATCCATCATGTCTATGAACTGATTGAACTGTGTAATGAACCATTCTGTTGCTCATCCATCATGTCTATTAACTGATTGAACTGTGAACTGCCTATGATTGAACTGTGTAATGAACCATTCTGTTGCTCATCCATCATGTCTATTAACTGATTGAACTGTGTAATGAACCATTCTGTTGCTCATCCATCATGTCTATTAACTGATTGAACTGTGTAATGAACCATTCTGTTGCTCATCCGTACTGTCTATTAACCAATTGAACAGCCTATTATGAACCATTGTGTTGCTCATACAGAAATTGCTTCCATACATAAATACAAAAATATTTTTAACACAATATGTTATCAAAGTAAATTATTTTATTCAAAAAAACTGGTTGGCTGGAAGTGCAAGAATGGCAAACCATGATACCAAAAAGAATCATGCACCAAAACCCAAAATACCATGGCATTAAGTAAACAGAGTGTAAAAACTGAATAAGCAGCAATGGTGTTGATGAAAAAATCACAGCCTCATTTCTTTTTCAATGCCATTTTAATTCACAATGACACAACCAAGGTGTCCAAGAAAAACTATCTTGACTAAGAACCACAAGTAGTATAAACAAGTCCAATATTCAGGCAGTGGTGTAACAGAGCTGATCAGGCCCTTAGAATATTAATTTTGTATTTGGGGCCCCCACTACCTCCAGTTAAACTCATTAGTTTAGTCACTAGTTAACACAATAAATTCATCAGGGCCCCTTGATCTTGTTGCAGGCTCTTAAGAGTTCAAGGATAAAGAACTGGGGACTAATCGTCCTTACTTGCAGCTAGTGGATGAATTGTGAAGGATGCAGATCAAAGTGGCTGTGTCGAGGCATATCAACCGATCACAGCTAAGATGTTACAGTAAGTGTTGATTTTTATGGAGGGAGGAAAACCGGAGAACCCGGTGAAAAACCCTCGAAGCACAGGAGAGATCAACTACAACTCTACTCACATAAGTTTAAAGCTTGACAATGGGGCCATTCCCAAGCAGTCACCCATCCAAGTACTAACTCCATCTAAGTCTAACCAGACTTAACCTTTTGGTGAGAGGCAGCACGCTGACAGCACACATGACCCGTGCTTCCCAGAGTTCCTCTAACCTTGACTATAGTTCGTTATGCAAATATATTTAGGCAGGGCCAGATTGACCTTCACAGGGGCACGTTTTGAAAAATTGTGAAATATTTTAATTTTTATTTTAATTTAATTAGGCACGATTAATCAGGGCAGACTGGGTTGTTAATTTATACTTCACAGAAATTCACATTAAATCCTGTTTATAACTAGCTCCTCTAATTTATCATTTGTTTAATATTTTGTTAGATTTTTGGTTGCATGAGTCACAACTTTCATGTGCCAACTTTTACGTTGAATAGATTGTCGATTAATTGCATTTGGTTATATTGTAGTATACACCAACTGTCATAAGAAGGTAATGTCATCCCTATCTGACACACTGTCAATTTAGATTAATATGCTCTTATTGTACATGTAGCTGTCAAAAAAGCAAAAGCATACGAAGTATAGTCTAATTGTCTTCAATCCTATATCATCACCATAGTTACAAACGTAAAGTATATGGCACACTCGATTGCAATCCGAAAATTTTGGTCCTATTGGCGTTTTGAATTGTTGATGTAACAAAACGTTTCACATGCCTATGTGCCTGATCATTGGAATACACATTCCATTTGTTCAGTGTCAGTGTGGGAAGGCGTTGGAAAGTGTTCCAATCATTAGGTTATTACAGAAAAAATACTGTAAGCAATGCAAAGCGGCAAACGACTTAAGGAAAGAAAACAACTAAATTAATAGAGGTTATAAATACTTTATTGAAACACTAGCTAACAAAAACAAGAGCAACAAAGCAAGAAAAGACAGCGCATAACTATTAAAGATAGGTTTTAGGCTAGCCACAGAATAGAAAATAGAAGGGGGAAAACAGAGTAGCGACACAAACTCGACTCCATAAACGAGCAGAACTTAAAACTCTCAGAAGAGGACAAGAAGCTATGCTATGCTAAAGACACAACAAAAAAGCTGGTCTGGTCATGCTTTTAACTATAGCTCCAAGAATGGAATTCTAGGAATTAATTGACCTAACACTTGACCACTGTTCAGCTTGTTTATATTTTATATCTTAGTTTCAAACCCACATTTTCTAGCACCCCATAACTACCCATTTATTTTTCTGCATATATGTATTTCTATAAATACAAGAAACACAGTAGCTTAGCTTTATTAATGGCCAAATAAATGTCGTGAATCGCCGCTCCGCGCACTTCCTTGTGCGTCAGCGCTGTCGAAGAATCTCTTCGAAGAATGGGCATTAAATTGTTTCGGTCAGCAGTCATCAATTGAGAATTGGCAAGTGCTTCATGTCCACATAACAGTTTGTACACACATAATTAGTCTAAATATGCCAGTGGTCATATTCTTCCTATCGAGATTTTCTTCACCAAAAAAATTTTGAGTCGAACCTCTATTAAGCGGCCACCTTCGGGGAATGGCTTCGTGGCCGGCTTAATAGAGGTGGCCGCTTAATAGAGTGACGCCAACAATGGGCCTTGGGTGTGGTGCATGATAACAGTAACAAGTCGACTTTAAAAAAACCAACGTAGTTAACACAACAGTTTTCAAAAACCGAAAAAATAATAAAACAAAGGAGCAACGAAATGAATAACAAAAATGCCACACGTTCCTAGCAAGTTATGTTGGCTTAAAATAGTTATCAATGTGCATCTGTCGCTGCGGTGCACTGAGTTTCAAAATGCAAAGCATGTCATTTGTCTTTAAAATTGATAGAGCTAGCTCCTCATATCCACGATACTGTGGGAAATTCCGCAGAGTCTCAGCACGCTAAATCCCTGCACAAAAAGGGATTTGACGCAGAATAAAGAAAGTGTTTTTCTGCACCAGACATGCAGATATTTTTATTACCGACAATGTTTTTGAATTTGATTACATGTAAACTTGAGGCATGAGGTTTCAACTCAAGTGACATGTGTTGAATGAAATACATGTACTTACTCACAGCAACTAAGTGTTCTATGGTGTCTTATTTAGTTATTTAGCTCAACTTTTAGTTTCGGTTCTCTTGCCGTAAAAATTGTGCCTAAGATAAATTAAGCTGGCCGTTTAATACAGGTTAAAAACAATACGAAATACCAATTCGGACCGCTCGTAGGTGGCCATCGCCGCTTAATAGAGGTGGCTGATTAATAGAGTTAAGGGAATATTTTAGGGGTTTTGACAAGTGGTTAATAGAGGCCCGCTTAATAGAGGTTCGACTGTATGTTGTTTAATAAATGGAAAATGCCAAATATTGCCATGATATACACAATTTTTCACATAGGTCAGAGCGAAGCACTAACCGGGAAAAGTCGATGTTGCATTTTCGCAACTGGTCCCGCCGGTTTGATCTTAAAATGTATATATCAAATAGGTTGTACGTATACATGTAGTGCATGTGGTACGTTTGCGAGCTTGGTGTAATGCATGTAACAGACGTTCGGTGGACGTTCGTCAAGCTCAATTACTCAGAAAAGATTTCTGAGACCCCAGACAAGGGTTCGAAACTGCAACCTTCTAATGACCGGTCATTAGAATGCTCGAACCTTGTCTGGGGTCTCAGAAATCTTTTCTGAGTAATTGAGCTTGACGAACGTCCACCGAACCTCTGTTTAACTGTTAAGATTGGGGTGCTGTGTATTTCTTACGGACTATTAGAGTTTGACTCTAGCCAATCAGGACCAGCGTTTGAGAACTTAATTATATGATTTAAACTACGCGACTGGTGGTTAAACTGTCGTTAAAAGATTGATACAACTGGCCCCAGACCATTTCCAGAATAAAGAATTAAATACTTTTAAAACCGTTTCAGACAAGATAGGAAAAAATGGTACTCTGTTCCACATTAGTCACACCACAAAAAAGAAAAAAACGTACACGCTGCATGTGTCAAACCAAATAACTGGTACTGTAAAAAACTTAGACCTTTCAAGCTAAAAATGACAAAAACCACCCTTCAAAGCGGAACTTCTCAATTTTTCTATGCCTTACTTAGGGAAATGAAATGTAGGAAAAGGATTTTGTTGTAGCCAGTGCAGATACTGATGCAGATTATCTTTATTTGTAAAGCATTGCTCTTGTGTATTGCATGCAACGTTTATTTAGATTCATAAATTCCTTTCACAAATAAATAGAAGAAACAATTAACGCGCATTCACTGTAGTTGATACGTATTTAACAATATACCAAAATGTTCGTCAAATTAATGGTGCAATATAATAAAGTGCATTACAATATCATAAGGCTATATCATAAGTAAGCTATACCATAAGAGCTATATATCAAAAAACCTATATCCCAAGCTATATCAAAACAGCATAATGAAAACCACGAGGCTGCAAGCAATGTTTTACAAACACGAGAGAACATTGAAAATTACGAGGTAATATAGGCCGAGCGATTTTTTCTGTTCTCAAGTGTTTGCAACCACTGGTAAAACACGATACACGAGTTTATGAAATAGCTTCCCAATCGTCAATTATGGTGGAGGGGACTTGGTGATATTGGTGCATATTACATTTATAGACAATGGTTTCACGTTGAATTTATAATTAAGAAATGTGATAATAAACGGTTGTTTGTTTTGCCGTTTATTATCCGGTTGTTTTTTTTTAATTATGAATTTGCGCGACCTTTACCGGGTTTCAAAACTCGTACACATGACCAAATATTTTTCTCTGATTGGTTAATGAGCTCATGAATTATTAATGAGTTTGAGAAATATATATGAAAATTCAAAAGCTATATCATAAGAGCTATATAAGCTATATCACAAGCAATGTCGTAAGAGCTATATATTAGGTTGACTGGGCATTTTTTTAGCAGATCATGCAGGCATATATTTTAACAGTTTTAATAATTTATTAACACAATTAAAATTAACTCAACAATGATACAAAACATCATATATGTCAGATAAAGTAAAAGAAGCGATGAATGTTCTTAAACCTCGTGTTCTCATAAACGTTCTACCTTTTCCAGTTCAGAATATAGTCAAATTTCCTATATACTGCAATCAACACTACATTATAATGATATATACATTACATTGCAGTCACAGATAGATATACTGTCCTTCAAACAAAAACAAAATTACATTTCTTTTCAATTCAATTGTGTAACTAAAACCCCGGTAACGTACACAAATAGATGCAAGCCCAAAATATTATTTTGGCCACTACTACAAAAAATATAATTGTTCTTCATATTAAGTTTGAGTGACAAACAAATTAAGACATTTAAGCACTATTTTAAAACAGTATTTAGCAACAAAGGATACTGCATGTAACTAAATTTTTAAGCAACACAATCATGTCATACACCTGTTTACGATTATTGAGGAGTTGTGAGCTGTTTCGCAAGTAAAATTTAAGAATAATGCGTTAAACCTCCAGAATAAGAGTGAGTCAGTCTTTGTATCCATTCCTGCAGATACGTCACTTGATTGTAGTTGTGGTCTGATATTTGATGGTTTTATAATTAGTTAGATCTATAAAGGATTATAGTTTTGAAGTAATGCTGTAGCCAACCAAAATAGTGGAAAACATGGGAGATAAAATCTACACAGTCAGACTTTGATCGAACGATCAGAGACAGACGTATCGTCCAATTAGTTTCCAGTTATAGCAGTACAGCCATGGCAGTTCACAATGGCAAAAGCTGGGCAAAATGTTGTATGCAGGTTAATTCCATTTGAAGATTTTACTTCTTTGAAAATAAGGAAAATAACTGAAGTTTAATCCTCAGTAGGTATATAGGCTGTGAGCACTGCTCACTGAGCAGTCAGCACTTAAACTTCTGAACATCTAGATTTTCCCCATAGTGAAGTTATGTCCCGCTCGTGGAAGCATCGATTGATAAGAGCATTAGAAATTAAACCAGGAAAAACACATCTTGATAACTTAGAAAACTTGGCAAATGTTGATTGTTCATATCACAAGTAGCAAACCATCAGTTCAGTATAATAGTTCATCGATAATTCGCTTGTCGATTTCGGGCCTCCTTTAAAAGCATATATGCTCCGTTCTGTCACTTAATTCCACTGATTTGGCGTGTTTTTCATACATAAGTAGCACAGGAATAAAATTAACGTACTAATTAGGTAGACGTAGAGGAATAGACAAATTTTCATGTGCCATAAATGATAAGAATTTTACGTTCCTTGCTTCTTTTGTTGGCGTAGACTAGAGAGTAACTCATCAACATAAGAAATAACTTTTCCTTAAATAACGCGACAGATGATCCATTGGCGAGGTTGCTTCCTTCAATCACTGAAAAGTTACCATGTAACAGTACTATACTGATTTCAGTTCCTCAGATGATTTCAGTTCCACAGACTAGTTACTGCAATGCATGACCACTGTGTATAGTTACCATCCATTATTATCCATTATGTAACTGTTTTTGTACAATGTTGTCAGTCATGAAGAGATCGACTTCAAATCACAGAATGATTGTCCAAACTAAACCAACACTTGGTTTCACTGGAAGTATAGTGGAACAGCTCAAATCAACTTCATCAGTTAATCGGAAACATTGTCATGTATTGCTTAAAATCCTAGACGCAGAAATCTCCTATCGTGGAAAAAGTGCAACTCCAACCACGGTAAAGTATTTGTTGTGAGCAAATTCTTATTTCATTAGAATTTCAATAAAAAGGCAATCTCGAAGTTCAATTTTACAATAATGAACCTCGGGTAGCAATTTCCAAAAAGACAATAGTTTTATATGTATAGTGTACATGAAAGCAAGAATTTGTTGGAAAACCACTTTATTATTTGATTGCTATAAACTTTCGAACTGTTGACTCAGGCCTTCATCTGAGCAAATGTGAGCATTCGAAATCTCAGTAATCAATAATAGACGTGGGGTTACCACAAATTCCCGCTTCTCTTACAATGTCACCATGCAAACATTCAAAGAATGGCGACCATTTGATCAATTATCGCTGCTCAGCATTCAAAAGTGCATGATCTGTACGTTAAGAGACAACATTTTGTTCGGTGTCTTTAATTTTAATTTACACCGTTTGTGTTGTTCAATGAAAGAGAACTTCTTAATCGCTCTTTAATTCTAAAGGAACTATTTCTGATAAAATTTTCAAACCAGATTTTGCTACCAGCTCAAATTGCACAGACCACTAAAAGTATATGAACAGCGAGAAAAACGGTTGATAACCTTTGAATCTAGTTTCCGCGTAAATTTTAGTCGTATAACAACAACACAGCATTATTATACAAAGCAAGCATATTTTATTTTATTTTAAACCAGACAAAATGGAAACAGGAAATGTTAAAAGGTTCAGAAATACAAGAACTTAAAACGACAACGTTTTAACTAAAAGAAACAAACCAACAAGCAAAAAACCCCCCAAAAAACCTAACTATATGTATGTTTGATAATATTTCAGTTAAAATGTGTAATCATATGTTTTCTTATTCGTTTATTCGAAATTTCACGGTAATGCTAATTATTGTTATACGACCTATATACGATTATTATTATGCAATGTTTCTGTTCAAATACGCCGAAACTGGGAACGTTACAACGATTTGAAAGTCCGAGTGGATTTAAAACGCACGAGGATCTTGAAATTCCAGTAAAATCTGACGTCATTCAAACAAATTAATTTGCTTATTTCAAAAGTCGTAAAGGTGAAGTAATACGAGCAACAAACTGCTGCAACATTGTTGCGTTGCAAGTTGAAAAGCGTTGTTGTACGTATTGTCTTAAACATTGTCACGCAGCAAAATTTTGTTGTTGCAAGTTGAATCAACATGTTGCAGCAAGTAGAACTGGAGTCTACTTTTTTCAACAATTTTTTTCAACTTGCAACAAAATCATTGTTGCGTGACAATGTTTAAGGTCGACGGTAATACGTGCAACAATGCTTTTCAATTTGCAACAAACTTACGCAACAAAGTGGCGTTGAAAGTTGAAGAAAAATGTTGTTCGTATTACCTCACCTTAAGATTATACTTACGATTAGCGAAATAACCTATATTCCCCATAAAACCGCCACAACGCATTGCTGATACTTCAATAATATCTCCTTTTGCATGTTGTTTGTTTGTTTGTTTGTTTGTTTGTTTGTTTGTTTGTGTGTGTGTGTGTGTGTGTGTGTGTGTGTGTGTGTTTGTTTGTTTGTTTGTTTGTTTGTTTGTTTGTTTGTTTGTTTGTTTGTTTGTTTGTTTGTTTGTTTGTTTGTTTGTTTGTTTGTTTGTTTGTTTGTTTGTTTGTTTGTTTGTTTGTTTGTTTGTTTGTCTGTCTGTCTATCAACCTGTTTATAAATCAATTCACTAATATATCTCAAAATGTATTGAGTCGATTTTGATGTAACATTTTGGAAGGGTTAGCCACAGACCAAGGACCATTAACCCGTTAAATTCTAGTTGAATAAGGTTGAAAATTGGACGAAAATTTCAAAAAAGAAATTGACCGCCAGTTTCTCCGCGTTTAAGAAATGAACAAAAAATTCTTGATTGCGCTTATTATCCTTATATTTTGCAAACTTGTAACTGGATATTTATTACAACATAAATTAACAACTAACAATGGACGTAACACTTTCCTTGTTTATAGAATAATTCAAGCGATGGTGGACTAAGAGGTATCCAAAGTTAGCTTGTCTCTTTTTCTTGAATAATGGTAGGAGCGCAATCAAGCATTTTATCATACATGTACATGCACTGCAAATCCAAAAAAACTTGTTTTAAGAAAAAAAATAAATCTTGTTTTAAGATTTTCTTGTCCCGTCTATATAATAATCTTGCTGGTTTTTCTTGACAAGATATTTACTTTTAAAACAAGATTAAATATCTTAAAACAAGAAATAGAATCTTAAAATAAGAAAATTTATCTCGACAAGATTTAGAGATTTTGCAGTGTGTATATAGGCCTGGGAACGAGTTGGCTCGTCTCCGAATGTAAACATTCCCTAATAATCCGCTGGAGGAGATAACCAGTCTCTGAGTGCCTTCAATTTAACACATATATACTTACGTCACAACTGAAAGAAATGCATGGTGATTAATCTGTATCTAAAATAGAAACTTATAATGTTACTTATTTACAAACAGATGACGTATTCATTCTTTGATAGTCTAAAAACTTCATTTTAATCAGATGAACCTGAAATTAATTTTCGGCTATCAAGCAGAACAAAAAACTAAACTATATACCAACCTTCGTTAAAAACAGGAGCTGGAATAGAAGCGTACGTAATAAATTCTATGACCTGCAAACATCTTGTCAATTTTGACAACAGCTTGTACGCAAACTTCCATGAAAATTGTGAAGCAGAATAATACAAACGTTTTCTCAGTTCTTGTTGTACAATTATAGTTGTCCTATAATCTTTTTATGTCATATACTGAGAAAAACTCTCAGCTCTAGACAGGACTATAGAAACCCGCAACCTTCCGAAGGCTTTAATCAGTGAACCACTAGAACTCAGAGGGCAGACTGAAGTTGTTTTAACGTATTTATGCCTGGGAATGAGTTAAAAATCACGTGTGTCACAAGTATGCACTTGTTGGGCTACAAGTCGCTTTGCTAACTCCAAGCTGGAATTATACTAAACTAATAAAAACATTTACTGGAAATTTACTGCACGAAGATACTTGTTGTCCACCAAGTACACTTGTAACACGCGAATGGTTCAAGTCGTTCTAATGTATAAATAGTACCAAAAACAACGCGGGTTTGAGTTCTGCATGTTTATAGAGCTCAGAGTTTTTCTCAATATTAACAATTTACGACAGTTTGTACAGCAAGAACTAATAAAACTTTACTATCACCAAGCTGACAATCCTATAAACAAACTAAGAATAATACAATTTAAGTCATTTTAAACTTGCCTACAGTAATTATATAATCTTTGTATCAAACTTTTACATATACTATACCCAATAAATTACAACAACACGCATCACATGCACTAATAATTCGGTAGTAAAAATAAAAACTATCGCATATGGGAGCAAATACTACCAAGCCAATAGAATTACAATACCACGATACACTATAATACTTTGCGGTAATAGATACAGTAAATATCAAAACTATCACCAAACTGACCTAATAAAAAATTACTATGATCTAAATTCCACTTAGCACACTATCTGGAATATGGCATCATGAACCTCAAAAGCATTCTGTTAATTAAGAAACCACTATTTTTTTCAATATAAGAAAAAAAAACCTACATTCTTTTATGAATCGTGTCTCCTAAACCTTTTAGTGATAGCAACGCTATCAGAGCATAAAGAAAAACTTAGTCTACATAGTCATGTCGCGAGATTTTCTCTTTATTTCATCAATATCTTTCCGGCTAAACTTGACATCTTCGCCGTAGACAGTAAACGGAGCCCAAATCTGAACATCACGATAAAAATGGTTTTCATGGCGTCGAAGCATGTTCATTGTCCTTCTTAAAGCTTCGCAAACGGACGTTTCACTGCAAATTTCATCGTAGAATTTCTCCATGAAAACCTTTGTACCTGCATCGTGAATTCGCCACAGCGTAGCAAGAACGGAGCGAGCGCCGGCTGCAAGAAATGCACGCGCTAGGCCAACTACTCCTTCCGAGCAAGTTTGACCACTTCCAGTGTGACAACAACACAAGACGACTAATTTAGCATTTATCTCAATGTTAAGAATGTCCTTTTCTTTAAGAAGATATGATTTTTCTTTCGGGAGGGTTGAACTAGGATTAGGGGCAAGAAAAATCTCGCCACGTTCTCTGTCTCCATGAGCTGCAATATGGATTATGCTAGCGTCAGGGATACATTTTAAAACTCGTTGTTTTATCGCTTCACCCTCTACTAAAGGCTTAGCGTCAAAACGAGATGCCAAAAGCTGTGCTTCTATTGTGGCATTGGGTAGGTCAGAAACATCAAGACTCTCCCCACAAAAACTAACTTCTCCTACTGTAGGATTACCTACAAACAATGCAAAGCCAAGACTAGCGTCATGCGATTCCTTCATCCTGGAATAAAGCGTTTGCAACGATGGCGTAATTTGAACACTGTAATGTTCTGACATTGGGCAAGAATTTTCATCTAGCAATGCGCAAAATGGCACGAAAAATAAAAATTTATCAGGAACAATGACCATTTTAGTTCCTTTGATAAACTTTTTGACTGGATGTATTAATGCCTTAAATAATGCTTGTAAAATTGCACTGGTTTCGGTCGTGTTAGAGCAATTTACGGAGCTCTGCTTTACCGGAGATCTTAGTTTGGCGACGTCGATGGCTAGATCATAATGTTCGACTACCTCAACTAACTTTCTTATCTTTAGCTCAGAGTTCTCGGGTGTATTGTGGAGAAATACACTATTGCATGAATGGGATTTTTGCAAATGCATGTTTTTTGAATTCTCCAAATCACTAACACTCGATTTTTCTTTGGCATCACCAAACTTGTCATTGAATGAAATCTGGCTCCATTGTATTTCCGCAATTTTTAGTTGCGCTTCAAAAGAAGAATCTGAATCTAGTTTATACATAGAGGAATCACGACTTAATTCAACACAATGAGCCTTAAGAAACATCTCCAATTTACGAAAAATGTAATCCTCCGGCAAAGTCAGATCTTCATTTCGTCTCAAAATTTCGTATCTACCTCTACCTTCGACATTTAAAACCCAAATATTGAGAAATTTATCATGATCAAACGAGTAGAATAAAATAGTAGAATTACACTCTTTAAGCTGGATAGCTTTCCTAAAATCGTCTATTTGCGTGTCTTCTTCACTGTGATCAATTTTCCGCCAAATTTCATGTGCATAGGACGGCATGTGATCAACAATGTGCAACTTCTTACGTTTCTCCATAAAAGCAAGCAGTGCCTTGGCCTTGCTAAGATCAATAACTAACAATGCGGCTGTGATACGTTTCAACAAAATGAAACAATGCATTAAGATGACATACCGTCCAAAGTATTCAGTAGTGAATGATATCTTGTTTTCATCAACGCTTAAATCGAAAACTATCTTATCATGGACCTGGACAGATCTCTGTATAAGCGACACAGCATGTTGTAATTTGCTGATAGCTTCCGATTCGCAAGGTATCTCACGACTTAATAAAAAATGAGAGCATCCCATGTTTGCAAGTGACGTACTTTTAGACCACACATCGCCAATTTCGACACTAAGTTCGTAGGATTTTTGTAAAAAAGTAATGGCTTTTCCATAATCCCCCACACTAAGGTAGGCAACACCCAAATTTCCATCGCCACTCATAATTGCTGACTGATTCCCTATTTCAGAGCTAATTGTTAAACTTTTATTAAAACAACCAATAGCATTTTCAAACTCTCCTAAACTTAGATAGGCATTTCCTATATCTCCACAGCATGAAGCAATTCCTAAAGGATCCCCTATTTCAGTACTGATTTTGAGACTTTTCTTGAAACATGCGATGGCTTCTTCGTGCCGCTTCATACTACAATAGACAGTCCCTAAAATTCCATTCCCGCTTGCTATTCCCGACTGATCCCCTATTTCAGAACTGATTGCTAGACCTTCATCAAGATACGCAACAGCTTTTTCAAACTGCCCTAATTTATTGTAAGCAGCCCCTAAGTTTCCATAATTACATGCTCTACCTTTGCAATCCCCTACTTCAGAGCTGATTTCTAGGGCTTTACTGAGATACTCAATTGCTTTTTCATACCGCCCTAACTTAGTATAAGCATTCCCCAAATTATTATTGTTAGATGCTATAGCTGAGCGATCCCCTATTTCAGTGCTAATCGCTAGAGCTTCATTGTAATGCTCAACGGCTTTAGCACACTGCCCCATGTTGAGATATGCACCCCCCAAGTTTCCACAAGTAATACCTACTCCTGACCGATCGCCTATTTCAGTGCTGATAACCCGACTTTGTTTGTAATACTTAATGGCTTTTGCATACTTTCCGATCTTCATATAAGCATTTCCCAAATTCTGAATGTTACCTGCTATTCCTATAGAAACCCCTATTTCAGAACTGATTTCTAGGCTTTTTTCAAAATGCACAATTGCTTTTTTATACTGCCCTAATTGGAAATGGACATTGCCCAGGTAGCCATTGTTAGTTGCTATTCCTAAGCGATATCCCACTTCAGTACTGAGTTCCAAACCTTTATTGCAATACTCCATAGCTTTTTCACATTGTCCTAAATAACAATACACCATTCCCAAATGACCAACTATACTTGCTTGTCCCGATCGATCCCCTATTTCAGTGCTAATTTCCAGACCTTTATTGTAAGAGTCAATGGCTTTTTCATACTGCCCCATTTTCATATACACAATCCCCAAATTTTCATTGTTACTTGCTATTTCTGACCAACTTCCTATGTCAGTGCTGATTGCTAAACCTATTTCGAAATACCCAATTGCTTTTTCATACTGGCCTAAATTATGATAGACATCCCCTAAACTTCCATTGTTGCTTGCTATCCCCAAACGATCCCCAATTTCAGAGCTGATTGCTAGACCCTTACCGTAATACTCGATGGCTGTCTTATACTGCCCCATACTGGAATAAACAATCCCCAAATTTTCACAGCAAGTTGCAATTCCTGATTGATCCTTTAATTCGGTGCTGATTCTCAGACCTTTCTTCAAGTACTCAATGGCTTGGTCATAATGCCCCAAAATACGACAGACGTTCCCCAAACTTCCATTGCTAGCTGCTATTCCTGATGGATAACTAATAGCTGTGCTGATTACTAGGCCTTTATTGTAGTACTCAGTGGCTTTGCCGTAGTCTGCCAAGCGCAGATATGCATGTCCTACATTTACGCAACAGACATATTTTCTTGCTTTATCTTTAAGTTCATCTGCTATGTTGTCTGCTTTTAGCATGTACTCTATCGTTTTGCCATAACACGCAGTTTTAAGATATCTTACTCCAATTTTAATCAGAATATCTATTCTTATAACACAATTACTCAGCAATTTCTCAAACTCAATATAGTACTTCAACATTCCTTCACACTCTACATCACATTTACTGACAATCTTACATAACATTAGGTTTTTAAGTTCTAAGTTACCTTGCAGTAATCCAAGCAATCTATCTGCTATGCACACAAAGTCATGCTGTCTCCCTTTTTGAGCCAGGACTCTTGCCAGCTCTGCAACGAATTCTAGTACCATCCAAATGTTTCTGTTTCTTGCTTCAAATATCTATGTTGGGACAATTAAAAAAAAATTAAAATACTCATTAACCCATTGCTGCCTAGGATGTCTGAGGGTTTTCATTTGAACGAATAAACTTGTCTGGCGTTGGTCAGAGTAAAACAAAAAGACCGTTCTTTCTTGCCAGCTCAGGCAGTGAATGGGTCAAAGTATCAAGGTTGCTGTAAATACTAGACTGTGTCTGGAACCTATTTAATTTAACCCTTTCCCTTCAGTGGATTTTCTCTGCGACGAGTAAAATCATCTGACGTGAGTCAGTGGTAAAATACATAAAAAACTAGAGAGTCGGACGCTGTCAGAAAAACTTAAAGTGTCACTGAGACGAAAAATCAACCACAAAGTCTGGCGGAAATTTAACTTCCACGAACTTTATCGAGATATAAATAACCCGTGTACAAAATTTGAACCGATATAAACAAATAGGTTTAAAGTTATAAACGTTTGAAATGCCGAAAATTGCGTCCGCCATTAAAAGTGAATATTGATACCTGAGAAGGGCTGTGACATCATAGTCTTAACCGAAACTTGCGTGACTAAGGAAGAAACAACGAGAGCGCATATAATTTGACAACAAAAATGTCGAATTTCATCATCATTTAGTTGTTGTTCTGGCTATGGATCGGAACGGAATCATCCGTTATATATGTCTGGAGTATATGGCAGCCCATTTTGACGAATCTGCTTTCGAAATTTGCCAGGATGATGACTGTATTGCTTCGGCTGACGAGATCAATAATCGTGCAATACGAACAAGATATTGTCGAAGAAAAGTACAAAAATTTAGTCAAACCAATTATACAGACAATGAACACCTCTTATGCAGAATGTGCAGAACATATGCATGCTCAAATATGTGTGTGTGTGTGTGTGTGTGTGTGTGTGTGTGTGTGTGTGTGTGTGTGTGTGTGTGTATGTATGTATGTATGTATGTGTGTATATATATATATATATATGTATATATATCTGTATATAACCTGACAATGACATATCTCATGTTCCTACTCATCTATACAAATATAATCAATCGGTAAATGTAACCAAGACACCACAAATTTTTAAATACAACCTAGATATAACACAGGGAACAATGTGAGTCTGTGATATTGCCTTATTCCTAACTACTCAAACGTACACTCGTACTTGCAACTTAACAGTAAAACGAGACCAATCCAATCACACGTCTCCACGTATGACGTCACAAAACACAACTGGGACTATTAACACAACTAACTCAACAAAATTAAGCCTTTCCACTCTAACACCTGACCTGACAAGGAAAGCGAGAAAATTTTAACAACACGGGAGTGAGTACAATGGTCTCAAGAAGATGCGGACTGCCGAGGAACACAACTTTCAGTAAGATCACATTTCTTTCTTTTTTATTATTATTATTTTCATTATACAGTATATACTCTTATTATATCCTTTACTCTACACCAACATACTCATTGCAATTTTTTACACACATTCACATCCTGACTCTCAACATATTCTTATACCAACATACTGAAACATTGACTTGAGAAATCCCTCCTGAAGAAGACTGGAAGGTCGAAACGCGTCGAGGGTTAAGCGTGAATGGAAAGTGAACAAACTTACACAATTTTCCACACTTCTTCTCTTCATTTCAACATACTTCAGGCCACACCCATTTTACATACATCCACCCACAAACAACACCGCAGTTTACGCATTAGTACATCTCGTTTGTTTGTATATTATATGCTCGAAAACCTATCCACAAATTAACGCCGGTGGAGGTCCCACTACCTACCTTATTATATAAATCTATATAACATTTAAATTCTGACGTCGTGGTTTCTTCTTGAGAAAGACAGTATTAGTCTGCTAGAGACACAGAAAGAACTTTCACGATGCGCTCGTTTGTATCTTTATGCGGTATGCATGTGGCTCTAGCTTGTACTTGATACCATGTAGATGGTGAAGTAACTATACTACATAGAAATTCGAAAGTTCGAGAGCATTTTCTCTCCTGTTGGAAATTATACAGTGACAGAAAAGAAAAGAAAAAGAAAACTAGTTGGCCTCAGTATATAATTTAAATTCTGTCAATTTCCAATGGCCTGTTGACGTGGCTCACAAAGGTAGCGCATCACTATACTTTAAAATACATTTAAATCAATAATGTGATGAACTGCTTCAGCTTGTAGAATTGTTTTGGTTAAATTTCTTACGTTTTCTACTGCTAATTATAAAATATTTAGATTAGTATTTACGCTTTGTTGCTTTGTAAATCAGACTGTATTTTATTGAGTTAGTAATGCTATTTATTTTGTAACATCTATATAATAATTCTAATAGCATTTTCTTTAAGTTTTAAAACACTAAATGAATTGCTAGTACAGATACATCAAATTCAACCTTCGTTGTCGTTTGCTTTATCGTAGTGTAAGTGAGGTCGCTCTAAAAATCGTCATGGCAAATTGATTGGAACAAACTATGAATCGTCTGGCTTAAATTGCGTGTCGGCGCGTTCTGAACAAACCTAACCCAGTTTGCTCGTATGATTTGTCAATTGGGCTTATATGCTGCACAATCCCTGCAGAATAGTCTCATTCATTACTACAATCCTGTATAACTGTGTGCGTTGATGGAATGATGGAATACTCTATTTTTTATTCACTGACAACTTGTATTCCACAGTAATTCTACAGCCATGAGATGTTGTTGTTAAGACCAGACGTCAAAGGCCTCCAGTTACACTTTGGACATTTTAATGGCGTCCGTCAAATTTAAGATTTCTACTCGCAATAACAGCGCCTCTTTTTTGAATTTCGAGTTAAAACTTCGTACAGTAGGTTGTAGGTGGGTATACTTTACAATGATGAAATAAAAATGAGAGATGAAAATTTCGTCTCAGTGACACTTTAAGGAATTCGACTTATGCTCGGAATATTGTAAAAATTACGATTTTTCTTGTGCACAAAATAGGGATATACAGTACATCACGTTGAGATATACAGTATACTACATAGGTTGCAAAATACGGTATTTCAGCCATCAAATGACATATCGCTGCCAAATTTTGGCTGTCAGTATCTTTTTGCCTGTTCTATGCAGAACACAAAAGGTATTACACTTCAGAAAGCTGGAAAAAGTCCTGACGTCAGCGAAAATAACCTACATATACTGCGAATACAAAAGTAGAAAATATATTTATACAAGTATATAAAAAAATATATTTGTGCAAGTTTGAAATGTATAAAGGAAAGAGGAAAGGAAAGGAAAGGAAAGGAAAGGAAAGGAAAGGAAAGGAAAGGAAAGGAAAGGAAAGGGAAAATAAGGAAAGGAAAAGAAAAGAAAGGATATAAAAAGAAATTAAAGGAAACGAAAAGAAAATAAAAAAAAGAAAAGAAAAGAAAAGAAAAAAAATTAAAAACAATTTAAAAAAATAAAAAAAAAGAAAAGAAAAAACAACAGAAAAGAAAAAAAGAAAGGATAAAAAGAAAGGGAAAGAAAAGGAAAGAAAGAACTTTGTTACACCTCCCGAAAGCGCAAAGAGATCTTAGGGACTTGAAAAGCGTCGAACAGCAGTATAAGGAATTGAGAATTAAAACCGCCATCCATCAGTACGCATCGAACAACCCAACAGTCAAAGCAGTTGCGCTTACTGACCACTAGAAGAAGAAAATCCATCAAGAAACATGCAGAGAAGTTTGCTGAAGAACTAGGAATTGACATTTGCACAAATAGCAATCTAGAATGGTCCATCAGATATATTACTGAAGATGGTAGCGAGAAAGTTGTTACAGATGAAAGAAAGATAAAGCCTTTACTTCGAGAAGTCAGAATTACCATATTAAGAAAGCAATTGGAAATCAGCCATGGCTTGGACGTAACACCAGCCAGCGGTGGGAAAACGATATGGCAGTGATGGATTTCTATGGCTAAATGGGTGGAAAGGATGTCCTACCTATGTAGTGGCCGACGTGGAGGAAATTGTACAGCAGTTGTTTATTACAGCGTCAAGCTTGGGCAAGATACCACCAGCAACATGTACGGCCTATGTGAACGGTAGCAAGAAACCACCAGTTTCACATCTTTTGTCTGGTTGAAAACGGCTCTCCCAGACGGAATATCTATATCGCCACAATAATGTCTTAAAATGCCTTGATTTTGGCTACAATTTCCAGCCGTGCGTGGAAAACTCTTCCGCACTATTGCAACAATTTGGCATTATTGAAACAATTCCATCTCCAAATAGTGCAATTGAGTCCAAACCTGTGACGAAGACAAAGATGTGGAAATTTTGTGGGACATATGCCAATCCTCGCCTCGGTTGTCAAGCAATAATATCAACAGAACAGGGTAATAGACCAGATACAGGTATGGTACTAATCAACATGAAACAGAAGACGGCGACGGTCATAGAATGTAGCTGCCCATCAAATAGCAACATGGAAAAAAGCATGAAGAAAATATGAACGAGCAAGTACCAAGAAGTCCGAGCCGAGAAGCAGAAAAGATTAGAGGGATTTGATGTATACCAACTCAATGTTCTTTTGAATGTGGTGGGTGGCTATAAAAAATCAGCCTCGTTAGCCGTTCTGCTTGGCCAAGAGAAATTAGCAAAGGCTGTTTTAAAAAGAATGCAGAAGGCGGTCATTTTTGGATTGATTCGCGTAAAAAACTTATTTAACTCGCTAGGATATATATACTTTTATAGTGCACTTTCTTCTTTTAATTTGTACGACTTTTGTAAATATTTTTATTTAGGTTGTTAAAAATCTCCAGCATACTCTGTTGACCCGTAAGATTATTTTTTGTTATAAATTGTTAAATCAAGACAATTAAACACAAAAAGAAAAGAAAAGAAAGGAAAAGAAAAAAAAAGAAAAGAAAAGAAAAGAAAAGAAAAGAAAGAAAAAGAAAAAAAGAATATAAAAGGAAGGAAGGAAAAGAAAGAAAAGGAAAAGAATGGAAAGGGGGGGAAAGGAAAGGATTTGGAGCTAATCATCCTTACTTGCAACATGCAGTGGCTGAATTTCAAAGAACGCAAATCAACGTGGTCGAGTTGAAGGCATATCAAAAGCGCTCCGGGCAGACGAATACGACACATGTCAGACCAAATATCACACCTAAAATCTATACATGTAGGTGTTAATTTCACTGAGGGAGGAGAACCGGAGAACATGACAAAAAGCCCCTCATAGCACAGGAGAGATCAACTACAACTCTACTCAAATGAGTCCCAAGCTTGACAACAAGGTCATTCCCAGACGGACATCCATCCAAGTACAACCCTGTTCAACCATAACGCTGTCCAACCGGACTTAACTTTAGACTGCAGTGGCGAAAGACCGCGCGCTAACAGTGCACGTTCATATAGGTATACGAGCAGGGGTACGAGGTAGAAGCTTCACCCGTGCTTTCCCGAAGAAAAGAATTGTTTGAAGCTGAAAAAAAAAGGGTTTAAAAAGAAAAGTAGAGTAAAATGACAGAAAGATGATTCATCAAGCATAGAATAAAATGTCTGAAGTAGAGTAAAATGACAGAAAGATGATTCATCAAGTATAGAATAAAATGTGATTCCAAAAAATAATGCCATCATGAAAATCGAAGAAACGAGTCAATACAAGAAGAACTAGTATGAAACGGTAATATTTAAACTTTATTTCAATCCTTTATTTAAACCAGTTAAGTTACTTTACTTACTTCACGCCGCATTTTTTCAGCATCAAAACCATCGTGAGATGACGCCATTTTTGAAAAGCTACATATACAGTACTAAGGCAGAATTTGACTGCAAAAAAAAGAAAGAAAAGAGTTAGCGAACATTTATGAAATATGTCAAGTCAAAAGTGAGGATAATAAATAAATAACGATTTAAATATAAAGCTTTTTAAAGATCGAATTCACCGGAATAAAATCGGGAAAATATCGCATTGTCGTCGGAAGTAGGTTTCCGACGTTTGTATAAATACTTATTAAGTAGTTTTTGAAGTAATATTTCATAAACGAGTAGGAGTGTTTTACCAGGGGTTACAAACACGAGAGGACAATGAAAATCACGAGGCCGATAACCGAGTAATCTTTATTGTTCTCGAGTGTTTTTAAAGCCGGTTTTCCACTAGGCGACTTTTTCTTTTGTCTCATGAGCTCTGAGGTGGAACTAATCTGAAATCTATTGAATTCGAACAAACGAAAGTCGCTTCGCGCGAAAAAAATCGCCCAGTGGAAAACCGGCTTAAAACATGAGAGAATAATGAAAATCACGAGGTTGAACGCCGAGTGATTATTATTATTGATTTCGAATGTTTTACAAACGGGAGAACATTGAAAATTACGAGGTAATAGGTCGAGTGATTTTTGTTGTTCTCGAGTGCATGTTTGCAACCCCAGGTAAAACACGATACACGAGTTTATGAAATAGCTTCTCAATCGTCAATTATAGTAGAGGGACATGGTGATATTGGTGCATATTAAATTTATAGACAATGGTTTCACGTTGAATTTATAATTAAGAAATGTGGTAATAAACGGTTCTTTGTTTGTGCCGTTTATTATCTCATTTCTTAATTATAAATTCAGTTTGCGCGACCTTTACCGGGATTCAAAACTCATACACATGACCAAATATTTTTCTGATTGGCTAATTAACTCATGAATTATTAATAAGTTTGAGAACTACAATTAACAACGAGCATAAATGATGTTGAAAACGCTCACGTTCACCCTGCGTTCATTCAACTTCCCAGGATTTACTTCAGTTAGTCTCAACTTTTGCACTATGCATGACAGACAACAATAATCCTACAAATCTTATATTTTTTTGTTTTTCGATTTTTGGTATTTTTAACCAGAAAATGACGCCACATGTTTGCCAACATTTTTATAATATTTTTGCTACGTGACGTCTAAAAGCAAAACGAAACTGAAGTAGCTTTATTCAATAAAATGTCGTAACGTTTTGAAATTTGAATTTTTGCCATTTTGTTTGATGTTTCTATAAATAGCTCAAAATGGCCAAAAATTCCAGTTTCAAAAAGTAAAAGTTAAGTTTTGATTGAATAAGGCTATTTCAATTTTTTCTTCGGTATCAAAGTTCATATAGCATGCTCTTTTTGAAGCAGTCATCAAACATGCAACAATATAAAAACAAAATTTTTGCGCCAAACATGTGACGTCATTTCCCGCAAAAACACAAAAAATCGAAAAACAAAGCAAACTTGTTTTTATGTTCCATTTCACCTTTAACATTTTGACAATTCGGTCTTCATCAGTTAAAAATTATTATTAGGTAATAATTTTAGAAAAGATAAAAAATATTTAAGAAATAGAAAACATTTTCCGTGTTTACTTATGCAGAGTGTTTCCACACTATTTCCCAAACTTTCACGAGTGTTTCTATAATTCTATGTAAACACGGAAAACAAGATTTTACAAATGGCGGGAAATGTCCATATTTACATATATAGTTATAGCCTGCGCGTAGATGCTAGGACGAGCGTATGCACCGAGGGTAATACTGTAGATCGAGTTATAGAAAGACGACTCATAACTAATCAGCGTGCAGGTTTTATAAATGTTATTTCACAAATTTATATATAAACGGGCATCGAAGACTATACAACACACATATAAACAAAGAATATTTTATCAAGAACTTTAGGTCCTGTTCATGTAGCGTACCAAACACAGTCTGATCTAACAATCGAAATATCATATAGTAGGTTAATACTGCCGAAACAGAGAACGTAAGTGGTCTAACGTTTCGAGCGAAGGCCCTTCGTCAGAGAGAAACGTTTCTCTCTGACGAAGGGCCTTCGCTCGAAACGTTAGACCACTTACGTTCTCTGTTTCGGCAGTATTAACCTACTATACCATATTTCGATTGTTGTTTCAACACTGCCTACGCAGCACACTACTTTTATTACAGTCTGATCTATTTTCGTACAATTTTCTTCGTATATAATTACAGCTTGTCAAATTTACATGTTGGTCATTTTTATCAAACTTATCTCAGGAAGGAAACTAAAAGTACTTGTATAACTTACTTTCCTAAGGTCCTGTTTACATGGAGGTAGGCTGACCTTCTAGAAGGGTCACCCTATACCTCCATGTAAACAGGGCCTGAACCTATTTATTAAATTGCATGTTATTATCTAATTCACTACAACTAATCTTTTAACATAATCCTTGGTAACATCGGTAAAGTAAGACAACATATAATAATATAATAACATGCAGGAAGGCCGGAAGATAACAAGATGACCAGTTCTCGATCGTCACATTGACATTGCCAGATAGACCTTCTGTTCACACACAAAACGCCTGTTCAGATGCGTGCGCTATACCAGATAGGTCTTCCCGCCAGCACAAAAAGCTATCCGGTATAGTGTTAACAAAGACTAAAGTTCTTTAGAAAATATTCTTTTTTGTTTTATAGTTAGAGTTTCACTGGATGCAACGATGACTGTCATTGGTTGGTTGGTGGTCACATGACCTTAGTTAAATTTCAATGTCTACCGAGCGGGCAATAATTGAGAACTTATTGCCTGCTCGGTCAATAAGTTTTCAATAGTTGCCCGCTAGAACTTTGAACTCTTCACGGCATCCTATAAACAAAAGATTGTTTGGTACGAAAAACAGAATATTTATAGGTCTTCACTGAAAGCATGTGTGAAGATTAACTGGAGAAATGTATTGCTGTTCTTTTGTTCTGAGACTTATATTTGTTTGGTTGAAGTGAAATTATGGAGCCAGGCGAAATGTTTTGGTAAGTCTTTATACTGTAGCGTTTGTCTTTTGTGTACTTCCCCTTGATAAACGTCGAAATTATTCAGCGAAACTCAAGCTATATAACAAAACACTTAATGTCTGCTCCCGAGGGAAACAGTTAGTTTTGTTTTCCCTCGAGTCTCGATGTTTCCCTCGACTTCGTCTCGGGAAATATCAAGACTCTCGGGAAAACAAAACTAACTGTTTCCCTCGGGAGCAGACATTAAGTGTATATTATACGTGTGTATTTATACATTTATATACGTGCGTAAACAAGGCCTAAAATCTTCTTCTTAAAGCTTTTTTCCAGTCATCGCAAAAACCAGTTCGCAGCTCACTGCGAGTGTTTGCATCTAATTAAAAACAACTCGCAGTGCTTGTTTTCTCGTTGTGAGTTCTTTTTAATGAGATACAAGTACTCCCAGCAAGCTGCGAACTAGTTTCTGCGATGAGTGGAAAAGAGCCTTAAGAGGCTGTCTCTGTAAGAACCGGGCACCCAGTTCTGAAAGGAAAAATGAAATTCTTCCAATTTTGCAGAATAATTTTCTTTTGAGGACTTGCATAAAAAAAGAAATCGGTTTGGCTTGAAAAGCTTTTTTTGGTAAAATTTGGTACATTGTTATTTGACACCTTGCCGGGTCCAAAATGGCGTCTTGAAACTGGCGTAAATACCAAATTTTCATGCCGCTCTCGCGAAGTACGCAGGTAAGCGAGAATCTTATGTATCCAAATATTGTAACAATCAGTGTTTCTAGTTTCCAACAACAGAAAATCAGGGACATCCATCCAGGATTTGAGGAGAAATAATTATCTGAAAAAGATACACTTTTACCAGTTTGCAAAGTCACATATTATATGACGAATTAAAGAGCAATTTTCTCAAATCTGGCACTTGATACCAAGTACATATTACTAGCATTGTAGACCTAGAGTTACTTATATAAAAAGACAAACGCCAGAAATTTGGGCACTTGGTGGGCATAGCCATGGATCATCTACAAAGTTTGATAATTTCCTGTAAATGGCGAAGAATGCGTGGCCACCGAATTCTTTCTTCACAACCCTCACCTAGCCAAATTTCTTGGCAAAAATAATTTGAAGTCAACTTTTATTATACTTTTCTTGGAACTTTTCGCAATTAATACCCATATATTTTTTCTATCGTGCTCGGTCATTTATTATTGTATGTATTTTTAACGGTGGCTGCATGTTCATTCCAGCGGCATGCTCACCACATTCAGATTTTATACGGGTGGAAAATGAACACGAAGAAGACATCTTTAAACCAGACCCGAATCCGAAGGAAAGCCAAATATTAATCTTCACATCACTGAAACTTTCAAGTGAATTGCTAAAGTTAGATGGAACGTTTATAGATTCAATAAGCGATTGTTTATTTATATCGTGCGTCAAAGCATCGAGAAGAGAAATTGACATCCTTTTCCGTTCACAGACAATACTTGACCTAATTAGCATGTATAGACCATATTCATAAATGGCCGTGGAATTACTATTCTTTTATGTACATATAAATTAGCCCCTCTGACTCGTTTTCATGTGCGAAATTCAAAAGAATCTTTACTCTAAAATGAGGTCAGAAGGGCTAATTTATATGCATATAAAAGGATTTTAAATCGTCGGCCATTTATGAATGAGGTTACCCTGCGAGTCAGAGCCCCTTTCCGACCTACGCAAGCTTCGGGGGAAAGTGGGCTCTGCCAACAAACTCGATATTTTGAGCATGCGTGAACGGTTGCCAAGATACTATTTTGGGCCCAGGCTCTAACGCGTCACTTCCTATTTTCCTGACTCGCCCCAAACTTGGGGCGAAGATCAAGTTTGTTGGCAGAGCCCACTTTCCCTCAAAGCTTGCGTAGGTCGGAAAGGGGCTCTGACTCGCAGGGTAGAATAAGATCTATAGCATATAAACTCTCCACAGTTTTTAGTTCCTTGTTTAGAGGGCGGAAAAACAGTTGTAAAGTTATTTTACAGTTTTTTATTTGGTCGTTTTGTTTCCGAGAAATATTACTTTGAACATTGGCAAAAAGTCCTATTCGCTGGAAATTGCCGCAAATGCTATTTGGTCAATATTAGAACTGGTAACTACTGACGTGACTGTGGAGTGTTTATATGCACTTTAACCATTCAGAGTTGGAAAAAAGCTGCGGGTATGCGGGTACCACCCGATTTTACTTTAGTGAGGAAGGTTTAAAGTGAAAACACGTGAAACAACACATTCAGTAATCTGAGAAAGTTACAACTGACCAAGCAAGGTGTCGAGAAGAAAAGCGATTTGCATTGGCTAACCAACAATCATGCAGCACTGGCAGTGGCAGCAGTTACATGTGTGAGACATGTACGCTGATGTCTGCTGTGATGTCTGTATCTTCACAGCAGTCGAGGGTAGTTAGTAGGCTGTCGGTCAGCAGCGGTCAGTTATTAGTAGCTATTGTAGTATGCCAAAGCTTACCTATATAGGAAAACCTAGAAAACCAAGGTACTGTAAAAGTCACGCAGTATTTATGAACGTTGCAAAACACAAAAGTCTCGCTATATATTTTGAGGAAGGTTATCTAAACTTAAAAACCCATCCGGAGGAAGGTTGAATACTTTACCAACTCTGACTTTAACACTTATTGATAGCAATTTAATTCCCGAAATGTAACTTTTGTTAAAAGGATAAGAATGTTACAACAATTTGTTGTATTCGCCGATCGATCAGTTTCAAGGCATTTGCTAATTTGCTGAAGGTGTTTATGGTACATTTGAGCATGCCGCTGGAATGAACATGCAGTCACCGGTAAAAATAAATACAATAATAAATGACCGAGCACGATAGAAAAAATATTTGCGTATTAATTGCGAAACGTTCCAACAAAAGTATAATAAAAGTTGACTTTAAATTAATTTTGCCAAGAAATTTGGCTAGGTGAGGGTTGTCGAAAGAATTCGGTGGCCACGCATTCGTCGCCATTTACAGGAAATTATCAAACTTTGTAGATGATTCATGGCTATGCCCGCCAAGTGCCCACATTTTTGGCGTTTGTCTTTCAAAGTAAGAAACTCTAGGTCTACAATGCTAGTAATATGTACTTGGTATCAGGTGCCAGATTTGAGAAAATTGCTCTTTAATTCGTCATATAATATGTGACTTTGCAAACTGGTAAAAGTGTATCTTTTTCAGAAAATTATTTCCCCTCAAATCCTGGGTGGATGTCCCTGATTTTCTGTTGTTGGAAAGTAGAAACACTGATTATTACAATATTTGGATACATAAGATTCTCACTTACCTGCTTGCTTCGCGAGAGCGGTATGAAAATTTTGTATTTACGCCAGTTTCAAGACGCCATTTTGGACCTGTCAAGGTGTCAAATAACAATGTGCCAAATTTTACCAGAAAAACTTTTCAAGCCAAACCGATTTCTTTTTTTATGCAAGTACCTCAAAAGAAACTTATTCTGCAAAATTGGAAGAATTTCATATTTCCTTCCAGAACTGGGTGCCCGGTTGTTACAGAGACAGCCCCTTAAGATGTTCATATCACAACATTATAAGGAGAAACTATAACAATAATACGAAAAGTCTGACGGTTCCAACTGGGAATCGAACCGAGGATCGCCGTAGCCAGAGAAATTGTGACGCCCGAGACCATACCCCCCGGGAAATTTTTGAATTCTTTAATCTCTGAAAAGGAATTTTCTGCATTTTGAGAGCGGTATTCTTGCATTTTTAGCTGCGCCTAATGAACCATTCTGTTGCTCAATGCTGATCCATCCTGTCTATTAATTGATTAATTAAACTGACTAATGAACCATTCTGTTGCTCATCCATCGGATCCTGTCTACTGATTGAATTGTCTAATGAACCATTCTGTTGCTCATCCATCATGTCTATTAACTATAAATTGTACTGCCTAATGAACCATTCTGTTGCTCATCCATCCTGTCTATTAACTGATTGAACTGTCTAATGAACCATTCTGTTGCTCATCCAACCTGTCTATTAACTAATTGAACTGCTTAATGAACCATTCTGTTGGTCATCCATCATGTCTATTAACTAATTGTACTGCCTAATAAACCATTCTGTTGCTCATCCATCATGTCTATTAACTACAATCGTTGGCATCTAAGCGTGTACACCGCCCGTCAAAACATGTTTTATGCCAACGTCAAAGTTAAATGTTTACCTTGGGATACATTCGAACCAATACATTATTGTCACATGAATGTGCCCTTAGCCAATCAAACGGTGTTGATTTCAAAACGGTTAAGTTTAGCTTAAATTTAGAACATGTTTTGTCGGGCGGTGTACACGCTTAGATGACAACGACAGTAATTGTACTGTCTAATGAACCATTCTGTTGCTCATCCATCATGTCTATTAACTATAAATTGTACTGCCTAATGAATCATTCTGTTGCTCATCCATCCTGTCTATTAACTGATTGAACTGTCTAATGATTATTCTGTTGCTCATCCGTCATGTCTATTAACTGATTAATTAAACTGACTAATGAACCATTCTGTTGCTCATCCATCCTGTCTATTAACTAATTGTACTGCCTAATGAACCATTCTGTTGCTCATCCATCATGTCTATTAAATGATTGAACTGTGTAATGAACCATTCTGTTCCTCATCCGTACTGTCTATTAACCAACTGAACAGCCTATTATGAACCATTCTGTTGCTCATACAGAAATTGCTTCCATACATATAAATACAAAAACATTTTTAACACAATATGTTATCAAAGTAAATTATTTTATTCAAAATACTTTGTATTATAGCAAATTTGACTGTTTACTGGTCAAAAAAACTGGTTGGGTGGAAGTGCAAGAGTGGCAAACCATGATACCAAAAAGAATCATGCACCAAAAGCCACAATACCATGGCATTAAGTTAACAGAGTGTAAAAACTGAATAAGCAGCAATGGTGTTGACCAAAAAATCACAGCCTCATTTCTTTTTCAATGCCATTTTAATTCACAATGACACAACCAAGGCGTCCAAGAAAAACGATCTTGACTAAGAATCACAAGTAGTATAAACAAGTCCAATATTCAGGCAGTGGTGTAACACAGCTGATCAGGCCTTTAGAATATTAATTTTGTATTTGGGTTGCCCACTACCTCCAGTTAAACTTGTTAGTTTAGTCACTAGTTAACACAATAAATTCATCATGGCTCCTTGATCTTGTTGCAGGCTCATAAGAGTTAAAGGATAAAGAACTGGGGACTAATCGTCCTTACTTGCAGCTAGTGGATGAATTGTGAAGGATGCAGATCAATGTGGCTGTGTCGAGGCAGATCAACCAGGCAGCGAATATACAATACAGTTCAGACCACTGATCACAGCTAAGATGTTACAGTAAGTGTTGATTTTTATGGAGGGAGGAAAACCAGAGAACCCGGCGAAAAACCCTCAAAGCACAGGAGAGATCAACTACAACTCTACTCACATAAGTTTAAAGTTTGACAACGGGGCCATTCCCAAGCAGTCACCCATCCAAGTACTAACTCCATCTAAGTCTAACCAGACTTAACCTTTTGGTGAAAGGCAGCATGCTGACAGCACACGTGACCCGTGCTTCCCAGGGTTCCTCTAACCTTGACTATGGTTCGTTATGCAAATGTATTCAGGCAGGGCCAGATTAACCTTCACAGGGGCACGTTTTGAAAAATTGTGAAATATTTTAATTTTTATTTTAATTTAATTAGGCACGATTAGTCAGGGCAGACTGGGTTGTTTAATTTATACTTCACAGAAATTCACATTGAATCCTGTTTATAACTAGCTCCTCTAATTTATCATTTGTTTATTTTGTTAGATTTTTGGTTGCATGAGTCACAACTTTCATGTGCCAACTTTTACGTTGCATAGATTGTCCATTAATTGCATTTGGTTATTGTAGTATACAGCAACTGTTATAAGAAGGTACTGTAATGTCATCCCTATCTGTCAGACTGTAAATTTAGATTCATATGCTCTTATTGTACATGTAGCTGTCAAAAAGCAAAAGCATACGAAGTATAGTCTAATTGTCTTCAATCCTATATCATCACCATAGTTACAAACGTAAAGTATATGGCACACTCGATTGCAATCCGAAAATTTTGGTCCTATTGGCGTTTTGAATTGTTGATGTAACAAAAGGTTTCACATGCCTATGTGCCTGATCATTGGAATACACATTCCATTTGTTCAGTGTCAGTGTGGGAAGGCGTTGGAAAGTGTTCCAATCATTAGGTTATTACAGAAAAAATACTGTAAGCAATGCAAAGCGGCAAACGACTTAAGGAAAGAAAACAACTAAATTAATAGAGGTTATAAATACTTTATTGAAACACTAGCTAACAAAAACAAGAGCAACAAAGCAAGAAAAGACAGCGCATAACTATTAAAGATAGGTTTTAGGCTAGCCACAGAATAGAAAATAGAAGGGGGAAAACAGAGTAGCGACACAAACTCGACTCCATAAACGAGCAGAACTTAAAACTCTCAGAAGAGGACAAGAAGCTATGCTATGCTAAAGACACAACAAAAAAGCTGGTCTGGTCATGCTTTTAACTATAGTTCCAAGAATGGAATTCTAGGAATTAATTGACCTAACACTTGACCACTGTTCAGCTTGTTTATATTTTATATCTTAGTTTCAAACCCACATTTTCTAGCACCCCATAACTACCCATTTATTTTTCTGCATATATGTATTTCTATAAATACAAGAAACGCAGTAGCTTACCTTTATTAATGGCCAAATAAATGTCGTGAATCGCCGCTCCGCGCACTTCCTTGTGCGTCAGCGCTGTCGAAGAATCTCTTCGAAGAATGGGCATTAAATTGTTTCGGTCAGCAGTCATCAATTGAGAATTGGCAAGTGCTTCATGTCCACATAACAGTTTGTACACACATAATTAGTCTAAATATGCCAGTGGTCATATTCTTCCTATCGAGATTTTCTTCACCAAAAAAATTTTGAGTCGAACCTCTATTAAGCGGCCACCTTCGGGGAATGGCTTCGTGGCCGGCTTAATAGAGGTGACCGCTTAATAGAGTGACGCCAACAATGGGCCTTGGGTGTGGTGCATGATAACAGTAACACAAGTAGACTTTGAAAAAAATCAACGTAGTTAACACAACAGTTTTCAAAAACCAAAAAAATAATAAAACAAAGGAGCAACGAAATGAATAACAAAAATGCCACACGTTCCATGCATGTATACTGACGTACGTCTAGCAAGTTATGTTGGCTTAAAATAGTTATCAATGTGCATCTGTCGCTGCGGTGCACTGAGTTTCAAAGCGCAAAGCAAGTCATTTGTCTTTAAAATTGATAGAGCTAGCTCCTCATATCCACGGTAGTGTGGGAAATTCCGCAGAGTCTCAGCACGCCAAATCCCTGCACAAGAAGGGATTTGACGCAAAGTAAAGAAAGTGTTTTTCTGCACCAGACATGCAGATATTTTTATTACCGACAATGTTTTTGAATTTGATTACATGTAAACTTGAGGCATGAGGTTTCAAGTGACATGTGTTGAATGAAATACATGTACTTACTCACAGCAACTAAGTGTTCTATGGTGTCTTATTTAGATCAAGTTTTAGTTTCGGTTCCCTTGCCGTAAAAATTGTGCCTAAGATAAATTAAGCTGGCCGTTTAATACAGGTTAAAAACAATACGAAATACCAATTCGGACCGCTCGTAGGTGGCCATCGCCGCTTAATAGAGGTGGCTGTTTAATAGAGTTACAGGGAATATTTTAGGGGTTTTGACAAGTGGTTAATAGAGGCCCCCTTAATAGAGGTTCGACTGTATGTTGTTTAATAAATGTAAAATGCCAAATACTGCCATAATATACACAATTTTTCACATAGGTCAGAGCGAAGCACTAACCGGGAAAAGTCGATGTTGCATTTTCGCAACTGGTTCCGCCGGTTTGATCTTAAAATGTATATATCAAATAGGTTGTACGTATACATGTAGTGCATGTGGTACGTTTGTGAGCTTGGTGTAATGTAACAGACGTTCGGTGGACGTTCGTCAAGCTCAATTACTCAGAAAAGTTTCTGAGACCCCAGACAGGGTTCGAAACTGCAACCTTCTAATGACTGGTCATTATATACAGAAGGTTGCATGTTCGAACCTTGTCTGGGGTCTCAGAAATCTTTTCTGAGTAATTGAGCTTGACGAACGTCCACCGAACCTCTGTTTAACTGTTAAGATTGGGGTGCTGTGTACTTCTTACGGACTATTAGAGTTTGACTCTAGCCAATCAGGACCAGCGTTTGAGAAGTTAATTATATGATTTAAACTACGCGACTGGTGGTTAAACTGTCGTTATAAGATTGATACAACTGGCCCCAGACAATTTCCAGAATAAAGAATTAAATACTTTTAAAACCGTTTCAGACAAGATAGCAAAAAAATGGTACTCTGTTCCACATTAGTCACCACAAAAATGAAAAAAACGTACACGCTGTGCCAAACCAAATACCTGGTACTGTAAAAAACTTAGACCTTTCAAGCTAAAAATGGCAAAAACCACCCTTCAAAGCGGAACTTCTCAATTTTTCTATGCCTTACTTAGGGAAATGAAATGTACGAAAAGGATTTTGTTGTAGCCAGTGCAGATACTGATGCATTTTATCTTTATTTGTAAAGCATTGCCTTTGTATATTGCAACGTTTATTTAGATTTATTAATTCTTTCACAAATTAGTTGATACGTATTTAACAATATACCAAAATGTTCGTCAAATTAATGGTGCAATATAATAAAGTGCATTACGATATATATCAGAAGGCTATATCACAATTAAGCTATACCATAAGAGCTATATATCAAAAAACCTATATCCCAAGCTATATCAAAATGCAGCATAATGAAATCACGAGGCTGCAAGCAATGTTTTACAAACACGCGAGAACATTGAAAATTACGAGGTAATAGGCCGAGCGATTTTTGCTGTTCTCGAGTGTTTGCAACCACTGGTAAAACGCGATACACGAGTTTATGAAATAGCTTCTGATATTGGTGCATATTACATTTATACACAATGGTTTCACGTTGAATTTATAATTATAAGAAATGTGATAATTAACGGTTCTTTGTTTGTTTTGCCGTTTATTATCTGGTTGTTTTTTTAATTATGAATTTGCGCGACCTTTACCGGGTTTCAAAACTCGTACACATGACCAAATATTTTTCTCTGATTGGCTAATGAGCTCATGAATTATTAATGAGTTTGAGAAATATATATGAAAATTCAAAAGCTATATCATAAGAGCTATATAAGCTATATCACAAGCAATGTCGTAAGAGCTATATATTAGGTAGACTGGGCACTTCTTTAGCAGATCATGCAGGCATATATTTTTACAGTTTTAATAATTTATTAACACAATTAAAATGAACTCAACAATGATACAAAACATCATATATGTCAGATGAAGTAAAAGAAGCGATAAATGTTCTTAAACCTCGTGTTCTCATAAACGTTCTACCTTTTCCAGTTCAGAATATAGTCAAATTTCGTATATACTGCAATCAACACGACATTATAATGATATATACATTACATTGCAGTCACAGATAGACTGTTATACTGTCCTTCAAACAAAAACAAAAATTACATTTCTTTTCAATTCAACTGTGTAACTAAAACCCGGTAACGTACACAAATAGATGCAAGCCCAAAATATTATTTGGGCCACTAGTACAAAAAATATAATTGTTCTTCATATTAAGTTTGAGTCCCAAACAAATTAAGACATTTAAGCACCATTTTAAAACAGTATTTAGCAACAAAGGATACTGCATGTAACTAAATTTTTAAGCAACACAATCATGTCATACACCGGTTTACGATTATTGAGGAGTTGTGAGCTGTTTCGGAATAATGCGTTGAACCTCCAGAATAAGAGTGAGTCAGTCTGTATCCATACCTGCATAAGTCACTTGATTGTAGTTGTGGTCTGACATTTGATGGTTTCATAATTAGTTAGGTCTCTAAAGGATCATAGTTTTGAAGTAATGCTGTAGCCAACCAAAATAGGGGAAAACATGGGAGATAAAATCTACACAGTCAGACTTTGATCGTTCTGACAGACGTATCGTCCAATTAGTTACCAGTTAAAGCAGTACAGCGATGGCGGACTGGCAGTTCACAATGGAAATTCAAAGCTCGGCAAAATGTTGTATGCAGGTTCCATGTTGAAGATTTTATTTCTTTGAAAATAAGGAAAATAACTGAAGTCCTCAGTAGGTAGGCTGTGAGCACTGCTCACTGAACAGTCAGCACTTAAACTTCTAAACATCATGATTTTTTCCATAGTGAAGTCATGTCCCACTCGTGGAAGCATCGATTGATAAGCGCATTACAAATCAAACCAGGAAAAACACATCTTGATAACTTAGAAAACTTGGCAAATGTTGATTGTTGATCTCACAAGTAGCAAACCATCAGTTCAGTATAATAGTTCATCGATATTTCGCTTGTCGATTTCTGGCCTCCTTCAAAAGTATATATGCTCGGTTCTGTCACTTAATTCCACTGATTTGGCGTGTTCTTCGTACATAAGTAGCACAAGAGTAATGTTAATGTACTAAGGTAGACGTAGAGGAATACACAAATTTCCATGTGTCATAAATGATACGAATTTTACGTTCCTTGCTTCTTTTATTGGCGTAGACTAGAGAGTGCAACTCATCAAAATAAGAAATAACTTTTCCTTAAACAACGCGACAGATGAACCATTCGCCAGGCTGCTTCAACCACTGAAAAGTTACCATGTAACAGTACTATACTGATTTCAGTTTCTCAGCTGATTTAAGTTCCAGACTGGTCGATGCAATGACCACTGTGTATAGTTACCATCCATTATTATCCATTATGTAACTGTTTTTGTACAATGTTGTCAGCCATGAAGAGATCGACTTCAAATCACAGAATGATTGTCCAAAGTAAACCAACACTTGGTTTCACTGGAAGTATAGTGGAACAGCTCAAATCAACTTCATCAGTTAATCGGAAACATTGTCATGTATTGCTTAAAATCCCAGACGCAGAATCTCCTATCGTGGAAAAAGTGTAACTCCAAACACGGTAAAGTATTTGTTGTGAGCAAATTCTTATTTCATTAGAATTTCAATGAAAAGGCAATCTCGAAGTTCAGTTTTACAATAATGAACTTTGGGTAGCAATTTCCAAAAAGACAATAGTTTTATATGTATAGAGTACATGAAAGCAAGAATTTGTTGGAAAACCACTTTATTATTTGATTGCTATAAGCTCTGAGCAAATGTGAGCATTTGAAATCTCAGCAATCAACAACAGACGTGGTGTTATAACACGTTCTTGCTTAGCTATACTATTTGTCACCATGCAAACATTCAAAGAATCACGACTATTCGATCAAATCTCGCTGCTCAGCATTCAAAAGCTGATCTGTACGTTAAGAGACCGTTAAACATTTTGTTCGGTATCTTCAATTTTAATTTACACCGTTTGTGTTGTTCAATGAAGGAGAACTTCGTAATCGCTCTAATTCTAAAGGAAATATTTCTGATAAAATTTTCAAACCAGATTTTGCTACGAGATCAAATTGCAGACCACTAAACGTATATTGTATGAATAGCGAGAAAAACGGTTGATGACCTTTGAGTCTAGTTTCCGCGTAAATTTTAGTCGTATAACAATAACAAAGCATTATTATATAAAGCAAGCATATTTTATTTTAGATCAGACAAGATAGAAACAGGAAATTTGTTAAAAGGTTCAGAAATACAAGAATTTAAAACGACAATGTTTTAATAATAAAGAAAAACAACTAGAAAAGATGCAAACAAGAAAACAAATAAGCAAACAAACAAACAAACAATTATATTTGATATTTCAGTTAAAGTGAATATAATTGCATGATGTTTTCTTATTTGTTCATTCGAAATTTCAAGGTAACCCTAATTATTGTTATACGACCTATATGACGATTATGTAATATTTCTCATTTCTGTTATAATACGCCACGGAAAACGTTACGAGGATTTGAAAGTCTGACTACATTTTTAACGCACGAGGGTTTGGAAATCTGGTTGAGTCCAACGCCAAGTATTTGAAATGACATCTCAAACAAAGTAATTTGCATATTTCAAAAGTACGGAGGACACGTACTAACAGCATGATAATTTAAGAGTGCTAGTATTTTAGAAATAATTTCAAAGCATACTTCGAAAGATCTGGTTTCGGTTTCAGTGACATTATCTTAATATTTCATAATTTTAATAATAATAACAACAACAACAACAACAACAACAACAACAACAACAACAACAACAACAACAACAACAACAACAACAACAACAACAAAAACAACAACAACAACAACAACAACAACAACAACAACAACAACAACAACAACAACAAGAGGAGGAGGAAGAAGAAGAAGAAGAAGAAGAAGAAGAAGAAGAAGAAGAAGAAGAAGAAGAAGAAAGAAGAAGAAGAGGAAGAAGAAGAAGAAGAAGAAGAAGAAGAAGAAGAAGAAGAAGAAGAAGAAGAAGAAGAAGAAGAAGAAGAAGAAGAAGAAGAAGAAGAAGAAGAAGAAGAAGAAGAAGAAGAATGCTACTACTAATAATAATAAAAGTTATACTTTAGATTATGACGAATTGTCAGTCTGAAGCTAGCGAAATAACGTACCTTTTCCCCATAAATCCGTCACAACGCAATGCTAATGTTTCAGTAGTATCTTCATTCATTCATTCAGTCATTCATTCATTCGTTCGTTCGTTCGTTCGTTCGTTCGTTCGTCCGTCCGTCCGTCCGTCCGTCCGTCCGTCCGTCCGTCCGTCCGTCCGTCCGTCCGTCCGTCCGTCCGTTCGTTCGTTCGTTCGTTCGTTCGTTCGTTCGTTCGTTCGTTCGTTCGTTCGTTCGTTCGTTCGTTCGTTCGTTCGTTCGTTCGTTCGTTCGTTCGTTCGTTCGTTCGTTCGTTCGTGCGTTCGTTCGTCAATCCGTAGTGTTTGTATGTCAATTCACTATTATCTCAAACAATCTTGAACCGATTTTGATGTAACTTTGTAGACAGGTTGGCCACAAACCAAAGACCAATTAACTCATTAAATTTTGGTTGAATTGGGTTAAGAACTGGATAAAAATTTCCGAGAAAAATTTGATCGCAAGATTCTCAGTGTTTAAGAAATAAATGAAAAACGCTTGATTGCGTTCATTATCCTTATATTTTAAAAACTAATTGTAACTGGATATTTATTACAGTATAACTTAACCTTTTCATTGTTTATATAATAAAGCGGTGCATGGGATGGTTGTGGTGTGTTCTTTTTTTCTTTAATGAGGGTATAGGACCGCAATCAAGCATTTTATTCAGTTACGTGTATAGGCCTGGAAAACGAGTTGGTTCGTCTCCGCATATAAACATTCCTTAACAAGCCGCTGGAGGCCAGGTAACAGTCTCTGAGTAACCTCAAGTTTAACACATATCTTACAACTGAAAGAACTCTGTATGGTGATTAATCTGCATCTAAAATAGAAACTTATAATGTTAATTATTTACAAACAGATGACGTATTCATTCTTTTGGTAGCCTAAAAAAGTCATTTTATCAGATAAATCTGAAATTAATTTTTGGCTATCAAGTAGAACGAAAAACTACAGTATATACCAGCCTTTGTTAAAAGCAAGAGCGGAAATGAAAGCCCAGTAAGTTTAATATGACCTGGAAACATCTTGTTATTTTGATAACACCTTGTCCGTATACTTTCATGAAAATTACGGAGTAGAATAATACAAACGTTTTCTAAGTTCTTGCTGTACAAGTTAATTGTCGTAAGTTGTTAATAAAACTCTGACTCGAAACCGCGACCTTCCGCAAATGCATGCTAGTCGTCAGCCGCTCTAGCTATATATTGAGCCACTAGAACTCAAGATGGCGGATTGGGGTTGTTTTATGGTATTTATATAGCTGTGAATAAGTAGAACCGAACGTCTATCAAAAGTATACTTGTTACACTACAAGTCGTTTTGTTAACTCCAAACTAAAAATCCAGGACTAACAACATTTATATGAAAATTTACCGATACAAAGCGTAGTAATAATTCAACAAGTATACTTATATATGCAGTTCAACTCCCAGGTATATCATAAACAAATAATAAATATGGTCTTCCATATGGGTCCTAGTGACTCAAGTGGTTGGAGCGTCTGGGTAGCATTCAGAATGTTATGGGTTGGAGTCCTGCCTATAGAGCTCAGAGTTTTTGTGAGTATTAACAACTTACGACAACTTGTACAGCAAGAACTAACAAAACTTTACTACATCCAAGATGAAAATCCTAAACAAACTAAGAATAATACAATTTAAATCATTTTAAACTTTATCTAATCTTTATACCAAACTTTTACATACACTATACCCTAATAAATTACAACAACACGCATCACACTATAATAATTCGGTAGTAAAAATCAAAACTATCGCCAAACTGCCCTATAATGGAAAATTACTATGATTTAAATTCCAGTAAACTATCTGGAATATGGCATGCATGAATCTCAAAATAATTCTGTTAATTAAGAAACTACTATTTTTTTCTCTATATAAAAAACAAAAAACCGAAAGGGATTTTTTGTGAATCGTCTCTCCTAAATGTTTTAGTGCTAGGCACGCTATTAGTGCATGAAGAAATACTTGGAAGAATATCTTTGAGAATGAAATACTCTAATTAAGAAACCACTACGTTTTTCTATATACGAAACAAAAAACCTACCGTTTTTTATGAATCGTGTCTCCTAAATGTTTTAGTGCAAGGAACGCTATCAGTGCATAAAGAAATACTTAGTCTTAGAAAAATATTTACGAGAGGAAAAAAAGTCTACGTAGTCATGTCGCGAGATATTCTCTTTATTCCATCAATGTCTTGTCGGCTAAACTTCACGTCCTCGCCGTAGATAGTAAACGGCGGCCAAACCTGAACATCACGATAAAGATGGTTTTCATGGCGTCGAAGTATGTTCATTGCCCTTCTCAAAGCTTCGCAAACTGGAGTTTCATTGCAAATTTCATCGGAAAATTTCTCCATTAAAACCTTTGCACCTGCATCGTGAATTCGCCACAGCGTAGCAAGAACGGAGCGAGCACCGGCTGCAAGAAATGCACGTGCTAGGCCAACCACTCCTTCCGAGCAAGTTTGACCACTTCCAGTGTGACAACAACATAAGACGACTAATTTAGCATTTATCTTAATGTTATGAATGTCCTTTTCTTTTAGAAGATATGATTCTTCTTTGGGGAGAGTTGAACTAGGATTAGGCGCAAGAAAAATCTCGCCACGTTCTCTGTCTCCATGAGCTGCAATATGATTATGCTAGCGTCAGGGATACATTCTAAAACTCGTTGTTTTATCGCCTGATGCTCCACTAAAGGCTTAGCGTCAAAACGAGATGCCAGAAGCTGTGCTTCTATTGTGGCATTGGGTAGCTCAGAAACATCAAGACTTTCCCCACAAAAACTAACTCTCCTACTGTAGGATTACCTACAAACAATGCAAAGCCAAGACTAGCGTCATGCGGTTCCTTCATCCTGGAATAAAGCGTTTGCAACGACGGCGTAATTTGAATACTGTAATGTTCTGACAGTGGGCAGGAATTTTCATCTAGCAATGCGCAAAATGGCGCGAAAAATAAAAATTTATCAGGAACGATGATCAGTTTACAGTAGTTCCTTTGATAAACTTTTTGACTGGATGTATCAATGCCTGAAATACTCCTTGCAAGATTGGAATGGCGTCGGTCCATGGTTGAAATAATGCTTGTAAAATTGCACTGGCTTTGGTCGTGTTAGAGCAATTTACGGAGCTCTGCTTTACCGGAGATCTTAGTTTGGCAACGTCGATAGCTAAATGTAGATCATAACGTTGGACTACCTCAACTAACTTTCTTATCTTTAGCTGAGAGTTCTCGGGCATATTGTGGTGAAATATGCTATTGCATGACTGGGATTTTTCCAAATGCATGTTTTGAGAATTCTCCAAATCACTAACATTCAATTTTTCTTTGGAATCAACAATCTTGTCATTGAATGAAATCTGGCTCCATCGTATTTCCGCATTCTTTAGTTGCGCTTCAAGAGAAGAATCTGAATCTAGTTTATACATAGAGGATCACGACTTAATTCAACGAAATGAGCCTGAAGAAACATATCCAATTTATGAAAAATATCATCCTCCAGCAAAGTTAGATAAATATAATACTCCGGCAAAACCAGATCTTGACTTCGCACCAAAATTTCGTGTCGAAAGCCATAATGAAACGAGAACACAAGTCATCGCAAGTTGGCAGTCACGCTATCTCAGCCTGCCTCTCTGAATAATTTCCCGAAAACATTATGAACCGTGACAAAGTTAAAACTTGTTTAAAACATTCATGACACCTTTATTTTGTTAATTTGGGTGTTCAAACGACCGCCACCGAAATTGGTGACTGCCAACTTGCGATGACTTGCGTTCTCGTTTGATTAGGGCTTAACGCTACCTTCGCCATTTAAAACCCAAATATTCAGAATTTTATCTTCGTTAAACGAGTAGAATAAAATAGTAGAATTATTTTCTTCAAGCTGGATAGCTTTCCTAAAATCTTCTATTTGCATGTCTTCTTCACTGTGGTCAATTTTTCGCCAAATTTCATGTGCGTAACACGCCATGTGATGAACAATGTCCAACTTGTTACGTTTTTCGATAAAAGCAAGGAGTGCCTTCGCCTTGCCAAGATCAATAACTAACAATGCCGCTGTGATGCGTTTTAACAGAATGAAACAATGCATTAAAGCGACATACAGCCCAAACTGTCCAGCAGTGAATGATATCTGGTTTTCATCAACACTTAAATTGAAAAACACCTGATCATGGCTCTGGACAGATTTTTGTATAAGCGACACAGCATGTTGTAATTTGGTCGTAGCTTCAGCTTCGCAAGTTATTAGACGACTTAATGCTAAGTAAGACCATCCCATGTTTCCAAGTGACACACTTTCAGTCAAGTGATTGCCAATTTCAACACTAAGTTCGTAGGATTTTTGTGAAGAAGTAATAGATTTTTCATAATTCCTCAGACAAAAGCAGGCAATACCCAAAATTACATTGACATTTATAACTGCTGGCCAACTCCCTATTTCAGAGCTAATTGCTAAACCTTTAGTAAGATACTCAATGGCTTTTCGATACTTCCTTAAACTTAGATAAACATTCCCTAAATCTGTCCAACTGCACGCTAATCCTAAAGTATCCCTTATTTCAATTCTGACTTTGAGACTTTTCTGGAGAAACTCGATGGCTTCGTTATGTTGTTTCATTTTACAATAGACCAACCCTAAAAGTCTATTCACGCTTGCTATTAATGACTTGTTCCCTATTTCAGAGCTGATTGCTAGACATTCATTAACACAGTATCATTTAGGTCAGTATGAAAAAGCTGTTGCGCGTGACACGCAACAGCTTTTTCATACTGCCCTAAATTATTGTAAGTATCCCCTAACCTACAATAGTTACATGGTCTATCTCAGCGATCCCCTATTTCAGAGTTGATGGCTAGAGCTCTTTTAAGATACTCAATTGCTTTTTCATACTGCCCTAACATAGTATAAGAATTCCCCAAATTATCACTGTTAGATGCTATAGATGAGCGATCCCCTATTTCAATACTAATTGCTAGAGCTTCATTGTAATGTTCAACGGCTTCAAGTCCTATGAAAATATTCGCACTCCCCAAGTTTTCAGAAATGATACCTATTCCTGGCCGATCCCCTATTTCAGTGCTGATAGCCCGACTTTGATTGAAATACTTAATTGCTTTTGCACACTGCCTGACCCTCATGTAAAGATACCCCAAATTCTGACTGTTCTTTGCTATTCCTAAACAATACCCTATTCCTGTGCTGATTTCCAGACCTTTTTTGAAATACACAATTGCTTTTTCATTCTGCCCTAAACAGAAATGGACATTGCCCAAGTATATAGCCATAGTTGATACCCCTAAGCGATCACCAATTTCAGAGCTGATTGCTAGCCCTTTATCGTAATACTCGATGGCTGTTTTATACTGCCCGATACTGGAATACGCAATCCCCAGAATTCCACAGCAAGTTGCTATTCCTGACTGATCCATTAATTCAGTGCTGATTTGTAGCCATTTATTCAAGTACTCAATGGATTTTTCATATTTCCTCATTTTCACATACATATTCCCCAAACTTGCATTGTTAGCTATTCCTGATCGATCCCCAATATCTGTGCTGATTATTGAGCTTTTGTTGTAGTAATCAATGGCTTTGTCATACTGCCCCAAGGTAGAATAAACTTCCCCTAAACGTCTATTGCTAATTGCTATTTCCAACCAATCCCCAATCTCTGTGCTGATTACTAAGCTTTTATTATATGACACAAGTTACTTCCGTTGAAATCGTGTATTCTCATTGGCCGAGACGTGTCACGTGCCGGTCGATTATTTTCCGTAATCGACCGGTCGATTACGGATATTGTCAGCCATGTTGTTTGCAACTAAACAACGAAAGAAAACCGCAAGAATTTTGTGAATTCAACAACCTGAGGACTATAAATTATGTATGATTGGGACGAGAGCAATCTGGAAGCGAGTTTAGGAGTCCGAAAGCGATGACAACAAAAGCAACAACATTGAAAACGATGAGTTTATGTCACACGCTCGAGGTCACACTAAACTGACTAAAGTACGTATCATGACAAGGTATAAATGTAAGGTTTGTTGTTTCAAAATGCCATATAATAAACTTTTTATTAACCTCGCTTGCTCGGTCTTTACAGAGAAATATCAGACCTCGGTCTGTACCAAAAAGACCTCGGTCCGATATTTCTCTGTAAAAACCTCGCGTTCGGTTAATAAGAAGTTATTATTGTAGCAATCAATGGCTTTGTCATACTGCCCCAAAGACAATAAACTTCCCCTAAACATCCATTGCTAATTGCTATCCATGACCGATCTGCAATCTCTGTGCTGATTACTAAGCTTTTATTGTAGTAATCAATGGCTTTGTCATAGTTTGCCAAGCGCTTATATACATGTCCTAAATATAGAAAACACACAATTTTTGGTGTTTTCCCTTAAGTTCATCTGCTACTTTGTCTGCTTTTAGCATGTATTCTATCGTTTTTTTCATAACATGCAGTTTCAAGATATCTTTTTCCAATTTTAATCAGGATATCTATTCTTACTGCACAATTACTCAGTAATTCCTCAAACTCAATATAGTACTTCAACATTCCTTCACACTCTACATTACATCTACTGATATTATATAACATTTGTTTTTTAAATCTTACGTTACCTTGCAGTAGTCCAACCAATCCATCTGCTATGTACACAAAGTCATGCTGTCTCCCTTTCTGAGTGAGAATTCTTGCCAGCTCTTTAATGAAATCTATTACCATCCAGATGTCTGTGTTTCTTGCCTTGAATATCTGTGTTCAGTTAATAAAGAAATTTTAAATACTCATTAACCCCGATTGCTGCCTAGGATGTGTGACAGTTCTCCCGTGAATGAGTAAGGGTCCTCCCTTTGGCCGGCTCAGGCAAGAATGACTAAATAAGTATTATTAAAGTTTCTGTAAACAATAGTGCGCATCTGGCACCTATTTAATTTGATCCTTTCCATCAGCGAATTTTCCCTGTGACGAGTGAAATCGTCTGGCGTCTATGAGAGAAAGACTACATAAGAGTTAGAAGCTACCCAGAAAGAGTTAAGCTAAAGGACTCGACTGATACTCGAAGTATTGTAAAAAAATACGATTTAAACATATACAGCTGTACATCACGTCTACATACTACATGCGTTGCAAAACACGGTAGTTCAGTCATCAAACACCATATCAGATTCACTGCCAAATTTTGGCTGACGGTATATATATGGCCTGTTCTACAGCATGCCCAACACAGAAAATATTACACTTTAAAAAGCTGGAAAAATTTGTGACATCAGAGAAAACAATCTACATAAACTGTAAATACAAAGGTAGAAAATACAAATGGGGAAAAAATTGATTCGTGCAATAGTATATGAAATTTCTCAAAGGGAAGGAAAGAAAAAGAAAGGAAACCAGAGAAAGGACTGGGAGGAAAGAAAAGGATTGGGAGCTAATCATCCTTACTTGTAGCCAGTGCATGCATGAATTGCGAACGACGCAAACCACTAGACAAAGGCATATCAAGGGCGCTTCAGGCGGACGCCAAACGGCACATGTCAGATCATGGAGTTAATTTTTGTGACTACCGCTGACCTGTCAGCGGGAGCCACTATGTCGGCAACATGCTTGCTTGATTGTCTTGGACCTCAGTTACGTCATACTCGACAGGTATCGTCGGATATTCGCCACGATCGCCACATAGTCGAGAAGATCGCCATTGATCGCCAGGTATTCGAGAAGTACTCGAGTTGTTTTCGTGGGGAATAACTGAAGTGAATCCCGTCTTTGAATTTTGGACAGTTTTGATTCTTGAAAAGTGTTATTACTTTGCCTATCTTTTCTTCTTGGAACGGTTTCTGTCATTGATTAGCTTATACAAGGTAAGAAATAGTTTCAAAACTGTGACGTTGTTTATCTGATATACTATATACAAAATCTATAAATACTTGGTCCGAACTCCGAAACAAAGCCAACCTCGTACTTTGGTACTTATAGCAGTACTAGAAATATTCAGCTTATAAAGTTCGCTAGAAGTTGGGCCTTCAACTGTGTCCTGTTTCAAAGCTCTTCTTCTTTTATCGAAGAAATTGTCAATATACACCAGTCTTTGATAGAAATTATTTATAATGATAAAATCGCTTTTTGAGTTTAAGTTTAATTTTGGTTGAATTGTGTGTTGTGCTCCCTGGTCAGTGACTCGTGTTACTGCATGTACATGTGTACATAGTGAGAAGCGTGTTTTAACCAACTTCGAGCTAGCCGCTAGGTGGTTAATTAATATTAAACTTAGATCAAACACAACTTTTGAGTGTTTCAAGATCAAACAAATCAGGAAATGATTATCAGTTGTCAAATAATCAGTATTTTAAGATAAGTTTGACATAAGAGTTGGCTTAATCTATCCAAGTGTTTATCACATATCAAACCTTTGTCTCGCTTATGATTTCCTATGTGTTTGGTTTATAAATTATTAATGATTTGGAGGTGTATATATCACAGTGCCCTGTATTTACACTATATACATGTATATAAGAAATTTATGCTGACAAAATATCTTGGCTGTTATATTGACATTACAAAACCTCGACTTGGTGCTTTGTTTACTTGTTTTAGGTGTTGTTCAATATCTTGTATAATGAAATTAAGAAACCAAAGTTTGTGCACACCAGAGCTGCTACAGTGGTCTGACCGCAGAATAGTAGATACACCAGAAGTCTGACTCTTGTGAAAGTACTAAAATATTCTAGAATCTGGTGTCTGAGTGTCACTCAATTGTACATTTTGATAAATTGTTGAAAAGCTATTGTGAGCTGTTGGGAAACTTAAAGCCTTGAATATGTTGAAAGCCTTGAAATGAAGAAATATATTTGTTGAAACTACAATACTGAGTATTATACTGTCGTATTTAAAATACCAGCAGAATCACAAAATATTAGTGATATGCATAACACTTGAATGCCACTGACAGCATATTTATGACAGGTAAAATGTTGTTTTGGAACACAATGTTGATGATCTGGGGTGATTAATTCTTTGAAAGTTTCATGGTGATAATGTAATATAGATTATTTTTGTGGAAATGCCAAGTAAAATATTTATTTGCTGAGCTTAGACCTGAGTCAACAGGCCGAAAGCTTAGCAAATAAATATTTTAAGTGGTGTTTCCACAAAAATAATCGAAATGATCTAGGGTGAGTTGTACAAAGTCGAGATAAAGAACAGCATTAATCATGCTTTGAAAACCTAATATAAAATTTTATCCACTGAATACATGTAGGGTTATGTATCATAGTGCAATTCAGTGGATAAAAGTTAAATTGGGTTGTTCAAAGCACCACTATAGTGGTTCTCTAGCTAGGATTCATCCACCAGATAAGCTATCTGGGCTTCATATAAAAATCTGAATTTTACAAGTTCACTTGACGTAAAACTTTGGGGCATGTTTATAATGCTAATATATGCTATGCCATATATTAATATTATGGAAACAACCAGTAAAGATGTATGTATAGTATGTGCCATGTTCAAATTAGCAACACATGTTTTAAATGATTTAAAATAACTCATATTTTGTGTGTGTGTGTACTTTTCACACATTTTCATGCATTGCTTCTTAAGTCTATATCTTTCTGTGCTTAATAGCGGTAGTCACAAGTACGCATTGCGTACCTATTTTTTAAGATCTCGGTGTTAATTTTACGGAGGAACCCGGTGAAAACCCCTCGAAGTTACGAAGTACAGGAGAAATGAACTACAGCTTTACTCACACGACTCCCAAACTCGACAACAAGGCCATTCCCAGCTGGTCATGGCTTAGAAGCTGCGCACGTTAACAACACGCGGCCCTGACTACAAGATTAACGCCACCCGCGTGTTCTCCCGAACAAAAGAACTGTTTGAATCAGCAAAATAAGGGTTTAGAAAAGAAAAGTAGAGTGCAATGACAGTCCATGTTGAAAAACCAAGATAAGAGCTAATTAGTAATACAAAAGAAACTTCTATGATACTGGAATATTTCGACTTTATTTCAAATTAGTCACCTTCAGGCAGAGTGAAAATACAAAAACAAGCTTTGTTTGTCTTTTAAATACGGACGAAATCAGTACTAGTTTCATATTTGTTCCATTTTGTATTGACTTACATCTTGAGCTTTCAACATGGCATTATTTTCAGTCAGGATATGTAATAAGATGTGCATGTCGCAATATTGAAAAGGGAACTACGATAATAATACGAAAAGTCTGTCCCAACCAGAAATCAAACGGACGGTCTCCAAATCAAACGGCGCTCTGACCCGGAGCCGCGACCTTGGGTGCGATTCCCAGTCCCCAGAAAGTCAGGGACCATAGTAAAAGAGATTCTCAACAGTAAATAATAAGGAGAGCACATAATAATTCATATTTTGCTTAAACGGTGATATATTTCTTCTTTGTCAGACTCCATCTGACTTCAGCATGAACTATAAGGAACAGTTATAACTAAAAGACATTTGCTTAGTTCGACGACAAAGTACTTCCCTAGCTCGTCTTATTTTTGCACTGAAAGCGCCACTATACATAGTGTTAGCCATAGTAATCTTTGTAAACAGGTGCTACAAATTGGCCAAATTGACCAACAGCCCGACTCACGGTGCATTTGGCATAAGTCAGTCTACTTCGAGAGCACATAAAGATCCTCATTTGTTCCTAGCATGGTACTTCCAAAATCGTTTGAACTTGCTTGATTTCACAGTCCTTGTGTTCATTTACAGGTTGTTTATATATACATACATGCACGATTTAGGCAAATTCTAAAGAACTCAATGACCTGAATAATGAGAAACACTAGAATACAATAGAATCACACGCCTTAGAAGACGCTTAGAATAAATAATTATATTATTAGGCGAATAGCCGCTACCTAATTAGAAAATTTAAAAAAAATTACATCATAGCATCGGTCACGCACATTTCTTTTTTAATAAATAATCATAAGTACCTAATTAAATTCAACTGCGAAAATAACAAACACTGTGTACTGCAAGTATACTTTAAAACACGAGCAAAAGTATTATTAACTGAAGGTGATAGCCAGATTTTATTACATCTAATAAAACATGTAATACGTAATGCTACGTATTTTTATCAGATATAAAACCACTGACACGGTGTCGATTTACTTTGTGTTTCCCTCATGAATTATTAAGAATTTTTTTGAATAGAATGACAAAGTCCTTCTTCAAATTTACTAATGTTTAAATCTTGATCAGTAAACCTTTTTGGCCTGTATTTACACACCGGCATAATTTTGTTCCGTTTTCAAATTGTATCGGCATCGTGTAAACGGGGTCTGATTGAACTGTCTAATGAACGATTCTGTTGCTCATTCATGATGTCTGTTAACTGATTGAACTGCTTAAAGGCTGTTTTCCACTACTAGGCGATATTTTTCGGAAGCGACTTTTGCTTTTGTCTTGGCTAATTAGTTCCACCTGAGAGCTTACGAGACAAAAGAAAATGTCGCTTCGCGCGACATTTTTCACCAAGTGGAAATCCAGTTAATGAACAAGTGGAAATCCAGTTAATGAACCATTCTGTTGCTCATCCTGTCATCCATCATGTCTATTAACTGATTGAACTGTCTAATGAACCATTCTGTTGCTCATCCATCATCCATGACTAAGAACCACAAGTACATGTAGTATAAACAAGTCCAATATTCAGGCAGTGGTGTAACACAGCTGATCAGGCCCTTAGAATATTCATTTTGTATTTGGGGCCCTCATTACGTCCCTTACGAAAAAATCCTATAGAATCCTATAGGAACAAATTTTCCTACAGGAATTCGAATAGGAATTCCTATAGGATCCTATAGGAACAAATTTTCCTATAGGAATTTGAATAGGAATTCCTATAGGAAAATATGCTTCCTATAGGAATTCCTATAGGATCCTATAGGAATAAATTTTCCTATAGGAATTTGAATAGGAATTCCTATAGGATCCTATAGGAACAAATTTTCCTATAGGAATTTGAATAGGAATTCCTATAGACCTTTAGTATAATTTCATAGTGGAAAAGAGGCTTTCCAGCCATCTGATTGGTCCGCTCAGCGGTGAATCTGAGGTGATAGTCACCGCCTACCGCGGTGACTATTACATCACAAGAAATTGTTCTTCAAAAGTAGTTTTGGAAAAGAGATTGGTACTTATTCAACACTGCACTGACTTTACTCGTTTCAGTCTCCCCCTCGGAGTTGTCATTTTGAAGTATGACATTTTAGAATTTGTCGATTCATTGAAGTGTTGATTTTTTTTTTCAAAATGGGGTCTGTAGTTTTTGAGACAAACAAAAGAGCATAATACTGAAAACACTTATCACTGAGATGTTGTACATATCAAATATCGTAAAAACAAAACTTTATAAAGGTAAGGAAGTATATTTTCTATATTTCTTCGTATTTTTTTGTATGTTTTAGCTAGGTTTTGGTCGTAGCGATGTTTTTGAAAAACTCGTCATGAGTGAAGAACATGAATTAAGTGCAAAAAAGCCGTAACACAGGGTCCAAAACACCAGAATAAAAGTCTTTTTAGCATATACTTGGATGTATGTACAAGTTCAATTCCAAAGTAGGATGTTGTTTACTCTTTTTTTGAAATTATTTCCTGCAATAAACAGAATCACCACTGTTAAAATGAAAGCAGTTGTTTAAAAGTTTTTGTTTCAACGTTATTGGTTTTTTATCAACCTCTGAAATTATACTAAAACAATTAGTCACCTCAGTCTCGGTGACTATCGGTGTATTTACCTCGCCGCTTCGCGGCTCGGTAAATATTCACCGATAGTCACCTCGATTTCGGTGACTAATTGTTAAATAGTGTCTGCTTGTGGTTGCCCTACCCAAGCCATTTCATCCTACCTTGACCACATCATGGCGCCCTTGGTTAAGAATTTACCTTCTTACATCAAGGACACCACACATGCTCTGAAAATTTGTGACCACATTAGTTTTCAGGGTTCACATCATTTCATCTTCACCATGGATGTCAAATCACTCTACACTGTCATCCCGCATCACGATGGTCTTCAAGCACTTAAATATTTCTTTGATCAACGCACAACTCAGGAGCCATCGACCACTACTTTGTTACGCTTGGCCGAGTTAGTGCTCACCCTCAACAATTTTTCATTTGATGGTGAGCATTACCAACAAGTTAGTGGTGTAGCCATGGGTACCAAAATGGGCCCTAACTATGCCAACTTATTTGTTGGTTATGTGGAAAAACAAATCTTTGAACAATACACTGGTTTCCTACCTGACTACTATGGTCGGTTCATTGATGATTGCTTAGGCACTGCATCATGTTCGCGCGCTGACCTGGTTTGCTTCATTAACTATGTTAATGACTTCCACCCAGCACTCCAGTTCACATGGGAGATCAGTGAGACTAGTGTGTCGTTCTTAGATATTCTCATCTCCATTAATGGTAATAAGCTGAGCACTTCTGTCTTTTACAAGACCACTGACTCTCATAGCTACCTCCTCTTCTCCTCTCATCATCCTAAACACACCAAAACTTCCATTCCTTTCTCTCAATTTCTTCGTCTTCGCCGCCTCTGCAGTGAAGATGATGATTTCAATGCCAAATGTTTGGAAATGAAAAACTTTTTTGTTAATCGCGGTTATCCTTCCCACCTCTTAGACACTGCCTTACACAAGGTCTCCAACATTTCCCATTCAGACACCTTAAGCCAACCTTTGGCTACCATTTCTAATGAAAAAGTACCTCTAGTTCTCACTTTTCATCCCTTCAATTTCAAAGTAAGGGACATCATTAGCCGCAATTTCGACCTCATTAAAAATGACCCAGAAACATCTTCCATTTTCTCTGAGAAACCCCTAGTATCTTTTCGGCATAGCAAAAACATCCGGGAAAACCTTGTTCACAGCTCACTGCAGCAAGCCTTGGTATCACATGTTGGCACCAGCTCTTGCTGTCGTGGTAGGTGTAACACCTGTAAATACTTAGACTCCTCAATTTCAATTTCGGCTCCAAAATGTAGGTTCAACATAACCCACAGTTTCACTTGCACTTCCTCCAACCTCATTTACTGTATCTCTTGCAGTAAATGTCCCATGCTTTACATCGGAGAAACTGGAAGACGTTTAGGTGACAGGTTTGTTGAACACCTTCGTGATGTCAAATACAATGTGCCAAACAAACCTGTTGCCAGGCACTTCAACAGTGCCAACCACTCCTTTTCCAACATGAAAATCTGTGCCATTCAGCCCATTACAGGTTGTAACGATACTCGTCGTAAACAAGAAATGCGTCTCATTTACAAACTTGGTACCATTCACCCTCACGGCCTCAATGAGCGATTCTCTTTCATTTAGCTCACTCCACCACCATATTCCACACCTTTTCCCTAACCTTTTTCTGATGATTTAAATAGTAATTTATAACCTGTTTCTTTGCCTATTTGCAGATACCTGACCCACAAATTGGGTCAGCACCTGCACACAGGCTAAAATTACATATTAATTTATTTGTTTACTTTGTTTTTATTGGCTTACATGTGTTCACGTGATTCCCATTGTAGCTCTGCTATAAATACGCGTGACCACATGTGAGTTGTTTACTAATTTCTCCTGACGAAGGGCCTTCGCTCGAAACGTCGAGAAGATTTTTCTCTGTTTTTCAGGCCAACGTGACTTAACCCTGGTAATATAGGAAAATATGCTTCCTATAGGATCCTATAGGAACAAATTTTCCTATAGGAATTTGAATAGGAATTCCTATAGGAAAATATGCTTCCTATAGGAATTCCTATAGGATCCTATAGGAATAAATTTTCCTATAGTTATTTGAATAGGAATTCCTATAGGAAAATATGTTTCCTATAGGAATTCCTATAGGATGCTATAGGAATAAATTTTCCTATAGGAATTTGAATAGGAATTCCTATAGGAAAATATGTTTCCTATAGGAATTCCTATAGGATCCTATAGGAACAAATTTTCCTATAGGAATTTGAATAGGAATTCCAATAGGAAAATATGCTTCCTATAGGAATTCCTATGGGATCCTATACGAATAAATTTTCCTATAGGAATTTGAATAGGAATTCCAATAGGAAAATATGCTTCCTATAGGAATTCCTATGGGATGCTATAGGAATAAATTTTCCTATAGGAATTTGAATAGGAATTCCTATAGGAAAATATGCTTCCTATAGGAATTCCTATAGGATCCTATAGGAATAAATTTTCCTATAGGAATTTGAATAGGAATTCCAATAGGAAAATATGCTTCCAAAAGGAATTCCTATGGGATCCTATACGAATAAGTTTTCCTATAGGAATTTGAATTGGAATTCCTATAGGAAAATATGCTTCCTATAGGAATTCCTATGGGATGCTATACGAATAAGTTTTCCTATAGGAATTTGAATAGGAATTCCAATAGGAAAATATGCTTCCTATAGGAATTCCTATAGGATGCTATAGGAATAAATTTTCCTATAGGAATTTGAATAGGAATTCCTATAGGAAAATATGCTTCCAAAAGGAATTCCTATAGGACGCTATAGGAATAAATTTTCCTATAGGAATGTGAATAGGAATTCCTATAGGAAAATATGCTTCCTATAGGAATTCCTATGGGATGCTATAGGAATAAATTTTCCTATAGGAATTTGAATAGGAATTCCTATAGGAAAATATGCTTCCAAAAGGAATTCCTATAGGATCCTACACGAATAAATTTTCCTATAGTTTGAATAGGAATTCCTATAGGATCCTATACGAATAAATTTTCCTATAGTTTGAATAGGAATTCCTATAGGATTCTATACGAATAAATTTTCCTATAGTTTGAACAGGAATTCCTATAGGATCCTATACGAATAAATTTTCCTATAGTTTGAACAGGAATTCCTATAGGATCCTATACGAATAAATTTTCCTATAGTTTGAATAGGAATTCCTATAGGAAAATACACTTCCTATAGAAATTAAAATTTTGTTGGCCAATTTACAAAATAAATATTATAAATAAGTTTCGTGGAAATACCACACAAACTATTTCTTTTACGTGGTGTTTCCACAAAACTTATTTATATTAAAACTTATTTATATGGTCTAAAATAAGTTTATTTCTATACAAAAAGCAGTTCAGACACACCTGAAATTCTATATCAGGATAAAGATTGCCATTAGTTTGGTTCTGCCTATAATGCAAATTATTTTATTATTTTACACTTTCTAATGCCAGACTATTTTACTCTATACTTGTCATTTTACACTGTCTATAATTTATTAAAAAATTCTCAACAATAACATATTCTTTGAGGCTCATTTAATGCATTTCTCAACTGCCAACAACAAACATTCAACAGTCATTTCGGACATCTCCTTGGCCCGTACAGTAATTACTGAAGGAAAAGTAAAGTTTTCTTGCATAATTTAGCATGGATTTTTATGTACAATATTGAAACACTATATATCCACTCATTTGATTTGTAAAAGTGACAAAAAGTTGAAAGAAACATTCAATTTAGCATACAGTTTATATCATGAAATCTGACATCAACAGCAAGCATAATTTTGAAATGTGTTTTGTTTGCAGTTATTTCATTCTAAACGAACACAGATAAACAATTTAACAACCTTACCATTAATAATTTCCATTCTAACCATTTTGTAGCCGTTTTTGTTTTCTTTAGAATGTATTGCTTCACCTAAATGTTCAATTTCTTCTTTCATTTGCCCACTCCTTTATAATTTTGGTGCCATTGTTGCTTAACAGAACAACCGCTGCCTCTAATGATCATTGTTTATACCACACATTTTGTCATTGGTCAATTTTTTTAAAAGAATGACTTTCATTGGTTTATCCCAGAGATTTATATCACCAATTATAAACTCCTGCAATAGCCAATGAAATTCGAGGATTTGCATTATAAACTTGTAAATTTATACTAATACATCTTATAGCATATCCTATAGAATATTCCATAGAGAATCCAATAGAATACTGTACGTCCCAAAATCTAAGCATATTCTATAGAATTTTTTTATGGAATATTCTATTGGATATTTTCGTAAGGGGAACTTGCTCTGTTTTTCCTATAGGAATTCCTATAGGATTCAGTAGGAAATCCTATAGGAATTCCTATAGGATATTGGGCCAAAATCTAATAGGAATTCTATTAGAATTCCTGTAGGAATTCCTATAGGATGTTTTCGTACATGTAAGAAAGAGAAATAAAGAAAAATTCTCGTCAGTTTATCGTCGCAAGTCCCAGAAGAGAAGTTATAAACCCCACGTTTTCTAGCATCCCATAACTACGCGATAGTTTTATCCATATATGTATTTCTAATAAAAGAAATAATGTACAGTAGCTTACCTTTATAAAATGGTCTATAAAATGGTCTAATCGCAACCAGATGTCCAACTCGCGTCGGAACCTTTGAAGTTTAATCCTCGCGCATGTCGCCTCGCGCATCTTGATTCCTCGCCATCCTACCACTGATCTATATAAGAGACTGGATAGAGCATGTATTATCTGAGCGCCTCCAGAAATTGAAGCCGGAAGTTACGCCCTAATTTGGGTAATAATTCCATGTCCTAAATAACCTAGGTACTTCATGAAAGCCTGACCCCAACACACACCCTAATCCTAACCAGTAAATTCGTGAATATAGGACATGGATTTATAACCCTAATTGTAGCGACGCCATATTGGATGGCCCCACCATGAGGAGTGAGTTGCTATATTTTACTGTTGTGAATTCGTTGTTTTCGCATATAATCACGAAATAGACGAACAACACAAATCCGTTTTGGTATTTCAAGCAAGGGGACACATCATGGAACTATTGAGGACCTAAGAACGTGAAGGGAACCTGAATCGTAAGTAAATAAGTTGATATTTTGACGAAATTTCGAAGGGGACATTTTACTAAGGAAACGGGAAATCCAACATTGCAAACGGCCGGTGGTTAATAAACTGATTTGTAGGATACAAATGTGTGATAATACTGTAATTGCGGAATGTTCACAATCGAGTAGATCATTTTAAAAAGCCGAAGGACGTGTAAAATTATGGCACAGAAGAAGGCTTGTAGAGTTGTGAGTAGATTTCGACGAGCAGCATATTATTTTCTTTGACAACATACAGGAGCATGTTAATACTCTAAAGTTTGTAATATTTATCTTTGGTGTCTTCCATAGAAGTAACTGTAGCATGCATTAATATTTTTTAACAAGAACGAGCCAGTTTGTTTTAAGATACTCCATGCTTAATGTCCAAGTCATCTATAACGTGTTAAATTGTCAACATTGTTTCTTAACAGATGAGCTATTTTACTCGGTCTCCCTGTCATTTTGACTGAAACAATTGTAAAATTGAATGTGATATTTGTATGTTATGTTGTAGGTAGTTTAAAATGAAACAACAATGAAGGAAGAACTTCAAGGTGAAGCAACATGACAACTTAATATATACAGAATATAATTGAACTGTTATTTATACTTTTCAAACTTTGTTAGTGATTTCATTAAAGAAAATTTTTACAATTCATGAGTGTGTTTTGTCTTGTGTAGTTTGATTCTGTATAAATGTACTATATAATGATAAATTTTAAAAATTTAATCTGTCCTGACTTCTGTATGTTATGAAAATTGTGGCAGTACTAATACTGTACTATCAGTGTGTACTACTGGTCAACAAGGCCAGTGTTTGATAATTGATGTTATAAAGTCTAAACAAATCAAGCTGATATATATGTTAAACTTCACAATGATGAGGCGGATAACATTTGCAAACTGGCTAAAAAAAGCAGCAAAGGTATAGTCACAAAACTAATAATTTATATTGTAAAATTTATACAAGATTTTTAGTTGTAGGCAAATGTAGGCCCAATTGCCCAAATTAGATAACCCTATCTCATAGAAAATAATAAACTCATTCTGATTAATCCTCTGAATGCCAGGATAACTTATTTGAATCATTACCCCGAGTTTTCTGCGAATGAAAATATATTGTTCAACTAGGCACATCCACTGATCTATACAGTGGGCAAAAGAAGCTTTATAACATAACAGCATTGCATTCTTACATTAATTGTTTGATTCTGGTCATTTGGCTTATAATAAATTGATACCACAGCAGTTGTTCGTAGTGTAGCTTGCTCAGTTGATCAAATCCCGAATTCATTCGGTCCTTTAGCAGTATTTCCATATTCTGAGTAAAATTCTGAATGAGAACGGCCTGGGAGTTCGCTCCATCGAACTCGCAAATTCCGTTTTCCCCCACATTTTGGGGCTAAACAACTACATTTTTTCTCTCCAAATGCTTCACGTGTCCTTTCTTCCTCGTGATAAAAAATTTTGTCCGAACCCGAAGGAGCAAAATGCCTTAATATACGAAAACTATAATTGTGCAACAGTAAAATATAGCGAAAGTGGGGCCATCCAACATGGCGGCTGTTGCCGAATTCCGACCACTTCCGACTTCAATTTCAGACAACGGATGCTCTATCCAGTCTCTTATATAGATCAGTGCATCCTACGCCATCCTGGCAAGTTCCCCCGGCCGTTTGGCTTCAAAAGAAGGTTAAAAATGCCGGGGGAACTTGCCCGTATGGCGTAAAATATCGCGCCTGCGAATTGAAGAAATGCGGACAAGTTTTCACTCGAGTTGGACTTCTGGTTGTATTACTATTCTGTGATAAAATGATCTAATGGTCTTGAAGATGAACATGAAACCGTTTTGGTCAGCAGTCATCCAGTCAGAATTATATAGATCAATAGATGTAATATAACAGCGTTTCTAATTGGCTACCGTGCGAAGCCAAACCATCAAACCAATGAACCACAACAATTTGCATACACATAAATATAGCAGTGGCCTAAAATGTTTATATTCTAGTACACTCGAGAGTTTCTTTGTAACTATAACATACCCGTCATTACCTCATATATTTAACAGTTATACCATGAGCTCGAGTTGTATATGAGCTCATAGCCAACGAGGCGCTTCGCCGAGTTGGCTATTAGTTCGTATACAACGAGAGCGAATGGTATAACTGTTTTATTATATAGCCAAGCACTGCACTTGAGGCAAAATTACAGCTAAAGGTTTGAAACAACAAACTTCCGGCATAGGCAACTAATACTTCCGCCATGCGTAATGATACATTCACATAGAGTTTCTCGCTGAGCTGTTCGGTAAACAGCTTCGAAATGTTGTATAAATGTTGCTCGGGAGGCAAAAAATGTGTTAAACAGATCAACAAAAAAGATTAAAAGGTACCTTTATGAAGTCAAAAGGTGGGTCAGTTGTTTATATTAGCATTTCTGTCGTGAAAAAGGTTTTGATTTCATGCAAAAATGAAACTGAAACACCTTCGGCAGTGAAACTAAATTACTTAGTTGGTTGTTTTTGAAAAAGAACATGCTTTTTACTGCCCCAAATGCTTATCTAAATCCAAAGTCTCTTTACTGGTGATCTCCTACGAAATGTGTATTGTAAGCTTGATTTTAACCGCGAGTTTCTTTGTTTAGCAACAAATTAATATCAACCCGTTAATTTAGTCGGGTTTTTGAAGTAAAAAGACGTAATTTTTAGGTGAATTTTACAATTTAACATGCTAAATTGTGCATTTGTTAATGTATTATTACACAATGTTGTTTTTTTATACATTGGTTTGAGGGTGTTGATGTTTTTCTGTATAAAAATCCGTCAATTTCAACTCTTTTCGGCAGTTTAAAAAAACATGCCGCCATCTTGTTTTTCCTCTACTAGTAGGATATGAGCTGATAGCCTGGTAGTAGGGAACCAATCAGATTACGCAAAAGCTCATATCCGATAGCATGCTATATAATAAAAATAATTTGTTGACTTATTCGATGTTGGCCTTACATGAAGTAGTTACGTTCGTGTTTTTTCTAACGTGTGTCATTTGCAACTCACTTTCCACCAAAATGTTCGGAAGTTCGTTCCGAAGTTCGCAAGTACGTTGGAAAGTTCAAAGTTCGTTTTGAACTACGCATTTGATTGGCTGCTAGGAATCAAGCAGCCAATCAAGCATGTAGTTTAAAACAAACTTTGAACTTCCCAAGAAACTTACAAACTTCCGGGAACGAACTTCAGAACATTTTGGTGAAAAGTGAGTTGCAAATGTTTGTAACTGGAGTTAGAGCTTAATTCTAGCCAATCAAGACGAACGTTTGAGTAGCCTGCGAGCCAGCTCTCCTTCGGGGGGTTGGTTTGAGAAGTTAAAGGGTATGGGCAACAAAAACAAAAAAAATTGAAAAGCAGACCAATGACATGAAGATACAATTTAGTGTGTTATTTAGACCCAAAGTATTCCAATAAAACAACTTAATTGCACTTTTAAAGTTGCTAATCTGAATCAATATCTGCCATCTTGGATACATTTTTGATATGCATGAGACGTCACAAGCTGGGTGAAGCGAAAACTTTAGTTAGCCATTACTTTCACATATACAAGTCTGAAACTCATTTTTTGTAAATGATTTTCATTCTTGATAAAACCACAGCACTTTAAAAACATACCACAAAAATTCAGCTGCCAGAAGAATAAGTTTCATCATGTTTACCCAGCTTGTGACGTCAGTTAATTAGACAAGGTCTTACAACAAGATGGCGAACGGCAAGATTGTATTTTGTCAGAAATTAGTGATGTTGTTTGGCACAAGAGTTGTTTTGTTTATTTGGATTACCATTGCAAGACAGTTTGTTAATCCGCAAAAATTACAAAATGTGTACTTGTAATTTTTGTTGCTCTTACCCTTTAACCAGGAACGCCGGAACGATAAAAGGGCAAGAGGGCAAACTCTCGTCAAAGGGCACTTTTATTGATATTAATTTTTTTTTACTACTACTACTACTACTACTACTACTGCTAGCTTACCTTAACTTACCATGTATGTACATGTAATTTTTTTATGTATTTAACGATCAGCTATTTACTAAGCTAATTTTTTTAGCTAAACTAAAAGTAAGTACAACAACGTTCATACCTTTATTCATAAACCCGTAGGAATGTACGATTTACGGACATGCAAGGGTTTTTCTTTCGGAAAACACTACTTGTTTTTTCTTTCCGAAAACACTACTTCCAAAATGGTTGATAATAATGATGAATAGTAAAATAATGTAAAAATAGAAAATTTCGTTAAATTGACTCACTGAGTCAGGCTACGCAGGCTATATATGGCTAAGCGCTTTAAAAGATTCTCTTATATCAGGTATGTTTACAGTTTATTATGCTTCTTCGCAGTGTGTTGAAGCTCAAATGCGCAAGTTAGACCATATGAAAGTTTACGTAGTATTTGACAAGTATATTTTTAAAACCCAAAGGGCACTTCTGCCCCCTTGCCCCTCCCGGCAAAAGGCAGAGCGACCGCCCCTCCTGCCCCCCCCCCCCCCCAAAAAAAAAAAAAAAAATTAATACTTTTGTAACCGTGTTAGACAAGATAGCAAAAAAAATGGTGTACTGTTGTGTTGTGTTGTGTTGTGTTGTGTTGTGTTGTGTTGTGTTGTGTTGTGTTGTGTTGTGAAATAACATAATGGGATTAATTATATGTTGATTTAAGAAGATTAGTAGTGTTATCTCGGGAATATATATATATATATATATATATATTTCTAAAACTCATTAATAATTCATGAGGAAAATTCAAATGTCTGTTTACCCCGGTACAGAACTGATATCAGTGTCTGTAAATGTGATACAGAACTGTTTAATAAAACATCAGTTCTGTATCACATTTACAGACACTGATCATATCAGTTCTGTAGCAAGTGTACAGACACTTCGCATTCAACTGTCTTGAGTGAGGTACGCTGGTAGCGTCCTCATACAAGATGAAGACGCAAACATTTGTTGCCCAACAACATTTGTTGAATAACAAATGATGATCAGTATGGCCATTTATGCCACGTCACGTAGAATAGAAAATGTGGGACTAATATTAAATTAAAGCGCATGCTCGTATCACTAATTTAATATTCGTAGCCTATTAAACCTTACCTCGAAGGTTTATCAGCTGTTAACATGATTTATTTAATTTGTTTGGTTACCTTAATAGGCGTTTTAGAAGTCATTTACAGAATTCGTGTCCGTTCTGTATCGGGATACAGGCACTCGGCTTCGCCTCGTGTCTGTATACCCCGATACAGAACGGTCACTCATTCTGTAAATAGTACATATATATATATATGGCTAGAAGAGAGTGAAATAGGATATAGATTAGCAGACGTGGAAGAACGAGTACCTTTATATATATCTATTGAATGTATAACAATGAAATATTAATAAAAAGAAAATAGAAGACACAATATGTTCCACACTAAAAAAAAAAGAAAAAAAGCTACACCCTGTGCCAAACCAAATAACTACATAGTGTTGTAAAAAAGTTTAGACCTTGTTCCCGATCAAGAGTGATTTATAAACCCTGTTCCATACTAAAAATACCAAAAACCTTACCCTTCAAAGCGACACTTCTTAATTCATCTATTCCTTTATAGGGGGAAATGTAGGAAAAAGCATTGTGTATAGATAGCCGATGCAGATTATCTTTATTGTAAAGCAACGACTCTTGCATATTGCAACGTATATAGAGGATATTACACGGTGGTGCGAAGATATGGATTTTATCTTCGAGTGGTTTTTACCACGAGAAGATAAAATTCATATCTTCAAGCCAGCGTGTAATTTTCTTTTTATTATATAGATTCAATGCAAAAAGAGGTAAAATTCTTAAAGGCGTCATCGATATCTTCACTAGTGAGGATATGGAAAATACGACACTGCATATTCTCTTGTAAAACACTCGCATCTATATAATAATAAGACTTACAAATCCGTTTATAAATAAATAGGAGGAACATTGCCCACTCACTGTAACTATTTCAGATGTATTTAACAATATATCAAAATGTTCATCAAATTATTGGTGCAATATAATAAAATGCATATTTTCCTTACAGAATAATTACTTACAACTTTAAGACAAACGAACGAGTAATGTTGCCCTTTACTTTAACCAAAGCTAACACTTTTCTACTTTTTGGGTTAATTTCGAAAGGTAAATCGATTATAATCCAGATTTTCATTATAAATAAATTCTACTCTATCTGGATTAATTCAGCCTTAAACCAGCCAATCAGATTATGGATCGACCAGCCGATGCCAGGGACATTTTCGCCGACCTTCCAACGTCGAGGCAAAATGTCCTGGGTACAAGGTTGTGCTTTTTTAACACTATATATGTAGCGCTAATTCATATAACATACACATACATATAACGAGACTTCCATGAGAAATAAATAAAATGTACAATAATTTTACAGTATCTTGTTTTGTGTTTTTCTGGACTTCAATTTCCGTTGACAATGGCGACTAGTAAGGTTTCGTAATTCCCTCGACATTTCTTTTTAATCATGGTATCCAAGGAAATGGAAAACATGTTTTGGAAGGCGCCTTTAATTTCCATAAGGTCGATCTATTTTTATAATGGATAAAAAAATATATTATTCCAAAAGAAAAACAAAATGTTTAATTAGTTCTAATTAGTTAGTTTAGGACTTTCAGTTTGGGATTAGTAAACTCGGTGCTTGCTCTACAAGTTGTAGTAAGTTGCTAATACTAAAAAAACCCTGAGGTCTAGTCGGGACTCCAACCCACAACTTCCCGAATGTCAGCCATGCAGACACTCTCACTCTAACTCTGATTAAGCCACTATAGTAGTATAGAACTCAAATGGCAGATCGAGGTACTTGTGACACATGTACGGTACATCTCGGTCCCAAGTATAACTTATAACTAGTATATAACCACAATTACAGTAGTGAAATTGCTGCCGTCCTTAGTGGATCGTTCGCAACCGCACGCTTGCGACACTCGCGGTTTGTGATACAATGCTGATAAACAAATGAAGGCACATTGCCGACCTCTCGATACTTCACAAAAAATTGTGTCGCCTTGATGGATGCTACCAAAAACAGGAAATAGAACAACAGACATATAATCTTAACATCCAAACTCACCTGTATTAAGAAAATCTCATGGTCAGACAGAAGAGAATCGAAATGGCGGGGTTCACACGTGTAAATGAAGCATTATGATTGGGCAAACAATTGCCTGCATGTGATTGGAGCGGCCGCGTCAAAGCATTCCATGCGGTCGAAATCATCCGGGCAACAAATCGACTATATGTTCCGAATAGTAAGCTGCCTAGCGGCAGCAATAAACAACCTCGACCTGCTTATAGGCTTCTTGTAGCCCCACCATGTTTGTGAGACACGTACGGTTTAACGTCCCCAAGTAAAAGTACCGTAAAAACTATCGATCTGCCATTTGATTTCTAGTGCATGGTTCAATGGCTAAAGCGGTCCAGCCAGCATTCAGGAAATTGCAGGGTTGAGTCTAGTTTAGAGCTCAGAGTAACCAACTTAAGAAAGGTCGTACAGCAAAAATTGAGAAAAGTTTAAGTATATACATATATATATATATATATATATATATATATATATATATATATAATTACATTACATTCATTATAGTAATGCTTAAAAGAGAAATGCAATGTCAAAACAACTCTGCTTTATATAATGAAGTAAGTTGAGAAACTCTGTGTAGTTCAAAAACTATATAATATTTAACAATTATTCGCCGAAGGCGAGGTGAATATCACTGATGGTGATATTCACTGAGCCTGAGGTGAATAATTGTTTTAGTATAAATACACATTTTTGTACTTTTAGGAACAACATTTTCTTTAAAATTGTTAATTTCCTCGTTTGTCACTTTGACAAATTGGCTGGCGGCCATTTTGAATAAACGCTGTAGGTGATTATCGAGAACTAAAAGCTTTTAAGAACTTCGGAAATCAACATTCGACGATAGTTATATATTTTCCCAATTTTACTCCGATAGATTCCAAGTAGTTTTTTATCTTTAAAGAAGCAGAAAAACCTAAGTTTTTGATCTAGTTTTAAATCGTCATTTTAATTTAAAAAACCCACTTAATTTTTCATTTATAAATAATAAAAAAGTGTCTGCAAAGCGTATTTCATGAAATTTTCCGAAGGCATTTTCGACAATGCAACATCAATATATGTAAGACATGTCGCTGTCTTTATAAGCGGCTAACTGAACACGGCACACACATAACCACTAGTTCCGTCGCACATTTATCCTTTTGTGAACTTGCGTAACATTTGCTTGGTTAAACAACTTATTTGACAGGTTGAATGACAATCCTTCTCCTCCTCCTCCTCATACTTGCTGGACTATTACCGATCTTGTTCTCAATAGTCATAAAATTCTCTATTCATGTAGATCTTACAGTCCTAATTTGCTTCTTTTTCTTGGGGGACTTCATATTAAATTTAATTATTATACATTGTAGTCAATTCCTGTCTTCTCATTGGCTAAGCGCATACAGTTAATTATGGGAATCAGCGCAACCTACAGATTAGTGAATAATCTGCTAGCAGATTATTCACTAATCTGTAGGTTGCGCCCACAATGCGAGATTTCGTAACGAGCGGTAGCTTTCCACACAAGCAAAAACAAGTCGACTGCTCGATTTTCGTCTTCGACTGTAGAAGAAATCGAAAAATTACTTGAAGACAAGGACTCTGAAAACACAGAAAGATCGACCAAAGTTGCGAAAGAACTCTTCTATGAGTATCTTAGAGAAAATGAAATCCAGGAGCCGAACAAAAAAGAACTTGCAAAAGTTTTGAAATCTTTTTATGTGGAAGCACGAAAAAAAGATGGCTCGTCTTACTCCATGGGAAGCCTAAAAACATTGAGATTTGGGCTTAACAGGCATTTTAAGGCGGTAACTTATTTTGATGTTGTTGCGATATTCGTTGTTGTGATTTCTATTTTTTGAAAATAATAAACTGTTCCGTGCGACAGTGCGTTTATTGTTACTTTCCTTAAAACAATACATACATAATAACAATGTATAATGAATAAAATATATGATATAAAACAATTATTGGATTCGGTTTTTGTGATATCTGGATAATCAAGGTCTCGGTAAGTGTTGTCAGCCTCAGCCTTCGGCTTCAGCTGATAACATTTATGACATTTATGACATTATTTATACATTTACCTCGACCTTGATTATTCCAGATATCACAAAAACTTCATCCAATAATTGTTTATAATCCTAAGCTCAATTTTGGTCTCAAAGCCAGTAAAAATCGAACACTATTTCCGTAGACCTTCCCATCTGTCTTACTTCATTGCCATCTTCTTACTTAACTCATTTTGACAGTTTGTATACTATATACATGCAGCCTATCTCTTGATTTGTATATTTTCAAATTTAAGATTTGAATTTCCTAATCTTATAATTTGGCCGTTGTAATCACTGATCTCATAATATAACCCTTTTCTTATATAATCAGCGTATTTTCTTGTAAATATAAAGAACGTAGGTATCTAATTCTTGTCGCTTGGTCCGATGATGACTTTGAATAAACTCGAAATATTACCATTTCAACTTTTTGTCGTTTTTGAATCATATCTTGGATTTTTCAAGATTTTCGGAATATGTTTTATACTATATTTCTTAAAATTGTCAGCTGGTTTGGGACTATGTTCAAAACTTTAAGTAATTTTTTCCGTTGAAATTTTGTCATCAGTGGGTTTACACTATCGTACAGATTAAAAGAATGCAGAGAAAAAAAATATTACATTGCTTTTCACGTACCGTTGAATACACAATTAGTGATTAAATATGTCCCGACCCCGACAAGCCTGGGGAGGATTCGTAAAACCCTCTCTAGGCTTTCGGGGACATTTAATCACTAATTTCTCTCTCCCGGTATTTACCTAATATCTTGGGTTTTACTGGAGTATTCAATCAGGTAATTGAATGAACTATTGTACTTGGCTAAGTATCTCACGAATTATTAATTATTTTGAGATATATTACATCAATACTGGTAGAGCATGCAATCACGGAAAAATAACGACCCCTAATCGAATCGTTTCAGTTTTTCAGAACACGCCATATCGGAAATATCGAATTTCACTGGAAGCGTAAAAATTGTCAGACGTTTTAAAACGTTTCCACCTGTTAAATTTCTAGCACTAGGAGAATCAAATAAGTTAATTCCATACCTCTGATCGACCAACGACACATCTTATCAAAGTATCATCATCAACGTTCATCCTGTCCAGGGCATTATGTAAACGTTTGGCAAAATACGACGGCGCATCACGAATACAATTCACTAAAATGTGGTAAATTATTATATACCTATTATTATATAAATTATAATCACACTAACGATTCTTTACGCCTTGTGTATTCGTGGGATTAGCATAAGTAAACAAATAATAAATAAGTAATAAATAAGTACATAAATGAATAAATAAATAAATAAATAAATAAATAAATAAATAAACATATAAATAAATAAACATATAAATAAATAAATAAATAAATAAATAAATAAATAAATAAATAAATAAATAAATAAATAAAAAAATAAATAAATAAAGGATGAATGAATAAACAAATAAATAAAATAATAAACAAATGAATGGATGAATGAATGAATAAATTAACGTATAAATAAAAAAATAAATAAATAAATAAATAAATAAATAAATAAATAAAGGAAGGATCGAATGAATGAATGAATGAATGAATGAATGAATGAATGAATGAATGAATGAATGAATGAATGAATGAATGGAATGAATGGAATGAATGGAATGAATGGAATGAACGAATGAATGAATGAATGAATGAATGAATGAATGAATGAATGAATGAATGAATGAATGAATGAAAAATAAATCAATCAATAAACACATAAACAAACAAACTACAGTAATACTACGTACTAGCAAACATTGTTAAACCAAATTCAACTTTTGCACCGACCTGTTGCAATAAGAACATCTCTGTACGTTCCTGACGTAGCTTTTGTAATGGCTTCCACTATGTCGCATTTTGCAATCTATTACAAATTGAATTAATTTTTTAAAGAACTTTTTTTATCTTAGCTCTTTGATGAAGTATACATTTGATTTGCTGAATAAATGGTTGAAGTGCCTATGAAGCAAAAATTAGGTCGGACATATTTGAAAGAACTCTTAAAATAACAGAGTGACATCTTTTGCAGTTTTTGGTTCCCTTGCTTCTTTGCTGAGATGTGTCAGGTTGTTTGATATGCAAATTCAACATTTGACGTCACATGTTTTTAAACAATTATCTGAAAAGGTTACATATCGTTGCTATAATCACATCAAATTAATTCGAAAAAAACATGTAGGTGTGTTTTCCACACAACACAAAAGAAGTAGATTTTCAAGTGATTATGTCTGATAATAGCAAAAACATACAACCTTCTCCAATACGCAATTATGCTCATGTCACGACAAGATGTTCAATTTGTATATTGGGTAGACTGGAATATTTCAACAACAAAGCAAGGAAGCGAAAAACGGCAAAAAATAGTATTTTGTTATTTTAAGTGTTCTTTCAAATAATTAAGAGTGGTTTCTATTTCATTTCATATGCACTTAAAGAGCTAAAACAGCTTCCAAAGATTCAAATTTACTGGAAAACTGGGTTATTTTTACCACGTCAGTTCTCTCTGACGAAGGGCCTTCGCTCGAAACGTTAGACTCCTACGTTCTCTGTTTCGGCAGTATACCTAACCTTACTATATTTCGATTATTTTGATCAGTTGTTTAGATCAATAAATATTGGTTAAATAGAAAATGAATCTGAGACAACCAATCGAAGGGCTAAAGATTCTATAATTATTACGTCGTCTTATGCCTTTACTTAAAACTATGTGCTGGGCATCATATTTTTAATATCTTACTTGTTGGAAAGCTTTGAAGATCTCAACCATAAAACCTCGGCTCTTTGTCCTTAAAATGTTTAAAAATACAGCACCATCTCCTTCCCAACTGTTTGCGCCAGCCTAATATAAATAGAACAAAAAAAAAGCATATATATTTTTCGTTTAGTTTATAACGGAAAACGTGTTGTAGTCAAGTCCACCTCACCCGAGTGACCGAAATGGGTCGTTTTTTGAAGCTATTTGAAACATTTGCAGTACGTGTCTTATCAGATTTAAAGTTACCACTCGGCTATCGTCTCGTGTTTTAAAGCTGATAACACACTGCTGTTCATGTTTTAAATATTGCTTAATATTTTAATTTGCATAACTTACCTTGTATATATCAGAAGCTGTAGATTCCACTTCGTTCAAATCAACTTCATTAGCATTTAAGTAGCCACTCTAAGTTACATAAAACCAATACTTAAAAAATTTGAAGAGTGAGAAATTTAAAATAACTAAAACAACACATATCTATGAAAATGGTGATAAAATTTTCTCAAACTCATCAATAATTCATAAGGAAAATTCAAAAGAAATAAATATTTAATCAGTATTGAGAAGTCAGAAGAAGATTAAAATCGGTCAAATCTAGCAAACTTTTAAATTGATTTTTTTCTTAAAATACCGTGGAGTCTCGAAAGTAAGGGGGACGCCTACTTTCAGAATTAGTAGCCTCTAAAGGTGGCTACTTTAAGAACGGCGGTTACTTTCGGAGGGCGGTTACTTTCGGGTTAGTTTCGGCCACCTTGACCGATACTACACCTTGTAGTATTAATTTTATTTGAACCACTACATTTCGCAAAACGTTTCAAAGTGTTTGTTTTATTTTTATTAAATGACAACAGCAGAGTAGTTACATTTTATCCATATGAATAATAAAGTCTTACTCTACAAGTTCAGAAGCGGCTACTTTTGAGGGGGCGGTTACTTAAGAAGGGCGGCTACTTTTGGGTTTCCATAGTAAGTGTTAAAAAAGGCGGCTACTTTCGAAGGGGCGGTTACTTTCGGGGAGCGGTTACTTTCGAGACTCTTCGGTATAGACTCGTTTGAGAAGCTATATCCAACACTTGTCAGTGTTCGTTCTCCGATGTCTAAATACAGCCAACCTGGTTAAAAAAAATTGGTTACACCCTGTATTTTCAACTTGCATGGCTGTATTTAGAAATCCGAGAAACTGGCTCGTGTTGAATATATTACATACAGGTCGTGTATAAAGGAAATATTTGCAAGCGAATAGAATTTTTATGTCTTCCATCGGTCCGGTTTATATTGTAATTGAGAATGTAAATAACGCAAACCTTATTAATGAGAACTAACATGACCTAAAGGCAAAGAGGTGGTCTGTCTTTACAAATGGTAAAGATCTAATTACAGCTACCTCCTGTAGGGCTTAAGCTGTTATATAGGTATCACATGCAAGAGTGCAGTCTCAGTAACCGCCGCTCTTCGCAAAGACAGGTATAGACGAACGATTTCAATTTGATTTTTCAACCTTCAAGTTGGTTTTGGTGTTCTTCGTCTTCAAGGTAAGAGTTGTTTTGAATTTTACGTTACTATGCTGTTCAGCGTTCTTTATTGTTTTACCAAGGCAAAGGTGTCTAGTCATGCGCTTATCTTTAGCTTTATGCTAATTTACATTCAGGCAAAGAACGTTTATAACTTGCCTACTGAACATGCTTTCTAGTATATTTGTGCGCATCTCTCCGTTTTACTTAAGTCCTTTGCCAACTATTCAGTACTGACTTTTTGCCCGTCACAAGCTACACAGAGAAGTTCGAAGTTGGGTTACATTATATTGCCTGTATCGTTGTGCATAAATTATGATAACATATCTTTTGTGTGCGTATTGGACGTTTTGGCGCGATCTAGCGGGATTTTCCTTGCTGGTCACTGAATTAAATTCGTCGCATAAAACGAATTCGAGTTTACGTCGACTAGTCGACGAAGCTAACTATGAATTAACTTCGTCTGAATGAAATGCAACGTATAAATCAGGCCTAATCCTTGGCTTAATACAGCTTACACTGATATGAAACTACTAATTAAGAGTCAAATATCTACATTTGGTTTGTACTCATCACGCTTTTCGGTTATCATTGTTCGCACCTCTCCGCTTCTGAAAATAATTGCTATTTTCGCCAAGTAAATAGTTATCTGCTCTATATGAAGTCACAAGCTACTGGAGTAAGTTCGTATGAGGCTATTATAGTTCGTCAAACTAAAGATCGCGACTAGCTGTATTTCCTCCATCCCCAGTTACCGTACGTAATTTTGGTGTTCGATTGCATACGTATGGGGCTACGAGATTGAACTCTTAAACGCCACAAAATATTCCTTCTTGTATAATACCACGCGGTAGCGGCATTAGGTTTGAATGTTTCATCCGAAGTGCATGTTGTTATAATAAACACATCCTTCCGACTTTTAGAACCGCGGCAGAATCGCTGGGTAATCACCTTTTGATAATTATCTCTGTTAATTCCCACAATTCTGCTTCTAGTGTTATGAAATATACTATCCGCCCGGCATTGCTCAGCCATTTGGTGTTGCAGGCGTATGGCGACTTGCAAGCGATGTAATTTTCAAGCTTATACCGCATGGTTAAACCTTGTGAGCTAATCTGTATTTTGCACGCAGTGTTTTACATTTTTGGTATGTCCGGTTACTGATAGGAGTACTCGCCTGTGTGTCAGGGCGGCTTTTCAGTACTGCCACAGTTGATTGGTGTGCAGGATATTTGAGATAAATTAGATTACATCAGCCATATCACTATTAATTTTTGCTTATTAAAGGAAAAAAGCGGCCATATGGTATATTCTATACTACGGAAGTTTGAAGGTGCTTGTTTTCTCTCAATGCGGTAGGGCAAAAGCAATCTATGATCCAACTGTTTATTATACAATAACCGCTCTATCTGTTTTTCGCGTCACTTGAACTAATTTAGTTCTTAATAAATTCAATCTACATTTTTACAGGAATTTTAAGGTAGTCATACTCAGTTTTAAATATAGAAATTTTAATATTATATACTTTTGTCTCAGTAATAAACAGGGATTTAAGATCTAGTATACGTCAACTCAACGACGATGTCCTTTAAACAAAATAATTCCTTTTGTAAAACAAAGAGACTGAATAATTTTGAGTCCCAATGTCCCTAATTCGCCGTAGCCTGTTGTTCTCGTTCCTCACTTTACTGTATGTGCGGCATTGTTCCAGCACTGGTTGGCCTTTAACTTTATGACGTTGTCCTCAACTGAGGTTTACTTATTAACAGATTTTGGCCACCCAAGGGTCAAGGCTGGTGACGTTGCGACATTAACCTGTCCGCCATGCAAAATATAGTTCATATTCCTCCACGTTTCTCTCAATCTACTAAAAGTTTTGCTTTACTATCATTATTACTACTACCACTACTACTACTACTATCATTCAGTTATTATTATTTGATTATTATTATTATTATTATTATTATTATTATTATTGTTATTGCTATTATCATTATTTCTGCAAATGTAACCACATATCTTTTGTCTTTGCCCATTCAACGAGGCATAATTGCTTGTTATTCATGAAGCTTACATGTTGTTATTCAGGCTTCATTGCATGTTTTGACTAAGGCTTTGTCCTCGCTTTGTTGTGATGACTTTGCTACCACTTTAAGAATTTTATTCTGGCCAACGCCACACGATTTTATTCAGCATATGGGAAGGTCTTGGGCTATAAGGGGTTGAACAACTATGTCGCGCTATCTCCTTGGCCCTGTGTAGTCCATGGCCACTTTAAGAATTTTATTCTGGCTAACACCAGACGATTTTATTCAGCAGATGAGAAGGTCTTGGGCTAGAGGGGTTAATTACGTAAAGCAATATTTGCTCTTGCATGCAATTCGAGGGTTCCTCCTCGCTCTTTCTGTGATGACTTTGTTCTCACAGCCGTGTTTATCGAGCTAATTGCTTCTACATGTTTTGTTGGGGCTTTGTCCTCACAATTTTGTTTTGTGGCATACAAGGGTTAGCGTTGACGCCGCAACACTAATGTTTGCCATGTAATAACAGTAATGTTTGCCATGCTTGACCTGCCACAACCGTTATTGGTTCTGTCCTAACTTTTGTTAGGTTCGTTCCTCACCTTAATCGGCTGAGGTATTGTTTTAACCTTTTGGTTAGGCAATTTTTCTCCATGTATTTGGAGTGTGTTCCTCATGTTATGTGAGGTTTTGTCCCAACTTCTGTTGGGTTGTCCTCACCTTAATTGGCTGAGGTATTGTTTTAACCTTTTGGTAAAACAATTTCTCCATGTATTGGAGTTTTTTCCTCATATGAGGTTTATTTATTAATAGATTTTGGCCATCCAAGGCTAGTGATGCGGCGACATTAAACTGTCTGCCATGCTTGTCCTTGCGAAAAACTCTATAATCACAGGTCCTCTATTTACAACAGCTATGCTTCTGGCAGCTGACAGAGTTAACCTGTATAAATAAAGATTATTGTTATCTTTCACGTTTTGCTAAATCTACTCAACGTTTTGGTTTACTCAACGTTTTGGTTTACTATAGATATTATTATTATTATTATTATTATTATTATTATTATTATTATTATTATTATTATTATTAAGCAAGATTTACAATTGTATATTATCTAAAAAGACATTTAATAAAGTTTCCATTATTATTATTATTATTATTATTATTATTATTATTATTATTATTATTATTATTATTATTATTATTATTATTATTGGCGGATGTGTTTTAACCTTATGGTTAAGCGACTTGGCATCCATTTATTTAGAGTTTGGTCCTCACTGGAGTTGCAGTATTCTCCCAACAGGTGTTGGGTGATCTCATTAAATTTTGAATCCAGGGCTTGATCCTAAACATTTTCTGGTGTTTATTTTCTTTACACTAATTACATATATGGCACCCTCATTTTTGTCTTTGCCTTTGAGGGTGTCAAGTGAATTTTCTGGTTGTGAACCATCTCATGCACATATGTGAATATCCTGTACCTTGGATTAGATTCTGCCGTTTTGTTTTCTTTTGCCTTACAGAATTCCGTACTCGTCCCACCCAGAGCTTGATTACCAATTTTTTCCGAGTGCCTAAATGGTGGACCTACACGGTTGAGTCAGCATTTGGGGGACCAGATTTCAAATATATACATAATCAAGTGTGTCACTGACGACGGAGGGACAAGCGGAACAACAAATATTACAAATATTCAGCAAACTTTGTCAACTTAGCCTTACATTTAGAATCTTATTTATAGCACTTAACAATTTTCAGGAACAGATGTAAGGACTCTATATAATTTTATTAATGCTTCGTGGGGAAGCTTGCTGGTTTTATCTTGTCCCCACTCAGGTTTTCCTGTCAACTGGCTTTTCCCAAAGGGTTTTTACCAGCAGCAGGTTTTTTCCTGGCTTCCCTGATTTACCAGCTTGTATAGACCACTTGCACTTATTTCTTGGGTGGATGTCAACTACAAACTATAGTATCTTCATTGATTAATTTCTCGGTTAAAGTCGAACTTTTATGTTGTCCTCCAGATCCACCGTTTTTGACGTAAGGAGCAAGAGGTGTATATAAATACGTGTAATGGCATACTCATAACGATTTTGTAGTAAATTAGGAGACTGTCAGCAAGGGCAGCAGTCTTTCCAAGGCCTTGTAACAATTAGCTTGACCAATTTTATTGAAAGTTTGCAGTTTGTGTTCACTGGAGAACGGGATTATCTAGCAAGGGCGGAAATCCTTTCACCTCCTTGAAACAAACCGAGCTAGGCTAAGCCAAGCTGACAGAGCTGTCTTATTGAAGTGTCACAGATCCGTTTAGGTTAGTATTTTAGAACGAGTAATTTTTGTTTGGCAACGATTGCCATCTTTCATGTTCGTTGATGCGTTATTGTATGGCTGCATATTAGGTTACTGTGATTTCCTCAAAAAAATTCATCGCACGAAGATATATTCATTAAGTGCAACGCGAATTGCGCTAACAACCTCATGTCTCCGTATCAGGGGAAATGCCTTACAAGGCTGATTAGAGCCAGAAATCTTGCTTACACTGTAGAGATATTTTGAAAGTTTTGTATCATAAGCGCTAGACGCTATTGCGATTACTGGACAATTTAGACAGCTTGTGTCACGGCGTTTCTTATCAGCACTGCATTTGCCTGGGGTGGGGCGGTATCATTATTGCATAATGATCCTTTGGCGTTTTATTGCCCTCACCTTCACTGGGCTCAATCATCAGTTTGAATTATGGAAAATAATTATGTAATTTAATTATGACTTCTTAATAAACGCGGCTGTGGTCCAAGGGGACCATAGCCAATTTATCCCAATTGGTGTATTTCATTTTCCTTGTGGGTTGCCCAGTAAACAGAGCTCAGTCAATGCAGTGCTGATATTAATCAGAGAGAGACGGTGGAAGACATAAAGGAAATATTTGCAAGCGAATAGAATTTTTATGTCTTCCATCGGTCCGGTTTATATTGTAATTGAGAATGTAAATAACGCAAACCTTATTAATGAGAACTAACATGACCTAAAGGCAAAGAGGTGGTCTGTCTTTACAAATGGTAAAGATCTAATTACAGCTACCTCCTGTAGGGCTTAAGCTGTTATATAGGTATCACATGCAAGAGTGCAGTCTCAGTAACCGCCGCTCTTCGCAAAGACAGGTATAGACGAACGATTTCAATTTGCCCACCCGCCTCCCCTTCAGCTGACCACCTTTCTGCTTTGTGATGTATTAGATTCTGTATTATTCTTGGCCTATCTGGCGTTTTATTGCCCTCACCTTCACTGGGCTCAATCATCAGTTTGAATTATGGAAAATAATTATGTAATTTAATTATGACTTCTTAATAAACGCGGCTGTGGTCCAAGGGGACCATAGCCAATTTATCCCAATTGGTGTATTTCATTTTCCTTGTGGGTTGCCCAGTAAACAGAGCTCAGTCAATGCAGTGCTGATATTAATCAGAGAGAGACGGTGGAAGACATAAAGATGAGGAAACATCGGTGCCTTATTAAAGTCAGCCAACAAACAAAATATATAATTAAATGGCATGCACTATCTTTTTGTGGTCGGCTTATTCAGTGATAATATAAACAACAGCAAAAACACGTATCTAAATTCTTCGTTGTGTTAAGTTATTTCTATTTTGTTGAGCTTCGGACCTGAAGGTCCGAGTCACCAAACGAAACGTTCAGCAAATCAAACATGGTGTATACACATCATAAATATTTCTCAAGTTATATAATATCAGTATAAAAACGCTCGAAGAATTAAGAACCTTAACCAACAGCAGGACGGCCAGGACCACCACCACCACCACTTACAATACTGAACACCATCACCATCACCATCACTATAGCACCAGTACAAACGCTAGCACCAACATCATCAACACTTACCAGTACCAACATCAGCGCCAACATCAGCAACACGTACCAATGCAAACACCAGCACGACTAACACTAGCTCAACATCAACATCAGCACCAACACCAACATCACCAAAACTTACCAGTGCCAACACCAGCACTAACACCAGCAACACGTACCAGTGTAAACACCACCAGCTCAACACTAGCATGTACAACAGCACCAACACAAGCACTAACACTAACATCAGCACCATCACGATCACTAGCACCAACAACACATACCAGCGCCAAAGCCAGCACTACCAACACCAACACCAACACCAACACCAACACCATCACCAACACCAACACCAACACCAACACCAACACCAACACCAACACCAACACCAACACCAACACCAACAAGACGAACACTATAACATTTCATGACACCAAAACTACTACAACCCACCACCAGCACCAGCACCAGCACCACTAACACTACCAACACCACCAACACTGCCAACACCAACACCAACAATACCAGTACCAACACTAACAATACCACTACGACAGCACCAGCACCAACTGCAACGCCAACAAGCAACGCTAACACAAAGTTTTAATAAACAAAGTAAAATCCATCTTGGTAGACAGGTATACTTACAAGCAACACTCCTTGCAGCAAAGATCTCATATCGCCCTTGGTTTCTCCGTCAATGGCAACTTTTAAATCTTTACCCTTTTCTGAAAAATTATAACAAACAAGAAGTGAGAGGCTTCAATTTACAATAGCCCCCATGCCGAATAAATTCATCTATTTGGTATAAATGTCATGTATCACTTTCTAAGGCCCCACGTTTACACTATTACGAGACGTTATGTGTCTCGTCCAAAATCCCTAGGTTTCTTTGTTGTGTTCACACTGTTCCGAAGTGACTTACCGTAGCATAGTCACCACGCTTAGCACTCCGGATGCAAACCACTGCGCTACCTAACGTGTACTACAGTTGTGGTTTTTCTTGTAAATTTGAAACATTTTTGGAAATCATCAACACATACCTTTCTTATACGAGTGTACAACTGCTTCTAGACTCTACGGGAAAAAAAGACAAGAAAAAAGCAAGAAAAGTTTTTTCACATTCCAGTAATATTCCTTTACATTCCAATAATAATTCCTTTATTTAGATAAGGTAGCTCATTCAGCTTATGTCAGATTAAGCTGGTACAAAATAAAAACTACATACGCCAACCAACAAGAATGAAGTAACAATGACGGAATAACCTGATATTGAAATACTGTGGCTATACATACTTTGGGAGCAAAAGATGTAAAAAAATAACCCTTTACAGAATTAGCTTTAGCAAGTTAAAGAGTGGTACGTGCACATGTGTTACGTGTGCAAGCATAGTTAGTGGAAGGATGGTTTGGAAACTCGGCAAAAGTCATTGCTCTATGTTTTTGTTCAATTTGTCTAATTTCACGGTCACTGTATTTTCTGTATAATGAAGCAGTCCTCCAATAGCAACGTTCGGGTTTAATTAGTGTAGTCCTTCGTCATCACGTGTCCATAGAATTTCCTTTCTTCAACCAATTGCCTTCCTCCAACATGAACACAGTAAGCTCATAACATGACCATTGCATAATCTTGAAAGACAACGGAGCTTCCAAACCATCCCCCTCCATTAACTATGGTGCAAGCTTAGTGTAATGTAACAGACGTTTGATAGAGGTTCGTCAAGCTCAAATACCCTTCTCAAATTCATTAATAATTCATGAACCAAAAACAAAAGAAACTAATGTTTAATCGGTGCTTTGAAGTACTAGTACTTCGAAATAATGCAAAATACGTTTTCAAAGTATTGGCAAATTACATTACGTTTCAGAGGTATCTTCGGAGTTTTGAGTTTGAGAAGTCAGTTCAAATACTCGACGTTGGACTTTACCGGGATTAAAAAGGCTCGCCTTTTCAAAAAGCACTCGGACTTTGAAATCCCGTTACAAAAGTCCTCCGTCTCGTATTTGAACTATTAGATAAAAGATTTCTAAGCCCCGGAGAGGGGTCAAACCTGCATGCACCCTTCCAATAACCGGTTAGACTAAAGTCAAACGTCGCTCTTCTCATGCACCGAACTTAATGCAAATCAGTATAAACAAAGCATTTAGCTCATAAATAGCTCAACCTGCAACCTCCTGGTAACAGGTTAGACGCTCGAACATGCATGAATGACCTGTTGAAACCAGCTTGGGTTGAGAGCTAAGATGGCAAATTCATAGTCATGCGTGCTTCTAAGTGGTAGCATTTGCATATAAGATGTAGTTGAAATGATATGATAATGCACCTACCAATTGAAAGCTCGACTCCCCCCACCCCGGGACTGGGTGGGGATTTGATTTGCTAAAATTTGATTTTGCATAAAATGCTTTCAAATGCTATAAAATTCCCCACATTTCCCCCACCTTGTCCCGGGGGTGGGGGGAGTTGGGATTTCAATTGATAGGTGCATAAGTTGTACGTATACATGTAATGCATGTGGTACGTTTACGAGTTTGGTGTAATGTAACAAAGGTTTGGTAGACGTTCGTCAAGCTTCAATACTCTTAATAATTTTCCGGTCCTCAGACAGGAATCAAACCTGCATCCTTGTAATGACCGGTTAGACGCTATATAACCATGAATGAGCTAGCTACTGATAACTACGGTAGCGTTTGTATATGAAATATATACAGTGGAATAATATAGTAAGGTGTATATATACATGTAGTGCAAGTAGTACGTTTGCAAGCTTGGCGTAAGGTAACCGACATTTGGTAGACGTTCGTCAAGCTCACATACACAGAAAATGTTTTGAACCTGCAACCATGTATTGACCGGTTGGATGCTCTCGTCAATAAGCTACTGACGCTTGAATCAGTCGAATGAAGAACTATAAGGTTGCAAATTCAGAGTCATGCAGTGCTCCGAACTCCGAAGTGATAGAGTTTACATATGAGATGTAGTTAAAATGATATATGATAAGTTGTACGTATACATGTAGTGCATGTGGTACATTTGCGAGTTTGGTGTAATGTAACAGACGTTTAGTAGACGTCCGTCAAGCTCCAAATATTCAGAAAATATTTCTGATTACCAGTCAGGAATCAAGCCTGCAATTTGTAATGAGTAGACGCTGGTATAGCCTCGTAGACGCTCTAACTACTGAGCTAAAGAGGTGCAAATGGAAAACTAAGAAATAGCGTTTGCATGTGAAAAGTACCTCACACGTCTGCGAGCAGATTATTTCCAACAATGCTTCCTCGTCTGCACCAAGACCCTGTGGAGCATAAATAATATGAGATTAGAGCTGAATATATTTATGCACGAACAATTCCCAGCTTGTTAACAAGATGTGTTCTTAAAACACATACACGCGTAAAAATCTCGCAAGTTGTTACAGCATTGTTGCCTGAACAATGCTGTAACAACTTGTTGACATATGTGAACAACATTGATAAATGAACAACATTGTTCATCATTGTTTCAACAAGTTGTTACGTTACAGCATTGTTGCCTGAACAATGCTGTAACAACTTGTTGACATATGTGAACAACATTGATAAATGAACAACATTGTTCATCATTGTTTCAACAAGTTGTTACAGCTTGATGAACAACAACCGTCGTTCACGCATGTTGTAACAACCGAAGAAGGTATTGATACATCAACCATGTTCACCATTGTTGTAACATTTTTGTTCATCGTTGTTATTTCGTCATGCTGTTACAACATGTTGTATCATGTGCGAACAACGTTATTGGCTATAAAAATGTGCTGTTGGAACAAGTTGTTCATGACTGTTGATTTATCCGTAAACAAGTTGTTCGAACCATAAGTGAACAACTTGTTGACAACTTGTTCACGGCGAGCAGCACAACATTGTTCACGGCGAGCAGCACAACATTGTTCACGCCTGTTGCCAACCGTGAACAAGTCGTGCGTTTTTACGCATGTAGTGGTAATGTAGCCTATTTGATTTCTATTAAAAAACTACTTGCATGCATTCAACAATTAACTTCTAGTAGAACATACACAAAAAGAACGTTAAAAATTAATTAAGATTTGAACTAAGTTCAGTTCATTCCATTTCATTTAGAGCCTGTACAGTTTTTACGGAGCTATAATTAATACAAAAATAATTAATTATTTAAAAGAAAAAATAATTAAAAATTGAGTAATTAAACAATTAACTATTTTGGTAATTAATTAATTAGGGGTTTCTCTATATTTTAATAATTAATTTCTTTCTTTAAAATAATTGATTAATTAATTTCCGCAATCAACAATTCATTTCTTCCAAAATTATCAACTTCAATAATTTCAAAAACTAATTTTTATAAAAAAATAATTAGTTCTAATAATTTTAATAATTATAATGCTTTCGATAATAATTAATTTCTTTCTTCCAAATAAATAAATAAATAAATAAATAAATAAATAAATAAATAAATAAATAAATAAATAAATAAATAAATAAATAATTAATTTCCGTATTAATTAAAGCATTGAAAACTAAAGCTGCACAATTTAAATAGAGAGAGTCAATCTGGCCTACCTTCATTGCTTTGTTCAACTCTCTGGCATAAAAAATCCCACTGGGCAGTATCATTGCAACCACAAGATTTTCCATGTCTCCGCTGAGTTCGGATTTGAGCTCGTCGAGTAGATCCTGAAAAGTTTCAGAAATATCTGGTTATAATGTTTCCTAAAACATCTCAAACTCATTAATAATTAATGAGGAAAACACAAAGGAAATCAGTACCGTGTCTGTGGTTTGGATATCGGAGGAAGAAATTACATAAATTAAGCAAACTTTTACCTTCGAAGTTTGTACAAAAACCATATGGTTGGCGCTCGCACAGAAACTACAGAAAAACTAACCTTTTTATATTCCTGTTGATAGGTGTTAGAAATAAGTCTTCGCTGTTCATTTGATCTAGACGAAAGAACTTCAATAATGGCTTTTTCATCAGTCCCTAAAAATGAAAAATTTTCATATTTTTTAAGCGGCAAGAATGCAATAATTTATTAAAGGTTAAAGTGTTTCTCTAATAAAAAATATTGTTGGTAATGTTTCTGCATAATCCTAAAGATATTATGGTACTTGGTAATGGTGCAAAGTTTCATTTTGAAATATCCCCCAAACAAAGTTGTATTTTACGTGCGAAGTTTGTTATCTGGGACGCCGCCATTAAATTGGCCGTGTTTGAGAAAAATGAGTCGAGATGTGACTCAATGAAAACAAAAGATTATTGTTGAACTTGAACTTTATTTAATCACGGTACTATTTCACCAAAAATATATACAATAAAAAAAAAGTAATCTTCCAATAGTCCGTGCACACTAATATAAGAATATTGTTGTTCTCAACAAAAGAGTCATTGTTGTTATTGAGATTATGACGTCATAGGCTTCCTCGACTCATTCTTTTCAAGCTCGGCCACTTCAATGGCGGCGCTCCAAAATACAAAATTCACACGTAAAATATCAACATTTCTTCAACGAATTTTGAAAGAAAACTTCGCACGATTACTATCATTACGGTTATTTGCACCATAACATCTTTTTGAATTATCCTTCAAAAACTCATTAATAATTCATGAGAAAACACAAAAGAAAATCATGCCCGTATCGTATCTTTAGATGTGATAAAGATTTCTCCTGATTTACATAAACTTTAGCTTTGATTTTCTCGGCTTAGACAAGCTTATTTTTCAAACTAACTCTGCCAATCAACTTACCAAGTGGTTCGTTTTTGAAGCGGTATAATAAACTCGCAGTTCGTGTTTTATCAGATATAAAAACACTCGGCTTCGCCTCGTGTCTTTATATCTGACAAAACACTCCTGCTCGTTATTATACAGTACAAAAACATTGCCAACAATATTTTAATCAAAGAACCACTTTAATTTTAAAAATTGTTATTTAAAATTCATTATTTTAGTTCAAGACTCATTTTAACGACTAACCAAATCCTTTCATTGCCTTCCTCAGTTTCTCGGCATAATCTTTTGGATTAAAGGCAGGCGCTGGTTTTATTGTGCCATGGTACACAGGCTAAAATATAAACAGTTAAAATATAAATAAATTATTTATAAGTGTTAAGCCCTAATCAAACGAGAACGCAAGTCGTCGCAAGTTAGCAGTCACGCTATCTCAGCCAGCCGCTCTGAATAATTTCCCGAAAATGACAAAGTTAAAACTTGTTTAAAACACTCATGAAACCTTTATTTTGTTAATTTGGGTGTTCGAACGACCGCCACAGAAATTTGTGACTGCCAACTTGCGATGACTTGCGTTCTCGTTTGATTAGGGCTTTACACTACATACATTTGTTTGTATAGGTAATAGCATGGTTTCGAGTGCAATTTGGGAAAAACATGCACGAGTAAGTTTTTCAAAGACTATCAATATCACTTATCATAAAGAGAATCTTTCTAATCAAAATGCTTTGTTCAAATAACATACATGAAGAAAAAAAATTAACAGGAAGAGTTTTTTTTTCTAGTAAAAAATTATTTTTGTGCAAATTTAAAAAATTACAAAATTTGCACTCTATTTCATTTTTCTGCATTGAATTACACTAAAATTGCACTCCTCTCAGCCAATCAGAATTGAGAAATTTTTTCATGTATATTATTAATCAGCTAAACGCCACATCTAAACTGAATTAAAAAACTCAGTAATAATTCATGACAAAAAAACAAAACAAAACAAATCCATGTTTAATGAGTGTTTTCACACGCTTGCCGTTTTCGATAAATTTCTTGCTGGATTCTACGGTTCACACAAGGTCAATCTTTTTAAAATTCTTATGTTACCTACGAGATTGTTCTTTTTTAAAATCGTTCAATAAACTCGCAGTTTGTGTTCTCGGCTAGTTTTCTGATATCAATCAACAGCCTTGGTATCCAAGTAGTGTACTCAATTACCAGTTCAAAAAGATAAATATATGGACGTTTAATACATCTATTTATTCCGTCAGTACGTCCATCGTATATAGTTAGCATACAGGCATACATGTACCTTTTCAACAGGTTTCATATTTGGTGCTTTATTATCGCTTTTGTCGGTATTGTCTTCCACCTTAACAAAAAATAACGAAAAATAGTCAGTGGCTAAACTTGCAGCAAACGCATTATTACAAAAACAAACAAACAAACAAACAAACAAACAAACAAACAAACAAACAAACAAACAAACAAACAAACAAACAAGTAGAAAACAAAGTAGGATGTAAAGAAAGAAAAAAAAAACAAAAAGAAAAGGAAGAACGTAAAGAGAAAAAAAGCAGTTAAAAAAAAGGACGGAGGAAAAGAAAAATTAAAGAAAGATACGAGAGAACGAGAGGAGAGAAGGAAAGAAGGAGAGAAGGAAGGAAAGAAAGAAAGAAAGAAAGAAAAGAAGAAAAGAAGGAAAAGAAGAAAGGAAGGAAGGAAAAAAAGAAAGGAAGGAAAAGAAGAAAGGAAGAAAAGAAGAGAGGAAGGAAGAAAAGAAAGGAAGAAAAGAAAGGAAGAAAGAGAGCTAGCGAGAGCAAAAGCAGGAGCAAAAGCAGGAGCAGGCGAAGGAGAAGGAGAAGCAGAAGGAGAAGGAGAAAGAGAAAGAGAAAGAGAAAGAGAAAGAGAAAGAGAAAGAGAAAGAGAAAGAGAAAGAGAAAGAGAAAGAGAAAGAGAAAGAGGAGAAGAAAAAGAAAGAGAGGAGAGGAAAAAGGAGGAAACGAAGAAAGGATGAAAGGAAAAAAGAAGGAAAGAAAGAAGAAAGAAAAAAAAAAGAAAGAAAGAAGAACGAAAGGCGAAAAGATGGAAGGGAAAAAATAGAAAAAGAAACGAAAGAAGGGAGGAAAAAAGGAACAAGCAAAGGAAGGAAGGAAGGAAGGAAGGAAGGAAGGAAGGAAGGAAGGAAGGAAGGAAGAAAAAGAAAGAAAAAAAGGAGGGAGAAGCCCCCCCCCCCGAAATAAGTCGTCAAATATAAAAGTATTTTGAATTTGACTTTTGTGAATGCTAGTTTTAAAACATCACATGCATATACAGTCATATTTTAAATTAAAAGTCTAAAATATTATTGATAACAATCCTTATTACCTTCGTTGTAGAATCCTCAGGAAGTTTCTCCCAAGGTTCTAAAAAGAAAGAAACACAAAAATAACACAAAACACACACTAGGTTTAAACTCCATATGAACATCCCGAATTAAAAAACAGTTGATTTTAATTTTGTACCGTAGTCTATGTGACGTTACTTCAGCTGCGCGCGCAGCTAACTTTCAGACCGCTTGACATTCTGCGTGTGATTTCGTTCGTTCGTTCGTTCGCTCGTTCGCTCGCTCGCTCGTTCGCTCGCTCGCTCGTTCGCTCGCTCGCTCGTTCGCTCGTTCGTTCGTTCGTTCGTTCGTTCGTTCGTTCGTTCGTTCGTTCGTTCGTTCGTTCGTTCGTTCGTTCGTTCGTTCGTTCGTTCGTTCGTTCGTTCGTTCGTTCGTTCGTTCGTTCGTTCGTTCGTTCGTTCGTTCGTTCGTTCGTTCGTTCGTTCGTTCGTTCGTTCGTTCGTTCGTTCGTTCGTTCGTTCGTTCGTTCGTTGAATGCCACAGGGTACCGCTTTTTGTACTGTGTCTGGTTTATATAAATAGTCAACCAAATATTGGTTGTTAATAAGGGGGGAAAGTGCATGTGAAGTCAAAACTTCCAATAGAAAAAGAAATTGAAGCCAATAATCTAAATAACCAATCTCTAGAAAATGAAATAGATGTGGCATGAACTGTTTAAGTTATTAAGTTCCAAAGTTGCCTTCCTAACATTGCAAAATAGGGAAAAACTGGGAACAAATAAATAGGGCAGAAGACAAATGCCGTTGAATTATTTATGCTAAAATACTTTGTTGTTATGCATAGTTGTCCAGCTGAATATGTCACCAAGCACTCTAACCGAGCAATTAATTTTTAAAAAAAACGGGTAAGCCATAATAAGTAAGATAAGCCAAATTTGTTTGAAATTTTCTGTAAATGCTCCTGTCATGCTGATCGGGCTAAAACCGCTAAAAGGTGTTTCGCTTCATATAATACATCTGAAAATTTTACAACGAAAGCACACTCACAAAAGTTCGAAACAAACCGCATAACTCAGTTGATAAAAATGATTCTACAAACAACATTTGCATATATATAACAAGTGCCTTTGAAATGAAAAATTAACTCTCTCAATAAATAAGCTCTCTTATTTAAAAGTAGTTTTGGGTTTATAAAGCATGGTGTTTATAGCTCTTTCATATCTCGCTTCGTTCTTGAGATATTGAAATTTGTTTGATATGGAAATTTAACCTCTTGACGTCATACGTGCATTATGACTTACTGAAAAACGAAATCACTTGAAATATTGTATGTTAGTGTTGTAAAAGACACGCATGTACAGGATTAGTTTCAAGTGATTTGGTTTAATAATTACAAAAAAATATAACATATTTCTGTAAGCCATTATGCATGTGTGACGTACAACCTCGTTCCCAGGGCCTTTTTGAAATTGGGCGGGCGGGAAAAGGCCCTGGCGTCGGCTGGTGGACTCTGCGTTTTCATTGGTCGATTGCTTTTCTTAAACATTCCTCAAGAAAAATAATTATGCATAGTGTTGTGCCAGTTAACGATCAAATAGCTTCAACAGGACAATGAACTTCTCCCACGGGATTGCGTGATTGATTTTGATGATCAGAATGATTTTGCATGCTAATTTATTAGACCCAGTATTTCTGGGTGCTGTGACCAGCCGATGCCAGGGCCTTTTCCCGCCCTTCCAACTTCAAAATGGCCCTGGGAACGAGGATTGTATGACATCAAAGGTTAAATTTCCATATCAAACAAATCTCAATATCTCAAGAACGAATTGAGATTTGGAAGAACTGTAAATTGTTATTCTTCATTATTTTAAGAGTTATTTCAAATAAAACAAACTTAATTTTCGCTTCATAGGCACTTTAAATTATAACATTTTGAAAGCCGTGTTTGTATAACTTTATGGAAAACATAGAAAGATTAATACGCCATCTAATACGCCATTATATTTCTTAAGAACACACTGACCGTAACGAGATACGCATTTTTACGAGCCGCTGACCAGTTAATATTCAAAATATTACAAAGTCATATAATAAGTGATGTTAAATATACGGTATATGGAAAACATTACCGTCTAAAAGACCAAGCAGAATCCTTTGTAGAGCCCCGTCGTAGTTCTCCAGAATGTCGTCAGCAACTTTTTTCTTGTACACACTTAGGTAAATGTCTTTAATTTCTACTGTGTCAATCTACCAAAGAAACAAACAAACAAACAACCGAAAAAATACAATAAGATACAGATAAACGAAGATAAACCTTACATACCTGTCAAGTTTCAATAATGGCTGTCAAGGAGATTTAGTCGAAATTTTTAGGGAATTCCCCTAAGAAAATTTTGCTCACCTTCAAAGACAACTTTGTCCTCGATCTCCCCTCCCGAGAAACGTTTGTCCATCAATAAAAAATTAAATGCGACAATGTTTACAATAACTGAAAGGGTTTTGGTTGTTTACATTTTTTGTTGAAAGTTGGTTACTTCGGCCGCCTTTGTTCACTGTACTCTGGACAAAACGAAAAAAACCTGGGCCATATAATATGTAAATTAAACGTTTTTAACCTCACTTGATTGGTCTTTACGGTAAAATTATCCTGTCCAGATTTTTGCACAAATCTACCGGGGACAGGACAATTTTCCCGTTCGGTCAATACGTTTCCAGTAAAGTAGTTTTTTACTGCGTCCCTTCTGTTTTATTGTGTAAATTGATATCCGACAATTGTTTTACGCCTTTCCCGACTCTCCCAGTAAACTCCTGTACTTTTCCTTACGCCACCCAGACCAAGTTTGACCTTTGCGACTATAGTTTCTGTGTGAGGTATATTAGAGAACTACTATTAGGCCCCGTTTACATGGTACCGGGAACCGTACGAACCGTACTCAGATTTGTACGGACGAATTCGAGTATAGGGTTAACCGGACGAATTCGAGACCTGAAACATTCAGGTCTAATTTTTAACCTGCACGGTTCCGAATTCGTCCGGTACCGTGTAAACGCCGAAACTGGTCTAGTTTTCGCATGGATAACGCGGTAGAAGATTGGATATGAGAAGAATATCATATTCGGCACAGGGTTACTAACATAAGTATACAGCCCTCGGTGAAAGACGATCTCTGCTCATGCGCACGATAGCAAAAACTCGCAAATGAGTCTGGGTACGAGATTAGTCTACAATTCAAATACAACCGTGTAAATGTTGTTTAAAACCGGAATAAAAGTATGGACGTGCATGCATTACAAGAAGCAACAACTCGACTAATTCTTTTTACTTAATTAGTACTTACCTCGCATCGTTCGATAACTAGCCGAATGAAGTCTTTTGGAGATTCTTTCACCGTTTGTTTTGCCAAGCCAGCATAGTATGTTGGAGGATTTCTTGCCGAGGAAACTATAGAGTGAAAGAAGATTTTCAAATACTTTCCCTATCTATTTTGAAAAGGCAAAAACGACACCTAACATAACACCATTCTCCCTCGAATTTTTCCTCTACATGCGCTGATTTTGCAAGGTTTTTCAAATATGTGCGGATTTTCAAAGTTCATTTTTTCAAGTTGGTCGTGTTGAATATCGATTTATTTTATATTTAGGAAACAGTAGTTTAAAACATAACATGAAATAGCAAAAAACAAAAAAACAAAACAAACAAAAAAACAAACGTCCTTCCTTCAGTCCCTCCCACTGTCCTCCTCTTCCTTCCTTCCTTCCTTCCTTCCTTCCTTCCTTCCTCCCTCCCTCCCTCCCTCCCTCCCTCCCTCCCTCCCTCCCTCCCTCCCTTCCCTTCCCTTCCCTTCCCTCCCTCCCTCCCTCCCTCCCTCCCTCCCTCCCTCCCTCCCTCCCTCCCTTCCTTCCTTCCTTCCTTCCTTCCTTCCTTCCTTCCTTCCTTCCTTCCTTCCTTCCTTCCTTCCTTCCTGAATTTGAAAAACCGCTATAAACCATGTAAATATTTCACAGAGAGAGAGAGAGAGGATAAGACATATACGGGAAAACTTACCCAAAGCAAGAAAAGCGGCAAGAAGATGCCCATCAAGTTCACTGTTCAAAGCGTTCACAATATCATTCCCGGATATCTGTATCAGAATAAGAAAGTCACTCAGATCAAAATTAGTATAGTAAACAAAAGATATAATGTAATATATATCATACATGCATGCATGCATGCATGCATGCATGCATGAGAAAGAGTATTTCATGTAATATTTCATAAACGAGTGGGAGTGTTTTATCAGGGGTTGCAAACACGAGAAGACAATGAAAATCACGAAGCCATTATAACCAAGTAATTTTCATTGTTCTCGAGTGTTTATAAAATATGAGAGAATAATGAAAATCACGAAGCTGCAAGCCGAGTTATTTTTATTGTTTTCGGATGTTCTACTAACACGAGAGAACAATGAAAATTACGAGTAATAGGACGAGTGATTTTTGTTGTTCTCGAGTGTTTGCAACCCCTGGTAACATACGATACACGCGTTTAAGCTTCTCAATCGTCAATTATAGTAGAGGGACTAGGTGATATTGGTGCGTATTAGATTAGACAATGGTTTCACGTTGAATTTATAATTAAGAAATGTGGTAGTAAACGGTTCTTCGTTTGTGCTGTTTATTATCTGATTTCTTAATTATGAATTCAGTTAGCGCGACCTTTACCGGGTTTCAAAACTCATAAACATGGCCAAATATTTTTTTCTGATTAGCAAATTAGCTCATGAATTATTAATGAGTTTGAGAACAGAATTTCTCAACCTCATTAATAATTCATGATTATCATATAGCCAATCCATGAACGTATACCACATCACGTGTACGAGTTTTGATACCCAATGAAAACCTGTAGGAAACTTCCTAGTGAACTGGATCACATTTCTCAATCTGCATATTGAAATCAATGAAGAAAACACCGCAAATCGCGATGCGAATACTCGTTTGAGAAACAAGATCAAACAATCGTTTATCGTTTTTCATCAGGGGACTCCAAACACTCGAAAACGCTTGTTTTCTCGTGTTTGGAACCCCTGATGAAACTCTCAAACTCGTGTTTGAAACACCGAGACGTTTGTTGAAAATCTAGATAAAGCCGAAGTTTTTGAATAAACTACAAGATGTTTGGATATCCTGTCATCCTGATAAAACACTTTTCCGCATCTCAAACAAATCAGTATTTTAAGAAAAAGTCGAAGTAAAAGGTTTCTTTTTTTCATGTAAACAAGTATACCAAAGACTGAAACTCTGGAAAAATTCGGCAAAATTAGTCTTACTGCAAACTAAATTTCCGAGAAATTACCTAACTGTTATTTCAATAAAAAGTTACTGGATAAGTTGCCCGATTCTCACCTTTTTATATTGCTCAAACACTGCTCCTAAATGTGTAAAGCTTCGCTTGGTAAATATATCAATAAATTGTGATTCGTCTGTCCCCCAACTTTTCTCACCAGCCTTGTTGAAATAAAAAGTTATAAAATTAAAGCGTATGCATTAATACAAGTTAAACTTTCTTGTGTTAAGACGTACTTTGTACAAAGCTTCGGCATCTTTCTCAACTTGTCTTGGATTGAATATTGTCTCTTCTTCCCTTCCACACTAACAATAAAACGCAAATACAAAATTACATAAATAAAATATAGAAACTCAGGCTGAAATACAGCAAATGAAAAGATGATGGTCGCAGGCAAATCAAATCAAATCAAATCAAGTCAAATGAGGTCACGTAAAGTCACTTGCGATCACGTGAACGAGTTATGTCCAGGCCAGCCACGCCATGCAACGCCAAGCCAAGCCTACATGCAGCCAAGTCAAGTCAAGTCAAGTCAAGTCAAGTCAAGTCAAGTCAAGTCAAGTCAAGTCAAGTCAAGTCAAGTCAAGTCAAGTCAAGTCAAGTCAAGTCAAGTCAAGTCAAGTCAAGTCAAGTCAAGTCAAGTCAAGTCAAGTCAAGTCAAGTCAAGTCAAGTCAAGTCAAGTCAAGTCAAGTCAAGTCAAGTCAAGTCAAGTCAAGTCAAGTCAAGTCAAGCATAGTCAATCGAGATATGGTCTGGAAACTCGGCAAACTTCAAAGCTCCGAGAATGAGCTGTGATTTTATGTTGAACCGTACCTTACACCGTGCACAACCTTTGTTTTAGGTTTATTAATATTTAAATAGCACGGTTGAGTGATTGAACTGAAACGTTGCTATTGGACAATTCGTTCATTATACTAAAATACAATGTGTTCAGTGACCGTGGACCGTGCACAAAAATGAATAAAGGCGAACAAAAAGATAGACCAAAGACTTTAGCTGAGTTTCCAGACCATATCTCGATTGACTATGAGTCAAGTCAAGTCAAGTCAAGTCAAGTCAAGTCAAGTCAAGTCAACTCAAGCTTCGATAAAAATGTTTGACTGTACTATTTTCTTCAGTAAAAAGGGAAACGTTTTGCACAAATTGCTCACATATATATGCAACGGAATTGGAATTTTATTCCACGATCATCTATATATTTTAACGATATACATCAGAAATGTATAAATCATCAACATCTGTCTATACCTTGATCAGCTCAACCAGTAGTTTGTTCAGATCACCACTTGTTTCATCATCCACTACCTCACCAAGATCGTTTCCGTAACCTTGATACAAAACAAACAATAGCGTTAACAACACCACAAAGTATAATATAAAAATATAAACTACCAGAATGATCACGTGTCAAAAGTTGGGTGATAAACAGTAGTATAAACGTCATATTATGCCATAACACAGAAGAAAACAATATTTATCATTACTGGTTTTGTATTGCGTCTTGATTGATGTTATTTCCTGCGAAAATAAGAATAAAAGTGTGTTGATGTAAAAAAATATAATTGCACTGCACTAGACTGGACTGGACTGCACTACAACACAACACACCACACCACACCACACCACACCACACCACACCACACCACACCACGACACGACATGACACGTCACGTCACGTCACGTCACGTCACGACACGACACGACACGACACGACACAACACAACACAACATGACACGACACGACACAACACAACACGACACAACACGACACGACATGACACGACACGACACAACACAACACAACACAACACGACACGACACAGAACAGCACAGCACGACACGACATACCACAACACAACACTCTAAATTACCTCTTGATTTCGCCGACAAAGCACGCTAATCAAGACTTCTTCTTTGGTGCCGTAACCCTGCAAGCAGACCAAGAGTGTTAATTATAAAAGTAAAGTAAAAAGGTGGTACCCTGCTAAAATTGTTAGTAACGAAATACTGCCGTTTTAAACAACTAATTCTTCAGAGTAAAATGTCATTTTATACTTTACATTTTACTATGATGAAGGGTTCCGCTGGAGCCTGGAAACGTCAGTATTTCGCTACTAAAAACCCTTGTGTTTGCATCAAGCTATATAAACACGGGACATGAAAACAATAGCTACATGGAGAGAATAGCTATCTAATGGAGAGAGTATAACTACAATAGCAGACTGTACTTACTGTATACAGTCTACAGCTTAGATAAGAATATGAGATCGAGTGTGAGATCGATGCAAACCGACTCGAATGAGTTTGGGAGAATTCGAAAGTACTTATGTATAAAACGCTCGCCTACGGCCCATTCGGAGAATCCGAAAGTTTATGTGAACCTACTCAGCAGTTTACCACCTTTTTACTTCGCTCTATTCTAAACACTACCTACACAGCACACTACTTTTATACAAAATTTCAGTAGTACATGTTTGTGAAAGATGGTCACCAGCCTGACCACCAGCTATCGCTACCACGTCTTCCACTATACCTCTAACTCTACCTCTACCTCCACCTCTACTCTGCCTCTCCCTCTACCTCTACTCTTCCCGTACCTCTACCTCTACGTCTACCTCCACCTCTACCTCTACTCTGCCTCTACCTCTACCTCTGCCTCTGCCTCTACCTCTACCTCTACCTCTACCTCTACCTCTACCTCTACCTCTACCTCTACCTCTACCTCTACTCTGCCTCTGCCTCTACTCTGCCTCTACCTCTACCTCTGCCTCTACCTCTAACTCTACCTCTACCTCCACCTCTACTCTGCCTCTCCCTCTACCTCTACTCTTCCCGTACCTCTACCTCTACGTCTACCTCCACCTCTACCTCTACTCTGCCTCTACCTCTACCTCTGCCTCTACTTCTACCTCCACCTCTACCTCTACCTCCGCCTCCGCCTCTACCTCCACCTCCACCTCCACCTCTACCTCTACCTCTACCTCTACCTCTACCTCTACCTCTACCTCTACTCTGCCTCTCCCTCTACCTCTACTCTTCCCGTACCTCTACCTCTACCTCTACCTTTACCTCTACCTCTACCTCTACCTCTACCTCTACCTCTACCTCTACCTCTACCTCTACCTCCACCTCTACTCTGCCTCTCCCTCTCCCTCTACCTCTACTCTTCCCGTACCTCTACCTCTACCTCTACCTCTACCTCTACCTCTACCTCTACCTCTACCTCTACCTCCACCTCCACCTCTACTCTGCCTCTCCCTCTACCCTTCCTGTACCTCTACCCCTACCTCTACCTCTACCTCTACCTCTACCTCTACCTCCACCTCTACTCTGCCTCTCCCTCTCCCTCTACCTCTACTCTTCCCGTACCTCTACCTCTACCTCCACCTCTACTCTGCCTCTCCCTCTACCCTTCCTGTACCTGTACCTGTACCTGTACCTCTACCTCTACCTCTACTCTGCCTCTACCTCTACCTCTACCTCCACCTCTACTCTGCCTCTCCCTCTACCCTTCCTGTACCTCTACCTCTACCTCTACCTCTACCTCTACCTCTACCTCTACCTCCACCTCTACTCTGCCTCTCCCTCTCCCTCTACCTCTACTCTTCCCGTACCTCTACCTCTACCTCTACCTCTACCTCTACCTCTACCTCTACCTCCACCTCTACTCTGCCTCTCCCTCTACCCTTCCTGTACCTCTACCTCTACCTCTACCTCTACCTCTACCTCTACCTCTACCTCTACTCTGCCTCTACCTCTACCTCTACCTCCACCTCTACTCTGCCTCTCCCTCTACCCTTCCTGTACCTCTACCTCTACCTCTACCTCTACCTCTACCTCCACCTCTACTCTGCCTCTCCCTCTCCCTCTACCTCTACTCTTCCCGTACCTCTACCTCTACCTCTACCTCTACCTCCACCTCTACTCTGCCTCTCCCTCTACCCTTCCTGTACCTGTACCTGTACCTGTACCTGTACCTGTACCTCTACCTCTACTCTGCCTCTACCTCTACCTCTACCACCACCACTGCCTCTACCACCACCACCACTACCATCACCACCACCACCACTGCCTCCACCACTACCATTAGGCCTATTACCACTAACACTGTTACCACTACCATCACAACTACCACCACCACCACCACCATCAGCACGAACATTGCCACTACTGCAACCACTACTGCTACCACTACAACTACCACTATTACTCCCACTATTACTTCTCCTACTCCTATCACTACCGCAACCAGTTACCCCCAACATTACCAGTACCACTATCACTACCACTAGCAGTCCTTACTAAGACTACACTAGCCTAAACAAGCAACTTTCAAATACATGCACATGCACAAATGTGTAATTATTACTAAAAACAGAAACTCGCTTTATTCATTTTGAACTAAAACTGCTAAGTAAGATAGTGAAACAGTAAAAATGATGCCAATACCTTCATTGCACCGTATACTACGGTTGCGTCAGTTACAGACAGAGGATACATTAACTGTGACAGAGTTTCGCTAAGTTCCTCTCCAAACTCTGCATTAAGCCTAGGATAAAGATCCTTGACAACAAAAAAACAACAAATCATAATTAGTTTATTCGTGCGCGTCAATTTTCTTTGATGTTCCACGGTTGTTAAATACAGGTTTGTTTGTTTGTTTGTTTGTTTGTTTGTTTGTTTGTTTGTTTGTTTGTTTGTTTGTTTGTTTGTTTGTTTGTTTGTTTGTTTGTTTGTTTGTTTGTTTGTTTGTTTGTTTGTTTGTTTGTTTGTTTGTTTGTTTGTTTGTTTGTTTTTGGTTTTTTTTGGGGGGGGGGACGAGGGGTTAGCTGAAAAGGAGGTAAAAGTAGCTTAGAACTAAATCTTTTTTGTGCCAAACGCCCCTATTATTCTTTTACTGCTACAGTAGACTTTGATTATTTTACTCTGGCTAACGTCAGATGACTTTACTCGTCAAAGGAAGACATCTAGCGGTGAAAGAGTTACAACCTATTTTACCCTATCTCAATTATAACACATCTTAGCTCTCGCCTATCTACAGTCGACTTTTATTGTTTACTCTAGCAAATGCCATACGATTTTATGCGTCAAACAGTGAAATCAAGCAGTGAAAGGCTCAAAGTTTGTCTAATTCGGAGAATCGAAATTAATTGGATAACAAAGTTCACAAAAGCTAAGAAAAATAACGCAAATGAACCTCGGAATTAAGATTTAATAATCAACGCTGCAAAGTTTTTAACACTGAATGCTCACCTCTTTATACTTCGTCTGGTATTTCTCGCTGATTTTCTGTCGTTGACTTCTATCTCTTCTTGTAAGAATGGTCACTATAGCGTTCTTATCGTTGCCTGAAAAAAACAGACCACAAATGCGAACTCTAGATCACATATTGACTGTAAATGTTCTTCGAGCATTAAACAGAAAAATTTCAGAGTTCCCAAAGGAGACCTGAACCCACAACTTTCTTATCGCCAGTGAGACGCTCTAACCCTTAAGCGACTAGAAGTCAGATGATTTGAGTGTAAGGTGAGTTTGATGTATGACATTATACTGCTATGTACAAATATACATGTGCACGTTTCAACGAGTCTTGTACTTCTAAGTACTACGTGGATTAACAAATTACAATTAATTAATTGATTGATTAAATTATGATGACACTGTGTGTGTTAATGTCGTAATGCATGTTGCATCAAAATTATTCAGAAGGTTGTGGCCAAAGTCTTTGTTCTAGGTTTTTGTTCACATTTGTGCACCTTATTGCTGAACACATTGTATTTTTGGTATAATGAGGCAATCAACCAATAGCAGCGTTGCGTTATAAATATTAATGAACGTAAAACAAAAGATTGTGCACCTTATTTGCCACCCTCAACCTGAAGTGTGGCTCATGTAGCAGGAAACTATTATTTGCTATTCTGTAGCTCGACGAGGTGGCTGCCTCTGATTTTAAGAAAACTGCTGAAATCTTAAAGTTCGTACTTACTGTATAACTGTATTTTTAAAATATTTAAATATTCCGAGATAGCTCTTAATTAGTCTCCCTCGCAGCCGTTGTTAGGGTCGCCGTCCCAAAGCGAGTTTGGGACGGCGACCCTAACAACGGCTGCGAGGGAGATTAGCTCTTAATTTCCATGACCATTTTTTACATTTCCCGCAGTGTTTATTCTTGCAAACTCACGCATGCGCAAACTTTTGGCAGCGGTGTTGCCAGCCACGGTGGAAGTCTTCTTCAAACTAGTGGTCGTGTCAGGTTTTTCGCTCTGATACGGTGTTCAAACTATAGTTCCAGTGTCCGGCCATTGGCACTCAGTCTAAATGCAACCCAATGGTTCAAAACATATATGTCTGCATCGACAGTGATTGGTTCAGTCGCTCAAGTAATCAACTTGTACCTCTTGCCAGAAATTGTGCCTAAACATCCATTCGAACTAATCGACTTCTATTTACTATTCACAAGAAAATCGTCTCTCATAATAATCATCGAGACGGTACTAGCAGGTTGGTACACTGCAGCATTTTTATAGGCAGAGTCCAGCCTAGTCCCAGGCTTTATATCTTCGCTGTTTTAATATTTGCATGCTAGCATTGGCGCCCTATGCCCGAGCGCTGCGACAGGGAGCCTAGCAGATTTCGGTAAAACGGTCCCCGACTTTCAAAAAGTGCTCGTAAAAGAATACGAATATATCATTTATTTATTTACTTTCACAACGGCTACAAAACCAGGTGAGTATAAATTTTGATTTGTTTTATTACTTGTTCCAACCCAAGACGAACCTGCTTGACCTCGATATGTGATTAAATTGAGATTTATACCACTTGACCTGTATTTGAGTATTAATCTCGGTATTAATGACGCTGTGTCTAATAAATCGATACTTCGTGTTTGCAGAATGTTGTGATTTTGTCGCATTTTGTGATGTCGTGTGTATGTAAAATTGAATCGTTAACATTGGTAAGTTATTACAACGAATATATTTACGAAGTACAGAAGATATTGAAGGTGATGAACTCATTAAACTTTAGGTGAACTTCTGGACTTCGAAGACGAAATTTACTGACTTATTGGCCGGTTAATTAAAGCCCTTATTTTAGAATTTCTTAGTTGTTAAAACGTGCTTGTCAGAAAGTTACATATGGTGTACCATTTTCTTTCCTATTGAAGGTATGTCAAGCGTAAACAATTTGTGTTTTAACCTTGCCAAGTGTATAAAAACGCTGCCATCTTGAAAATGCTGAAATCTGCTACGAGTTCTAGAGCACCTTGAGCGGTGACGTCAAACCTAGGTGCCAGTCTCATCAAATACGCGCGTGCTTTAGAACGACGGGACTAGGTTGGGCAGAGTCGAAACACTGTTAATAAAACACAGTATCTCTTGTATTAACTGTGGTCCAAAAAACTTTGTCTTCATTAAAGTTATGATTAGTAATTGATAAACATATGACAGCTTCCTACCGAGTGACTCTTTCAAGGTATTTACGTCATCGTCTACGTCAAACTTCGCTGACGCCACCACGGTGGCATGGAATTTGATTGGTGATGGCGCGCGAATCTTGGGTTCCTGTTTAATTTAAAAAAAAAACAGTGTACAGATAGACAGAGAGACAAACGGTCAGACCAACAAACGGCCAGAAAAGGAAAGGAAAGATGAAAAATAGAAAGGACAGAAGGGAAAAAGAGGAAAAAGGGAGTGAGAATGAGAGGGAGGGAGGGAGAGAGAGAAGGAAAGAGGGAGGGAGGAAGGAAGAAATAGACCAACAAACAAACAAACAAACAAACAAACAAACAAACAAACAAACAAACAAACAAACAAACAAACAAACAAACAAACAAACAAACAAACAAACAAACAAACAAACAAACAAACAAACAAACAAACAAACAAACAGAGTTGCATACACAACTTAGCTCCTGGCAAAAGTAATAAAATAAAACAGCAACAGAAGGAATTGAAACATTACATTAAATATTTTATACAATTTACCTCTTCAGGGTTCCATTCTTTAATGTATATTAAATAAAAAGACAAAAAAGTATAATGAGTCTAGTAATCGGCGTTAGAAGATATTAAAGTAAAAGTATTAAGACAAGCACTAGATACAATCCACAAAGCCAGTTATATATAATCCACAAATTTTAAACCTGACCGTAATTTAAGGTTAGGGTTAGTGTGTAGAGTCTTTACACAATCGAGATCTTAACGTCTTAACCGTAACTCATAAATACACTCAACAATAACCAAAACTATAGTTAGAAACCGGGTTTACCGTCCAACTTATAGACCTTATTCAAAAATGGCCGCCGAATTAGAATTATTATATGTTAATGTGCATATAAACTAGCCCTTATGACCTCGTTTCAAAGTAAAAATTATTTTGAATTCCCCACACAAAAACGAGTACATAAGGGCTAATTTATATGTATATAAAAGAATTTTAATTCGGAAAATAAGGATTTTCTCAGTTACCTATAACCCCAACAAAAACCCCAACCCTAATTGGGTTGATGTATTTTGGATGATGTATGTATTAAAAGAAGAGTGAAAAAGTGGTAAACTGCGGAGAATAGCTTTTATAACAAAGTAATGACATTTCTAGCGGAGCGCTTCATCACAGTAAAATGTCAAAATAAATAGTAAAAAGTAATACCCGCTAATATCAATGACTTCAGTTTCAGTTTGCACGATAACTCAATCTACTCTAGTTGCATTCTCTGTGTCTCGTATTTGATCTATTACTACAAATGTTTTAAAGTATCCTGACAAGAAAGTTTGTGATCCAGCTACGTTTTTACACTTACAAGTACACTCATGGTTACATTTTCCAAGCAGTACTGGCAAAAAATTAAAACAAATTAAAGTGCCTATACATGGATTGGGGATTTACATATTTATAATATATATCCTCTATTGCAAAAATTTGAACTTCATGGACTTTTTTGCACTTAAAGTTGGTAATTTTGAAGACTTTTCAAAATTGAGTTACTGGAAGTGACTACAGATCGGGAACCCGACCGCAGAGCACAACAGTGTCTACGTAGAGAAAACACGCCAGTAGGTTTGTTCTTCTTGGTTTTACCAAAGTTTTACGCCGCAAAACAAAGCGAAACTGGCGCAGGATATTTGTCTTTTAATTAAAAACTATCGGGCCCAGGCTCGACTTCCAACCGTCTCCCGGCCCCGGTATACAGTCCTTCCCCGAAAAAGACGGCAGGACGCGTGAGCCACAGAGCGTGTCTGTGACGTTTTGCATAAATTAATTTCACGATATCAAAAACCATAGAAGCTGACTGAAATATAAGTGATTTCCCTGATCCTGTAGCCTAAATGACGAAAACATCTTGGCTATTAACCAATTTCTCTAGAGCTTCCCGTTGTAAATCTTTAAGACAATCAATCTTAAACGTCTCTAAAATGCGATCGCATGCCTCACTCATCAGCATTCTGATCAATAATGTATAATTAATTCTTTGACAGTTTTCATGGCGATAATGTAATACAAATAAGTTTTGTGGAAAAACCACGTAAAAGATTTCTTTGCTAAGCTTTCGGCCTGTTGACTCAGGCCTTCATTAGAGCAAAATGAAGACTCTGATGAAGGCGTTTGCTCTGATGAAGGCCTGAGTCAACAGGTCGAAAGCTTAGCAAAGAAATATTTTACGTGGTGTTTCCACAAAACTTATTTATATTATATACAATAATATATAACTGCTGAAAATGTGCAGGCACCTTTGTGATTGGTACAAATCGACAATGAACAAGCTCATGCATCCAGCCATGATTTCAGGAGAGGTAAGTACCGGGGCCCGAGATACGGCGGAAAATCGACCCTATATCAGGTCCCGATTTGTCGTCACTTCCAGTAACTACAATCGTGGCAAAAGCATGTGGGACAATTGCTTCAAATTTCTTAAAACGCTTGTGTCCCCCTTTTCAATGTTGAAAATGAACGAGTTTCAATAAAAATATAGCTCAACACATTTTGCCAAGGTTTGATAACTCCTTTCAACATTGAAAAGGGGGGGGGGGGGGGGGGAAGCAGTGATAAGCAAAGATCGTAAGATGAAAAGTTGAGTCCGACAAAAGTTGCAAAAACATAAGGTGTTTTTGATGATTATCTTTTCCATGATTATCTTTTCTCACGGTTAAACAATTTTATGCGCAAAAAAGTCTATGAAGTTGATTTTATGCAAAAGAAAATATATTACAATTTTGATGAAGAGATTTTAAATATTCTAAATATATAAACTCCTCTGGTCCATATGGACACTTTAAACATTATTATAAAGATATCTACACTATCAATAGTTGAAAATTTACCTTTAATAAGAGCTAAAAGAACACTTCTGACATCCCCAGTATAATGTTTTTTGATATCATCAGCCAAGGTCACCTCGTAAAGTTTTTGGTACAGTACTTTAATTTCAACCATGTCTACCTGTAATTTATAGAAAAAAATACATTCATTTGCTAACATTAATTCTTTAAGAGCGGCATCCGATCCTCAAGTCTTAAGAAGGTGTTTATACGGAGGTCAGCCAGCCCGGGTATCCGAACTAGCCCGCTTTGCCGAGATGATTTTATTGTGTTTACATGAGAATTAAGGGATATAGCTCGCCTAGCCGGGCTTGCTTACTTGTTGTGATAATTGCGTAATGTATTAGTTTTGGTAAGACACGAAGTCTCATTGTTTTAAATATGAATGTACATGAACAAGCAGAACTTGAGAATTGTTAATATGTGGAAAAAAGCTGATAAAAACAAATTTTATCGCGTGTACGAAGCTTTTAATGCCAGCTGGGGTAAGCGAGCTAACCCAGTCAATCGTATTTACATGGGAAAAAACCCAGCCCAGGTAACGGAGATCTCGGTCTCACAAAGTGAGATCTGGATGAAAATTAACAAGAAATAATAGCACATGCGCGATCTCGGCAAGGTACCCGGACTGGTTCGCCTCCATATAAACAAATAAATAAATGAGTGAATAAATGACTGACTGACTGACTGACTGACTGACTGACTGACTGACTGACTGACTGACTGACTGACTGACTGACTGACTGACTGACTGACTGACTGACTGACTGACTGACTGACTGACTGACTGACTGACTGACTGACTGACTGACTGACTGACTGAATGAATGACTGAATGAATGAATGAATGAATGAATGAATGAATGAATGAATGAATGAATGAATGAATGAATGAATGAATGAATGAATGAATGAATGAATGAATGAATGAATGAATAAATAAATAAATAAAAAACGGACAAACGAACAAACAAACAAAAAATAAACGAAGGAATGAATGAATGAAAAAATAAACAAATAAATGAATGAATGAATGAATGAATGAATGAATGAATGAATGAATGAATGAATGAATAAATAAATAAATCCACTTCACCGAGCAATTAATTAGTACATTAAGCGTTTAGTGCGTTCAGACGTCCTTAGCATAAACACAACCATTACTCAGAATATCTTGCGTACCTCAGAACGTTCAACAACCAGCTGATAAAACGTGTTGGAATCGTCTTTAATTGTCGAATTCAGTTGACTCACATGCCAAGTTAAAGGATCCTTGATGTACGATACTGAAAATAGTTTAACAGACGTTTGGTAGACGGTAGTCAAGCTTGAATACTCAGAAAATAATTCTGAGCCCTACCGAAAATCGAACCTGCAACCTTGTAAGACAGATTAGACGCTCTAATCATCGAGCTTACTAAAGTTCGGATAGAGAGCTACCCTTATTGCTTGTGTTTGCATGTATATGAAATGTCATTAAAGTGACGTTCAAATCGATACGTATACTTGTAGTAACTAAATGTAGTACAGGTGTAAGATTGCTGTAATCTAACAGACATTTCTGTAATTTAGACAGGGTTTGAATCTGCAACCTTCTAATGACGGGTTAATTAACGCTCTAATAACCATTGAGTTACTGAAGCTCGGATGGAAAGCTAATGTTGAAAATCCACAGGCATATGTGTGCCCCTAATTAAGCGGTTACGTTTGCATATAAGATGAAGTTAAAATAATGTGATAAGTTGTACGTTTACATGTAGTGCATGTGGCACGTTTGCGACTGTGGTGTAATAGCACAGACGTTTGGTAGACGTTCGTCAAGTTCGAGTATTCAGAAAATGTTTTGATGCCCAGATCGACAGGATTCAAACACTGATCTCTATATACAACTGGATAGGCCATTCCCTATGACCAGCAGTCAAATATTCCGTGCCAGTCGCCGCCATCTTACGTAGTGGAACATATGACGCATTGCGGCCTTATAGAACTTGTTCCCAATCCCAAAATTGACTGGCCTAAGTAATCTTGACGTCAGCACGGTTAGATTATCCGGGGGGAGGAATATTAAGTACTCTGTGCCGGGGGAGTCGGAAAAGCCGCAAAGCAAACAACAGATGCCGGTTCGTTTATTTTTCACTGTTTAACAACAAATACAATCAAACGATGGCAAGTACACAACACGAGATATTGTTAAGGCATCAAGATTACTATAAAAAGTACAATTTAAGACTTGGAACTGAATTCTTCGTAGACTTTATAGTCTGTTCTTCAGTTTATACTATCGTGAAGTTTCTTCGTTGTCGGTACTGAAGAAAAACAACGAAATTTACAGGTTTTACAGCTCTACTGGGCCGAAAAGAAACAAATGCAAGAAATTACCGTCTTAAACCTTATCAAGTACTTCTTGTGTCATTACATTCGTTTCAATTTTCTTAAAATAACTCTTTTTGTCTGTTTTCAATCTACGAAAGCTGTGAACTTCAGTGGCGGCCATCTTGGGTAGTGGTCACGTCATCATACAACTGGCACGCAAAATGCAGCCTAATGCCACATCCAGTTTATATAGAGATCAGTGGATTCAAACCTGCAACCTTCTCGTAACGACTTTGAGGCCTGGACCTCTCCCAGTGCTGAATAAAATCGTCTGGCGTTACCCAGAATAAACCTTAAAGACTCGTCGTCAGGTTTCAAAGTGTTAAAGAGATAGCTTTTGCCTGGACCTCTCCCAGTGCTGAATAAAATCGTCTGGCGTTACCCAGAATAAACCTTAAAGACTCGTCGTCAGGCTTCAAAGTGTTAAAGAGATAGGTTTTAATACTTTGAGGCCTGGACCTCTCTCAGGCTTCTAAGTGTTAATAACGACTTAATAGTTAGAGCATCTAACCGGTTGTTCGAATGTTGGAGGTTCGACCCCTGGTCTGGGATTCAGAAAATGTTTTTGGGTATTTAAAATAATTGTATGATTTCGTAGCGTGAGGAATGAATTTATTTCTGTACAATTATAGTAGAATATTTGCACTATCATTTGCTTATATATTAGCAATGACCATGAACCAGGCTGATATAAAAGTCGTGGGCTCAAAATTGGGCGTCTTCTCGGACAGTTTGTTTGTTTTGTCGAGTCCAGATCAGGAGACACTGCAGCATCTTGGCCCGATCCAGGTTTCCTTACGAAGTTAGGATTCTCTTGGGCTGTGTATGTTGCAGTTGCTACTGCAGCACAGAATGTAGGTAAATAGACGTAAATTGTGCGACGGTTCAACGCAGTCGCAAGCTTTCTTTGTTTGCACAATCAATAAATGCAGCGCCCACACCGTGGCACAAAACTCCACATACTTGTGTTGTGCAGTCGTCATTCTCAAATAGTTGTTTATCGTACAGAATTATAAAATGCCGATTTTGTCGTGGTAACAAACGTAAGTATAGCTTTAAAAAACGCATTAACCATGGTGAATGCTAATGTCGAAAAGTTCTGAAATAAACTGTTGGAAGCCTAAAAGATTCAGAAGATTCATTTTATTTCACTTCTTTTTTATTTTGAATCTTCTAGGCTTCCAACAGTTATTTTTAGAACTTTCCAACATTACCATTCACCATGGTTAATGCGTTGTTCAAAGCTATAGTCGAAATTTATGAACGTCAATCAAACGTCCGTTACGTTGCACCAAGCTAACACATGCACCACATGTGGTGTCTTAAAGGGTCTTGGCAATAAAAATTAAGTTTGTTTAATTTGAAAAAACTCGTGAAATTGTAATAGAAAATATTTTACAACTTTTTCGTGTCTTTCTTCGTTTGCAAGGTATTTCAATTTGTTTAAGGTACAGTATTTTTACACAAAGCAACATTAGTTATCAGTGTCACAAGGCATTTTTATGTGCACAGTTTCAAGCGATTTCGTTGAACAAATTTAGAGATATAACTGATTTTGCTACGTGTGAAAATACTGTACCCTGCTCCTGACTTCAGAGACCATCTCATTTACATATTAAACAAATTCAATATCTTGAAAACGAAGAAAGATACGAAAAAATTGTAAAAGATCTTCTATTAAAAGAAGCTTACTTACTATATATGAACTAGAAGTATAAAAGTGTTGTTAATTTAATTAAAAATATCTTTATGTTACCTAGCATCATAAATGCAGTTTGGGTATCGCCAGAGAACTCTTTCTCTAGGGTTTGCTCAATAGTCGTCTCAGAAATCTAAATAGAAATATTTACGTTGGTTAGTTAGTTGGATAGTTAATTGGTCGGTTGGTTAGTTAGTTGGTTGGTTGGTTGGTTGGTTGGTTGGTTGGTTGGTTGGTTGGTTGGTTGGTTGGTTGGTTGGTTGGTTGGTTGGCTAGTTAGTTAGTTGGTTGGTTCGTTAATTGGTTGGTTGGTTGGTTGGTTAGTTAGTTGGTTGCTTCGTTAATTGGTCGGTTGGTTAGTTAGTTGGCTAGTTAGTTGGTTGGTTCGTTAATTGGTTGATTGGTTGGTTAGTTGGTTGGTTGGTTAGTTGGTTGGTTGGTTGGTTGGTTGGTTGGTTGGTTAGTAGTTAGTTAGTTAGTTAGTTAGTTAGTTAGTTAGTTAGTTAGTTAGTTAGTTGGTTGGTTGGTTGGTTGGTTGGTTGGTTGGTTGGTTGGTTGGTTGGTTGGTTGGTTGGTTGGTTGGTTGGTTGGTTGGTTGGTTGGTTGGTTGGTTAGTTAGTTGGCTATTTAGTTGGTTGGTGGGTAATGGGTATAGTTAGTTGGCTAGTTTGTTTGGTTTGTTTGTTTGTTTGTTTGTTTGTTTGTTTGTTTGTTTGTTTGTTTGTTTGTTTGTTTGTTTGTTTGTTTGTTTGTTTGTTTGTTTGTTTGTTTGTTTGTTTGTTTGTTTGTTTGTTTGTTTGTTTGTTTGTTTGTTTGTTTGTTTGTTTGTTTGTTTGTTTGTTTGTTTGTTTGTTTGTTTGTTTGTTTGTTTGTTTGTTTGTTTGTTTGTTTGTTTGTTTGTTTGTTTGTTTGTTTGTTTGTTTGTTTGTTTGTTTGTTTGTTTGTTTGTTTGTTTGTTTGTTTGTTTGTTTGTTTGTTTGTTTGTTTGTTTGTTTGTTTGTTTGTTTGTTTGTTTGTTTGTTTGTTTGTTTGTTTGTTTGTTTGTTTGTTTGTTTGTTTGTTTGTTTGTTTGTTTGTTTGTTTGTTTGTTTGTTTGTTTGTTTGTTTGTTCGTTGGTTGGTTCGTTAGTTGGTTGGTTCGTTAGTTGGTTGGCTAATTGGCTAGTTATAGTTAGTTAGTTAGTTAGTTAGTTGGTTGGTTGGTTGGTTGGTTGGTTGGTTGGTTGGTTGGTTGGTCGGTCGGTCGGTCGGTACCGGTCGGTCGGTCGGTCGGTCGGTTGGTCGGTCGGTTAGTTGGTTGGTTGTTTGGTTGGTTGGTTGGTTGGTTGGTTGGTTGGTTGGTTGGTTGGTTGGTTGGTTGGTTGGTTGGTTAGTTAGTTAGTTAGTTTATTAATTAGTTAGTCCCTAGGTTAGTTCGTTCGTGCAAAATCAACTTACACGCACCGCGCCCTTCAGAACTGAGTCTGGTTCACTATTGCTTCTCTGAAATTATTGCGCTTACCTTTTGATATTGTTCAAAAAGCATTCTTAAGTGTGGAAAACTTCTCTTAGTAAAAATGTGAATAAATGGAGATTCGTCCGTTCCAAATGTTTTCTCTCCAGCCTATAAAATTAATGGAAATGCATTTGTTGCAAAAATTACTCATTATATAAGTAACTCAAGAAACACAATAAGTTCTCGTAACAATATTGTCCATTAAGTTCAAAGCTATTTCAAATCATGTTTTGACTTACTTCGTACAAATCAGCTGCATCCTTTTCTACTTGTTTTGGGTAAATGACATCTTTTTCTTCTCTTTCGCACTATTAAGAACAATTTTGTAAGAGAACAAACATTTTTAGTGATTGACTAAAACTACATATAAAATAAAAATTTGAAAAAAACACTTAAAATGACAAAGTAATATCTTTTGCAGTTTTTCGTTTCCTTGTTTTATTGTTGAGATATTTCAGTTTGTTTGATATGCAAATAAATGCCTTGACGTCACATGTGCACAATGACTTATCAGAAAGGTTATATATCTTTGCTATTATCAAAGCAAACTAATTTGAAGAAAGCATATGGGTGTGTTTCATATGTGCATAATGAGTTTGCTTCATGTTCACGTTCACGTTGACCTTCATGTTCACGTTGACCTTCATGTTCACGTCGACCTTCACCTTCACGTTGACCTTAATGTTCGTGTTCGTGTTCGTGTTCGTGTTCGTGTTCGTGTTCGTGTTCGTGTTCGTGTTCGTATTCATGTTCACATTCACCTTGACCTTCATGTTCACGTTGACCTTCATGTTCATGTTCACGTTCACGTTCATGTTCATGTTCGCGTTCATGTTCACGTTGACCTTCATGTTCCCGTTTACGTTGACCTTCACGGTCACGTTCGCGTTCATACTCACGAGTTAGATTTCAATGACAAATAAAACGTGAACTTTATAGATTGCCAGTTTAATTTGATTACTAACATTGTGTTTATTTCGACTATTCACGCATTATTTCTTTTACTATCTGTCTCTAGTAAATATTTGACAGAAAATAATTATACCTTGATTAATTCAAGTAACAGTGTTTTTAAATCACCACTTGTTTCCTTTTCAATCATTGCATCCAAATCCTTTGCGCTATCTTTACAAACATGTAAATATCAAATGAAGGAATGAATAAATGAATGAATGAATGAATGAATGAATGAATGAATGAATGAATGAATGAATGAATGAATGAATGAATGAATGAATGAATGAATAAATAAATAAATAAATAAATAAATAAGAAAACAAACAAATAAATAAACCAATATTAGCGTACTATACACAATCAAAACGATGTAAGCAAAGTTATAATAAAAAAACTTACAGGTTTTATATTGTGTTTTAATTGCCAACATTTCCTGCAATAAAAAATTAAAATTGTCGTATTATTTAACCCTTTACCCGGCAGATTACCAACAGGTTCCCACTTGACGAGTAAAATCGTCTGGCGTTAGCGAGGGTAAAAGTAATAAGTTGCCAAATGGCATGCCATTCCCGGCAAAGGGTTAAATAAGATGAGATGAAATGAGACGAGACGAGACGAGATGAGACAAGACGAAAGAAAGTGAGACAAGACGAAACAAGATAATATGAAATAAGATGAGACGAGTCGAGACAAGACAAGATAAGATAAGATGACATGACATGCAATGAGATGGGATGAGATGCAATGCAATGCGATAAAATAAAATAAAATAAGATAAGATGCGAAACGATCCGATGGCATAAGATGCTGTGCGATAAGATGAAATGAGATTAGACGAAAATGAAATAAGCTAAAATAAAATTGAATAGAATAGAATGGGATAAAAGAATAATGGATTGAGATATAATGAAATAAAATAAAGTAGAATTGTAAAGATTAAAGTACCCATGAAAGGTTCGTCTTATTTAAGTTAGTCTTATTTGAAAGAACACTTAAAATTATAGAGTAACATCTTATGCAGTTTTTCGTTTCCTTGCTTTGTTTGTGAGATATTTTAGTTTATACAATATCCTTGGTTGCTATGCGTGTTTTCATTGGTTGTTACCCATGATCTATTAGAGGACAGACACATGGATCACGTCAGATCACGCCAGCTGACTTGCTTTTTTCTTTCTTCATGCCCCCAAATCCGCCAAGAAGTATTGTGTAATTTTTATATTGTATAAAACAAATAGATTCCATTTATTTGTTGTCTGTTCAGTTATAGATGCACAGAAGACGTCACAACGTGGTAAGAACATCAGTGACTCACTCGACTGCGTCTCGTGGGCCACTTTTTTGTTCTTACCACGTTGTAACGTTATCTGTGCATCTATAACTGAACAGACAACGGCAAAACGGAATCTATTTGTTAATTGTTTGATACGCAAATTAAACATTTTGACGTCGTAAGTGAGCTATCGGAGAAGGTTAGATATCTTTTCTATTATCAAACCAAATATTTGAATTGAATGAAGCATATGGGTGTGTTTCACCCACAACACTAAACATATAGATCTTCAAGTGATTACTATATTTGATAATAGCAAAGATATATAACTTTTTCGATAACTCATTATGCACGTGTGACGTCAAAATGTTTAATTTGCATATCAAACAAACGAAAAAATCTCACGAACAAAGTAAGGAAACGAAAAACTGCAAAAAATGTTACTCTACCAGTTTAAGTGTCCTTTCAAATAAGACAAACGTAATTTTCGTTTCATAAACACTTTAAAAAAGAAATAACACAAGAATTAATGTTCAAACAAATTAATTTTAAGGGCATAAGACAAATACACACTGAAGTTATAACAATGGTAATATTTAACATTAGTTAATTTATAAGTTAAATTTATTTATCTATTTTTAAATTAAATAAGATTTCATCTTTGTTGGTCATACCTGTTTGGTACGACGACATAAAATATTAATAAGAATATCTTCTTTGGTACCGAATCCCTATAGAATGGATTAATTAACAATTAGTCAAGCCGTTAAAACCGGCCACTGTATAGACCATATTCATTAAATGGCCTGGAATTACTATTCTTTTATGTGCATATAAATTAGCCCCTCTGAACTCGTTTTCATGTGAGAAATTCAAAAGAATGTTTACTCTAAAACGAGGTCAGAGGGACATAAAAGGATTTTAAATCGTCGGTCACGTATTAAAGATATTTCACCTCCATAGCATCATGAAGTTTTTCAGCCTCTGATTTGCTTGGCCGCATCAACCACGAGAGCATATCTTTAGATCCTTCTCCAAATTCCCGAAGTAGCTTCTGCTGTAGTGTCTACAAGGAATGTATTAAAACTTATAACACCAGGACGTTTTGATTTGGGGTAGGGATGTGTCCCTAATACGTCAGGTTTTCGTCATTCTTCTTGAAACAAAGGATTTCAAAGTAACCGTTCAATTACTTATTGAAACATTTCATAAATATTGTAGACTTTAACAGTCAGAAAACACGACAAACAGAAGTAATAGCACAAAATAAAATAGATCGACTCACTTCGTTTTCTTTCTGCTGGTATGTTTCACTGATATTCTGTCTTTGTTGTTTAGTTCTGGTTGTAAGGAGAACCACAATAGATGACTTGTCATTGCCTTAACGACAAAAGAATTAACACATAAGTCGATTTATATCGAGATAGTATAATTTCTTACTTTAAAAGGCAAGTTTTATTCATTTGTAACGCATTATATTCATTTCAAGTGTCTATAAAGTAAAAAAAAAAAACGAAATAAAAATTTCAAAAGAATCAAGCGTATGGTTCACGAGCTTTGAACTTCCAAAGTTTGGCATGGTTAGTTGGAGAAATTTGGGCTTTTCGGTAACAATGCCTTATGACGTACGCAGATGGATGGATCATTAATGCTAAAATGCATTGTTCTTATGCATAGTTGTCCATTTGCACACATCAGAATGCATTATTACCAAGATTCCAAATTATTATTACCAAAGGATCTCCAAAAATAAAAAGAACGTCTGTTTCTTAACCCCAAAGTCGTGCACTGATGTACACCTATCATTATAATCACTTCAATTCTACCTATAGATCATTTTCATCTGACGTCACGGCGGCCATATTCGTGTACCAAAACAATGAAAGGCTGGCCATGCTGGTGACAACCTTTATCCTGAGAATTTAGTTGCATTCGTATTCAAACATTTCGCATTGTTTCACCACCCCAATGGGGCCACGAATCACGTGAGCGAAAACGATCATTAAGCTAAGCTATCAATTAACCTTTACGGGCATGGTTGCCATTTGGCAACTTATTACTTTTATTCCGGCTAACGCCGAACGATTTCACTTGTCAAGTGGAGACCTCCTGGTAATCTGCCCGGGAAGGGTTAAGCTAAGCTTTTAATCAAGCTAAACAAAGGTATTAATTAAGCTATGCTATTGATTAAGCTAACCTATTAAGTTGGCAAGCTACTAGTTAGGCAAAGCTATTAGGCAAAGCTAGGGGAGCACGGATGGCGTGTGTTATTAGGGCGCTGCCTCTCACCAATAGTTAAGCCCGGTTAGACGGGGTTAGTACTTGGATGGGTGACCGTCTGGGAATAACTCCGTTCTCGGGGTGGGGACGCATGTGAGTAGAGTTTAGTTGGTCTCTCCTGTGCTTCGAGGGTTTTTCGCCGGGTTCTCCGGTTTTCCTCTCTCCGTAAAATCAATACCTATAGGTCTTAGCTGTAAATGGAGGACCCGACCAGCTCTGCTGAAAAACTTACCCTCCATAACTCATTCCTGTCCGGGGGCTTCCCCAGAGGTGAATAAAATCGTCTGGCGTTAGCCAGAATAAAATACTAAAGACCAATTCGGACAAGAAAGAGTTAAAGAGATAGTTTATAACTCATTCCTGTCCGGGGGCTTCCCCAGAGGTGAATAAAATCGTCTGGCGTTAGCCAGAATAAAATACTAAAGACCAATTCGGACAAGAAAGAGTTAAATAAAGAATAGTAATAATAATAATAATAATAATAATAATAATAATAATAATAATAATAATAATAATAATAATAATAATATTATTATTAAGCTAAGCTAAGTTGTTATGCTAAGCTAATCTAAGCTAAGCTAAGCTAAACTAAGCTAAACTAAGCTAAGCTAATGTTTAAGCTAAGCTAATGTTTAAGCTAAGCTAAGCCAATGTTTAAGCTAAGCTAAGCTAAGCTAAGCTAAGCTAAGCTAAGCTAAGCTAAGCTAAACTAAGCTAAACTAAGCTAAGCTAAACTTGATAACCCTATCTAGTCATATTTAAATTGTTCTACTTAGAGGTTCAGCAAGGGCCATGTGTTGCTACAGGAAAAACTCTGAAAAAACTTGCAGAGTTTGTTAGAGGCAAATTGGAAGCCAAATTAGGGATTGAGTATTTCGTACCAAAATGCTTTTTCAGTGAGTTTACATCATCTTCTTCAACAACGTTTGGCGCAGTCACTACAGTTGCATGGTACACAACCGGAGGCTCAACGGCGATAGTCGGCTATAAAATTAGAACATAATTCATATTTTATTACATTAACCTCGCCACAAATAAATAATACAAACAAACAAACAAACAAACAAACAAACAAACAAACAAACAAACAAACAAACAAACACAGACACAACAAAACAAAACAAAACAAAACAAAACAAAACAAAACAAAACAAAACAAAACAAAACAAAACAAAACAAAACAAAACAAAACAAAACAAAACAAAACAAAACAAAACAAGAAAACAAAAAAACAACACAAAAAACAAACGGAATATAATATGTTGTTTATTATCATTAAAGAAGTGTTGAAATATCTCTGCCAATTCTTGGCTATTGCTATAAAAGATCTCTAAAATCCAAATATGATATTGTGCAAATTCTGTGTAAAGTGAATATTTAAAAGCAAAAAGAATATTTTCTTGACTTGTTATTTATTGTTATTTATTGTTATATTTAGGTTTGTATTTCCAAAATAGTATCAAAGATGACGTCAAAGTAGGCATTTGTGCTTCTTTTTTTCTTTTAATTGTATAATATACCGCTTGACGATTTGAGTGATAAAATGATAAAATTTAGAATATGCCATTAAAGTATATACCACCATTCATTCATTCGTTCGTTCGTTCGTTCGTTCGTTCGTTCGTTCGTTCGTTCGTTCGTTCGTTCGTTCGTTCGTTCGTTCGTTCGTTCGTTCGTTCGTTCGTTCGTTCGTGCGTGCGTGCGTGCGTGCGTTCGTTCGTTCGTTCGTTCGTTCGTTCGTTCGTTCGTTCGTTCGTTCGTTCGTTCGTTCGTTCGTTCGTTCGTTCGTTCGTTCGTTCGTTCGTTCGTTCGTTCGTTCGTTCGTTCGTTCGTTCGTTCGTTCGTTCGTTCGTTCGTTCGTTCGTTCCTTGGAATAAAAAAAATCGTTGGAGTATGATTATACTGTACTAAGGGAAAGTAAAGTGTAATTTTTCACTCTGTTACAATATTTTAAAAATATTACACGAAAGCCGACAACTATACAAGAAAGAAACTTATTCTAACAAATATATTATGTGTCCACGTAATTTTGTTCAGAATTGTTGGATAAAGAAATAAAGTCTACTTACTTGCTTTTCTGGAACCCATTCTAATAAAAAATAAATTAAAAAAAAATTAAACACTATTTTTTTGTACTAACAAAGTACACGCATTTGGTAGATACGTAACGTCAAATAATTTTTCATTAAATATTACTTAAACACATTTTGTGATTTTGTGATTTTGTGAGATGTTGCCGTGACATACCTTTAATAAGAGCTAGTAGTATATTTCGCACGTCTTCAGTATAGTGTTTCTTAATGTCGTCAGCTAGTGTTGTTTTGTAGGTTGTTTCGAACAATTCTTTGATCTCTACCATGTCCACCTGTTACAAAATATATTCGTTAAATTCAAACTGAATTAAACAACACTTCACTCTCTCCAGACACTCATATTTTTCCAAATAAGAAAACGAATCTTGTGAGAAAGATATCTCAACTATTTAAAACTGTGTGGACCCAGCCTATAGCATAGGGTTCTTTTAGAAAAATATACATAAACAGGCCGGGAATTACGTACCTCCGAACGGTCAATAACCAACTGGCTAAATGCATTAGGATCATCTTTGATTGTCTTGTTTAGTTTTGCCACATGATGAGTCAAAGGATTGTTGATGTAGGATACTAAAAAAATATGCTTTCTTAGGCAATAGTTTGCACAAAAATATTTAATAAAACTTTAAGCAGTTACTTTACGGTACTTTTAGACTTACGTTTTGGAGATGAGACGTACAGATAGAGGGTATACAAATAGCTGTTATAACATAGATGTAATACAACGGCGTTTCTGATTGGCTACCGCGCGTGCTCCATAACTCGATGGAGCACGCGCGGTAATTTCAAACGTAATAAGAAACTCATTTTTAATCAGCGAAATAAATGTTGTTTTCTGTCTGAATCTCTGTTATAAAAGAAATGGTTCATGGTTTGGCGTGCTCCATTGAGTTATGGATGCACTTGGGAAGTTGGGAGAGCACTCACAAATCTAGAGTTCGTCTCGGCTATCGCCTCGAGCATCTCTTACGATTTTTTCGTGCTCTCCCAACTTACACAAATAACTTACATTTAAGTGGTGTCATATGTTTTCATTAATGTTTTATTACAATATATCCATTCATTTAAAACCAAACTAAAAGAATACTACCAATCCGCTCTACTTTCTATATTCAACTCCGAATACCCGCGTACCTGGAAAACAATTTGTGTTAAAGGGTATTGGAAATAAAAATTAAGTTTGTTTAATTTGAAAGACCTCGTAAAATTGTAATGGAAGACTTTTTATATCTTTTTCGTATCTTTCTTCGTTTGCAAGATATTTCAATTCAGTTAGTTTCAGAAATTGCAGCTTGATGCTAGTAATAATTGTCAGTTGTTTGCTGTACAAGCTGTGTTAGTTAGTAATACTCAGAAAAAAAGAAAAAAAGAAAAAAAAAGAAGAAAAAAAAGAGTATTACTAACTGACACAGCTTGTACAGCAAACAACTGACAATTAATATTTCAATTTGTTTAATATGTAAATGAAAGGGCTATGACGTCATGAGCAGGGTACAGTATTTTTACACAAAGCAACATCAGTTATGAAATGTTCAGTGTCACAAGGCGTTTTTATGTGTACAGTTTCAAGTGATTTTGTTGAACATATTTAGAGATCTAACTGATTTTTCTACGTGTGAAAATACTGTACTCTGCTCATGACGTCAGAGGTCATGCATTTACAAGTTAATGGATCCGCAGTAATTGGCGATTGCTGTTGCGGTTATCCTAGCCTTGAAACTATACAAATTTATTAATTTACACATACATTATCTCTATATACTTATAAGACGACGTTATCATGGCAAAGTTAAATAAATAAAAAAAACAAATAAAAAACTTACCTAACGTCATAAAAGCAGATTCAACATCGCCTGAAAACTCTTTTTGCAAACTTTCCTCAATTGCTTTTCCGGAAATCTTGATAAATATAAAGTCCAAGGTTAAAAATAAACTTTTGGAATACAATACTTATTTAAAATTCGATTAAAATCCAATGTTGAAATTCAACATTAAAGAATAACTAAAAAATTAAAATAGACAAAGCATAAAAAATAGACCTTCCATCAAAACGTATTATAGCCATAAACTTACAAAGAATGATACATTGTGTTTTTCATAAAATCAATAAGCCGATGTGAGGTCAGTGGCAGATTAAGACCGAAGGGTTCCGAGGGTTCCATGAAACACCCCCTTTCTGAAGCCGCAACCATGTTCCTTATGCCAAGAACAGTAGAATAAAACGAACAGCAGTAGGATTCCTTCCAAGATTATTTAATAAAACGTTCCAGGTTTAAATGCTTGAACGTTCCGCGCGGAGCTTTTCGTTAGAGCAAAAAGGGCTTCAGTTTAAAACATCAGTATTTCGTTGTTAATAATCTTGGCAGTTTATCACGTTATCAGTTTGCTCTATTTATTAAATGCTGCTTAGTGTAAGGTACTTAAGGTGTTCATAAAATAGTCTAGCATTTTAAGTCAGTCTGGTGATTATAATTTTCTAACAATAAGTTTTTAATTTTTGTTTGGAATCAAACTCTTTCACTACAGACGTAGGCTATAGAAACAAAAATTCGGCTCTTCGACATGAGCTAATCCATTTTAAGACTTGTATTTTATGTATATCAATGTAAAGTTTGTTGCACCTATTCTAATTTTATTATATACACCAAGCTTTAACGAAACTCACTAAAGAATACACGTGTTGACAAAGATCCTTCCATTCGCGACAAAATCACAGCAGCTTTAAAAATTACGAATTTGCAGCAACCATGTGCCTTGTTACGAAATGCTTATATATTATATACTTTACATCACACAATTCGAAAAATTACGTCCGTTACGGTTTTCAGATACCTGTTTATACTCTTCAAACATTAACTTCAAATGTGGTAAACCTCTGCAGGTAAATATTTTAATGAATTGAGATTCGTCCGTTCCACTTTTCTTTTCTCCAGCCTTTTAACAAGAAAAGTGTGTAATTAAACTATTTATTCTAAAATTATAACTCAAAATAACATCGAAGACAATATGCGTGTGAAGAGAATGAAGTACAAACCATAAGAGCATGAAGCACGAACCACAGAGCACGAAGCACGAAGAACAAACACGGAGCACGAAGCATTAACACAGAGCGCGAAGAACAAAGAGAACGAAGAACGAAAAACAGAGAACAAAGAAATACGAATGTAGCAGAAAAATAGTAACATCTTCCGCCATTTACTGCGGTTCTATATTAACCAAGCACAATAGAAAAAATATCTCAAATTTACAAACCTCGTACAAATCAGCAGCATCTTTTCTTACTTGTTTTGGATAAACAACATCTTTTTCCTCTCTTTCATGCTATAGCAACAACAACACGCAAATGTTATCAAAACCAAGAACAAATGCAAGAAAACGTGACTCTAGTGATAAAGCTGCCAAGGCCTAGAACACTCTGACCAAACTTAGAGTAACAATACTGTTCATGATTTTAAAAATATATTTTAAAAAAACATAAGTAAAAAAGACAATTAAAATATAAATTTTTATTACATTAAATACAATAGTATTTTATTCCATTTTTACTCTTTAACTAGATGTAGAAACAACAAAAATGCATTTTTAAATTTTAAAACCTGTTTAAACGAACATTACCTTGATTAGTTGAACTAAAATTTTTTGCAAGTCACCGCTTGTTTCTTTTTCTACCACTTCTTCTAAATCTTTGCCGTAGCCTGAAGAATAATTGATTAAATAAATAAATAAATAAATAAATAAATAAATAAATAAATAAATAAATAAATAAATAAAAATGAACAAACAGACAGACAAACAGATACACAAACAGACAAATAAACAAACAAACAAACAAACAAACAAACAAACAAACAAACAAACAAACAAACAAACAAACAAACAAACAAACAAACAAACAAACAAACGGAACGGAACGGAACGGAACGGAACGGAACGGAACGGAACGGAACGGAAGCGAAGCGAAACGAAACGAAACGAAACAAAACAAAACAAAACAAAACAAACGGATCGCGGACTGGACCGGACGAACTAGACAGACGAAAAAGAAAGAAAAGACATAAGAAAGAAAAAAAAGGAGAAAATAGTAAAAGAGAAGAAAAAAGGAAAGAAGAGAAAAAAAGTAAGAGGGAAGGAAGGATGAAAGAAACGAAAGAAGAAAGAAAAAAAGAAAGAAAGAAAGAAAAAGAAAGAAATGAAAGAAAAAAGAAAGAAAGGAAGAAGAAAGAAGAAAAAAGGAAGAAAAAGAAAGGAATGAAAGAAGAGAAAAAAGAAAGGAGAGAGAAAGGAAAGCAGAAAAAAAGGGAAAATACAAACGGAAGAAAGGAACAAAAAAAAAGTAGAAAAATAGTAAAAGAGAAGAAAATAGGAAAGGAGAGAAAAAAGTAAGAGGGAAGGAAGGATGAAAGAAATGAAAGAAGAAAGAAAAAAGGAAGAAAGAAAGAAATGAAAGTAGAAAGAAAAAACGAAAGGTAGAAAAAGAAAGAAAGGAAAGAAGAAAGTATAAAAGAAAGGAAGAAAAAGAAAGAAAGGAAACAAGGAAGAAAAGAAATAAAGGAAGAAGAAGAAAGAAAGGAAATAAGAAAGAAGAAAAAAGGAAGAAAAAGAAAGGAAGAAAAAGAAAGGAAGAAAAAGAAAGGAAGAAAAAGAAAGGAAGAAAAAGAAAGAAAGGAAAGAAGAAAGAAGGAAGAAAAAGAAAGGAAGGAAAGAAGAAAGAAAAAAAGAAAGGAAGAAAAAGAAAGGAAGGAAAGAAGACAAAAAAAGAAAGGAGAGAGAAAGAAAGTAGAAAAAAGGGAAAATACAAACGGAAGAAAGAAAGAAAGAAAAGAAAAAGAAAAGGAAGGAAGAAGAGATGGAAGAAGGGAAGGAAGGAAGGAAAGAAAGAAGAAAAAAATAAAAATAAGAAAGAAAAGAAAGAAAAAGAAGGAAAGCAAAAAAAGAAAGAAGAAAAGATAGAAAGAAAGAAAGAAAGAAAGAAAGAAAGAAAGAAAGAAAGAAAGAAAGAAAGAAAGAAAGAAAGAAAGAAAGAAAGAAAGAAAGAAAGAAAGAAAGAAAGAAAGAAAGAAAGAAAGAAAGAAAGAAAGAAAGAAAGAAAGAAAGAAAGAAAGAAAGAAAGAAAGAAAGAAAGAAAGAAAGAAAGAAAGAAAGAAAGAAAGAAAGAAAGAAAGAAAGAAAGAAAGAAAGAAAGAAAGAAAGAAAGAAAGAAAGAAAGAAAGAAAGAAAGAAAGGAAACAAAAGAAGCATGCAAGCAAGTAATTAAGCCAATAAACGAGCATAAAAAGCTCTTTTAGGAAATACAGGCACTCACTATCTTTATATTCCGTCCTAATTATCGTCATTTCCTGAAAAATAAGTTAAATAAAGTGAGAACATGTACTACCATGAAAGACTTTAGATGTGCAAAGGCGATTTTTCCTGACTGACAATAAATAGAGTTCCACGCTAATCCAAAAACAAATAATCAGACAATAGAATTTACAATATATTTTATTAACATTTACCTCTTTCGTACGACGACACAAAATGTCAATAAGAACATCTTCTTTGGTCCCGATTCCCTAAAAAGTATATTTGTATAAAAAATTATATAGTGCTGCGTATAGGCAATGTTCTAGATAGAACTAAGTGAAAAGATGGTAAACTGCCGAGATTAGTTTTGATAACGAAATATTGACGTTTCTGATGAAGCGCTCCGCTAAAATGTTATTATTATACAATACTGATACAATCTCGATTGTGATTGGCTAACAACCTACAGATAATTCTTGATGTCTTGCCACCTACAAAATATCAAAAATTATCTGTAGCTATGACGCGCTGACCAGCGGTTTGAACAAAACAAACATGGCGGCCGTCCTTAGGAGTGAAGATCAGAAGCGGATTAATCCGGCGGATTTGGCACGTTTTGTTGACGCTAAAACCACCAACAAAACCAAAGCTACACATACAGCTGTCAGAGTTTAAAGCAGTGTTTGAAAGAGAAAATTGTATTTGAAAGCGAAAAAAGTTAGCGAACCTCGAACTGAAGACGGTATGAATATTTACTATTTTTACCTAACTTTGTAAAAAACTTTCTAAAGCCTTCTACATTTATAATTGTATAATAAAACAATTATTGAATTCGGTTATCGCATGATATCAAGAATTATCAAGGCCCCTGTTTGTGTTATCCGCCTCAGCCTTCGGCTTCGGCAGATAACACAAACCTTGGCCTTGATAGCCTACTTCTTGATATCATGCTCAATCTCATCCAATAATTGTATAGTATTTGTTAATCTAGACAGTTTACCATCTTCTTACTTTGCTATAGTTTTTGTAATTGCCAACAACACAATAATGTTACAAAAAGAAGGTTCAGCTAAAATATGTTACCTCCATTGCCTCGTGAAGCTTTTCAGCATCTGATTTCCCAGACTGCATCAGCAAAGAAAGCATTTCTTTACATCCCTCTCCAAATTCCACAACAAGTTTTTGTTGCATTTCCTAGAAGAGTCGAATTTAAAAGTCAAAAACATTACCATGTCCGTGGTTTTATATCTGATAAAAAAATTCTCCTGATTTACATAAACTTTAGGTTTGATTATTTCGGCTTAAAGCAGCCTCGTTCCCAGGGCATTTTTTATATTGGTAAGGCGGGAAAAGGCCCTGGCTTCGACTGGTGAACTCTGCATTTTCATTGGTTGACCGCTTTTCTTAAAAATTCCGCGGGAAACATATTTATGCATAGTTTCGTACCAGTTATGATCAAATAGCTCCAACGGGACCGCTAACGGGACCAATGGAGCCGCCATTACAATGAAGTTCTTCTACGGGTCTGCCATTACTCAGCATACTAACTTAAATTGTTAAAGTGTCACTATGATGAAAAAATCGTCAGTCTTTTTTTTTATCTTATCATAAAGTACATTTAAAATGAGGATGAACGGCGTTCGTGGTTTGTCAATATCTCATCTCGTTCAAGAGATGTTCACGTTTTGGAAATATGCAAATGTATGGCTGATGACGTCATTTACTCCAAACGAGCGAAATGAAAATCGTAAAATAAGGAATATCTCTGGAAATAAACAATAGAACGCGCTTAAACTTTGTATGCTTATAGTATCCAATAAAATACACTTCTCTGTGGAACTTTTATGATTGCCATGTTAAGCGCATGCTCTCAGGTTACTCTAAACCTTAAAAAGGGAATTATCATTTTTGCCCTCATTGTTCAAAAATAGAAAGATTTAAACGTTTGAATTACAATGCCTACATAAATCCTAATCTTCACTTTTATTCGCTGGGGTAAACGCTACCTGATTGCTGATAAATAAGAAAATTTAATTTTATCATTGGAGGGGGCCAGGAACCAGCATACTATAAGCATGCAAAATTTGAGCACTTTCTATTGTTTATTTCTAGAGATATTCCTAATTTTACGATTTTCATTTCGCTCGTTTGGAGAAAATGACGTCATCAGCCATAAATTTACATATTTCCAAAACGTGAATATCTCTTGAACGAGATGAGATATTGACAAACCACAAACGCCGTTCATCCTCATTTTAAATGTACCTCATGACAGGATAAAAAAAAAAGACTGACGATTTTTCATCACAGTGACACTTTAAGATATTGACAGGTGAAGACAATTAACGTAGGAACAAGAAACTGCTAGTCAACGTTTGTATAATACTAATGAAAAAATTGCACCACAAATCAGTAATAGTCATAAGAGAAATAGTTTGGAAATCCGGTAGACTTTAAAGCGCATATAATGAGCTATAGTTTTATGTTGGAACGGTCTTCACTGTGGACAAACCTTTTGGTTTTGGCTTTTAATATTTAAATCCATGCATGCACGCGGCTGAACGATCGAATCCCTACGCTATTGGGCGATACCTTTATTATAATGAAGATACATTGTGTTCACGGTGCACGAGTTTGTGACTTTTGCTGAGTTTCAAGACCATATATTTTGATTGACAATGGTAAGCCAATAAACAATACATGGATCGCGAATCTCGACTGCGCATCAGAATGACGCGTTCTGAGTCAGGATAAAACTTATTTCAATTTATAACATTAGGCTGAGGAATTCAGTACAATGAGTTCAGAAATGTAAATGAAAATGCAAATGAAAACTGCAGCTTTAGCCTGATGTTATAAAGTTAATTAAGTTTTATCGCGATTCAGAACGCGTCATTCTGATGCGCAGTCGAGATTCGCGATCCATGTATACTTTTTGTATATCGTATATGCAGTGGTGTTTTATCAGATTTTAAACACGAGATTCGAGACCTTACGTTACGTTGTGAGACTTTGTTACGTTGTAAAACCTTATGCTACATGAACGTTTTTAGACATTGTTTTTACTTTATAAGACTTTACTTGTATTTGTGCTCTATATCAAACCCTTACCTCGTTTTCTTTACTCTGATAAGTCTGACTGATGTCATGTCGTTGTGTTTTACTTCTTGTTGTTAGAAGAGCCACAATGAAATCATTATCGTTGCCTAAGATAACAAAAAAAATTACAAATCATTAAATAGAATAATTATTGTGGGACGGCGAACTGGTGGAGAACCGGTTTTCCACTAGGCGAAAAATGTCGCGCGAAGCGACATTTTCTTTTGTCTCGCAAGCTCTCGAGTGGAACTAATTAGCCAAGACAAAAGAAAAATGTCGAGTCGGTCGACAAATGTCGCCTAGTGGAAAACCGCCTTAATAATATTAGGCGCTATTCCGACTGACGAACCATACCAAAGCTGGTTTTCCACTAGGCGACTTTTTTTGCGCGAAGCGACTTTTTCTTTTGCCTCATGAGCTCTGAGCGGGAACTAATCAGAAATCTATTGAATTCGAACAAAAGAAAGTTGCTTCGCGCGAAAGAAATCGCCAAGTGGAAAACCGGCTTAAGTAAAGCAAACTCCACTCGATTGCTGGAATTGGAATCCCCGACTTTTGGTTTACGAGTCCGACGTTCTACTGACGGAATGATGGTACTTATATTTGATATTTCGAAACTGAAATCTAGTTTCTTCAATATCGGGAAACTTTAAAAACTCTTCGTTCTACGTTGTTAGAATAATCATGGAACAGCGAATCATTCCACGACCTGCTCTTAGCTTGACCATGCAGCTCAATGAGTTGGTAGAACGCCGGACTATAGTAAACCAATCGTCGGTTTGAACCTCAACCGCGGTCGAATAGAGTTATCAGAGACCTTAAGATACTCCGGGTTCGGTTTACGGGTACGGGTAATCTACCCGTACTCGTAGTCTCATGTACGGGTAGACCATGATCTACCACGGGGAAACGGGTAGATATCATATTACGAGTAAACAAAAATGGCGGTACCCGTAAACCGAACCCGGGGTATCTTAAGGTCTCTATTCTCTCCTTACCCGGTATGGTTCGCATCTTATTCACAAATGGGCGACAAATTACAGTTAAAACGGAAACACCTTCCCATTTCTGCTTCTATAGTTTGTTGTGTATTACTGTGCTACAGAAACGTGAGAAAAATCTCGGGATAAAAGTCGCTTATTCTTGATTTATGTTTGTTTGTTGGTATCTATTTGGGAGAAACATTCGTTATATTATGATTGAATTCCATGAAAGCTAAATTATACCTTTTATTCACTTTTTTCGACAAAAAATCTTCCTCACGCTTCTGTAGCGACTACAGAAATTCAGTAATACACAACAAACTACAGAAGCGGAAGTGGGAAGGTATTTCCATTTTGACTGTAAAAGGAAAGTCGACCTATACGACAATTCGGCCTCCTGCCAAAGATGTGTTGTGCTTCTCCACTCTGTAAAATGGTAAGTTGCTATCTTTAATCCAGACAGAGTGTACAGATCTTAAGGAATTGTAAACATGAGCGCCGCCATATTGTACCTCCTTGTGAACCCGCAATCATACAGCGGTCTATCTTTTTAGGTCACTTGCGAAAATCAGGCGAGATTCTTACTACGTTTATTTATTTATTTATTTATTTACTTATTTATTTATTTATTTATTTTAGCAGGCATTTCTTACCCAAATGTTTCTTGATGGAATTAATGTCGTTTTCTGCAACAAAGTCTGGCGAGCTAACAACAGTTGCATGATAGATAATTGGAGGTGGTATCGAAACCGTGAGTTCAGGTTTCTAAAAGTAAAAATATATGCACTTACAAAACTATAGTTAAGAACACTGAAATTCCTACATTTTAGAGAATCCTCCGGTATAAATTGACTCTTAGGAACTCGTTTTCAATCAGTGTCTGTGTACGTGGCAGAAAGCGGATTAATAAGACATCAGCTCTGTATTACATTTACAGACACTGATTAATCCTTAACTTCTTTTAAATTGTCCTTTTGCATTATCAAACGTTTCGGGTCCTGTCTGTATTGTACTAATACCCGATACAGAATGGCCATTCATTTTGTAAACAGTAAAGTATTAAACTAATTAATAATTCGTAATGAAAATTATTTAACCAATATCTGTATATCGGTAAGAGAATCGTACCAATTTACGTAAACTGTTCGTTTAATTTTCTCAGCTAAAACAGTTTCTTTTTTAAATAATGCCAATAATCGATTAAAATACACATTTCCATGTATCAGAATTTTTATCTTCATATTAGATAAAGTTGTATCTATTACATATAAAAAATTAACTGACACCTAGCTATAAATTATACCATGTTGCAGAAACAGTTACATAAATTTGTGTGAAATAAATAAAAAGTTTTACCCGTTCTTCTGGGGTCCATTCTACAAAACAAAAGATAAAAAATATTAAAGCTTAGTTAACTTTTTTAATTAATTTCAAAAACTCAGCAAAAGAAATCCATGTTTAATGAGTGTGTTTATATGTGCTAGAGACATGCTTGCCGTTTCCGATTAATTCCTTGTTAGAGTTTGCAGATCACATGAAGTCTATCTTCATAATGTTTACGTCAATGAACGTAATTACAAAATGGTTTGTTTATACCTGAGAAAACACTCCTGCTCGTTTATTAACAGTACCATTAAAAACTCATTAATAATTCATAAGGAAAACACAAAGAAAATCAGTACCATGCATGTCCGTGGTTTTATACCTGATAAAAACATCTTCCTAATTTACATAAACTTTAGCTTTAAATTTCTAGTTTATTTCATTAATCATTAATGTTTTGAGACTAATAATTATAGACACAATGTTTTGACGCTGACTAAACGTTTTTGTTCAATAGAAAACGTTTCGACAGAAAAACTCCTTTTAAGTTCTCCTTTCAATAGAACACGTTTCGACAGAAAAAGTCAGTTTAAAATACACGAAAGTCGTTTGGGACCACAAATATATGGTACAATACCGTGGAAATCTGTCTCTTTAGACTATTATTTTTTATAAAACAAAGAAAACTATAGTTACCTGCAGCAGGAGGTTATGTTTTCACCTCCGTTTGTCTCGCCTCTGTCTGTCTGTCTGTCTGTCTGTCTGTCTGTCTGTCTGTCTGTCTGTCTGTCTGTCTGTCTGTCTGTCTGTCTGTCTGTCTGTCTGTCTGTCTGTCTGTCTGTCTGTCTGTCTGCCCGCCCGCCCGCCCGCCCGCCCGCCCGCCCGCCCGCCCGCCCGCCCGCCCGCCTGTCTGTCTGTCTGTCTGTCTGTCTGTCTGTCTGTCTGTCTGTCTGTCTGTCTGTCTGTCTGTCTGTCTGTCTGTCTGTCTGTCTCTCACCAGGATATCTCTCAAAATACTGCACAGATGCTCGTGAAAGTTTGTGGAAATACTGAATAGGCTGAAGTTTGTTGAAATTTGGATGAGAAATAAGATAAAAATTACAAGACTCTCCATGTAAAAGAAATGTTTGATTGCGTTCATTATCCTTATTTTATGCAAACACTATTTCGTAATTTTGGTATACGAGTGCAATCAAGCATTCAATGAATATTCATACATGTGTAGGTCTCTTATAAGCTAGTCTGGTTAGCGGAATGTCTCGTATTCTTTTTAGATATCTCTAATGACCCGCTATAGCAGAGGTATATGAAGTCTTGCAGTGCCTTCTTGTTTTTAATGAAACAATTAAGCTCTTTTTCCTTTTCTTAACTATATATTTAATTGTCATATACCAAACGACTTTCAGTATCTAAAGTAATTCATTAACAAACCTTACCCAACCAACAATAAAACTAAGAAAAAAACTAGAAAAATGTAAAAAGCCAGTTTCGTAAAAACACGCATGTGCTTAGCTATAGGCGACCAACAGAACTGGCGGTTTGTAATTTCAATAATTTTAAAATTATTTGCAAATTTAAATATTTAAGCTGCTCAGCTCATCTCCTGTTTAAAAATATAAAAGAAATTTACCTTTAATAAGAGCCAACAAAATGTTCCTTACATCTTCACTGTAGTGTTTTCGAATATCGTCCGCTAACGTTATCAGGTACGTTTTCTGGTACAAAGCTTTGATTTCTACCATATCCACCTATTGAAATAAAGTTTCAAACCAAAACCAAAAATTAAAAATCACCCAGAACAGAACAGAACAGAACAGAACAGAACAGAACAGAACAGAACAGAACAGAACAGAACAGAACGGAACAGAACGGAACAGAACGGAACAGAACGGAACAGAACGGAACAGAACGGAACAGAACGGAACAGAACGGAACAGAACGGAACAGAACGGAACAGAACGGAACAGAACGGAACAGAACGGAACAGAACGGAACAGAACGGAACAGAGCGGAGCGGGGTGGAACGGAGCGGAGCGGAGCGGAACGAAACGGAACAGATCATAACAAAACAAAACAAAACAAAACAAAACAAAACAAAACAAAACAAAACAAAACAAAACAAAACAAAACAAAACAAAACAAAACAAAACAAAACAAAACAAAACAAAGAGTAATTTTAAAACGTACCTCTGAACGTTCAACAACAAGCTGGTAGAACATGTGGGAGTCGTCTTTGATAATCTCGTTAAGTTTTGTCACATATTGAGTCAAAGGATCGTTAGCGTAGGTCACTAAAAAGGCAATATCCATTCACTTTACTTGCCATCCGGCTTCAACTAGCTTATACATTTTTAATCTGTCTAGCGGCAGACAATTTTGACTCGTCAAGTGGACACCTCCAGTCAAGTGGAGGGGTATAAATTATTCGCAAAGCACTGTGATACTTTGATTTGCATTTAGCAATATTTATTTCAAAAATATCTTTTTGCAAATAAGAAAGCTAACGAAAATTTCGAGTCTTTGTCTTCACAAATAATTTAACCTGTGCAAACTATAAAACAAAAATTAAATCTGTTTTACTTGAAAGAACATGCACTTAAAATGACAACATCTTGAGTAACATCTTTTGCAGTTTTTCTATTTTCCTTAATTACTTCGTTGTTAAGATATTTCAGGTTATTTCATGCAAATTAAACTTTTTGACGTCACATGTGCATAATGACTTTTCGGAGGAAGTTATATATCTTTGCTATTATCAAACATATAAAAAAGATCTACATACATGATTGGTGTTGTGGAGAAACACACCTACATGCACGATTTCCTTGAATTTGGTTTGAAAGGGTTTGAAAATAACAACGAAGTATAACCTTCTCCAATATGTCATTACATGCACATGTGACGTAAATCTTTAATTTGCATATCAAACTGAAATATCTCAAAAATGAAGAAAGAAAACGAAAAACTGCAATAAAATATGTTGTCCTGTGGATGGATGTTCCTCCCCAGAAATAGATTCTATAATTGAAGTTGTTACCTAACGTCACAAAAGCCGTTTCAGTGTCGCCAGAAAATTCCTTATGTAAGGTGTCTTCAATGGTCTTTCCAGAAGTCTATATTGATATAAATATAGCAAGTTATTTTTAGGCGATTGACATTAAGCTTAGTCCCCTTCTACAGCTTAGAGTTTTTGTGTTTTTTCCCTTTTTTCAACAATTACGGCAGATTGTACAGCAAGAACTAACAAAACATTACAAACGTTTAGCTAAAAAATCAATACTTGTTACTAAAATTGTATTACCTCTATTCTACTAAACAACTTTAATTAAACAACGTTTACTACATTGGTACTGCCGTACAAATACACAAAGATCCGTAGAGATTTCAGTAAGTTATTTCTGAATCATCTTACTCTTTAAAAATGTTCCTTTCGGGAGAGGGGAAGGGCGAATAGTGCGAGTAAAGCTGCTTTTCCACTAAGCGACCTTTTTTGCGCGAATTGACTTTCTTTTATTAGAATAAAATAGATTTCTGATTAGTTACAGTCCAAAGCTTATAAGATAAAAGAAATTTGGGACAAGATGGTGGCGCACGTGCGTATTAAGAACCATAATAATGGAGATTCTCAACAGTAAATAATAAGGAGAGCACGTAATAATTCAAATTTTGCTGAAACGGTGACATATTTCTTCTTTGCCCGACTCCATTTGACTTCAGCATGGACTAAGGAACAATTATAACTAAAAAACATTTGCTTACTTCGACGACAAAGTACTTCCCTAGCTCGTCTTATTTTTGTACTGAAAGCGCCACTATCCATAGTGTTAGCCATAGTAATCTTTGCAAACAGTTTCTAGAAATTTACCAACAACGTTACGGGCGATGCGAAGTGTCCGACTCGCGTTGCATTCGGCATGAGTCAGTCTACTTCGAGAGCACATAAAGGTAAACATTTGTCTCTAGCGTAGTACTTCCAAAAGCGTTTGAACTTGCTTGATTTCACAGTCATTATCGTCGTTTACAGGTTGTTTATATATACATACATGCACGATTTAGGCGAATTCTAAAGAACTCAATGACCTGAATAATGAGAAACACTAGAATACAGTAGAATCACACTCATTAGAAATTCTAGAATACATAATTATATTATTAGGCGAATATAGCCGCTGACCGAGAGCAGCGGCACAAATGACCCAAATTTCTGGTAATGCGCTGCCTATGTTACGTACATTTTCCTTGATGGCTTGAAATACAAACTCATATAGTTACAAAAGACCATACCCAAAGAATTATTAAGGGACAGTGAACTTGGGTGGAGAATAATCATAATATAAAGTGTTGCTCCGAGTGACGAACCACACCGGACAAGTAGAGAAAACTCTACTTGGCCTGCATGGCGGGGATTCGAACACGCCGTCCTTCGGTTTACTAGTCGACGCTCTACCAACTGAGCTATGGTTGGGAGCTCCCAACCTGACCTTCTCCCAACTCACAACTTGACCTGTAGCTCAGTCGGTAGAGCGTCGGACAAGTAAACCGCCGAAGGTCGCGGGTTCGAATCCCAGCCGGGTCAAGTATATAATTTTCTCTACTTGTCCGGTATGGTTCATCACTAAGAGAAATACCTTATTATCATACTCAAACAAATTGTTAATGTTTTGTTTCGTGTACACAAAGTCAGATATCAATTTTTCATAAACGTGTATAGTTCATACTACCTTTTTGTATTCCTCAAACACTAATCTCAAGTGTTGTAAGCTTCTGGTGGTAAAAATGTTAATAAATTGAGACTCGTCTGTGCCAACTTTCTCCTCGCCAGCCTTAGGAGGTAAATTAGAAAAAATACTTAACAAAAAAGTAATGTTTGATATACGCTTTCATTAACCTCTCACAAATGTCAATATCGGTTATTTTATTACCTTATTCAACTCAGCTGCATCTTGTTTTACTTGATTTTTATCGACAGTGTTTGTTACGACTCTTTCACACTATTCATGAGAAAAAAACCCAACAAATGTTGGGGAAAATAATCAAACAATTAAGTTTTCAATAATAGAAGCAAAAATTTGTGGAAACACTACGTTTATTATATATTGCTGAGCGTTCGACGTATTGAGTTAGGCCTTCAGCGAAAATGCCCGAAGTATGAATTAAATTTCAATTTGTCCTCAAGCAACGATACAAAGAATTAATTAAGTTTTTATTAAATATTCAAATCATTTACTAAACTGTAAGTTTAAGGTTGTACTCGTTTCGTCGTCATTGGTGCCACCACACTGGCCAGCACTACCACAACCACCACAACCACCACTATACCACAACCACCACAGCCACTTACTCACACCACTACAACAACCACAACCACTTACCACCACCTCTACGACTACTACCAATTATCACCGCCACTACCACCAGCATGCAGCAGCACCAAATCTTCGTCGTCATCGTCGTCGTCGTCATCGTCAACCTCATCACGTCATCCTCATCAACATCAGTATGGTCATCAGTATGGTTATCGCACCGCTGCCTGCAAATGCAACGCGGGACAACAACACGCTTTTAAAGGTATATTTAATAGTCAAACAATGGTATAAAAACAGATAACTAATCCTCCAGCTTGATCACAATTGTCTCTCGTTAAACGACACTATCACGCCATCTCAACGTCCTTGTTTGTCTTCGTGATATTTCTTATATACAAACTGAACTAGCGTAGTAAACTATTTCTTTAATTAAGTAGCATACGTTATCATCATCGCCAGTCATCATCAATCACCATCATAGTTATCATAAAGCCTGGGTCTCATATGTCACCGATGGTCGTCGATGGTCGCCGACCCATGATTTAGATGCATGTTAAGTAAAAGAATAAAAGCACTGCTTTTCTGCATTGTTCTTTATTACTAAACATGCTGCTGCACTTCCCGTTTTAGCATGCATCTAAATCACAAATCGGCGATCATCGGCGGTCATCGGCGACATATCAGAACCAGGCTTAAAGCCTGGTTCTCATATGTCGCCGATCGTCGCCGACACATGATTTAGATGCATGTTAAGTAAAAGAATAAAAGCATTGCTTTTCTGCATTGTTCTTTATTACTAAACATGCTGCTGCACTTCCCGTTCTAACATGCATCTAAATCACAAATCGGCGATCATCGGCGGTCATCGGCGACATATCAGAACCAGGCTTAAAGCCTGGTTCTCATATGTCGCCGATCGTCGCCGACACATGATTTAGATACATGTTAAGTAAAAGAATAAAAGCACTGCTTTTCTGCATTGTTCTTTATTACTTAACATGCTGCTGCACTTCCCGTTTTAACATGCATCTAAATCACAAATCGCCGACGATCGGCGACCATCAGCGACATATGAGAACCAGGCTTTATTGATGTTGTTACTATGTCAAACACAGATCTTCGTACTACTTCCAAACAAAGTACACATGTACCTTGAGCAATTGAAGTAACAGTTTATTTAAATCTCCACTTGTTTCTTTTCCGACTGTGACATCGAGATCTTTTCCATAATCTTTGTATAATAAAAAAGATTAAATCAATGCACATAACAAAAAATAGAATAGTAATCTTCTTCTTAAAATACTTATAAAATGGATTTAGCTAGCGTATTTTCATATACATACCCTTCTTATAATGAGTTTTTATTGTTGTAATTTCCTACAACAAAATAAAATAAAATGAGATGACGTGTATGTTTAGGGTTTATGTCCGTGTGTGAGCCACTGGTCTCTAAAATAGACTAGATCGAACAACTCTATTGTTTGGAAAACGAAGCCAGAATTCGCCATTACTAAGGAACCGACTGCATGTGTGAACCGTTATTACGGAGTTTATTCTCGTTCTTTTTCTTCATTATTTTGTACTTTTTACAACCAAAAACACAGCAATGTGTCCTTCTTTTCCTAACTTTGCATTAAGCTACCTACATAATTCATGCCTGACCGGTACCGGCGCCATTAGCAAGAGACCAAACTGATATTTGGCGAGCTTCATTTTCTGATCCTGTCGAACAATAAGTTACTTGATCAAGTCATTTTTTAGAGATTTGTGGTGCAAGCTGGTTGCAAACTTGAAGATAAATTTATTAATATTCAGGAAATGTTATGGCGTCGCAGCGTAAACGCGTCCAAAAATGAATGCAGTTATCTTGCGTTTCCATCGGGGAATTATTTTGAAAGTTTATACAGTTCAAGAAGAGGCTTTTACTTTTCTAGTATCTTTTCCAAAAAGTATTATATCAGTATTTACCTAATCTTAAAAAAACCCATTAAATTTGGTGATATTGACAAAACCATCTGAACAACCCCACATATATTTTGCACTACAACATCACGGAAATAAATTTTCTCAAGAATGCAAAGTTTGAAAAGATTTAACCAAAGAAAATGCGAGAATTGGCAGAAAAAATATCAAAATATCTCCTATCTTTAAGGCTTTTTGTTGCCATTGTAACAAACTTCCAAAACAAAATAACAAAAAAATATAATTTCGAAAATGTTGAAAATCTTAGTGGAAATCTTTTTATGAATATTGGGCTTTTGCAGGTGACGTTAAAGTCGCCATGTTGGGTGGCAACGTCAAAGTACCGACGTTTAGTGGACCAAAGAAAGAACGGTAATCCTTTTGTTTATATGATTTGCAAGAGCTCAATACATGACAAGTAAAAAATGTTAACTTACAAAAAGACAAACTTACAAACCTGTACAGTACGACGACATAGAACTTCAATGAGAACATTTTCCTTAGTTCCAAATCCCTAAAGAGTAATTAAGTAAGATTAATAACACAGTTTCATATATCACACGTCAAAAAGTAAAAGAAAGAGCGACATTGATAAGATTGGCTCAAACTGACAATATAACATCAAATTAAAAGATCCCGAGGAAAATCAAAGTTGAGCCTTAGACTAGACTATAGACTAGGACTAGGACCACGACTAGGACTAGAACTAAGGACTAGGACTAGGACTAGGACTAGGACAAGGACTAGACTATAAACTAGACTAGACTAAACTAGACCAGCCTAGACTAGACTAGACTAGACTAGACTAGACTAGACTAGACTAGACTAGACTAGACCAGCCTAGACTAGACTAGACTAGACTAGACTAGACTAGACTAGACTAGACTAGACTAGACTAGGACTAGGACTAGGACTAGGACTAGGACTAGGACTAGGACTAGGACTAGGACTAGGACTAGGACTAAGACTATAAGACTAGACTAGCCTAGCCTAGCCTAGCCTAGACTAGACTAGACTAGACTAGACTAGACTAGACTAGACTAGACTAGACTGGGACTGGGACTGGGACTGGGACTGGGACTGGGACTGGGACTGGGACTGGGACTGGGACTGGGACTGGGACTGGGACTGGGACTGAGACTGGGACTGGGACTGGGACTGGGACTATAAACTAGACTAGACTAGACTAGACTAGACTAGACTGGACTGGACTGGACTGGACTGGACTGGACTGGACTGGACTGGACTGGACTGGACTGGACTGGACTGGACTAGACTAGACTAGACTAGACAGGATTGGACTGGGCTGGACTGGGACTAGGACTGGACTGGGACTAGGACTGGACTGGACTGGGACAGGATTGGACTGGGCTGGACTGGGACTGGGACTGGGACTGGGACTGGGACTGGACTGGGACTGGGACTGGGACTGGACTGGACTGGACTGGACTGGACTGGACTGGACTGGACTGGACTGGACTGGACTGGACTGGACTGGACTGGACTGGACTAGACTAGACTAGACTAGACTAAATTTTATTTATACTAAATCTTTGAATATAATCATATAAATAAATCTTATTTATATTGTCAGTCATGTAAAACTGTTCTGCATAGAGATCCAATAAGGGCCGACTCTCATTGATCCAGTTGTTACTACAGGAGAAAACCAGAATACCCCAAAAAATAAAGGGGTGCCTGGTGTTTGATAGAGTCAGACTGAAAGCACTTTTCTCACATGCAGCCAAGACGCGAAACACCTCACAAGAATTACCTCCATTGCTTCATTAAGCTTTTCAGCGTCTGATTTACTTGCTTGCATCAAGAGGGAAAGCATATCTTTAGATTCTTCACCAAATTCCCGAATAAGCGTTTGTAGTAGATCCTAGAACAACAATTTGCAATGTTAAGACATGTATTTCTTAATATTTCAACTTCATTTTGAACAAAAATGTGAAACCCTTCGTCACTAATACTCATAATTTCCAAAGAGTTCTTACTTCTTTGTCTTCTTTCTGGTAAGCTTCACTGAGAGACTGTCGCTGCTCTTTGGTCCTTGTCGTTAGAAGATCAACAATGGAATTTTTGTCTTTCCCTGAAATATTACGCGTGTATTGGTTAGGGAAATTGTAATATAAGACCTATTTATTATATTAAAGTGCCTATCGCACCTGTGGGGATTTTACATATTCGTTATCTTTGGGTTCTCCTCGGCAAAATTGCAATATATCTTGTCAGTTGAAAATTTCATCTTCATGGAGTTTTTCGCTGTCAAAGTTACCAGATGTGATGTTACAAGAGGCATTCCAAACCAGTTTTATTTTGTTACTTGCCACAAAAATGCCTCTTGTGACATCACATCCGGCAACTTTGACAGCGAAAAACTCCATGAAGATGAAATTTTCGGCTGACAAGATATATTGCAATTTTGGTCAGGAGAACCCAAAGATTACGAATATGTAAAATACCCACAGGTGAGATAGGCACTTTAAGTCTGATATTTCGGGCAATTAACGAGACAAATAAAGCTGGTACGTTACGAGTTCCAAGGTCATCATTAACAATACGATGTTTTTACACTAGTCTATAGTTTTTTCTTGTCTCAAAGTTCTCATTAGCTAACAACTTTCCGTCCTAATGTTGTCCGCAGCAAAATCATTTCTCCGCATGCAATATCGGCAAAATCACTTCTCAACATCTTATTAACGTCTTGTTAACTGTATAAGCTCGAGGAACCACGGAGAGAAGTCAAATAGTTATATAATGAACTTAAGAAGTTAAATGAAATACAGTGCAAATTTTGTAATTTTTATATTTGCACAAAAATCATTTTTTACTAGAAAAAAAGCTCTTCGTGTTATTTTTTTTTCTTCATGTATGTTATTTGAACAAAGCTTTTTGATTAGAAAGATTCTCTTTACGATAATTCATGTATATTATTAATAAGTAATAGCATGTTTTCGAGTGCAATTTGAAAAAACAAGCACTCGTGAGTTTTTTAAAGACCTCAAATAGCACTCGTCCTTCCGACTCGTACAATTTTGATAGTCTTTGAAAAACTGCATGTTTTTTTCCAAATCGTGCATGTTTGTTCCAAATTGCACTCGAAACCATGCTATTACCTATACAAACTACATGGTAAAAAAACTCCTTTATATTCGTTTTTGTTGTAAACAATGTACACTTTTGACAAAGAAAGCACGTTGTGAAGTGTCTTCGCTGGCGACACTGATGATACTCAGACATTAGTATATCAGCTCTCATTAATTTAAGTACTCATAATAAACCAAATTTTCAAGTCTGAAACAATACCATTAAAGTAATGTTTAAAGCGTTTCTTCTGTGAAAGTTTTAGGACGAACAATTAAATAAAAGTATGTTTAATATTTGAAGTGTGAAAACAGTGCTTTCCCCTCTAAAAATTAAGACATACTTAAAATAGTGAATTAAAATACTCGTACAAATAATGACATCACTCGACCAAGACCCTAAATTCTTATTGCGCTGCCCTGGCGAGTAACCACTGAGCAGCTGGCTTGTTAGGTAGCTTTATATTCTGTGTGTCACTTTCTTGTGGCAATCTGGCTGAAATTTTCACAATCAAATAAAGTAATTTAAAACTTTACTTTACTTAATGCTGTTTTCTTCATCTTAAGAATATTGTTGCATGGGTACTTAAATTTAATAGTAAACGCTTTGCACAATTTTTATGTGTTTTTTTATAACAACATGCAAAGAAAAATCGTATGTACGAATGAATAAAAAAAAATAGTACGCAGCATATATAAATACAATGCATTTCTCACGAGTACTTCAAAAAGACCAGAAATAACAAAAACAAATCCTGATTGTAATTTCTTACCAAGTTGTTCTTTGATGGTATTAACATCACTTTGTGCGGCAAAGTTTGGTGACGTCAGAACAGTGGCATGATACACAATTTCAGGTTGCTCTACAAGTTCCGGCTGTACTTCCTATATGAAAGAAATTTATATCATGATTTGTATATTGTATCTAAAAGTACATTGTATAAAAAGAGCGGCTAATTTCAGAAGAAATAAGACGAACAGTTTTGTGGGTAACGAGGCGAAAAACAAGACATGGTATATTGCTAGATCTGGTTTAAAGTGTGTATGAAATGAAAATTAAGTTTGTCTAATTTGAAAGAACTCTTGATATTGTAAAGTAACATCTTCTACAGTTTTTCCACATCTTATTTCATTCTTGAGATATTACTATTTGTTTGATATGTACACTGTAAATGATCACACTGCATATACGTCTATATATAGGAATATTGTTGAAGTTGTCGAACAAAGTCACACGAAACTGGGCATGTAGGTGTATTTGTCTCATGAGAAATTTAAACATGACACAGGTTCAAGCGATTTAACAGATTAATATCAATATGCACGATTTCTCAGTAACCCAATATACAATGTGACGTATGCAGTGTGATCATTTACGATCAAACAAAGAGTAAGATCTCAAGAACGAAGTGAGATATGGAAAAACTGTAGAAGATGTTACTTTACAATATCAAGAGTTCTTCCAAATTAAACAAACTTAATTTTCATTTCATATACACTTTAAAATAAAAACCAGTCAAGTTTTCTATTTCAACTAAAAAAATAAGAGGAAGCAGTATATCACATCATGTACCACACAATATAACACCTTCGATGTGTTTATCTACTCCCAAATGCCTTCATGAAGTATGGTTGACTATGTAAGCTAGACAAAAATGCTAACATAAAGTAAGAGTTGAAAATGGTGCGCCAAAAATATATTGAATTACATATAAACTTCCGTTTGACTTTCTTAGCTTGGACAGCTTATATCGTTAAGATTATCGTTGATAAACCTGAACAATTTATTGCGTGAATTTGATAAGCTATTTCAAAAATGTATTAATAATTCACGAGAAAAAAGTTCTCGAAACAGTTCTCTTTATGTGTGCCAGAGACATACTTGCCGTTTCCGATAAATTTCTTGCTAGATATTACGGTTAATACAACATCAATAGCCAAGACCAGCGGACAATTTAAAGAAACATAAGATAAAAACACAATCCGAAGACGAACATCTGGAAAACCCAAGATATGGATTAAGGTCTTCGTTAGGGTTTGCAGGGTCATTTCTGTAAAGCGCCCTCAATTCGTCAGAATTTATGCCACAAAAATAAAATAGACATCGTTAGAAAGCTAGGAATTTGTAGAATACAATGGTGTGTTTGGTTTCGCGATAAACACAAACCGTTAATAGTTGTGAATTTTTTAATTAAAACCAGAGGGCTTCACTCGGGGAGACTTAAGAAGAAAGCGTTTCATTTTGTTCAAGAATTTTTTTCGCAGTTCGATTCCAAGATAAATGTCCATGCAGCAAAACGGTGTCAGCGTTTTTTTATTTATTGCCTGGTTTCGAATTTATGACTTATTTTGTCCGAATGTTGATCGAAAAACAGCATTTTTAACTTTGGTCGTCAATAAAATCGGCGAAACTCGACATATCAAAAAACGCTGACACCATTTTGCTGGAAATTCACCTCGGAATCAAACTACAAAAAAAGATTTTGAACAAAATAAAACGCTTTTTACTCGAGTCGCCACGAGTGAAGCCCTCTGGTTTTAATTAAAAAATTCACAACTATTAACGATTTGTGTTTAGTGCGAAACCAAAGACACCACTGTATTCTACAAATTCATAGCTTTCTAAGGATATCTATGTTATTTTTGTGGCATAAATTCTGACGAATTGAGAGCGCTTTACAGATATGACCCTGAAAACCTATACGAAGACCTTAAGACAAGACAAAGATGAAACGGTTATATTTCGACTTTTGTAATAAAGTTGAAATATAACCGTTTCATCTTTGTCTTGTCTTAATCCATATCTTGGGTTTTCAAGATGTTCGTCTTCGGATTGTGTTTTATCTTATACAACTTCAATCTTTAAAACTTTTAAAGTTAATTAACTTACAAATGGTTCGTTTTGGAAATCGTTAAAAAACTTGCCTCGACTATTGTCTTGTGTCTTTAAACCTGATAAACCCTCCTGCTTGTTTATTATAAACAAAACATCAAACCATTTTTGAGCAGTGAGGGGAAACGCGTCTACAACTACGTGATGACAACTTTACTATAATGTCACCTATGACGTCACTACTGACTTTTCCCGAAAATATATCCGTCAAAGTGCCATTTTGGATGTGACAAGTTACAAAAACAACAATAGCTCCAAATATTTAATAAATTTTCCGTCAAAATATTGTTAGTGTTGTCTCTTTGCTTAAAAGCAAAAATATTTTTTACATTGGCTCGTATCTTCATACCTGATAACACTCCTGCTCGTTTATTAATGACAGTACACAAAACATTCACATCCAATTTTAATCCGATCTCGAATAAAGATTGGTTGCTCATGTTTTATGTATCACAAAAAAATATATAAAAAGATGACATTTTACCTCATTTGGTGACCATTCTAACAAAAAAAAAGATAATCGGTGAGTCACACTAGGTCATATTAAATTATCACAAAATAATATAATTATATACGTGTAGCAGTATTTAATAAAATTACACAATAGTTTTGATTCTATTGTATATATACGCATTTTCATGGGTCGTTACTAAAAAAATTTTGAAAACAAACACCACATCACATCACATTACACCACATCACATCACATCACATCACATCACATCACATCACATCACGTCACGTCACGCACATCACGTCACGTACATCACATCACGCCACGTCACGTCACGCACGTCACGTCATATCAAATCACATCACATCACGCCACGTCACGTCACGTCACGTCACATCAAATCACGTCACGTTAAGTCACATCACATCACATCACATCACGTCACGCACGTCACGTCACGTCACGCACATCACATCGCATCACATCACATCACATCACATCACATCACATCACATCACATCACATCACATCACATCACATCACATCACATCACATCACACACGTCACGTCACGTCACATCACAGATGAGTATTTTTGTCTATAAAAAACAATGGTTTGTATGGCCAATCATCAAAAGATTGCGCTAGTTTGAACTAAGTCTGGGGCTCAGAAATCTTTTCTAAGTAGTTGAGCTTGACGAACGTCTACCAATGCAAACGTCTGTGAGATTACACTAAGCTTGCAAACGTATCACATGCATGCACTACATGTATATACGTACAACGTATGTTTCATATTCAGAAAACGCTGAGCTCCACACGGGATTCAAACCCACAACCTTTTAAATGCTCTCTTTTAGTCAAAGGTACAATACTAACGTACAATAAAATAATTTATTATACGCATGACAAAATTACTACATTCTGATTGGTTGAGAGGTGTACAATTATTTTATTAATTGTACTGCTCCCAAGGTCCTGGGAACGATGTTGGCAATAAGATTCAAAATGGCGGCCAATTCTGCAATGGAAAGTTTTCACATTTCCAACGACTTGTGGTCCACTATGAACTAAAAATTCCATGTAAATATTTTGAAATGAGTACGGAGAACACCCAGAGTGAAAATGTTTCTTGTCAAGTAATGAAACAAGATGTTTTTAAAGGCGTGAGTGAGTACGAAGCGTACGTATCGTAATTTTGTCATGCATATAATAAATGAGTAATCATATGATTTTGCTCGTACAATTAAGGATTTACACAACTCGTGATATTTGAAAATTATGCCAAATTGCACTCGCCTAACGGCTCGTGCAATTTTTGCAAAATTTTCAAATATCACTTGTAGTGTAAATCCTTAATTGTAGTTACTATCACATGATTACTTATACTAATAAAAATCGAGAACTTGTGGTCACATTCGAGTTATTCCTACAAAATATCGCTTACTATTTAAATTGTTTAGGGCAGCTGAGAGACGATATGAGGCCAGGGGCAAAAGGTCGGAAAGAGGCCTCTACAACGTGTCAAAGCTGCATCAACTTGCTAGAAGGGGTTCCCTTTAAACTGTTTGAAATCCCTTGGCCGTTAGAAAGGCATTTCCTTGGTTTTTAGAAAGGCATCTCCAGAGCGTTATTTATGTATTATATATGTACAAAACTGGATTTTAAGCGTTTTGACCTATAAGACCCCATACTGTAACTTCCCGGGCAAATTGACCCTCCTGCCCTCCCTTTTCGGCGGCCCTCAATTTTCCACCACGTCAATATTAAAAAATTAAACAATAAAATGATTTTCCGAAACTCACAAACCTTTTATAAGAGCCAACAGCAAACTCTTTAAGTGTTGCTCCTCGCAGTGTTTGTTAATATCATCCGACAAGCGTTTCTCGTAGGTTTTTACATACAGTTCTTTTATTTCTACCATATCAATCTAAAAATGTTCAAGTTATTCGAATGCATTAGATGTTTTCTTACTAATTTTAGACACTGTCAGTCAAATAACAAATTTGACAAATAAACAACAAACCCTATAAAGCTTTCAGGAGTTTAAAAAAAGAATTAAATTACTCAATAATAATTTATGAAGAAAATTCAAAATAAAACAATGTTTAATCAGGTGTTGTAAATCGGATACAGCATTGATTAATAAAACATCAATGCTGTATCAGATTTAGAGCATATTAATTAGGACCCATTGGTTCAAATTGAGCTTTTTCATTGTTTAAATAATTTGTTTTTGCCTTGTCTACGACTACTAAACGATATAAACTCATCGATGTAAATCTCACACAGTTCCGCCGTTCGTATTGTATCTATTAAAAAAAAGTTATTAAAAATTCTGTAGATCCAAAATAAAATTATGAAGAATAATCACGTTTTTTTAATTTGAAAAATTTTAGATCTTCAGAATTTTTTTTTAATTCGGCTATTGACTACTCATACTAGAAGAAAACTTTCAATAAAATAAAAAATGGGGGTCACCGAGTTTTTTTGCGAATTAAACTAGTTTAAACACAAATTAGCAGCCATTTTGAAACGTCATTATTGCCTAGCAACCACGGTTACGCACTTTTTCGTTTCAGTTTCTGATTCTCAAAATACTGTTCTATACAAGACATTTAGTTTCATTCTTCTAACAAAATATCAATGTACAAGATCTTGGTTCTAAAACGTGTGTTTTCCACTTTTCAAGAAACTGTATGGAGCCACCTTAAATCGGTGTTGGTGCTGTTTACTCCGTTCGTGCCAGTCCTATGATGCATCACACGTATAGCTCGCCAAATTATATGCGCGTTCCCCCGCCCGTGTTTTAGAGCAACCTGACCAAACGTATATAACAACGATGATTTGGCAAACGAGATAACATTTTGACAAACAAATGGTTAAAAACATTTAAAACAACAACCATTTTGAAATTGATATAGCCTTAATCACAGTCAATAATTTACCTACCTCACAACGTTCTACAATCAATTTAGAAAAGGAATTAACATCTTTTTCAACAGTTTCCATTAACTTGCTCACGTAATGGGTGAGAGGATCTTTAATATACGAAACTATAACCAAAACAATTACAAAATTATTATCACAATGGCATTGGTTATAACACAAATTTGAAAACACGAAAAGTAAAAAATAAATACATTTTTTCTAAACTTGAATGTGGTACCTATTGTCAACAGTGCATCTCCAATGTCACCACTAAATTCGTCTTTAAGGACTTTTTCAAATCCTTTTTCAGAGAGCTGTAAAGAAAAAATAGTGATTAAATTCAATCAGATAATACGCATAAAGTCAATATACACCACCTTCATAATAGCGATTGATTTAAATATTCTTTTGTGTGTATCTTAATAAGCATTTCTGGCCTCGTTTGTGTGTCTGCAATAGAAAAGAATCTTAGCTTCATAGCGAGGCCAAAGAGGCCATTTAGATGCACATAAAAGAATGTTTATAGTGAAGGCCTTTATGAAAGTGGTCTACTACATGTTGTGGTCCCAACATCTTTTTAGAAAGGCGAGGTTGCTGACCGATCCAAAACGTTGGTTGGAAAAACATTTCAAATCGTTTGATCGACGAATGCATATACTCCACATATTTAAAAAATAATCACGGAACTCTATGTTGGCATTTGTTGGCATTTTTTCGCGTTTGCTCAGATGAAGGCCTGGGTCAACAGCTAGAAAGTTCAGAAATAAATAATAAACGTGGTGTCACCAACACCGCTGCCAAACGTTTGCGCATGCGTGAATTCGCTAGAGTAACCATTGCAAGAAAAGTAGGAACTAGCCGTGGCGACAACAACCAAACAGTGAAGACTAAGTAAGACTCGACTATTCATTTGTGTTTTTAAAAAAGGGTAAAGAAAATTACGAAGGGGTAAATTCAGAATATGTTACAATATTGAAAAGAAGCCATGCACAAATTACCTACCTTATCTTTTTGGTAGTATGCTTATAATTTTAACTTTTGTGTCAGACTCTCGGACCAGTCAAAATATTTCAGTGTTTTCCCGCTCTTTTTCTGAGGACGAGCTCGGACGTCGCGCATGCGCAAAACGCTTGGCAGCGGTGTTGGCGTAACCACAAATTCACGTAAGCTTGTATCGTAACCCATCAAATACCCCAAACATTTGATTGGTTACTTTCAATCTACGTCACCCTAGCATATAAGCCAGTTTACTTCATCACAATTTACTCTGGTGAAGGACCCCGGACAAATATGTCGTAACATTTGCTTTGGTTCATATAAGATGTGACACAGACTTCCTACGGCTAACCCTCCTACCTCATCTGCATGGCTTCTCAAACAAACACGCTATTGCACATAACTAACTGATCGAGAAAAACGGTATCAACGAATTGCAATTCAAAATTACCTTATCATACTCTTTGAATACTTCAAGTAAATGTGAGTTATTTCGAGACGCTAATGTTTCGATGAATTTATCTTCATCTGTTCCCAACTTTTTCTCTGCGACCTATATGGGATTGCACGAAATGTGTTTGGTGAAATTTATTGCGGACTTTGCAAATATAAAAGCGGAAATACATCTTGCGTTAAATGATGTCATTAAAATAAGGTTAAATTAGAAAACTAGCTGAAAAAAGGCAAGAACTTGTACAGAAATGTTATAACTAAAAAGTAGTAGTAGAATACTATGTACAGTTAACTATGGAAATAATTGTATCAATAAAAAAATAATTTAAATGTTCATCATATGGCATTACAAAAGACGGAAGAAACAAATTTCATAATTTGGAAACTCAAGGACTCTGAAATTCTATGCTTCTGAAATAAGAGACACTCACCCATTACCACAACTTCCATATATGACCACAACTCACACACAACTACAACTCCCACAGATAACCACGATTCTCAGATATAACCACAACTACATGTACCACACAATCACAACTCCACTACGTAACCACAACTATTGCATATAACTACAACTCCCAGACAAAACTACCAGTCCCTCACATGACCACAACTCCCACAAATAACCACAATTCCAACACATAACCACAATTCCCACATATAACCACAACTGCCACTCATAAGCCCAACTCCCACACATAACTACAACTTCCACACATAACCACAACTCTCACACATAACCAAAACTCCCACATAACCACAACTCCCATACATAACCACAATTCTAACACATAACCACAACTCCCGCACACAACCACGACTCCCACATATAACCACAATTCCCACACATAACCACAACTCCCAACACACGACCGCAATAACAACAAATAAGTAATTACATCTCTATCTTTTTCTTACCTCGTAAAGACCTTTTGCATCTGCCTCAACTATCTTTGCATCAACAACGGTACTGTCATCTCGATCACACTAAATGAACATCAATAAAAAAACCCAGTTAATACAACATCAGAATGCGCATGCAATAAAAAGTATCTATTCTCTTATGACGTTCGAGTTGACGTTTGAAGCGGAATAGACGGTGTACATGCCACGGGGTTCTATATTGGCTAAAAACTTCAAATTATTCAGACATTCCCATATATTCTAACCAGCACCAACGTTATTGCTTTAAGATTCTAGATTATGTTAAGCCAGTTTTCAACCTGAAACCCAAAAACACTTTGGTACATTTAAAATAGAGATTCTGAACTCAATACTTATACGTTCAACGCCTCAACACGCCTAATAGCTTATAATTTTATTTCATTCTTTCCTCATCTGTTATGTTTGTTTCTTAGATTTTTACTTGTAATTATCACCTCCACTATGCATGTTATTACAGTATTACCGCTGTCTGTCTGTCTGTCTGTCTGTCTGTCTGTCTGTCTGTCTGTCTGTCTGTCCGTCCGTCCGTCCGTCCGTCCGTCCGTCCGTCCGTCCGTCCGTCCGTCCGTCCGTCCGTCTGCTTGTCTGCTTGTTTGTTTGTTTGTTTGTTTGTTTGTTTGTTTGTTTGTTTGTTTGTTTGTTTGTTTGTTTGTTCGTTCGTTCGTTCGTTCGTTCGTTCGTTCGTTCGTTCGTTCGTTCGTTCGTTCGTTCGTTCGTTCGTTCGTTCGTTCGTTCGTTCGTTCGTTCGTTCGTTCGTTCGTTCGTTCGTTCGTTCGTTCGTTCGTTCGTTCGTTCGTTCGTTCGTTCGTTCGTTCGTTCGTTCGTTCGTTCGTTCGTTCGTTCGTTCGTTCGTTCGTTCGTTCGTTCGTTCGTTCGTTCGTTCGTTCGTTCGTTCGTTCGTTCGTTCGTTCGTTCGTTTGTTTGTTTGTTTGTTTGTTTGTTTGTTTGTTTGTTTGTTTGTTTGTTTGTTTGTTTGTTTGTTTGTCTGTCTGTTTGTCTATTTGTCCGTTTATCCGTTTGTCCAAGAACCAACTCTAAAAAAAATTGGTTGAAGTTGGTTGAAATTTCGATGAGAATTTAATTAGTTGTTTATCTGTACTGAACATGGCATAACTTTTGCCGAAACATGTCTACAATTAAAAAAAAAGATTGTCGTATTATTATATAGTATTCAATAAAGTACTTGTGTAAGACCTTAAACATACTTTTAATATTTCCAGAAGTAGTTTTCCAAAATCACCATCAGTTTCACTGTCAATGCTTTGAGCCAGAGATTTGTTGTACGCTGTGGGTAGAAAAATAGCATTGAGTAAATAAACTTTCAATACTGCTGTATTTATCAACAGCAACTTTCAAAATAGCATCTTTGTGAATACAAGCTATATCAGCTATCAAAGTATCCATGACATTCAAATTGGTTAATCGATGTTAATATTTTAAAATGTGTACATCTATAGATGTTTTTATATGTAAGAAGATGTGTTCACATAAATTTTTCAGAATGTTTCGTGCTGACCATAAGGAATGAGCGATCCAGTTATATAGAGATCAATAGCAACTATACTCCTCTTTTTGGAATCCCTGGTTTAGTCTACACTGGGCATGTTCACAAACAGTAAGGCGAGTTACCTCGGGGGAAGAGTTATCTCTATTACCCAAAATATCCCAATGTTAGTTCATTTCCATATTTAAAAAGTATAAGATAACTGACTCGGGCGATGGGGATAACTCAATCGGTGCAATAGGGTAGAGTGATCTCGCCTCCACGTGAAGGTAGGGTCAACTTTCTATACATAATTAAGCATGCGTACTGTATATCAATTAAACTATATTGTTACTCATGATAAAGCCTCTTTTCCAGTCATCGCAGAAACTGACTGGAGCTCTCGCGGCGAGTATTTGCATTTAATTAAGAAAAACTCTCAGTTCTTTTTTTTTTTGAGTTCTTTTTAATAAAATGCAAGTACTTCCAGCGAGCTGCGAGCCAGTTTCTGCGATGACTGGAAGAGGCTTGACGCGGGGTAAAGCGTTCAAATAAAGTTAGGGGTATCTTGGGGCACAGGGATAACTCGGTAGTTGTATTTTATCATGTCCAACAGAGCCAAATTTGGCCTTAGCCCTCGAGCTAACCCTTATAGCCACGAGATATCTCGAACTAATGTGAAAGGTCCTTGGAAATACCTTGTTTATACTGGTTCTTTATTTCCTGAATCTCCTGTGAGAAAAAAACAACAAAGCAAAAGATTAGTGTAGTAATAGTATTCTTTTTTTGTTCGTCTCGGAGATGAAAACTGAAAACGTTTAATGAGTATATAAATCATAAGCAGTTTCAAACCTCTTCGCTTCTTTGACAAAGAATATGGATAAGAGCACTCTCCTTCGTTCCTAAACCCTGTAGAACAAAATAAAGAAAAACTAAGTTTAAAATAGATTTTTGTGTTTGAAGCAGCAGTCTTGGGATTTTTTCCAATTTTGGCCAATCCGGAAATGAGAAACAGAACTTATTAACAAAACATTAGTGTCCGTAAAAAAAACAGCCACTCATTCTGTATCTATTACTATCAGTGCTTCCACTTTGCAAGGAAATTTCCTTCCATGGGCCTGTCACCATGGGAGGGGTCAGATATTATTAGCCTTCTTTGCAAAAGTTCTTTGTTTCTCTTGTTTATCTAAACCCTCCCCCATAGTGACTGGGCTATGCAAATAAAAAGTGGAAGCACTGATTACTATATCCAATTTATTAATAATCCATGAACGAACTTCAAAAGAAACGAATGTTTAATCAGTTGTTGTAAATCGGATACAAATTCGTCCTGATTTACATAAACATTCCGATCGATTTTCTCGGCTTAAACAGCTTATATCTTAAAGATTGTTGTTAAACCTGAACAGTTACAAGTCGATGTGTGAATTGATGTGCAAAATATATATGCCCATGTCACATTCACATTGCGCCAAAGTTGTCACGAAATACGTTTTGAATATTTTGTTACTCGAAATGGCATATTAAATATTTTTTGATAGAAATGTTAACGATTTAAATATAAAGTTATAAACAAAAAACGTAAGTTTTTCTGCTTTATTAAAAATCTAATAATAGTTGGGCCGAGTGCAGTTTTTGATTTCAAGTTCGTTGTTTGTGAACGAGTGGATGCAAATCCCGATAAAACACTTTAAAGCTAAGAACCCGTCTAAACCAATAACAAAAAGAATCATCAATATATATTTTAAGATAAAGCAAAGTTGTTTTTACGTTCCATTATACTAGTTTAAGTGTACGTTATCCTACAAAATCATACTTCTGTACCTTACATTATCTCAGAGCAATAATTTTATTCTTACCTCCATGGCCTCTTGAAGTGTTTTAGCGTCACTTGCTGCCTGGGAAATAAAAAGTGACCTAACAAAATTCTCGGGTTTGACTTGAAATTCTTCATCTATAGTTTTTACCAAGTCCTGCAAACAGAAAGTAACGGTAAGAAATTCCGATGGACAGTTTTCATCATTAAATGAGTATTTCTAGCCTCTTTATGAAACAAAGATTCTTTTGCATTGCAAACACACAAACCTTAACGAAACAAGAAAGGCTTATTAAGATGCACATAAAACAATACTCAATTTTGTAGCCATTATGAAAGTGGTCTATCTAACTATCTTAGAGGGATCCCCGTGTGTTTGTCGTCAGTGAGTCTCAAGATTTTAACAATCTTCTGGATAACCTTTTCCACAACAAAAACCTTAACCCAAGTCAAAAATCTTCTTTAGTTCACGATCACCTCGGTTTTCTTTGATGTACCGCGGTTGTTATCCATAATAGTTACTCCCAACCACGCATAAATCAAGTTAATTGCCCCGGGCTAATAAACAATTATTGAATGAGGTTAAGTTGAGCATGATATCGAGAATTATCAAGGATAACACAAACCGAGGCCTTGATAATTATCGATATCATGCGAAAACCGAATCCAATAATTGTTTTATTATATATTCAAAAACAAGAAGCAAAGAACAACACCAATGGAATAAATCGCTGCCAGCTCGATGGCGTTTGTCGGATATTCTTTTTGCTTTTCGTGTAGATACTCCTCGAAAATACATTTAAACAGTTTTGTTGCTCTCTTCGTGCTTTTACTATCTTTCTCTGAGAGCAACGTCGAAATTTCTTCTTCGTTTAACGATGGAAACCGGTTAAAAGCCACTTTGTTTACTCTTCAAAAATATTTAGTTTTGGCGGGATTTTTAGCAAGCTGCCGACCGCGCTGGGGGCTTGGGTTCGACAACGTGCTATAATACCTTGTTTTGGATCGAAGTTCGATCCAAAACAAGGTATTATTGCACGCTGATCACGTCAGCAGCTGGAATAACGCGTCAGCTTCCAGATACGGAGAATTAGCGGGGGCGTTTTGGCCAATCACGAACGAGAATAAAGTTTGAATATATAATAATATATATTAGCCCTGGGCAATTAACTTGATTTATGCGTGAGTAGTATACAGAAGGGGGTTCTGAGTCGGGTGGTGCAAAGACCATCACCCATGACGTCACCACTTTAATCTTAAATTAGTTTTATGCGTTAATTAGCAGCGTAATCTGCAGCGTAATGGACCTTTTCACCAATAGCGGCGCCATCTTGAATTCGCAATGCATTGGTTGGGAAAATAAGCTTTAAGGTTACAGGATACCCTAGGAAGCCATTTCAAGAAATTTGTTACCGCTCGCTCAATTTTTTTCCGATTTGTCTCAAATTTGCACCAAATGTAGTTAAGTATGTGACGGACACTATCGTATTATACAGTAAATAAGAAATAAAATAGTGTTGCAGATATAGTCGTCAGTTTAAAATCACAGTACCTTCGCGCCGCGGTTTAAGGCGGTCTTTGGTTTTACCAAAAAGCTCTCAATTTATCATATTTACACTTCTGAATGTTTGTTCTAAAAAAGTGTGTTCGCGCGTTTTATTTATGTAAAAATTAAAAGTGAGTTACAAGCTTTTATTTGTCAATTGCTTCTGCCACAACATAGGTCGAGAAATAAAATATCCTAGCTGCTAAACCACTACATTAATAAAAAATGCGAACACACTTTTTTAGAACAAACATTGAGAAGTGTAAATATGATAAATTGAGAGCTTTTTGGTAAAACCAAAGACCGCCTTAAACCGCGGCGCGAAGGTACTGTGGTTTTAAACTGATGAGTATATCTGCAACAATATTTTATTTGAAAATAATTGTCAGTTGTTTGCTGTACAAGCTGCGTTAGTTAGTAATACTCAGAAAAACTCTGAGCTCTAAGCGGTACTCGAACCCACAACCTTCTGAATGCTAGAATTATTACTAACATCAAGCTGCAATTTCTGAAACTAATATTTTATTTCTTATTTACTGTATAATACGATAGTGTCCGTCACATACTTAACTACATTTGGTGCAAATTTGAGACAAATCGGGGAAAAATTGAGCGAGCGGTAACAATTTTCTTGAAATGGCTTCCTAGGGTATATATTAATCAATGGTCACAAATGCGATAAATGATTTTTCAATAACTGACGTAGTTACCTCGGGTTCGGTAACTAACCTATACTTAATTCGCCTAGCTTGAAAAAGCATATTTGACGACATATATTGGAAAAGTCGCAAAAACTGAACGGGCCCCTTTGAGTCACCTCCTTTAACCTCAACCCGCATGGTCAAATTGTTACAAGACTATGGTTTCATTGTTTCGGGGCAATAAGTGCAACCATTTTACGTCAGCAAATTCAAGATGGCGGCGCCCACAATGCCTATATTTGTCTCATAAGTATTTTTATAAGATATTAATTTCAAACCTTTTTGTGGGTTTCTTCGTATTTGGCCAAAATAGCTTGTCGCTGTGTATTACTTCTCAAGCTCAGCAACAATATGATTGCATTTTTGTCTTTTCCTACAATAAAGAATAATGAAAAATTTCACTGATTTTTAAATTTAAAGAGTCTATGAAGAGTACGTATAGTTCTTTGACGACAAGTTAGTCTCATCTAATAATTGCATTTATTATATGGCTTTGTCGCGTGAGCAGTCTCAGTAATGCGACTTTCCTGTAATTTGATTGGTTTCGAGTCATTAAGCCCAGAAAATTAAGCAAGTCAAGCTAACACAGTCTTCAGATATCGTGAAAATAGACTTATCGCGACAAAATGTTAACGACAGTATTCGACAGTGTTTACGGTGACTGAAACTGTTTCGGTTCTTTGAAGCTTTCGTTAATAGCCGATTACTTCGGTTTTACTGCACAGTTGCTTGTACTCTCGACATTCAGACATAACTACACAACCTTGGCTATATAGTAAAAATCTTATTAACCTCGCTTGGTCGGTCTTTACGGCAAGATTACCCTGCCCTAGGTCAGTTCGCACAAATCTCGCTCCTTCGTTGCTCGGTCAGCACTGAAAAACCACGCGCAGGATAATTTTGCTGTAAAGACCTCCAGATGGGTCAATGCGTTTTTAATCACACAGGGTTCGACACATGTAATGATGTAATGATTTATTTAACGTCGTAAACACAGGATGTGGTCGCCCAATCATCCGAGCCAGAGGCTCATGTTAAAAGTGCACGACATAAACTAAGACCTAAGTGTTGATTTTACGGAGGGAGGAAAACCGCAGAACCCTGCGAAAAACCCTCGAAGCACAGGAGAGACCAACTAAACTCTACTCACATGAAATTCAAGTTCGAGAATGGAGCTATTCCCAGACGGTCACCCATCCAAGTACTAACCCCGTCCAACTGGGCTTAACTACAGCGGTGAGAGGCAGCGCCCTAACAGCACACGCCACCCGTGCTTCCGCGGTGAGAGGCAGCGCCCTAACAGCACACGCCACCCGTGCTTTCCCATGTTTGTATGGGTGTCCAAAGGGGATTGGGACTAGGCGCTGCGTACAAGACTGACTATTTAAGCATAGTCAGATCGAGGTCTGGCATTAGTCACAGTTCTTCAAGACTTAAAGAGATGCCGAGACTGACTAGAAACAGTCTGACAACTCCCGCCCACCCTCTTCCAACTCAGGAGTCACTTAGTTTCAACGATGCTGCAAGACTAGAGTGAACACTGGAGATTCACTGGTTATATATGGTACTTGTGAAGATTAGGCTTTGTAACGAAATTCAAGGTAACTCTCCCTGTACACTGTACAGGAGACATGCAATGCTAGGGGATGGGAGAAGGGTTACCATAATTTTTTTTTGGTCAAGCTCTAGGTTACGCCTTTGTCAATCTTTGGGCAGGCTCAAGGAGCAGCCTTGCTACCTTACGGTCACGCATCGACTAACTGTATCGCATCCCCTTCAGCCTGCAATACTCCAAAGCTTGTAGTACATGTTTGTTGCATCTGCACAGACATATCTATAGATTGTGCGCTCGACAGTAATTGTGTATTTAGGAATAGAGAATAGTTAATGAATAATTTAGGTTGGAAAATCTTGACTCACCAAATGATGAATGCAAACTTTTCACGTCCTCATTGATGTCAAACTCCTTGGCAGCAACGACAGTGCCATGAAATAAGGGCGAGGCGGTGTCTGACGCCTTGGGCGGTGGTGGTGTGCTGGCAGTACGAGATACTTTGGTAGCTCGTCCTTTTGTAGTTCGTTGTGCAGCTTTGGTGGCTGGAGGCTAGTAAGCAAAAAATATTAAAATTGAAATATTATGGATGACTAAAAACAAAAGTTTCATAATGTAAACCATCACTACCACCACCATTACCATCACTACCACCATTACCACCACCATCACCATTACCACCACAATTACCACCACCACCACCACCACCACCATTACCACTACCATTACCACCATACACCAAATCGTAGTTTCATTAAGGCCCACATGCAAATTAGTTTCCTATTCAATTTGGGCCCCCTATGCAAATTACATCGTGTCTATTAAAGCATAATGGGAAGATAACATAGGCTGGGACTGTTTTTTAATGTTTTGAGTTCATTATTTTTAGACACTACGTTTAGGATTATTGTCAAGGATAATTGATAAGCAAAGTTTATCCTTATAGAATACCTAAACATTAAAAAGTTTCTGAAATCAGAAATGTTATGTTTACTACGGCTGCTTCAGCCTCATGTTATAAATAAACTACGTTTTACCCCGACTCAGATTGCATGTGCAGTCGAAACTCCGATTTCGTCTATTACCACCACCACCATTACCACCACCACCACCATTACCACCACCACCACCATTACCACCATCACCACCATTACCACCATTACCACCACCACCATTACCACCACCACCACCATTACCACCACCACTACCATCGCCACCAATATTACCACCACCACCACCACCACCACCACCACCACCAAATAAATAGCAAACCACTGAAAATAGCGAACACGTATAACAATAAAACCAACATTTACAAAAAAATTCAAATAAATTTGCTTTTAGCTGTTTCATTGACACACTTACCTTTGGTAAGAAACTAAATTCTAAAGAAAGATAAAAACAGCACATTAATAAACAGTAGAAAATTATAATAAACTAAAAATAAAGTGCCTATGCAACGAAATTTCACCCCAGTTTTTTTATGATTGCATTTGAAAGAACATTTAAAATAACATATTAACATCATTCGCAGAATTTCATTTCCTTGCTTCATTCTTGAGATATTCAGGTTTGTTTGATATGCAAATGTCCTACTTATGACCTCACACTGCATAATGACTTTTTAGAAAAGTATGGTTTTCTTTGGGAGTACATATCGGAGGAACTTAAAAATTTGCACTTACACGTATGTAGTCATGACTGGTCATTAAACGTGTGTAGCTGTGTGTAAAATATCAGTGATATGTCATAAGTATGACATTTGTATAACAAACAAACCTGATTATCTCAAGAATGAAGCAAAGAAACAAAATTCTACGAAAGATGTTACTTTGTCATTTTAAGTGTTCTTCCAAATGCAATCGTAAAAAGACTGGGGTGAAATTTTGTTGCATAGGCACTACTTCAATAGGCTGTGACATTACCTTTTATTAAAGCTAACAGAATTTTCGAAACATTTCCCGAGTAGTTCTTTTTTATATCATCAGCAAGTGCAACGTTGAATTCCTTTTTATACTCTTCTTTAATTTCAACCATATCGATCTAAAAAAAGCTTGGTGTAACTCTCTCATCCAGAGCGTCTGTTATAGCCTATTATCTCTCACACGTGAGAGACATGATCTTCTAGATTGGTGTTGTCTTAAGAAAGAAGTTGGCGGTGATAGTGGAGGTGGTGATGGTGGTGGTAGTAATGATGGTGGTGGGTGGTGGTAGAGGTAATAATGGTCGTAATGGCGATAGTGGTAATGATGGCGGTGATGGTGGTAGTAATAATGGTAGTGGTAGTAATGGTGGTAGTGGTAATAATGGTGGTTATGGTGATAGTGGAAATTATGGCGGTAGTAATAATGCTGGTGGTGGTATATGATGGTAGTGTTAATAGTGATAATTGTCGTAATGATGCTGGTGGTGGTGATAGTGATGATCCCCGAGCCCGGGCGGAGGACCGAAGGCCCGGAAACCGGTGAAGGTGCTAATCTCGACATGCGTGGAGTCCACTTTACACGCGAGATGAAAAGCTGAAAGCAATTCTGAAACCTGTTTATATATATATATGTTATCAAATTCACAACTTGCGCATTTCGAATAGCAGGTTACTGGTAACTAACCTGTCAAATTATTCAAATTATTTAAATTTACGTCAGCAAATTATAATTTATAAGTTCGGTTGGCTAAATTGGATTACGAAATAGTTTGTTTTTGTCTTTTTTGGGGTTTTTTCGATCATGACGAAAAAAATCTTTGCCAGAAAAAATGGTTTCAGCTAAAATGTACATTAATATTACTACGGAAAAAGATCAAAGAAAGAAGGCTAAGAAGAGATGTGGCAGCGAGAAAAAGACAACAATAAATACGACTTAAAACCACTGGAAAAAGCCTAAACATTAATACGACAATGACCGAAAACGATGCCGACCGAAATGTAACTGAGAGAAGAAGGATGTGTCCTGAAACTGTTCAAAGCCGGTAAAGAATTTAGCTCTGGTGTATTCTACATAACTCGAGAGGGAACGATGAAGAGATTTTGAAACAAACGGGTTTTTAGATCATGAAGAGAACTGAACGATGCCTTGTCATATTTATGTGTCGACAACGAAAAAAGTAAGAAACCGCGAACGAGAAAAACAATCCGAAAAGAGTGGACTGAATTGGCCGTGTTTGTGGTGACAAAAGCAGAAGAAAGTTTTACAGTAGGAGATTCGTATGCTACGTTGGAATGGTGTCTTTTCTTGGCCACTGTTTATATCTATTTTTGAATGAAAGTATGTCATTTGGTTCATCTCATTGTGTTTTTTTTTAATATTGACTTTGCATGTTCTTTCTGTGTGTCAATACATGACTACAGATGAACCTTGCTAACTTATTTTCTGGGATGTTTTCTGATCTGTGTCATTCATTCAACAAAAAAACAGAAATTAGGGGGGTGGAGCGAGCGGGCGAGGGGTCGTTGCGTTCATGTATTTCTAGTTAAATTGCTTTATTATGACGTCCGTAAGATTTGGTGTTTGCTCTTCCCGCTGGACAAAATAGCCGAATTTCGCTTACCGAAATGCTATTCAAAGGTAAGTTGTTTACAAACATTTGGCGTCGCCGACGAAGAGTCACCGAGTCACGCTATGTCTAAAATCGTTCGATTTTGAGAGTTAAATGACGAAACTCATCGCAGTTCCGACTCGCTTTAGGAAACCTACTTCGTTGCACGGCCTTATTCGTAGACATTTACGGTGTTATCTGAGCATCTGAGCGATAATTTTCACTCTATTCACAGCATTGTTTGACAGTTGAAAATATATTGAAAATATGTTTGCCCACTTTCTGTTTTAGACAATAACCGTCGTCCAGCAAGTCACACGCTTTAATCGTGGCCTCTGATTTTCCAGTGTACCGAGGAAGCCCTGGGAACGAGGATGACGTTCTTCCCTATCCATCTTTAATTTCTCAAATATGCAAATAAATATAATATTCTCTTCTTTCAACACCATCCTTACGGGAAAAAACCCTTCCCAATCGTAGTTTAATATTGTTTAAATAAACATACCTCAGAGCGCTCAGTAACACATTCAAACAGTTCCTGGGGTTTGTTGACACACTGATTCAAATGGCTACTCCAATAGACCTCGGGCTCCTGACGAGCAGAGGAAACTGAAATAAAGAACTCCACAGTCAGATCTCATGAATTTAAAGAAAAAATAACATACAAACTAAGTACTATGATTACTAATTAGAAGGCACTAATTAGAAGAGTCTGTATATGTCCTCCAGCGTGTTGTTAGAAATAGAGAAACAAGCCACACCGCTAACCAGGAATTACTGGGTTGCACGTTACGTCATGGTGGCCATGTTGGTTGGTAAGTACCTACCAACCAACATGGCCGCTGTGTCTTTGTCCTCTAAATCTCAGGGGATTGATTGCAACCCACCAATAATTAACTTAGCAAACCTAAACATGCATAGACTTCTTGCACATGGCGTCAAAACGGTGGATCTGGGGAACAACTTCAAAGTTCCAACGTTCAACAAAGCAAATAATGCAATTTTAGTGTTTATACTCATTTGTCCCCTACCAAAGGAATGAGAACAAGTGGCCTATATGAATAAAATGCTCGATGACACTCGTATAATTATGGAGAAAAAAAAGCGTTTGCTCCATGACTGCTCTATTTTATAAACAATAGAATTGTCAAGTCCATTGTTAATTCAGCTGAATATATTGCATAATACAAGAACAACAAGTGCAATCAAGCATCGTTTTTTGCTAAGTTTTTCTACAAAAAAGCTTGCAGTCAGGTCTTTATAAAATTCTCATCCAATTTTCAACCAAATTAAAAATTTCCTAGGTTGGAAAGTGAGAAATTGGTTCAAAACTGTTTGACAGACAGACAGACAGACAGACAGACAGACAGACAGACAGACAGACAGACAGACAGACAGACAGACAGACAGACAGACAGACGGACGGACGGACGGACGGACGGACGGACGGACGGACGGACGGACGGACGGACGGACGGACGGACGGACGGACGGACAGACAGACAGACAGACAGACAGACAGACAGACAGACAGACAGACAGACGGATAGACAGACATACGGATAGACGGACAGACAGACAGACAGACAGACAGACAGACAGACAGACAGACAGACAGACAGACAGACAGACAGACAGACAGACAGACAGACAGACAGACAGGCAGCCAAACGAACAGACGGACGGACAGATGGACGGAGGTAAAAACCACAAGCTCTAGGCAGAGATAATAACAGCAAGAATAGCAACGTAACAACAATACCAAGAGTAAGCAAAGAATCTTCCAAGTCTCCAGAAAGTTCATTTTTAATGGACTGTTCAATTTCTTGGTTAGCAATCTAAAATAAACATTTGACAGTTAAATGTTAGATCGAAACGATATACAAAAAGAGATAAATATATAGGCTAAAATTATGAAACCTTTCAAATTAATAAAGAAAGTCCAACATATGGAAGAAGTTGCCGACCTTATGTTGTTTATTCAAGGTTTCTATAAATCCAATGCAGCAGACACCGAATCCCACGGTGCGGTTGGAGTGTACCAATAGTTAAGCCCGATTGGACGGGGTTAGTACTTGGATAGGCGTCTGGGAATAACCCTGTTCTCGGGCTTGAGAATCATGTGAGTAGAGTTTAGTTGGTCTCTCCTGTGCTTCGAGGGTTTTTCGCCGGGCTCTCTTTACATGCTACATGCCATTCTAATTTTTATATTCACTGTAAACCAGTTTTGACGAAAGGCCGTTGAGAGAGTTCGATACAAATGTAGACGGTCGATAGAACGTTAAAACATAAGATGAATTAAATTGTATAATTAGTTATAGACATAATCAAATTTTCATTCATTCACTAACCTTTTTGTACTCGTCAAAGACTTTTCGTAAATAGCTCCGACTTCTGGATACTAAAATCTCGATGAACTTCGATTCATCTGTACCAGTTTTCTTCACACCAGCCTGCGAAGATAGTTTCGAACAGAAATGAAATTAATCTAACTTGCAAAAAGATCTGCGTATACAGTAGTGAATGTGGTGCGTTTGCGAGCTTCGTGTAATGTAACAACCTTTTGCAAGACTGTTAACGTCAACTTCAAATACTCAGAAAAGGTTTCTGAGGCCTAGATCACACGTCGTTCTTCTCATGGAAACTAGGCTTAAAATTTAGATGCTACAATTCTGCGGGATAAGACGCCTTTGAGGTTCTAACACTGGAAACGATGTTTCAGACCATATAATTTTTTAAAAAGATGATTTGCATAACAGTTGTCATGCCAAACGAAAAAACTTTACCAGCTCATAAAATAAAGTGACACAATGTGACTTGTAGCCCAACAAGTACTTGTGACACACATACGGATTGACTAGTTCCAAGCATATAAATATCGAAAAACAACCTCGGCTTACCATCTGAAATTATACTAAAACAATTAGTCACCTCAGTCTCAGTAACTATTGGTGTATTTACCTTGCCACTTCGCGGCTCAGTAAATAATCACCGATAGTCACCTCGACTTTGGTGACTAATTATTAAATAGGCTGCGTAGTTGGCGGTTGGGACCAATCAAAATTCAGGAATCTTTGAATTTAACTCTGAAATTACACTAAACATGTAGTCAACCTAATTCTGTATAATTTAATGTTAAGTGTTGTTTGTACCGTTAATACACTCCATGCAATCAACAGACTTTCTCACCTCGTAAAGTGTCTTTGCATCTGCTTTAACTTTGCTCATGTTGGCAGCTTGACTATCATTGCGGTCCGCCTTATAGAAAAAGAAAAATAGTATCATTCTGTAAGTAATATTTAAAACTTATAAAAATATACAAACTTATTATACAAAAGTAATATACAAACTTATTTATAGAGTTTATCTGTTTTTAATCTAAGAAAGCTTATTAACTTTAGTCGCAGTCAGCCTAAGTATAGTGATCACGCCAGCATGATACAGCTAGCACGCAAGATTAGGCCCCTGTCCAATCCAGTTATATTAAGATCATAGAATTTATTATATAAAAAGAATGAAATACGAATGGCTACTTTCAGAGGAGGCTGGACAGCTGCCGCAAAGCTGCTAACGCTAAAATTGATAAATTATTGATTCATTTGCATCTGACCACCGACGAGGAATGAACTATGCTCGGTGGACTAGATGCGCAAAAACTTTTGAAAACTCGTTACAGTTGATTCAGAATTGTTAAATCTGGTGGTCAGAAAAATACGAGAACAATTCGTGGTTATCATAGACGATTAATATGATCAGATTGTGCTTTATTTGGCGTATATTCGTGACAATGGCGTTATGGCGGATGGGCATTCAAGACCACTCAAGTTCCTTCGGATTCGACGCATTTTATGTTACAAATAATGGAACAAATCAGAAACGGACTAGATGTTTACAACAAACAAGGATTTGGTTGTACCATGGATGGTTGTACTGTGCAACGTGTGATTCGTTACAACTGGAGAAAAGCGTGAGGCGAGAAATCAAAATTATTTGTTGTTTAGTGGTTAATGATTTGACTGATTTCCCTCTCAAATTTTTCCTATTCTATAAACCTTATGATGCATTTTGCGTGGTTTAATGTTTTGCATTCTGCAGTATTACTGTAAACCTCTATAACTGTTGTGTGTTTGTTTTCACTCTATTGTTGGGTTTTTTTATACTTACTGTACTTGTATCCCAAATTTTATAAAATTGTGAATAAAGCTAGCATAAAATTTAATAACAATCTTGTATTTTTCTTTATAATTAAAGTGAATTAAAAATCGAGATAATTTATTGGATTGCCTCCAGAATCTATTGATAAATTTGGTATATAACTGGACTGGTCAAATGTTCAAAGTTTACAGTATTTCCTGTATCCTCAATATATATGTAAATAAGGAACTTGAATAAAATTAAAATGTTTTGTCTCAATATTGATCTTGGTTACTTCTAAAGCACCACTGTATTGACACTGATACAGGTATTCAATCAGGGGCATTGTTAACATTTTAAAATTGGTCCAACATTTTTGCCATGAAGCAACCTGCCCCCTCCCCCCCTGCCAAGAAAACATGAATGAACTATAAGACAGACAAAGTCCAGCCCAAAGGTGTCTGTCTTAGACATAGTTCACTGTTTATCAGTCTGTACATGCAGATAAGCAGTAGCACTCAAAGGCAAAGGGATGAATAATATCCAGGTATTTAAATATTAGGCTTTGAGACCCAGTATTTGGATTGTATAATAATATGCAAGACAGTACTTCTGTGTTAAAATTTTAATAGTTATGTCCACAATTATTATGCATTGCCTTATGTAATTATACAACATGACAACATGCAAAACTTCAAACTGCATATTATTTGAATGATGTTTTTTAGTAAAAGAAAATCCATGAATTTATCATTGTAAAAATCCTGTTCAGATTGGTACCAAAGAAAATTCTTCCAACACTGACATCTGTACTGTATCTCTTCACTTCCTGTAAAAATACAATGGAGTTATTATTAACTCTTTCATGTCTTAAGAGTTGACTGTACAGCCATGCCTAATTATTGTATTCACTTCATGGGTGTACAAACCAAGGAGTGGACACAGGGCACATGCTGCACCCCACCTCACCCCACCCACATCATTTACTTCCCTCACCCCATCAGCTTGCTTCCTGGGGCGAAAGGGATAATAAATATTTGTATACTGAAAAACAATACGAACAACAAATTATAACAAATTAGCAAAAAATAAAAAAATACTACAACCACAATATATTACTCAATAACAAATGACCAATAATAAACTACAAATAATCCATGCACATCAATGTTAATTATCATACTGCTGTCGTAAATATCTATACATATCAGGCCTATATAGCAGATCTTTAAGAAAGTTACGTACATTCTGTAATAATATTTACAGAATGTATGTGGGCCTGGTATTTATACAATTTTTCCAGAATGATGGTGTTTTTATACAGTCACGTCAGCGTTTTGGACCATAAAAACAGACAAATACCAAATTTTACTCTTTAATAATTGTCCACCACTCATTCTACACTTTCTCTAAAGAATAAAGCTCGAAATATTATGAAACTTCCAAAATTCTTGAGAAAAAACCCATCTTTAGTGGCGAGAGGCTCTCTTAAATTTTTAGGCGCCATCTTAGCAAAAGCCGAAATCCATGGTCGGTTCAACGGCGAATATCTCGAAAACGGTTGCGGGGGCGAGGGGGGTCGTCCAGATAGAATCCAAGATTAGACATTTCTTCAACTTATTCCGCAAAAATTAGAGAATTCGAACCATGGGAATTCGAGATTTTTTGCTTTGAATATTGTTGATAAACCGGAAGTGGGGTCTTCGCTTAGCGCGACACGACCCACATAAACGATCAAAATAAAGTAGAAAAAATACATTTACCTTGCAAAATCCTGCAGATATGGATAGTCCAAGAATATATGAAACGATATCACTGCTTTTTTAAAGAAAAAAATGAATGACAACAGCGTAATATTCGGTATTCTAAGTCGAATGCAAAATTTTCAGCCGATCAACGATAAGAAAATAGCGCAATTTCATTGGTCGACAATATCACGTGACAATCGCATGACAGCTGTCCGGTCTCCTCTGGCTACTTTGTCGTCATCCTCCCAATCCACTTTGTCCTTACTTAAAAATACAAACCTCAATATACCAATAAATAAAAGCTCAAATAAAAAAAAATAAATTTGAGATTCAATAATATATTTTACATAGAATCAACATCAGTAATCACCCAACGTTTCCTTGTTCCAACTGCCCGGCTAAATCCTTTATTTAACTGATTAGTATGTATACAGTGTGAGAAATGTTTTTAATATTCAATTTTCCAACACTGATTCATTTTGTAAGTTCTGATTGGATAACTTGCACTACGTGATACCCTGTAATGTCATGGCAACGCTTCTCTACGTTATTAATCGTGCAGTAAATTTGATAACACCTGGATGATACAGCACGGTTGTCAAATTTTTGGTTGAAATTGTGAAGCTACACCGAAGGATACAAAATATTAAACAGCTTAGGGTGCATTTTAAGTGGGTCACGCTGAAAATCTTCGGCGTGGACCTCAGGAGAGCTCGGCGTACTGGCGTATGGTCGTGTAAGTGCTTGGCATGTTTTCAAAGGAATTCTATGCTAGATCCCGTGCCTTCCAGACCCATGAATCGACCAAATTCATAAAGAATAAATGAGTATTATGTCTCTTAGTATACAATTACGTTCACATAAAGAAAATCCAAATTTTCTGGCACAAATTCGAGAAGCGATAAGGAAAAAAATCGAAAAGAAGTGAAAACGAGGATATGGTTGGGCAATCAGTCCACCGCAAGTCATTATTTCATTGCAGAAGTTGCTACGGGGAGCTGTTTCCAACGCACTCCCAGCGTCTTTAATGGCGTACGCGTGGCATTTTTATTTTGAAGATCTTGGCGTGGCATTTTTAAGGTCTCGGCGTGGCATTCCGTAGGTCTTGGCGTATCTTCAGCGAGGTAAGCACGGAATGCACCCTGGATTGTCACTCATTTCGCAAGCGTAAATTTCATATTTAGTGTACTCAAATTGAATATTAAAATGTTTAAAGCACTCTTTGTGCGTGTTTTATCGGGATTTACATCCATGCAATCGTTCACTAACAAAGAACTCGAAATTAAATACTGTACTCCGCTTCGCCTTGAGTAGTACTTAATTTCTTGTTTGTTGTTAGTGAACTCGTAGCTGTAAATCCCGATAAAACACTCACGCGAGTGCTTTAATCCTTAAATCACATTCCCTTGAATAGAAGGGAGTGTGATTTAACAAATAAAACATAAAGCTCTGTTCATATGTACTATTTATAAAATAAGGTGCCCTCTACGCACGCTGTGATTGGCTGGGCTCCGTGCATTTATAAGAGAACAGAGATCATGAATGACGTAAAATGGCGTAGAATGGCGTCAGCTGGCCAGAAAAGCCCGCCAAATTCCAAAACTACCTCACTTTTAGCTTGATTTTCCTCCTTCTTATTTTATAAAACAAATAAAACATACCGCGCCTGTGCATATGTACTCTTATAAAGGTACGTTTGACGTGATTTGAACACGAAAGAAGTGTAAAGGCACTCGGCTATCGCCTCGTGCCTCTACTCAACTTCTTTCGTGTTCAAATGACGTCAAACGTGCCTTTATAAGAGTACATATGCACGGAGCTTTATGTTTTATTTGTTAAATAAAGGCACGTTTGACGTCATTTGAACACGAAAGAAGTTGAGTATAGGCACGAGACGATAGCCTTTACACTTCTTTCGTGTTCATATCACGTCAAACGTACCTTTATAAGAGTGCATATGCACAGGAGCGGTATGTTTTATTTGTTTTATAAAATATGAAGAAAAAAAACCCCAACTAAAAGTTGGATAGTTTTGAAAGTTTGCTAGCTTTTCCCGCCATATGACGCCATCCTACGCCATTCCACTCCACGCCATTTTACGTCACTCATGATCTTCATACTCTTATAAACGCACGGAGCCCAGCAAATCAGAACGTGCGTAAAGGACACTTTATTTTATAAAACCACTTATCAGAGTGTGATAACCACTTATCATACCGTTTATCGCATACTATTACGTTTTTTGATTTCAAACTTTTGAAGTTCCCTTCTCAATAAATTAAATAATAAACAAAATGATTTCATTGCGAAAGAGTCATGAGATAAGATGGTTAATCAATGTTCACTCGTGTGATAAAGAACTTATCACACTCGTGAACATTGATTAACTCTTACCTATATATTGGTTCTCTGATGAAAATATTGTCTGTAATGTTTCTGCATAATTGCTGCCGAGCGTTAGCGAGGCAGCTCACTAATCTTGACATGGGTTCCCTATGTCTCGTGTCCAGACCTCTTTACCGAGTTATGTATAGTCAACAAAATGTCAATTTGAGAGATGTTTTAATGTTTGTATGTTGACTTTTTTACGTCATAATATGACGTTTTGTGACGTAAGAGTGTCTTGTGCTAGATGGGTTTTAGTTCGTCGACTGCTGGCCGACGACCTAAGAGATTCTATATTTTATTTTGTTATTTTAAATTAAAAGAGATCTTCTGTTTGCTGCCGTTCAGTGGTCAGTCTTGAGGAAAGCAGTGCTCTTTCATGAATGAGTTTATCGGCACATAATCAAGTATCAGTCAGTATCCAAAAAGAACGGCTGCTCGCAGGCTATATCCAAGTGGAACTCGACGACAGTTGACGGAGTCTTTACTATTTCAAGGAGACAATATGTAGTGGATTATGTACATAAATGCTTTTGAAAATGCGTTTAGAAATTTCTCTTGCTGAGCCATTTACCGACTGTTGTTCTAGGCATGGACACCATGTTAGAGTGAAGTGGGTAAACTCATGTGGAGGGAATCGGGCAAACTTGGTAGGTGGAGTTGGCAAACTTGGGTGGAGTGGGCAAACTCGGGTGGAGTGGGCAAACTCAGGTGGAGTGGGCAAACTTGGGTGGAGTGGGCAAACTTGGGTGGAGTGGGTGAACTTGGGTGGAGTGGGCAAACTCAGGTTGAGTGGGCAAACTCAGGTGGAGTGGGCAAACTCAGGTGGAGTGGGCAAACTCAGGTGGAGTGGGCAAACTTGGGTGGAGTGGGTGAACTCGGGTGGAGTGGGCAAACTCGGTGGAGTGGGCAAACTTGGGTGGAGTGGGCAAACTCAGGTTGAGTGGGTATGAATGGGCAAACTTGAGTTGAGTACGAAAACTTGGATGGAGTGGGCAAACTTGGGTGGAGTGGGCAAACTCGGGTGGAGTGGGCAAACGGGTGGAGTGGGCAAACTTGGGTGGAGTGGGTGAACTCGGGTGGAGTGGGCAAACTCGGGTGGAGTGGGCAAACTTGGGTGGAGTGGGTGAACTCGGGTGGAGTGGACAAACTCGGGTGGAGTGGGCAAACTCAGGTTGAGTGGGCATGAATGGGCAAACTTGAGTTGAGTGTGAAAACTTGGATGGAATGGTCAAGGAGGGTGTCATGTTAACACAGACTGGACAGAGTAGCCTGCAGAGTAGGCTAAAGGTTTTCATGTTATTTGAGGCAGCACTTCACTTGCGATAGTAACTTCTAGTCCTAAAAATATTATGGAACTTGATAATTGTGCAAAGTTTCATTTTGAAATTCTCAAAAACAAAGTTGTATTTTACGTGCGAAGTTTGTATTTTGGAGCGCAGCCATTAAATTGGCCGAGCTTGAGAAGAATGAGTTGAAGAGAACTTATGACATCATAGACTCACCAAAAACAAAAGATCATTGTTGTTGTCAACAAAAGGGTCATTGTTGTTATTGAGTCTATGACGTCATAAGCTTCCTCGACTCATTCTTCTCAAGCGCGGCCACTGTAATGCCGGCGCTCCAAAATACAATTTTTACACATAAAATATCACCTTTTCTTCAACGAATTTTGAAATCAAACTTTGCACAATTACCAACCACCATAACATCTTTAGGATTATGCAAAAACACTGCCAATAATAGTTTTTATCAGAGAACCACTTTAAATTTAAAACTAGACCTTTCACGTTTGATTCTGACCTGAAGGACTTTCAAAAGTAGATTTTGAAAATCTCCACTGGTTTCCTTGCTGATCACTTCTGCAAGTTCCTTTCCAAAATCTATTAATTAAAAGCAGTAAAATTTTCCATAAACCATCATCAAATTTTATTAGATGATTCTCTGAGTGACGAACCATACCAAAACATTCATTTTCCAAGCATCTAAATAAGTATTTTTCACAAAAAAAAACCCATGAGTGTCCCAGGACGTATTATTGTTCAAAATTTTCCAACGAAAATATTTCATTCTCTTTTACTTTTATTCAAATTAACTCAGAAATTTTCCCGCCAAAAAGAATGTGCAGATCATAGAAAAGCGCAATACCCTCCCACAGTGCATGTCGGGAGGGCATTACTGCTTTTGTTGAACGTCAAACAATGTGCGCCATTTGGTGTAATGATCTAAAAACAAGTTCAGCCATTTAATAAAGAGCTTAAAATACTAGATATAACAGGTTCTTATAAATTCGGTAAACTCAAGTTTGGAGAACCTCGGTAATAACAAGCAATGAACATTAAAACATTCGCTATTTTGTAGATATTTAATGATTACCTTTCTTGTAAGAGCTTTTGATGGATTTAAGACTCTAAAAATAGAACAATATTAAGGTTTGAATTTTGAAAATACAATCCCCGAGATCGTGGCGAAAGTGCAGCTAATCTCGCCCAAATTTATTAATTTCAATTCGACTTTTCAGTGCTCTTCCAACTTCCCAAGTGCACCCATAGCCGAAACAGCACACTAAACCTTTCTTTTATAATATAGGATAAGACTGAAAATAATGATAAACACGGCTTAAAATCAACGTATATCACATAAAGTGCACGTTTTGGACGTGTTCACTAACTGCTTGCTGCTTGAACCACTTTACATGCATCTATCCGGCTTAAATATGCCAAGGCTTCCACCTAATCTTTAATTGTTGCCAGAAACCAGTTGGTAGTTTGTTTACTTTGTTTAAAGTGCTTATGAAATGAAATTTTTGCTTTGTATATCATTTGATAATAAAAAATATAGAAAATTCTGATATTCGTACATATGTTCATTTAATATTTATGTCTTTGGGAAACACTTTATTTTTCAGTTCAAAGTTGATAGCTAGGGCGGTAAAACGTCAACACAATAACGCGGCCACAACAACTATTTTACGTCACACGGTGGATCATCATCATAAATTTGTTTAGTCGTGACCCACCTTGTGACGTCACAGATAATCGTCTCAGTCATTGCTGACATTTCGACTTTAGAAATGCTACGGTTTGGCAAGTTTAAATATAAACATAAAGCACTTTCTAAACACGTAAAAACAAAGTGAGCATATGTAGCAATGTCAGCGATTTCTATACTTTTATATTATGAAATACATAATGTAACTCTGTCCGTAGTCTATGTGTTTCCCCTACTTGTTGTTTTTGGACCTCCTTCAGCTAGCTTCATCTTAAATGTTTTTACTTGTTATGTTTATATCATATAATAAACAATTATTGAATGAGGTTGAGCATGATATCAAGAATTATCAAGGACGAGGTTTGTGTTATCCACCGAAGCCGAAGGCTGAGGTGGATAACACAAACCGAGGCCTTGATAATTCTCGATATCATGCGAAAACCGAATCCAATAATTGTTTTATTATCGTAGCAATAGACGAACCAGGCGGAAAGCGTAATCTTGTCAGGAATATTAAAGCCCAGCATATGCCCCTCAATTGTTTTATTATATATTCAAAAACTATACTCTTCGTACTTTTACTATCTTTCTCTGAGAGCAACGTCGAAATTTCTTCTTCGTTTAACGATGGAAACCGGTTAAAAGCCATTTTGTTTACTCTTCAAAAATATTTAGTTTTGGCGGGATTTTTAGCAAGCTGCCGACCGCGCTGGGGGCTTGGGTTCGACAGCGTGCAATAATACCTTGTTTTGGATCGAAGTTCGATCCAAAACAAGGTATCATTGCACGCTGATCACGTCAGCAGCTGAAATAACGCGTCAGCTTCCAGATACGGAGAATTAGCGGGGGCGTTTTGGCCAATCACGAACGAGAATAAAGTTTGAATATATAATAATATACAATTATTGGATGAGGTTGAGCACGATATCAAGAATTATCAAGGCCGAGGTTTGTGTTATCTGCCGAAGCCGAAGGCTGAGGCGGATAACACAAACAGAGGCCTTGATAATTCTTGATACCATGCGATAACCGAATTCAATAATTGTTTTATTATACAATTATAAATGTAGAAGCCTTTAGAAAGTTTTTTACAAAGTTAGGTAAAAATAGTAAATATTCATACCGTCTTCAGTTCGAGGTTCGCTAACTTTTTTTGCTTTCAGATACAATTTTCTCTTTCAAACACTGCTTTAAACTCTAACAGCTGTATGTGTAGCCCGCTTGTTTTTTCTTGGTGGTTTTAGCGTCAACAAAACGTGCCAAATCCACCGGATTAATCCCCTTCTGATCTTCACTCCTAAGGACGGCCGCCATGTTTGTTTTGTTCAAACCGCTGGCCAGCGCGTCATAGCTACAGATAATTTTTGATATTTTGTAGGTGGCAAGATATCAAGAATTGTCTGTAGGTTGTTAGCCAATCACAATCGAGATTGTATCAGTATTGTATAATAATTATATTTATATCACATATTATTTAATGTAAATAGTAGACCATCAGGACCCGCAGTAATCGGCCTCAGCTGTTGCGGTGTTCCTATCCTTGTATTTATTTAGTCAAGGTAAAGTTAATTAAAATAAAATAAAATAAAATAAAAATAAAGAAATTAGCGAAAATTTCATTTCATAAGAACTTTAAGCCAGTTTTCCACTGGCGAATTTTGTCGCGCGAAGCGACCTTTTTCTTTTGTCTTATAAGCTCTCAAGTGGAACTAATTAGAAATCTATTCCAGTCTATCCAATTTTAACAATACAAATGCCGCTTCGCGAGACAAAATTTGCCAGTAGAAAACCGGCTTTATAAGCGAGTGTTTTTCTTCGCTTTTTCCAAAACTATTTCCCCGCGCCTTCTACCGTTCCATCGAGGAATGGAGCAACCACGACAACTATTAATCCTAAACGTTCTTGTATTAATTAATTCAATAACAACTGATTCAATGTTATGCTGCCAGTCCGGCTTATTCATTTGCATACAACATTTTTTCTTCACCAATACCAATTCTATTTGTGTATTCTACCGCAGTGTTTCAATTTAGGCAACAAACGTTTTTTTTTACGTTTCGTAAAGTGTTTTCAGGTTGAGGTTGTTAAAGTTTTAGCTGTTTTTGCTGCACTAGCTCTCGTAAGTAGTCAAACTCAGAAACTCTGAGCTCCAGACGGGACTCAAACCCACAACCTTCCGAATGCTATAGCCAGACGTTCTAACTATCTAGCCACTGGAACTCAGATGATATAGACCGAGGTTGTTTATTATATTTATACTTGGAAAGAGTCAACTATATACAACTTTACTATAACGTAGAAAACCCTTTTAACTGAAAACCAACTGACACAACGCGATTTGTAGTCTACCAAGTATTAGTTGTGATCATAATAGTGTAATAAAAGTAGCGTGCTGCGTAGGCAGTGTAGAAACAACAATCGACATATAGCAAGGTTAGATATACTACCGAAACAGATTTATAGGGGGGGGGGGGTGGCGGAGAACATTTTTCCCGACTGAACAGGCACGGACTGGACTTAAAATATTTACTGGGAAATGGGCACTGGAGGGCCCCACCATCACACATTTCTAGGGGGGTCCCCCGGGAATTTTTTTGAATTTTGGGTCTCTGAAACAGCATTTCCCGCATTTTGAGGACACTTTTGAGCAAAATATAAAGGTCTGAAATCCCATTTTTTAACAGTGTTTCTCGTCATTTTTAAGAACTATTTCTTTTGGCCAGCGGGCAAACAATGGTGTACTTCATGTTAACACCACATAACAGTTAATAGACATATTACATTACCAGCGATTATATTAGTGGGCCTCCACTTACTCAGGTTTGAAATGTTCCGGGGTCGGGGTCAATACTCAGGCAGCCATCTCTATACCCGAGGAACTTGTACTCAGATTTACAAACTCAAAACAGCATTTAAGCATTTTTATACCAAAAATTATTTTAGTTTACCCGCTTAAGGGAACTTACTTCAGATAAGCAGGGGCCCACACAAGGACAAGAGCAAGGGGCACACCGGGGGAAATTTTCCGGTGTGCGACTGAAATGGAAATTGCCGGACTTTTGATATAAAAAACACCTTTTCCTTTTTCCGTCCTTTTTTTAAAATTTTTTCCTTATATTTTTTGCCCGACTTAGGTTGAAAATTTGCCTGACTTAGCAACAACTCCCCCCCCCCGCCTCGTACGCCTATGATTGTGATACACGTACGGTTGACTCGTTAATTCCCATGCATAAATATCGTAAACAACCTCGGCCTACCATTTGAGATCCAGTGGCTCAATGGTTAGAGCATCTCGATAGCACTCGAAAGCTTGTATAGCAAAAATAACTGAAACTTAAACGTACAGTTCATAAATTAAAATTCCCTACCTCGTTACTCTGAACGCATAAGATATTAATAAGAACTGTTTCGTTTGTTCCAAAACCCTAAAACGTTTAAGAAAACAAAGATTGGTCTACAATTATAACGATCGATTCTTGAGTTTGAGTTTGTTACCTTTCACCTCTGCAAGCCGGGGTTTCGGTACACTTTCTCGACGCAACTGGTAGGGTCACCCTACTGCCCAGGTCAACTTTATTAGACGTGGTTACCAAGCACTAATAACAAGCCTGGAACTAGTAAAAAGTTGTTAACAAAAGAATCTCATTGGAAGTGTATTTGGAGTATGTTTTCCTCCAACATAGCCGCCGTATTTTTGTCTTCTTATAAATCTCAAGGGTTTGATTGCAAACCACAAATATGGTAAGTATGTGGTAGGCGAGTTCTAACCCTGCCCAACGCGTTTACAAGGACAAACCATAACCAGGCTACTTAGTCGCAATTGAAATATCAGGCGGGAAGCGCCGTTTTGTTAGACAGCCCAGCAAATAACTTTAAAGTGCCTATATATGAAACGAAAATTAAGTTTGTCTTATTTGAAAAAACACTTAAAATGCTAGAGTAACATCTTTTGCAGTTTTTCGTTTCCTTGCTTCGTTCTTGAGATATTTTAGCTTGTTTGATAAGCAAATTAAACATTTTGACGTCACACGTGCATAATGAGTTATCGAAAAAGTTATATATCTTTGCTATTATCAAATATAATAATCACTTGAAGATCCACATGTTTAGTGTTGTGGGCGAAACACAGCCACATGCTTCATTCAAATCAATTTTGCTTCATAATAGAAAAGATATCTAATCTTCTTCGATTGCTCATTATGCACCTACGACGTCAAAATTTTTAATTTCCATATCAAACATTCAAACGAATATCTCACGAACGAAGCAAGGAAACGAAAAACTGCAAAAGATATGTTACTCTATCATTTTAATTGTTCTTTCAAATAAGACAGACTTAATTTTCGTTTCATAGGCACTTGAAAGAAAATCATAATGAATAAATAATATTTCAAAAAGTTTTAATACTGACGTTTCGTTACTAACCTAGCAACATCTTCGAAGTGAATAAATTATTTACAAAGATTGAGATTATTATCAATTTCATATTTGGGGGTTATCCTGAGTAGTGATTTGAAATGGTCAAAGCATATTAAGTCCATCTCAGGGAAAGCAAGTAAAGTTCCAGGAATGATGAAAATGAATCTTTGGAATTGTCCAAAGAGAATCAAGGAAATTGCATTCACGTCCATAGTCCACCCCAAATTGGAGTATGCCAGTGCTGCTTGGGACCGACATCTTAAAAAGGATATTGCTTCCCTTGATCGAGTACAGAGAAAAGCATCCCGTTTGTGCTCCAACAATTACCATCCCACAGCTAGTGTCACCGGCATGCTCAATGAGCTAGCTAGGGTGGAGTAGCTTGGAGGCTAGAAGAACTTTGACAAGAATCACTCTCCTTCACAAAATGAGCAGGCACCTAATTGTCATTGATGTAGACCTTTATCTTCAACCCCACACCGAACGAAGAACTCGTGGTAGCCATAATTATAAGCATAGACTTGACAAGGCTACCAAGAATGTTTATTTTTACTCTTTTTTCCCAAGAACAATCAGACAGTGGGATAGCCTTCCTAGTGACATTGTTGATGTAAATTCACTAGATCTTTTTAAGTATAAGTTATCTAATTTTTAAGTAATTGATTATTTTATATTTGTATATAGTTTACTATTTTTACTGATTTTTATAGTTGGTGTGATATTCGTATATGAATTTTACCGACTTAATAAAATGTAGATGTAGATTAAATAGCTATTCACACTGCATAAATTAGAGCATCGCATATAAAGGTCAACAAACTATGAATAAATTGTCAGTGTGGTCAAGTACAGCGGTGTAGGCTACATAGTGTGCGATGCAGCCCAGTGTTATATTGGAAGGTTTATCGTGATTCCTGATAGTGATGCTGATTTATCGTGAAAATGACTTCCCACCCACCCACCCACCCACCCACCCACCCAAACCCAGACCCACCCAATTCTTAGCATTTGCACTGCAGCTCTTGTCGTATCGCCGAATTTTCTCCCCATACCTTAATAGCGATGCGATATTGTTACAGTGTGAAATAGAATACTAACTGACATAGAAGACTTTCTGGTATAAAAATGTGCTGAAATATGGGTGCAAGTTTTTTTTCAATGTAAATTTTTATTGTAAACTATATAAATTCTAGCAAAAGCAATGCTCACCTTCATTGCTTCGTGTAACGACTTTGCCTTGCTTGCAGAATTATCAAAGAAAAGTGTTTTAATGTAACGTTCCTTTACTTTGAGTGTCGTGCAAAGATGTTCCAGTAAGTCCTAAAAACGAAAGTCAAGAAAATTATAAAACCATATATTAAACTCTTGGGCCAAGAAATGAGACAAGACAATCTCTTTCTCACCGAGTTGTTTTTATTTAAATATTCGTCCTTTATTTTAATTCTTTGTTCTTTGGTTCTAGTACATACTAATGCTATTAGTCCATCAACTTCATTTTCGGATACTATAAAAGAAGAGGGAAATGATCAATCAATCAATCAATCAATCAATCAATCAATCAATCAATCAATCAATCAATCAATCAATCAATCAATCAATCAATCAATCAATCAATCAATCAATCAAAACAAAATTTTATCTTATCAATTCAAAAGAAGTGAATATTAAATCAATATCTGTAAATCGCATACAGATTCGTCCTGAATTACATAAACTTTTTCCTCAATTTACTTAGCTAAAATCACTCCAACTTAAAAAATAGTTTGAAAACATGGCTATTTGGATGCGTCCATTTGATAAGTACGATAAAGCATTCGCAACCCATCTGTATCTGATTTACTACGGCTCGCTTGCAGCTCACCTTGTAAATTGCAGATACAGATTGCTGCTCATGATTTATCTATTATTTAAATCGTCTTTTTCACCGTGTCGTGTCGTGTCGTGTCGTGTCGTGTCGTGCCGTGGTTTGTCATCATGTCATGACGTGTCATGTCCTGTCGTGCCTTCTTGTACCGTGCGTGTCGTGTGTTCTAATGTGATGTGATGTCACAACTTTGGCAGTACAGGGTCATGATAAACGTACTATACTAACCTGGTGCTGAATTCAAAGAATCTGAATCAGATTTTGGATTGAAGTCTCCCGCCGGTAAAACAGTGGCATGGTACTCCTGAGTAAAGAAATAGTTTTGTGATTCACAATCATATAAGCAACAACCCTAAATAACTTCCAGTATTTTTTACACAGAATGAAAAATACAGTACCACAAATGTAGTACAAGATTTGTAAAGGTACACCAGAAACAAAACCAAGAACATAGAAATGGCTCACCAACATCAAAAAACACCATCATCATCACCAATACCACCACCTGCACCAACAACCACAAAAACATCCACAATAAAAACAACCACAACAATAACAACCAAAGCAACAACCTCAACAACTACAAGAACAAGAAGAAGAAAAAGGGGGAAAGAGAAGAACAACCACCACCACAGCAACAACAGCAACTGCAACAACCACTACAGTAATTGCAGCAACAGCAACAAAGAAACAACAGCAGCAGCAGCAGCAACACCACCACCACCAACAACAACAACAACAACACCACCACCACCAACAACAACAACAACAACAACAACAACAACAACAACAACAACAACAACAACAACAACAACAACAACAACAACAACAACAACAACAACAACAACAACAACAACAACAACAACAACAACAACAACAACAACAACAAACTAGCAACCACAATAATATAAGTAACAAAAATTAAGCGTAAAACATGAGTTACACAGCAGAAGAAAACGGGTTGGATAATATAAAACAGTAGAACATCCTAGAAAAATCTGAATTTCCAAAATAGCTAGCACTTATGTTTCAAAAAACCCCGACTGCTTGTGTATGCGGTTGTCAGTACCAAAAAAGCATTAACGCATGGTTGTAAGACATTAAGTATTTTAAATACCTTTTGAGATTTCGTTTCCGCTTCTGTGCCCGGCTCTAAAAGAAACGATTATAAAAATAATAGTTTAAACAGTTTTACAAATTGAAGACTAAGATTTAAATTTTCAGTAAAAACGTCCGGCATGCTGTTTCCTATAACTGCTTCACAACCGAGGGTTCTCCCTTTGACAATTAAAGGGCATATAAAATGAAAATATTTACGCAAGAACCCTTAAAATGATAAAGTAACACTCGTGCAAGTGTGACGCATGCAGTGGATTATTTGCATAATTACTCGGGCTACTGTGGTAGCCGAGTCTAGGTTTCGCGATTCTTATTTTTATTATTTTTATTTTTTTGCGACGCGTTATTAGTCCTCCGCGCGGCCGCTGGCGATATTGACCAATAAACTTTGCGAAACTGAGGCATGTGACTAACTGACCATATGCATGTGACCAGTGCCTTCTTTCTTTTCGACTGAGTGAGTGAGCTTTCTCGTCTCGGATGTGTTTTGTTTGTTCACAGACATAGTTATTGGGGCAGTAATGTCGCTGGCAAGTATCTTAATATTATTATATACACTTACAATCGCACACGCCGTTCATTAAGTGAACTTGCAAGTGACACTTTCTAGGTAAACATGAAGCTGTGTAATGAGGCGAAGAGAAATAATACTTTCTTTCTTTCTTTGCTTTCCTGATGTCTGATTACTCGTCTCGGATGTGTTCTGTGTGTTCACAGACATAGTTATTGGTCAGTAATGTCGGTGGCAAGTATCTTGATATTATATACACTTACAATCGCACACGCCGTTGATAGTTGTGTTGATATTTAATACCTGAAGAGACTCGACATAAGAACGCTGACATGTGTGGAAATATGTTAATAAATACAGGCAATCGTGTTTTGTTATTGCAAATTGTGTTTTCTATCGGAGAATTGGATTGCGTTTTGACTTTTGTCTGTGACCAATGTGTTTAATAGACTTTAGACCTTAGCACTGCATAGCACTGTGATTTTGCAGTAGCCCGAGTGAACGCCTGACCAGGCGTCTTGTTATAAAATAAATCCTATTTTCTCAAGAACGAAGTGAGATACAATCTCGTTCCCAGAGCCCACGTTCCCCACCCGAGAAACGAGAGACTCTGGGATAATCCGTTTCAAATCGTTACGTTATTGGCTGAATAGTGAGCATGAGTTGGTCTGAAGTGACCGAAAGTAGAATTAATAAAACCAAAGTAACAAAGATGTCGGACGACAAGACTCCAGTGATTGCGTTGCCGCGGCAACGCAATATCTTCGCCGTATTTGTGTAGATGCTGTAATTATAATAATAGTATGGTGTTAGGCCCTTGTTAGTGTTATGGACAGCTTTTTGTGTCGGCACAACAAATTGTAGTTGTTGGACTAAAGCAGCAAGGCCAGGGCCAACCTGTTTCGAAATAGCTCGTCATCTTTTACGTAGGTCTACCGCGATCGGCGTGTGCAGTTGTAAACATGATTTGTAAGCATATTTATAACGAAGACAATTGTCAGCCGCGTTTATATACTGATCAACTGTAACTTGGTCACTTGCAAAATATCATAAAAACCAAATATTCCAATACCGTTACAGATCAAGATTCAAAAATACTTCATCGAAAGGTAAAGCTATTCAAAAGAAAGAACTCACAAATACACCTTTTCGATAATTACGTCACGCTGCATGAAAACGAGGCTCCCAGGCCAGAGTTTCACAATTTTGAATATCATAGTAATCCCGCCATATTTGTTTATGGAAGAAGATGGCTAATAACGTCCAAACTATATATGGTAGAAACACATCGTGTACGTATGTTGTTAGGCATTTCATAAGCTTTCATTTCATGTATATTTTAAGTTTCTGTGTTGTGTGAAACTTTTTAAAATGTCCAAATTCGACCACGCGCCTACAATGTCTACATTACACGACTCACAGTTTCACAAAGGCTGACGGGAAGTATTGCTGCCGGGAAAAAACCAACACAGAAACGGAGCCGAAACCTAGACTCGGTCTACCACAGGTAGCCCGAGTAACTAGATAGTTAAAATATTTCTCACCTTTAATTAAAGCCAACAACATGCTCTGTAAATTGTTCTCGTAGTTCTTCGTAATATCTTCCTCTAATGTTGTGGAATCAAGATTCTGATATAAGTCCTTTAGCTCAACCATATCAATCTAGATTTCACAAAATGTTTAAGTAATAAACACAATATGAGCGGCCGAGTTGTATAAGCATTTACAACGCGAGCCGAAAGGTTGTTGTTGTTGTTGTTTGTTGTTGTTGTTGTTGTTGTTGTTGTTGTTGTTGTTGTTGTTGTTGTTTTTGTTGTCCTCATTTCCTTATATTTGTTCTTATTTGTTGTGTTGTTTTGTGTTGTAGTGTTCGCCAGTGCTTTGTTTTTACGATAAACCGTCGATAGGAAAGGTTTATGGGTCCACTGGGGTTATAACAATCGGTTAAACAGAATATTGGGTGCGGTTATGACTAAATGAGAACGAAATTTAAATTCCGGCTTAAGGTTGGAAGTACTTTGTTTTGATTTTAGGAACGGCATCTAGAGGAACTTTTTGTACCGCTTAGATTTCGGTACTCGCTGCGTTTGTACCTTTTGAAAAGGAATATATTCAAGTGGAACGTTTCGTTCTTATTTGAATTGAGGAATGTTTTGTTCCGATATTCAAAAATAGGAACGGGCTTAAATTAAGAACAAATTGTTCCGCATGAGCTACACCGCTTTAAATAGGACCTCTTTGTTCCTTATTTGAAAGGTTATTTCGTTCCCTTTATTCGTTCTCATAGGAACAAGTAGTTCCGCATGAGCTAGACCGCTTTAAATAGGACCTCTTTGTTCCTTATTTTAAAGGTTATTTCGTTCCGTTTGTTTCCTCTCAGAGGACCAAATAAAGAAGTTAATATATTCCGAACTACTGGCTACCTGAGCTCGGTAGCCGGTCGTTTCCATATGGTAGCCGGTCAGTAGCCGGTCAATTTAACATGGTTTTAACTAGTAGCCGGATAGACGGTAGTTATGAATATCAATTAAGTAGCGTTATAATATATTCCAAACCACCGGCTACTTTAGCTCGATAGCCGGTCGTTTCCATATGGTAGCCGGTCAATAGCCGGTCAATTTAACAAGGTTTTAACTAGTATCCGGGAAGACGGTAGTCATGAATATCAATTAAATAGCGTTATAATATATTCCAAACCACCGCCTACTTTAACTCGATAGCCGGTCGTTATGAATATCAATTAAGTTACAGATCTAATTTACATGATATATGTTCTCTCGCAGTAACTATACCCCTATTTTCTCAAACAAAAACAGGAATTTTGACAGTGGGAACGCTTTGTTCAGATTCAGTAATCTGAAGCAAAAATTAGGCGCTAAATGCTATGCCGTAAGGCCCACTCTCTTCAAGAGGTGTACATTTGTGGTATAGAAAATTACGATTACCCCACCACCATACAATGGAACCATGAACCCTAACCTAATCTCAAACCGGGGAAGTTTGTGGTACGGAAAATTACGATTACCTCACCACCATACAATGGAACCATGAACCCTAACCCTAATCACAAATCGAGGACGTTTATGAGGTTTTTGGATTGGGGTTAGGGTTCATGGTTCCATTGTATGGTGGTGAGGTAATCGTAATTTTCCATACCACAAACTTCCCCGGTTTGTGATTAGGGTGTAAGGTTCATGGTTCCATTGTATGGAGGTAATGATAATTTTCCATACCACAAACTTCCTGGTTTTGTGATTAAAGGTATGGTTTACACACCTTCGGAACAGGGGGCCTCACCCTACACATTGTTCTCTTAAATTGATGTATTTTCTTCGTTTTTTTATAAACAAATTCTACATATTATGTTACTGTATTATAAACTTAGTATACATGTTATGTGAAAAAGTTACACCTATCAAGCTGTTTGTGTTTGGCGAAAGCAGCAGCGTTAAATCAATTTCAAAGCTACTGCTCTCATTCTCAACGTTCTTGCTTCTCTGGTCTCTTGGAAATGAAAAGCTGGATGACGGAGGATGGAAGACCAGCGCAGTCCAAACTTCTCGATACCTCTTCTTATGTAATTGTCTTCTTGCTTGGTAAACCTCACCGGGTCCTTTCGTCCCGGTTGTCTGCCTATTTTGTTTACAGAATCGTCTTCATTTTGACGTTGTTCACACCTGTTTTCTTTTGGTAAAGTATCGTCGTTTAACTGCTCGACGCAACTGTCCATTGCTTCGCCTTCGACTCCCCGCAGCTTGTCCATGCACGTCTTTCCTTTCATGGCGACATCCCGCGAGCGTAACTTCTGGTAATGCACTCGGGCAACGTTCGAACTGTGTTTCTGATCTTCCGAAACCACCTTCTGTTCTTGCACGTCTAACACAATGGCACTTTCAGTCTCTATTATCTGTCTGTATCTCGTCGGGTGAATGTACTTTCCTATGGCCTGAAACACCAGCACGCTCAATAGTTCAGTCAATTTTCGAAATTGCGCACCGTTTCGGTTTAGCAGCAAGTACTCGCATTGCGGCAGGAGAAGAGGTCTGACAAAACGAACATAGTCGTCGACTACTACCAAGCTCACTTCGTCAAAGTACAAAGAATCGAAACCGTACTTTTTAGCGGTTTTAAAAATTGTTTGGTCTACCATCCCACCGTTGTGCTTTGCATTTTCAAACATAGTGACTGTCAAATGTTGATAGGTCATCGGACGACAACCCTTTACTTTAACAAACATAAATACTGCGAGGAATCGCGTGGCAAATGTTAAGTCGCTTGACGTAACAAAAGTTGACAATTTTCTGCACTCTTCTAAAATCTGCTTGTAGCGCTCGATGTGAAATGGAACGATTGTCTGCAACTCGGCTAAGGAAGCCCAACTTCTTCTCGATTCCAGTGTCTCAATGTCCAGATCTGTCGTCCAGTGCGAACGCATCTGCTTTGCCAGACACTTCTTGGCTCGCTTGATGTACACTTCGGTCACCGAGAAGTTCTGAAGGACAGCACCAGGTGGAGAGTTGAACTTGCGGAAGTCGAGTAGGTCAGAAATGCTTGTTACATAGCCGAGTCGGCCCGACTGACCCATCTGCCAGGTCTCCTCCAGGTGGTCGAGAAAATTCGTTAGAAATTTAGAAGAGCACAGAAAATAGTCGATAAGTTGCACGGTGGACAACACGGTCGACTCCTCCTCGCCCGATTCTCCGCAACAAAACTTGAGAAATTTAAGAGCTCGCGTGACCGAAATTTCTGCTTGTTTTGACGTTTTCCCTCCCCCCGTTGTACTTTGTAACCATAGCGAAAGAGAACGAGCGAATTCGTTATCCGATGAGCAACACGGCAGGGTCAGTTTGCTTTTAGTCGACGTAACTTCAATTACAGGCTTGACATTGTCGCTGAGTATTGTCGGTTTTTCATCGAAGTACGCGTACCAAGGATGTTTTACTTTGACGTGCTTTCGACAGCCTCTTCGACTGGCAAATCCTGGATGGTCGCAGTTAGGAACTGGACAATGATTAAGGCCTTCTTCGTCTGTCTGCAGATGTAACCGTCTAGGCTTCTTGAATGCCCCGTCGAGAGACTTCCAATCCACCATACGGTTATTTCGACGAGGCATCCAATGGCCACGGTAAACTTCAAGAACTACTGCATGAACGGCGATGGCTAATTGTGTTTACATCTATCTTCAACATATCTCGCATATTTATACTCTTCCATGTATATCTTCCTTCTTCCTTTGGGATTAGATAGATCGAAAAATTGAAAAGACGTTCCTTTTGGTAGCTAACTTTCGGTTCATTACATACACCTTACTTGCGATTATTGAATGGGAACAAAGCGTTCCCACAGTCAAAATTGCTGTTTTTGTTTGAGAAAATAGGGTTATATTTAATGCGAGAGAATATATATGTAAATTAGATCTGTAACTTAATTGATATTCATAACTACCGTCTACCCGGCTACTAGTTAAAACCATGTTAAATTGACCGGCTACTGACCGGCTACCATATGGAAACGACCGGCTATCGAGCTAAAGTAGCCGGTGGTTTGGAATATATTATAACGCTATTTAATTGATATTCATGACTACCGTCTTCCCGGCTACTAGTTAAAACCTTGTTACATTGACCGGCTATTGACCGGCTACCATATGGAAACGACCGGCTATCGAGCTAAAGTAGCCGGTGGTTTGGAATATATTATAACGCTATTTAATTGATATTCATAACTACCGTCTACCCGGCTACTAGTTCAAACCTTGTTAAATTGAGCGGCTACTGACCGGCTACCATATGGAAACGACCGGCTACCGAGCTAAAGTAGCCGGTGGTTTGGAATATATTATAACGCTACTTAATTGATATTCATAACTACCGTCTATCCGGCTACTAGTTAAAACCTTGTTAAATTGTCTGGCTACTGACCGGCTATCATATGGAAACGACCGGCTACAGAGTGATTGTAGCCGGTGGGTCAGAACATATTAACTTCTTCATTGGAAATTGCACTTATTATATATATATATATATATATATATCAATTTAGACTTTGACTACGAATGTCAAAACGTGTTATTGTTTAAAAAAACGGGCATTATTATCACTTGAAGTTCCTCAAAAAAAAAAAACTGCATAAAGTTTCTACTTTACTGCAGATCTCTGGGGTTTCGTTGTATGGAAAATTACGATTACCTCACCACCATACAATGGAACCATGAACCCTAACCCTAATCACAAACCGGGAAAGCTTGTGGTATGGAAAACTACGATTACTTCACCACCATACAATGGAACCATGAACCCTAACCCTAATCACAAACTGGGAAAGTTTGTGGAATGGAAAATTACGATTACCTCACCACCATACAATGGAACCATGAACCCTAACCCTAATAAAATAACCGTGCCATAAACGTCCTCGATTTGTGATTAGGTTTAGGGTTCATGGTTCCATTGTATGGTGATGAGGTAATCGTAATTTTCCATACAACGAAACTCCAGAGATCTGCAGTAAAGTAGAAACTTTATGCAGTTTTTTTTTTTTAAGGAACTTCAAGTGATTATAATGATAGTTTTTTAAAGAATAACACGTTTTGACATTCGTAGTCAAAGTCTAAATTGATATAGATGTATAATAAGTGCAATTTCCAATGAAGAAGTTAATATGTTCTGAGCCACCGGCTACTTTAGCTCGATAGCCGGTCGTTTCCATATGGTAGCCGGTCAATAGCCGGTCAATTTAACAAGGTTTTAACTAGTAGCCGGATAGACGGTAGTTATGAATATCAATTAAGTAGCGTTATAATATATTCCAAACCACCGGCTACAATCACTCTGTAGCCGGTCGTTTCCATATGATAGCCGGTCAGTAGGCAGTGAATTTAACAAGGTTTTAACTAGTAGCCGGGTAGACGGTCGTTATGAATATCAATTAAGTTACAGATGTAATTTACGTATATATTCTCTCTCATTAAATCTAACCGTATTTTCTCAAAGAAAACAGCGATTTTGACAGTGGGAACGCCTTGTTGAGATTCAGTAATCTGAAGTAAAAGTTAGGCACTAAATGCTATACCGTAAGGCCCACTCTCTTCAAGATGTGTACATTTGTGTTATGGAAAATTACGATTACCTCACCACCATACAATGGAACCATGAACCCTAACCCTAATCACAAACAAGGACAGTTTGTGGTATGGAAAATTACGATTACCTCACCACCATACAATGGAACCATGAACCCTAACCCTAATCACAAACAGGGACAGTTTGTGCTATGGAAAATTACGATTACCTCACCACCATACAATGGAACCATTGAACCCTAACCCTAATCACAAACCGGGAAAGCTTGTGGTATGGAAAATTACGATTACCTCGCCACCGTACAATGGAACCACGAACCCTAACCCTAATCACAAATCGAGGACGTTTATGGCACGGTTTTTTTATTAGGGTTAGGGTTCATGGTTCCATTGTATGGTGGTGAGGTAATCGTAATTTTCCATAGCACAAACTGTCCCTGTTTGTGATTAGGGTTAGGGTTCATGGTTCCATTGTATGGTGGTGAGGTAATCGTAATTTTCCATAGCACAAACTGTCCCTGTTTGTGATTAGGGTTAGGGTTCATGGTTCCATTGTATGGTGGTGAGGTAATCGTAATTTTCCATACCACAAACTGTCCCTGTTTGTGATTAGGGTTAGGGTTCTTGGTTCCATTGTATGGTGGTGAGGTAATCGTAATTTTCCATACCACAAACTGTCCCTGTTTGTGATTAGGGTTAGGGTTCATGGTTCCATTGTATGGTGGTAAGGTAATCGTAATTTTCCATAACACAAATGTACACATCTTGAAGAGAGTGGGCCTTACGGTATAGCATTTAGTGCCTAACTTTTACTTCAGATTACTGAATCTCAACAAAGCGTTCCCACTGTCAAAATCGCTGTTTTTCTTTGAGAAAATACGGTTATATTTAATGAGAGAGAATATATATGTAAATTAGATCTGTAGCTTAATTGATATTCATAACTACCGTCTACCCGGCTACTAGTTAAAACGTTGTTAAATTGACCGGCTACCGAGCGGCTACCATATGGAAACGACCGGCTACCCAGCTAAAGTAGCCGGTGGTTTGGAATATATTATAACGCTATTTAATTGATATTCATAACTACCGTCTACCCGGCTACTAGTTAAAACCTTGTTAAGTTTACTGGCTACTGACCGGCTACCATATGGAAACGACCGGCTACCGAGCTAAAGTAGCCGGTGGTTTGGAATACATTATAACGCTATTTAATTGATATTCATAACCACCGTCTATGGTAGCCGGTCGGTAGCCGGATAGACGGTGGGTATGAATATCAATTAGATAGCGTTATAATATATTCCAAACCACCGGCTACTTTAGCTCGATAGCCGGTCGTTTCCATATGGTAGCCGGTCAGTAGCCGGTCAATTTAACAAGGTTTGAACTAGTAGCCGGGTAGACGGTAGTTATGAATATCAATTAAATAGCGTTATAATATATTCCAAACCACCGGCTACTTTAGCTCGGTAGCCGGTCGTTTCCATATGGTAGCCGGTCAGTAGCCGGTCAATTTAACAAGGTTTGAACTAGTAGCCGGATAGACGGTAGTTATGAATATCAATTAAATAGCGTTATAATATATTCCAAACCACCGGCTACAATCACTCTGTAGCCTGTCGTTTCCATATGATAGCCGGTCAGTAGGCAGTGAATTTAACAAGGTTTTAACTAGTAGCCGGGTAGACGGTCGTTATGAATATCAATTAAGTTACAGATCTAATTTACGTATATATTCTCTCTCATTAAATCTAACCGTATTTTCTCAAAGAAAAACAGCGATTTTGACAGTGGGAACGCTTTGTTGAGTTTCAGTAATCTGAAGTAAAAGTTAGGCACTAAATGCTATACCGTAACGCCCACTCTCTTCAAGATGTGTACATTTGTGTTATGGAAAATTACGATTACCTCACCACCATACAATGGAACCATGAACCCTAACCCTAATAAAAAAACCGTGCCATAAACGTCCTCGATTTGTGATTAGGGTTAGGGTTCGTGGTTCCATTGTACGGTGGCGAGGTAATCGTAATTTTCCATACCACAAGCTTTCCCGGTTTGTGATTAGGGTTAGGGTTCAATGGTTCCATTGTATGGTGGTGAGGTAATCGTAATTTTCCATAGCACAAACTGTCCCTGTTTGTGATTAGGGTTAGGGTTCATGGTTCCATTGTATGGTGGTGAGGTAATCGTAATTTTCCATACCACAAACTGTCCCTGTTTGTGATTAGGGTTAGGGTTCTTGGTTCCATTGTATGGTGGTGAGGTAATCGTAATTTTCCATACCACAAACTGTCCCTGTTTGTGATTAGGGTTAGGGTTCATGGTTCCATTGTATGGTGGTAAGGTAATCGTAATTTTCCATAACACAAATGTACACATCTTGAAGAGAGTGGGCCTTACGGTATAGCATTTAGTGCCTAACTTTTACTTCAGATTACTGAATCTCAACAAAGCGTTCCCACTGTCAAAATCGCTGTTTTTCTTTGAGAAAATACGGTTATATTTAATGAGAGAGAATATATATGTAAATTAGATCTGTAGCTTAATTGATATTCATAACTACCGTCTACCCGGCTACTAGTTAAAACGTTGTTAAATTGACCGGCTACCGAGCGGCTACCATATGGAAACGACCGGCTACCCAGCTAAAGTAGCCGGTGGTTTGGAATATATTATAACGCTATTTAATTGATATTCATAACTACCGTCTACCCGGCTACTAGTTAAAACCTTGTTAAGTTTACTGGCTACTGACCGGCTACCATATGGAAACGACCGGCTACCGAGCTAAAGTAGCCGGTGGTTTGGAATACATTATAACGCTATTTAATTGATATTCATAACCACCGTCTATGGTAGCCGGTCGGTAGCCGGATAGACGGTGGGTATGAATATCAATTAGATAGCGTTATAATATATTCCAAACCACCGGCTACTTTAGCTCGATAGCCGGTCGTTTCCATATGGTAGCCGGTCAGTAGCCGGTGAATTTAACAAGGTTTGAACTAGTAGCCGGGTAGACGGTAGTTATGAATATCAATTAAATAGCGTTATAATATATTCCAAACCACCGGCTACTTTAGCTCGGTAGCCGGTCATTTCCATATGGTAGCCGGTCAGTAGCCGGTCAATTTAACATGGTTTGAACTAGTAGCCGGGTAGACGGTAGTTATGAATATCAATTAAGTAGCGTTATAATATATTCCAAACCACCGGCTACTTTAGCTCGATAGCCGGTCGTTTCCATATGGTAGCCGGTCAATAGCCGGTCAATGTAACAAGGTTTTAACTAGTAGCCGGGAAGACGGTAGTCATGAATATCAATTAAATAGCGTTATAATATATTCCAAACCACCGGCTACTTTAGCTCGATAGCCGGTCGTTTCCATATGGTAGCCGGTCAATAGCCGGTCAATTTAACGAGGTTTTAACTAGTAGCCGGGAAGACGGTAGTCATGAATATCAATTAAATAGCGTTATAATATATTGCAAACCACCGGCTACTTTATCTCGGTATCCTCCAGTTCATTCACTAATCTAATTTGAAATTTGAGTCTAATCTGAAATTTCAACCCATTTATTTAAAACAGGCTTTCCCATACATGGTATATCGTGTAGTATGAAGGCATATATGGTCGCTTTTTAATGTCACATCAAATACCATAGAGAAAGATCTTATTTTGTATAAATAAACTGGGAGACATAATCAATGTGAAGTAGAACTGTAATTTAGATAAATATTCGCTACGCGCTGTAAATACCAGTTCAGTATGATTGTTCAAAACAATGTTGGCGATTATAATTTACAGTTTAGTACAGATAATCTGTCAAAGTTAATTAACAACAACGAGAGAAATAAAATGTTTTACAGTTTAGTCACCACGGTCGCCATCCCTTAACTTTTGTCCAGTAAGATTGGGAACTAAGCTGCGGGCGACGCTCTAGCCCCTGACTGTCGACATCATGTACTTCTTCTGATTCCTCTTCCTCGTTTTGTTCTGGCCTTTCCCCTTCTCTTCTGCATTCCCCTAACGCCTTGACCACGGGACAGCAACACGGTGGAACTAGAACCTTTACCACTTCTCGTAGTCGCTCGAGGTGCATAAGGATATCGGGATGCTTACTAACGAAATTCTTTAGGTCAAACACATCCCGTCGCAGGCCCAATACTAGCATCCACGCGTCTATAGATGGATCTGCTTCGATCCAGAATGCCTTCTCCTTTTCGTCTCTTTTCAAAAGTGCTTTTCTTTTTCGTTCTATGAACGACAATGCGTGGACGCTCGTCACATTTTTACCAAATTTGGATTGTATTAGCTGAGCAACCTTTACGCAATAAATTTCGCTGTTCAGGCTGCAGCCAGAAGACGCCTCGTGTGTCCCGTCTGTCGACAAAGTCGGTTGTGCAGTCTGTTCGGCTGGTCGGTCTTCTTCGGTTTCGTCCCAATCTCCCGACGATGCGTGTGGCTCAGTGGTCACTTCAAGAGAAGAACAAGCCTGTTCTCTGTTAGGATTTATCCGAAATGGCTCAATTAGATTTAAGGAAAATGGATCGTTATCGGGATTCACATTGTCATCACCGCTGCTTTCCAAAGAGACGTCAAAACCCGGGGATTCGCATTCGTACGCCTCGTCGACGTCGTTGTAACTGCAGGGCATAGCACGATTCGCACGTCTTTTCCGCGCAAAACGCCGGCACATTGACTCTGCGAAAAAACTTCTGTGTATAGGGTCGGGATGTTCAGGTGGACAGGTTGTTTCTTCGAGATCGGCCTTTGTAATTTGTCGCATTTTACTGCCTTCGAATAGCTCGACCGCTTGGTGGCTTTCGATGGTGACGTCACGTGGGTTTCCGGGCTCGTACCATAGCTCGTGTGACTGGATGTGGTGGTGGTTTAAATTGATTTCTTCTGCCATCCACGCCACGCAGTCCATCGCGTGATCGAAAATCCAGCGATCCACTCCTGGTAACGTTTGCGGCAAAGATGTTGTATTGAAGACTGCAATGCGCCGTTTGACGTTCTCGTCTTCTTTACCAAAGTTCGGAACATGATTTGTTGTAATATAGAACGGGTTGTTGTTCATGACGCACCTAGGTGCCTCATGCTTTACGGCTGTGACTAGCCACCCACCTTGGAAGATGGTCTTTGCGAGATCAGATTGTAACGTGCGATCGGACCATTCGTCGACAAGCACCAGTTGTGTTTCGTCGTTGATCATCGCTGCGGAGAACTGGCGCTCGTTGGTGATAGAAGCGATAAATGCAGGGGGGATGATGCGATGGAAGATAGACGCCCATGATGTCTTGCCCGAGTCCTTTGGTCCGGCTACCACAAGCTTCCTTACCTTGTGCGGCATTTTTGAAGGCATCAGGCACTGATACATTTTGTTCAGGAAGTTCACTCTCACTGCTGTATCCTGGAACGAGTTTAAGATGCCTTCGCGGAAGAACTGCGGTTGTGGTGGTGTAGTACAGTCGTAGGGGAGGAACGTTCTCGGCGACAATGTTCCACGTTTCGATTCTGGTATTGGACAGGTTATGAAAGTTCTCGATGATATGGAAAAGCAAAACCCGTTAGATACTTCGATGAGGTCCAGATCAAATTTTATCTGTTCAATTATTTCGCACGCGGGATGGGAAAGAATTTTTTCGAGCACCTGGAAGTGCCTTAAAACTTGATTTCGTGTTGCTTCGTTGCTTAACAATTTATGTAAGTAACTCTTGACGTCCATCATTTTTAAATAAGTCATTTTGGCTTCTGGTGGTTTTGCGTAGACGTGCGAACGACAAAGGGCGTGATCGCACAACCTCGTGACCCTCTCAATCTTTGTGATGGTCGCCGCTACTTCGTTCTGTGAAGAAAAGCAAGGTTTTTCCAAGCTGACGTTTGTTGTCGGGTCAATCTCTACCAACAGCCCGTCTGTTTGAAGTATCGCTGTGGCTGTGTGCAATTTGTCGTTGAATTCGTGTTGGTTGACTACTACCAGACGACAAGGGGTTGTGGGGAAATGCGTCGGTTGACTTGGTAGCTGCATGTCGTCGTCTTCGTCGGACGATTTCATAACGGACTCATCATAGCAGTATGTGTTTGACATGTTGACCATCTCTTCGATCCTCGGATTATTATGGTCCTTCAGGACTTGAAACAGCTCCCGAGCAGCTTTTTCCATAACCCTGTTCGCCGATGTTCTCGCTCTGGTTCTAATTGTGCGAATCTTAGGTTCCACGTCCTGATTATGCAGGGCAGCAAATAGTGCGTTCTCGTTGCACGTCTCTGTTTTTCGGTAAACGACGAAATATCCTATTGCCGGATATGTTTTCTCCTCGATGGGAGGTTCTTCTTGGGTCTTGTTACTGCGTTTCGCTTCTTTTGCATTGGAACACACGCTTGAAACACACGAAAAGAAAAATTGCACGCCGTGTATAGCAGAAAGCGCTTCATCAAGCTGCAATCTCTTCGAAGCAATCTGGTTTGTAGCCAGTTGTACGTCGTCGTCTTTTACCCTCCATGTAGCTCGACATCCTACGGCTTTGAGGTCGTCGGTAATCTGTGGACATTGGGAGAGACAACACACGTTAAAATAAGCTAAGAGGTCATCTATTAATGATGATCAATATAAATACAATATGTATATACAAATAACTCACCAAGGTTAGAACGTTCGCGCGAAGTGAGCTTTGTACTCTCGTAGAGTCTAACTCCTTTCGAGGACGCCCAGGCCGCATAATTCTTTTCCAAAAAAACTTCCAATGTCAGTACCCACTGAAAACTGCGACCTAATTCGGATTAAACTTCGAAAGAAAGAATTCGTCACAGCTAACACCGGATATATATATACGTTTTCAGTCATGTAATTAGCATAACCATATCGCCAAAGCCAAAGGGAACGAAATTTTCGACTTTGGTTGTTGTTGTTGTTGTTGTTGTTGTTGTTGTTGTTGTTGTTGTTGTTGTTGTTGTTGTTGTTGTTGTTGTTGTTGTTGTTGTTGTTGTTGTTGTTGTTGTTGTTGTTATTGTTATTGTTGTTGACATGTCACTTGATTCTTGAGGATATCTCAAGGATCTTGAGAATAACCGCCTCAAAAATAACAGCCACGACCACTACCACCAACAGTCTCCCTCAAGACTACACTAACCTAAACGAGCAACTTTGTATGTATGAATTAATAAAACAGTTTTGGGAAATAGGTTATATAATATATAAACAGTTTGTTACCTCGGAGTGCCTCAGAATAAGTTTTTCGCAATATTTTGTGTCTTCATTAACGGCTTTCTTGATCTCCTTAGCAGAATTAAGCAGAGGTTCTTTCATATACGAAGCTAAAAAGCGAAATTAATTGAATTAAAAACTAAAATTGAAAGAGTTGAAAAGATAACTTCAAGTTTCATAAGTATGTAAATTCAGAACAACCCTCTACAACAAGACAACCAAAAAGGTTATTAAATGTAAATTTGACAAAGTGTTGATACGCAACCCAAGCTCTTAGAAATCGCTACAGAGTTCCATTCAAGTGTTTAATTTGAAAGTGCATATCTCAGCTGGGGGAATTTTACGTGCATATTCGTAACATTTACGTTCTCTTGAGCAA